>CM017768.1:10273901-11523746 GCA_008009225.1 Acer yangbiense
TTTGAGGACTTGTCAGGGTGCAATAGGTCTTCCATGGGTCCTTTGTACTTTTATCAATGAAGTTGAGAATCCCCATTTCTCGTTTTAGCTTTATTGATATGGCGCCTTGTGCTTTCCCTTTTGCATGAGAAAGGTCTGTGATCCCGGCTTTAGTTTTCCTTAAGTAGAATTCGCACCTTTGAGATAGTGTACCATTACCCGTGGTGGACTGGATGGCTTCACGTTGTTGAGGTTTGACTTAGAATTTTCTTTCCTAATGACCTGCGCTCCTAATTCTGGCTTCTTCAGGAGTAAAGTTCTGCTCGAACGTCAGCTGGGGCAGAATTAATGCTCGCCACTTGGTACCCAGCGCGTTCTGGACTTGGTAGGCAACAGGGCCACTTAAGCCCAACCCTTCTTGAGGGGACAATACCCATCGCCCAAGGCATCGTGGTAGCTCGTCCGAGGTACTCGGTAATTTTGGACTTTGTAGGCAACCAGGGCCACTTAAACCCAAGTCCCTTCTTGAGGGACAATACCCATGCTCAGGGTATCGTGGTAGCTCGTCCGAGGTACCCGGTAATTCTGTCCTTGGCAGGTAACCAGGGCCATTTAAGCCCAAGTCCCTTCTTGAGAGGACAATACCCATGCTCAAGGCCTCGTGGAATCTCGTCCAAAGTACCCGGTAATTCTGGACTTGGTAGGCAACCAGGGCCACCTAAGCCCAAGTCCCTTCTTGAGGGGACAATACCCATGCTCAAGGCATTGTGGTAGCTCGTCCGAGGTACCCGGTAATTCTGGACTTGGTAGGCAACCAGGGACCCTTAAGTCCAAGTCCTTTCTTGATGGGACAATACCCATGCTCAAGCATCGTGGTAGCTCGTCTGAGTACCCGATAATTCTGGACTTGGTAGGCAACCAGGGCCACTTAAGCCCAAGTCCCTTCTTGAGGGGACAATACCTATGCTCAAGCATCGTGGTAGCGGTCAGCTCGTCCGAAGTACCGTAATTCTGGACTTGGTAGGCAAACCAGGGCCACTTAAGCCCAAGTCCCTTCTTGAGAGACAATACCCATGCTTAAGGCATCGTGGTAGCTCGCCCAAGGTACCCACTAATTCTAGACTTGGTAGGCAACCAGGCCACTTAAGCCCAAGTCCGTTGAGGGGACAATACCCATGCTCAAGGCATCGTGGTAGCTCGTCTGAGGTACCCGGTAATTATAGGCGAGTTAAAAGAGCTATCAATTGAGAGGAATAGCTTTTCATTAATTCAAAGAGGGTGGGACAACCCCAAGTACAGGCGGTCAAGGCCGCTTCATCCATTTGCTGAACCCCGGCTCTGAAGTGTCTGTCGGTCACGCTTACACAAAAGGGAAACAAGAGAACCAACTCTATTTACAGTAGGATTGTCCCCTTCAATCATTCTTGACTTACTAGGGGTAGAACTTCTTTAGATGATCCGCATTCCAAGTGTGTCCGATGGGGTCCCCATCAAGGTCCATTAGCTTGTAGCCTCCCTGGCTCACCTGCGCCTTAATGAGGTACGGTCCTTCCTAGTTTGGAGCGAGGACACCATCTGAACGGCGATAAGTATTCTATGTGACCTTTCCCAACACTAGGTTGCCTTCCTTGAAGCTCCTGATTCTTACTCTTTTGTTGAAGCAACAGGCATTTTCTGTTGGTAGGCTGCGACCATCAGTGCCACCCCGGTCTATTTTTCCTCTAGGAGATCTAGGTAGGCTCTGAGTTTATCCTCATTGTCTTCTGAGTTATAGAGGTGGTGTGCGGAAGGTAGGAAGCTTCAGCTCGATGGGAGGACAGCTTCAACTCCGAAAGCCAGTGAGTAAGGAGTCTCTCCGGTCGCGGTCCTTTTTATGGTCCGGTAGGCCCACAGATGTTAGGGAGCTGTTCCACCCAAGCCCCTCTTTCTTCTTGTAGCTTCTTCTTCAACAGCTTCTTGATTGTCTTGTTGGTGGCTTCGACCAGGCCGTTCGTTTGAGGGTGAGCTACTGAGGCGAAGCGGCATTCAATCTTCAGGTCTTCACAGTAGTCCCTAAAGCTGTAATTGTCGAATTGCTTTCCTAGGTCAGTGATAATGGCCTTAGGCACCACAAAGCGGCATACTACGTTCTTTTTTATGAAAGCTATCGTGTTTGCCTCGGTGATGTTCGTAAGTGGCTCTGCTTCCACCCAGCGGGTGAAGTAGTCTATGGCGACGACAACGTATTTGGCCTGCTTTGCCCCGGCGGGCAATGGCCCAATTAAGTCCGCTCCCCATACAGCGAAGGGGTAAGGGGATGAGATGGTGGATAGTCTCTCCAGGGGCTGATGCAAGAGGTTTGCCACTTTCTGGCATGGTGTACATGAGCGCGCGAAGAGGCGTGCATCCTCATGGAGGGTGGGCCAGAAGTATCCCATTCTCAAAACTCGGTGAGCCAAGGCATCTCCCCTTGAGTGATCGCCATAGTCGCTTGAGTGAACCTCTTTCAGTGCCCATCTGGCGTCGTCAGGGTGAAGACATCTAAGGAGAGGAAATGATTTCCCCTTTCGGTATAAATATCCCTGCACAAGACAGTACCTGGTTGATTTTCTCTTTATTGCCTTAGCTTCCGCTAGGTCATCAGGCAATCTCTGGCTGTGAAGGTAGTCCACTATCGGGTCCATCCAACAGGGGAGGCGGTCAACAGGGTGGACCTCGACAGTTTTAGCGATACTCGACCGGCTTAAGAGCTGCGGTCGGACTCCCCTGGGGGGTGAGGTTTGTCCTTCTCCTGTCGTAATCTTGGTGAGGACATCTGCTCGGTGGTTAGCCCCCTAGGTATCTGTTCCATCTTGATCATCTGGAATGCCTTGATCGCTTGTTGTACTTTCTCTAAGTAGGCAGACATATTGTCGCCCTTGGCTTGATAAGTCCCAGCCACTTGTTTCACGAACAACTATGAATCGCTCTTGATGGCGAGGAACTAGGCTCCCAATTCTCAGGCTACAGTCAAGCCAGCAAGGAGTATTTCATATTCCGCTTCATTGTTTGCAGCTCTGAATTTGAACCTTATGCAGTGTGATGTCTCGACCCCTTCCGGGTCGACTAGCACAATACCTGCCCTACAACCATGTTGGTTGGAGGCTCCATCGATGAACAGTGTCCAAATGCATGCCGAGGGGGCCACTCTTCCCCTGGAACTGGGATGATGTTGTCTGTCTGGGCAAGGGCCCTCCCTCCTGGGGGAAGCCCGGGTTCCCGCTGAATTCTACTACGAAGTCTGCCAGCGCTTGTCTTTTGATTACAACACGGGGCTTGAAGGTAATGTCATACTGGGTCATCTCGAGGGCCCACAGAACCAGCCTGCCTGATACATCAGGTCGTTGCATAAACTGTCGGAGAGGGAGGTTCGTGAGTACCATTACTGAGTGGGCTTGGAAGTAGGGCGTAGCTTGCGCACCGCGACGACCAAAATGAAAGCGAGCTTCTCCATCTGGTTGTAATTCTTTTCGACCTTGCTGAGGGAGCGGCTCACATAGTATATGGGTCTCTGGATCCCTCCCTCACACTCCTTTACAAGGGCCGCGTTAGTCGCTATGCCCGATACGGTGAGGTAGAGCTGCAAGATATCCCCCGGCAGTGGTTTAAAGAGTAACGGGGGGTTGGTGAGGTAATTCTAGAGTTCCCTGAAGGCACGCTCGCTCTCCTCATCCTTGTTCATCCCTCTCCCCTTTTTGATGACTTGGAAGAACGAGAGGCACCTGTCGGTGGACCGTGATATGAACCTATTGAGGGCCGCGAGTCGGCCAGTCAATCCTTGCACCTGCTTTAGAGTAGTGGGGGACTGGAGTTCAAGTATTGCTTTGATCTTTTCAGGGTTTGCTTCGATCCCCCTCTCATGGACCATGAAGCCAAAAAAATTTCCTGGATGACACTCCGAACGCACACTTGTCCTGATTAAGCCGCATTTGGTTCTGTCGGAGCACCTCAAAAGTCTTTCTGAGGTGGTCTCGGTGCTGCTCTACCTGTTGTGACTTGGTTATCATGTCATCTACATAGACCTCCATGGTGCGACCGATCTGCTCTTTGAATAGCTTGTTGACCAGCCTCTGATAAATGGATCCGGCATTCTTAAGCCCAAAGGGCATCATTTTGTAACAGTACAAACCTTGGTTTGTGATAAAGCTGGTCTTCACTTGGTCCGAGGGGTGCACGGTGATCTGATTATAACCGGAGAAGGCGTCCATGAAACTCAAGGTCTTGTTGCCTTTTCAAAAAAAAAAAAAGGTCTTGTTGCCCGCAGTCGAGTCAACAAACTGATCAATCTTGGGGATGGGGAAGCTGTCCTTTGGGCAGGCACGATTTAGGTCAGTGTAGTCTACGCACATTCGCCACTTCCCATTGGTCTTCAGGACCATGACCACGTTGGTGATCCACTCTGGGTATCGCGCCTCTCTAATGAACCCAGCGCGGAGGAGCTTGTCCACTTCTTCTTGTACTGCTATGTTTCTGTTCGGGTTGAAGTACCTCCTCTTCTACTTTACTGGTTTGAAGGTAGGATCCACATTGAGTCGGTGCACTACGAGATTATGGGGGATGCCAGGCATCTCCTCATGGGACCAGGCGAATACATCATTATAGTCCCGGAGCACTTTTTGTAGCACAGCCTTTTGTTCTGCATCTAAGGTGGATCCGATCTTCACTGTTTGGGGAGGGTTTTCTTCCCTTATCACGACCTCCTCCAATTCTTCAGCCGGTTCTCCTCTTTCTTCCTCCGACATCTCTTCCTCGAATGTATCTTCTTCAACCTCTATCTGTCCCATCACGCTTCCCAGGTGCTCTCCTCCTGTGCCTGGTAGTTCCGTGCTAACCATGAGGCCTGTCTGTTGGGTGATGCCTTTCGCGCCCAATTCCCCTTGGTCTTTATCTGTGGTGATCTGGAGCATTGTTTAATTAACGCCGTAGGATTGGATGATACGGCATAGCATCTCCATGCCATCTGTTGGTCCCCTTTCAGGATTCCAACTTCTTCCCCTACCGGGAACTTCAAGACATTGTGGTAGATTGATAGGACTCCTCTAATCTTTGAGAGGAAGGGTCATCCTAGAATCATGTTGTAGGCACTTGGAATGTCTACTACCATAAAATCGACCATGTTGTTAACCTGTCGAGGCACTTCTCCAATGGCTACCGGGAGTATTATGGAACCGGCTGGTATCAATGAGTCCCCGGTGAACCCGTAGAGGGGGGTGGTGCAACTATAAAAGCACGGTTGGCAGAGTTGGCAGCGGTCCAGCGTCTCCTTGAAGATGATGTCTACGCTACTCCCAGTGTCAATCATGACCCGGGCCACCCGGTTGTTTGCCACCTGGACGGTGACCACCATTGGATCATCATAGGGTTGGACCGTGTTGTAGGCATCGTCTTCAGTGAATATGATTTGAGCAGAGCTGGGACGGGGCGACGCATCCCTACTAACTTTTAGCACCTAGCCCCCAGTATCGTGCCGAGGAATCTTCCTGACGTGATTCTTTCTAGAGTTATTGGAGGTACCATCGAGGGTAGGGCCTCCACTGATAGTGTTAATGATTTGGATTTGTTCCATCAGGTCTCTTCCTTGGTCCTTTTTTCGTTCTTCCGGCTCCTTCATCTCTCTTTAGACCTGTTTCCCCGTCTCAATCCCATCCCTTACTTGTTGGAGGAATTCCACTAGTAGGCCGCCCCTTACCAGGTTCTCGATTTGGTTGCACAAGCTGAAGCACTCTGAAGTGTTGTGTCCTATGTCCCAATGGAAGTCACAGTATTTGTATTTGTTCCTCCTGTCTGCTGGGAGCTTCATGAGGTCGGGCTTCTTCAGGAGCCCCTTGTCCCGGATTACTAGGTAGATTGTTTCCCTCGGGGCATTGAGTGGGGTGTAGTTGGTGTATTCTTATTCTTCTTCTTCTGATTGGGCGATTCCAGCGACCTCTCTCACAGGCGATGGCGTCCTTCGAATTTTCCTTAGTGGGGATATTTTTCTGAAGGGGCGCGGTCTGCTAGGGGGTAGCGGAGGCAAGCGGTAGGTGGACCGATTTGGAGGATTATTTCTGAACTGGGAACCGACTCCTTTTCCTTTCTTTGGTTATTGGTGTCTCATTTTTGTCGCTTGTTGGAGCGTGACTCGTCATGCTTTATCTTGATGCGGTATTGCTCATCTAGCTGCACTTGCTCCAGAGCTCGGCTATATGCCACCTGATAAGTTTCGGGCTTATCTTTGCTGAAGGAGCGCCATAATTTACACACCCAGAGGTTTTTTCTGAAGTTGGTGAGAGTTTCCTTCTCGGTGAACACCCTTATTTGAATGACTTCCTTGTTGAAGCGCTCCACATAGGATTTGAGCTTCTCCCTACACTCCTGGACTATGTATTGCAGCAGGATGGGGTCTTTGGGGGGCGGCTTGACACCCTAGAACTGAGCGCAGAAGTCCCTTGACAGCTTAATGAATGAGTTAACACTCCCCGTGGGGAGTTTTCTGAACCATGTCTTGGCGAAATCCGTGAGAGTGCAGGGGAACATTCGGCACATGGCCTTTCGAGAGGCATTCTGCACCTCCATCTATTGCACGAAAGACTCCAGGTGGCTTAAGGGATCTTCCACGCCTGAATACACTTTTTTGGGCATTTTAAACTTCGGAGAGAGGGTAGCATGTCGAACTTCCCTCAACAGCGGGGCATTCATCTCCCCGAGGGGGTCCTTCTTCATCCCCTTGTACTTGACCTTGTCTTTCTCCAGCTCCGCTAGGCGCTTTGCCATCTTCTTCATCTGCTCTTCCATGTGGCCTCGACCTCTTTCTCTTGATTGGGCTTCAGCTCCCTCCTCCCAGGCTGCGGTCCCGGAAGCGGCTGATGCTTCATGACGGGCCTCCTCTCCTCGCCTCGCCTCGCCTCGCCTGGCCTGGGTAGGCTTCGGTTCCTGCTGCGGTTATGTGTAGCCTCAGTCCTGCTCCCGGTGCCAGATATCTCCTTTGCCCCCGTCGTGGCGGGGTGAGCTGGACGGCCTACTGGAGGTGGCGAGGCATAGGGAGCATCGACCTCCGATCAAGCTCTCCGTGGTCCCGGTGCGACCGCCCGAGGTTTGGTCCTGGTTGGCCCCAACCAGTCGAAGACATCTTTAGCGGGACCAAATCTATCAAAAACGTGGGCCCGGTTGCTAGGTCCTGCTTCGCCATGATGTGAGCCCAACAGCTCTTGCCGCAGTCCCTCTAGGAAGTTGGTGACGTGGCGGTTGAAGGCACTTTGCTGTTGCGGTCCGGGAGAGGGAAGAGCTTCGACCGTGGCTGTATTAGCTTAGACCTGTCCTTCCACCCGTGGCAGCGGGCCTTGAGTTGGGGTTCCTTCAGAGGATTCAGATCTGTGGGTAGCGAGGTAGGAGCGAGGCCCCGATGGATCGGCCTGATTCGTGGATGATCTCAACCTCATGTTAGCCAGACTGACTAGAATGCTTTTGATGGTAAGAGAAAGACATACTGCGTGTGAGTTTCCCACAGACGGCGCCAAACTATTATCCTAAAAATCAGTCGGGGGTTTTCCCAGGATAACCTGGACCGCGGCGTACGGGGTGCGCCGCAGCTGGCCCTGACCGGGTAGGGTGAAGCCCCATTGGTCAGGGTACCAGGGACCGATACTATGCAGTAGTACCGGTCCTACACGATGGAACAGAGGTTAAGGTAGCGTGCTGGTGTGTGGGGTGCGATTGGCATATCTTTAGAGGGGTAAAAAGGTGGGCCTTTTATTACTTAACAGAGGAGCATACCATACATCAATCTACATACAACATCCGGTAAAAGGCTTACTAGCGGGATGGGGATACAACATGCAAGAGTCCAGACTAGGTGAGGAGGTCGCTCAATAGGTTGCACACAGGAGCTTTATCCAGGTAAGACAGTAGACAAGTAGCGCACACATAGGGGGTTTGACTGGGCGGGGTAGTAGCCAAGTAGAACACACATATAGGAGCTTTGTCCAGGCGGGATAGTAGCCAAGTAGAACACACACACATATAGGAGCTTTGACTAGGCGGGGTAGTAGCCAAGTAGGACACACACACATATAAGAGCTTTGACTAGGCCAAGTGGGAGGTTTTTGTTTTTTAAGGGCCAACCCCTTCCTCTGTGGGATGTAGGGGCATTTATAGTATCTCTGGTAGGGGGTAGGTGGAGGTTGTCTATTTAGGCAGGAACCCCAGTTAAATCTCCACCGTTCCCTCCTATCCACAAGGGCGGTCTCAAGGAATCAAGGATCAGGATTGCGCCCTGCTGGCTTTGCCTTGGCAGGAGCACCTGTTTTGGTAGGTGGGGGCCCTAGTTCCTAGGGTATAATTGGCGGGGCTGATCCTGGCCACTGATCTGTGGCAAAAACGGGGTTACCACACGCCTTGGAGGGTTCCGATCGCTCCACCTAGGCCTCAGGTCCAAATCAGAGCTTCTGTAGGGCTGATATGGTGAAAAGGTGGCATTTCCATGGGTTTTGATTGGTCGTAAGGGGTCTTCGTGGATGTGGGAAGTCGTTATCAAGGTCTTGGCTTGGCAGGGGACAGTGTCAGAGCTTGTCCCGCTACACCCTGTCAGGCGCTTCCTTCCACCATTTCCTTCTTCATGCTTGCGGCATTTCTACAAGTATTTTACTGAGGAAACCAGCATCCTCTTGCATGTAAGGGATAGTTGACCTTTAATTAGGGCTGAGATGGAACGTCATCCAGCCGTTGGTGTAGCGCGGCTAATAGGCGATCTCGACCGTTGGGTGCTGTCTTTCCTCAGTCATGCTTACTGCTTCCTTATTAATGAGGCGACGTTGGTGCCTTGCAGGTGTTCCCAGCACCCTTTTTATCCCATGTGAGCTGGAGGCAAGGGCTGGCGTCAGCCCTTACGGAGCAGGATGCGCTAGTGAGCTCCTAGGGGTTCTTTTAGAGAGGACCGCTCGAATCGTAGGAGGGTGCCATAGGGGATGAGGTAGTGATCTCTGCGGAGAGCATAGCCACTGAGGCGGGTCTGCTGTTGGAAGAAGTGATCCTTCTTATTGAGTGACGGGGTGGGAGCCGGATCCCAGATGGATCGGGGCGCTGAAGGCGGGTTCCCCCCTGGGTCAGGCATCCTTTCTTCGCAAGCGTTCTCATGGGAGGAAGGCCGGTTCTGGGTCGCACAATGCTTGATCCTAGCGCGCCCATGAGAAGGAGCGGTATGCAATGAAGCAGTTCGGTCCTCTAGTGGGAAAAGCTCTTCCTTGAATTAATTGCCTAAATTTCCGGTTAACACGAAGAAACACAAAAATGAATTAAATGGTGTTCAACTTACCAAGTCATGTGTGTTGAAGAAAACCCAAGCATGGATGCATACTAGAAGAAGCTAGATGATGCTAGATAAAGTTTGATGCTCATGGAAATGGTTTTGAGTGATTAAAGGTGAGTTCTTTGAAAGATTTTCTCTTTTGAAAATTTTCTAAGTTAAAAATATGATCTTGAACTCATGTAGGCTTATCTAAAGACTAAGAGGCACTTATATAAGTGATCCTCTCAAAGCCACACCGTTTTGGCCATTTTAAAAACCAAACCCCATTTAAGTCGCTACGTATACCGCTGCCCAGGCAAGTGCCTGTGCCACGATACGCAGAGCTTGAATGCTTTGGAGTCTAACACTATGGAGACCACCCCAGAGGCATATGTCTCCACCGCAGTTTGCACCGCACAAAAGCCATAGGTCTTGGACCTGGCTTGGATCGCTGCCTATGCACTTGTACATGGGGTGGTACAGGCAGCGATAAATAGAAGATTGCTCTTTTCAAGGGCAATTCACACTTAGTCTAAAAAGAGCAATCTGTGCAAGTGTGAAAAGTGAAAAGAATGCACACTTGAGCAATGAATATATATGCAAGCATGAGAAGTGTGTGTGTGCTACTAAATCTCTTCACTAAATCTCTTCAATGTAAACTAAACACAAGAGATATACCTTTGGAGTGCTTATTGTTGGGGTTTTTACCCTAAAGCTTGTAATTTGTAAATATGATTTGAACATGAATAAAAGAAGTAGTACATTCTTTCATTTTGTGTACTTTATATATATAACATGTGCACTTAACATCCAAGATTGCCAGATGTAATTTCGAACTAAGTATATGAGTGTGATATATAGATGGATGCAGTTTGAAACGAGCAATCTAAAGAGTCTGTAAATAGCAAATAAAGTTGGGTACTTTATTTGTGGTTAATCTATAGCTGTGGTTATCATGGATCATTCATATGGAGATATGAGAATGGAAGCACCTAAAATGATGTGATTATATAGGATTGGGCCATGATCTACATGAATCTCTCATTAAGATCCGTTTAACGATGAGATTCATATATATCAGCTAATGATGGCTATATGTGGGTGATCTTAATCTTGAGTGTCTTATCGACTCCTTCAGGTTAAATCGTGGTCTTTGATATACCATGGGTGAGGTCGGAGTTGCATTCCCGATCAATATGCTCCGTATGTTGGGATCGCGGTTTGACTTATGGCTAGGAAGGTTTGTACACAATAGTGGAATCCACTCCTTCTTGTGAGAAGTATATGGTAGTTCCTTTAAATGTTGATTTAGGGCTTGAACAATATGATCATTCTCCTAATTCCGTAAGGAATGTAGGATTTATTGTTCATTAGAGGATCAATGGTACTTAATGGAAAAGATATAATTAGAGGGGTATAACGGACATTATGACCCAGCTCTAATTATAAACTTGTAAGGATTCCCGTTTTGTTGATTGGCTTATTTCGTGGTCAAACCACATGTTGGGGTTTTGAATGTAAGGGTAGTCTAAGTGATTAGTGTTGAAGATCAAAGGCCCTTCCATGACCTCAAGATACAAGCACGCCAAAGGTATAATCTCTTGTGCTTGTTTTTCTTTGAAGAGATTTAGTAGCATACACACACTTAGCATTCTTGCTATGATTGCATACTTGCTTATTTTTATGTGCATCTCTTCACATGTCACTTTACACACTAGCACTTTGGTTGATATTTCTTGTTGTGTGTATATGTGCCTCATAATTCGTTTCCCGACATTGTTCGGAAACGTCCGCGCTTGCACTAATTAGTGCTTGGTTTCGCGCGAAGACCGCCTATGGAGAATGCCCTTGGCTTCTCCTTGGTTTTCACCATTGTTGGTGATCGGCGGTTATGATCGGCGGCCTGGCCGCCGAATGAAACCGCCGTTTCAGTCCAGATTGGTCTGAAGCAATTATGCGGTCAAGATCGGCGGTCACGACCGCCGTTCGAAACCGCCGTTCATACCTGATCGATTTTAATCCCTCGGGTTTGATTCGGCGGTTGGATCGGCGGTCACGAAACCGCCGAATGAAACCGCCGTTAATGCTCTGTTCTTCACGAGCTCAATTCGGCGGTCGTCATCGGCGGCCTGGCCGCCGATTGAAACCGCTGAACGGTGCGTTTCAGGGGCAAAAGTGTCTTTTCACATGCCCAATTCTTGATGTCTATAAATATCTTGTTTTCTCAATCTCTGAACAAGTTTCTTGAGCAATTAGAACCCTAAACTTTCAAGAGAGATTTTTGAGAAAAAATCAAATCAAGAACCTATCTTTAAACACTCAAATCAAACCCCTTTTGCATCAAATTTCATATTTGATCTTCTATGCCTTCATAGAATTGATCCATGCATGGTTTTGAATCATCACATCTTATTTGGTATGTTCTTCACTAATTTCATATTACTTTAGTGTTTTTCATATTAATACATCTCTTTAATTACTTGTATGCTTTTGATTATTTGCTAGATACAAGTTAGAGATTATTTGTGATGAAAATGATTGAGTGTTGATTGTGATAGCTAATTAGGTTTTTAATTAATCTTGATTAGCTAAGCTATTTGACATGTCATTTAGCAATTGATATCTAGGGTTGATTAAATTGATTATATCATCATCCTAGATAAGCATCTAAGGTTACCTAGCCTTGTTTGTTATTTGAATATTCATTTATATTCACATAGGTTGTTTCTCTTCATTGAGAAGTAAGTCTTGAGGCTAAGAGTGCTTAGGCCTCAAGCAAATTGGAATAGGGTTGCTAATAAAGGCCCACTGGGTAGAAGTGAGGGGTTACAGACCGGAGTGTTAGACGAGGTCTACATAGGTTGTAAACTTCATTTCAATTAGTGATTTCGAGTTCTGAGTGTGGCGCACTATACAGCCCGTGGTTTTTCCCAGTGGTTGGGTTTCCACGTATACATCAAGTGTTATTTAAATTCCGCACTATATTACACTTGTATGTATTTTTGACTAGTAGGGGCATTTTCGTAAAATTGACTTGCATGCGAAAATTGGGTAATATTTGTTAAAATCTATTCACCCCCCCCCCCCCCCCCCCCTCTAGCTTTATATAGAACACGCCTCGAGTATTTTATTACTTTCAAAACTGCTTGTGGAGGATTATACAATATGTAATAGCTATATCGATGGACACCAAGAGTTATTGGTTTGTATAAAAACGTCTACAGTTGAGAGAGTGCAGCTTTGGGTTTTTAGTGGAATAACACTGAAGTTAATAATCATGAAATATTAATTAAAGAGTTTAATTAATTATTTCTAAGGATTATTGGAGCTCAAAATACTGTGGGTCCATTAGGTCCCCTTGCTAGCCCGATTGATTTAGGTAACAAGGGTCACGGTTAATTAATTGGATTGTCCAATTAATTGTGTTACGAAAGTTACACGTGTTTAATCAGGAATTAGTTGAATAATGAGATTATTTAATTAATGAAAAATAATAATTATGTTAATTAAATAATTAGATTATTTAATTATGTAATTAATCATTATTGGAGGGTGTTCTTTGATATTTGATTTTGAAAGATAAGATAATGTGATTATTTTATTTTTAATTAAATATTGAATTTGAATTTAAAAGTTTAAATTCAAACTTTATTAATATCTATTAAAAAATATCAGTTATCTTTTAAAAGCATTTAATAAAAGATTTAATCAGTTTAAAAAATTAAAGATATATGATATATATATTTTTTTATTTTTTTTAAGTAACTGATTAGTGTATAAGAGAATAACACACGCGAGAAAGAGAAAAAGGAAGACAAGTGGTGCGGCCAACTAAAATAAAGAAAAAAAATTGTTTTGTTTCTATTTTTCAAGAAGGCTGGCCGAAATCATAATACACAAAGCAAGGGTTGTTTTGTGTGTCCTCTTCTACCTCCAGATAGGTTCTTGAATACCGTGACACGCCCACACGCCGTTACTAGTCCCGGGAGATAGCGAGGAAGATCAAGTGGTTCAAACAGGAGCAGATTGTATTAAAGTGAAGGAGCCTCCAACACTGGTATGAAATCGTTTCATCTCCTTCTTATTACATTTCATTATTAATGTACAAATGGGTTAGTTTATGATTGCATTTAAAAAAAATTAAAAACTTTCCACTGCGCGATCCGTAACCCAGGGTTCCTACACTTATCAACTTGAGGTCTTGAAAGGGCCTTTGAGCTTGATCACCAACACCTAAGCTACCTATACATTTCAAACCCCAATTTGTGGCTTGTCACCGAAATAGACCAATCAAACTTGAGGAACTTACACAAATTTTTCTTACCTGGATGAATTCAAATTCAACTATCAGGCTAAGTTTGATTGAGTTGTTCATTTTTGCTGCGTTTTCATTTTTTTTCTTACTATTATACTTTCATTTACTCTCTCTGATTATTTATCAAATTACCTTTTTTTTTCTCTTTGCTGTTAAATAGTTGAAATGGAACAAGAACAGCAAATATAACTTATCAAATGAAAAGATAACGAGCTTGAAATTCCAAGTTTAGGCCCGCTTTTAGAAAGAAATGATTTTAAGGATGACATGTTGTCCAATGATGATAATGACTATCATCGTGAAGCAGATGGAAGAGATAGTATGAATCTTGTTTTTTTTTTTTTTTTTTTGGGTGACATATTTGCAATTGTTTATCTTTTTAACTCATGAAAAAAATTTGATTTTGTGAATAACATTGATGGTCTTTTGCATACTTTTATAGAGAGGTCAAATGCCTTAAAGCAACTTAATGCTCATAACCCAGTCGAAAGAGATTTGACAGAATACGAAGAAAATGTGAGACCTACTCTTTATCTCATATTTGGTTCATTATGTTTATATTGGCATATGATATTGTTATTTCTCTCTCTTTCTCTCTTACATGATTGGAGGATTTGAATAAGAGATTACTTTCTCATTGTAGAAGCATAAAAGCAAGAAGGAAGTTATGAAGGAGGTTATTTTGAAGTGCAAATATTTCAAGGTGATGATTCATTTCATGTTATTTATATTACTTTGCCAAAGATCAGCACTTTCTTCTTAGTATTGAACATTGTTTTATTTTTTTTCTTCTCATTTCTCCTAACAAGAACAAAAGGCAAAAGATAAGGAAGAAAATGAACAGTTGACTGAGGGATTATTATCATTGACTGAATCTAGCAAGATGAATTCCTTGAAGGCTCTAGTCAACAAAGACATTCCTATTGTGCATTTGAAAAATGATGGAAAAAAACTAGAAACTTTTAAGCAAGTACACTTTTATGATGGTTCTAGGTGCTGCAAAATATTTAAGTGGTGTGCTATTATGTTTCTGGTTTCTAAATTTTGCCATTGTAAATGTTTTATTTTTGGGTTAATATTAAAAACCTCCCCTCACCTTTAAACTATTATTGGATGTTTAGTTACAAATGCTTTTATTTTAGAAACCTCCCCTATAGACTAACATCATTAGCATTCTATTTGTATTGACTGAGTTTGACCGTTAAAACATCTAAAATATCCTATTTAAGCCTCAATTGTATGAATTAACCATTATACCCTCATACTTTTACCAAATAAATTAATAAAATGATACAAAAGATAGGAAGTTAACTTGTAAAGGAGAAGTTATTTTGTGGACAATTTTATCCCAAAAAACAACAAAATTACAAATGAATCAAAATTACTCATTTTAATGCTTTTTGTTAATTTATAATTTTGTTATTTTTAGGGATAAAATTGTCCACGAAATAACTTCTTCTTTGCAAATTAACATTCTCGCCTTTTGTATCATTTTATTAATTTATTTGGTAAAAGTATGAGGGTATAATGGTCAATTCATACAATTAAAGCTTAAATAGTGACATTTTAGATTTTTTAATACTCAAACTTAGTCAACACAAACGGAATACCAACAGTGTTAGTTCATAGGGTAGGTTTTTAAAATAAAAGCATTTGTAACTATACATCCAATAATAGCTCAAAGGTTAGGGGATGTTTTTAATACTAACCCTTTATTTTTTTCAATTTCTTATACTAAGATATTTTAATTCAGCATTAATTTACTCCTTGGGAAGCCATCACTTTCTCCATTAATGAAGTATCATCTAATAGAATTTATGCTCTTGTTATATCATTAAAAATGAAAGGAAAGTATGGACCAAAAATTAATATGGCGATTATGATATCAATAGAGTCTCTCTCTTAGGTCTCTCTCTCTAGACTAAGGTGTGAGTGGTGAGTTTGTTCAGGAAAGTTTGTCTAATACTTGTTATTCTGGTAGGTTCTGTTGAGTCTATCCATGAATTTGAATGATATTGCCTTGCTGTGTGATGCTCTATCGTTAAAAGAGAAGGAAAGACCTGCTCGCATTTTGGATACAAAGCTAAAATATAGGGGTGAGAAACGTTTGGCTCTATGCCTTGTTTGGAAAGTCTTAACTACTAAGTTGGTTAAATAGACATGTATTCATTGAGGTAATGAACAGGATATGGCGTGTTGAAGGTGGGGTGGAAATTGAACCCATCAAAGGAAATATTTTTGCTTTCTACTTTAAAACCGCTGAAGATAGACAAAGGGTGCAGAATGGGGAACCTTGGAGCTTTGATAGGGCGATTATTGCCTTTGAGAAACCTGCAGGAACAAGTGAAGTGTGTGATATGAAGTTCAACTCAGTTGATTTCTGGGTTCAGATTCATAACATCTCGTTGCTATGCATGACAGAAGAAATAGGAATGTTCCTGGGTAGTATGATAGGAGTAGTTCGTAATATTGATTTAAGCATGACTACTGATATCTCAGGTCGTTTTTTAAAGGTAAGAGTAATGGTCCCAATTGCAGAACCTTTACCACGAAGTCTCCGGGTGGACCTACTAGATTCAGGGAACATAACGACGATGCTCCTTCGCTATGAAAGATTGTTTGATTATTGCTTTAGATGCGGTAGGCTTGGCCACATTATGGAAGAATGTGCTGATGAAAACAATAGTACAGAGGTTCATTCTGAAGCTACTAGAAGGCTTAGAGTCTGGCTTAGAGCATCAAGCCCACCAAAACGTTCGTTCATGAGTTCCAGAAGGGGGGAAGAGCGGATAGCAATGTGTGGGGAAACTGGAAAGATAGAAATTTAGTTCCACCGGAATCCATCCCAGTTGATCGGAGGGCGGTTCAGTTGGGCAAACAAAAAGTGACCGGTATCAACGTAAGCATGGTGGAGGTTTTAGATACTAGAAGGGGCAACATTAATGATTCTGCAGGCAATTTGACTATTCCAAACCCTAAGACTCACGAGGCGATGACGTTGGGAGACAATATGGAGGCTGAAGGGACTACATGCGACTCTGGTGGGATCTCGGATAGTCACCCTAATGACAAGTTGAAGACGAAAGTGCATGAAGGTGAATGTTTTATTTTTGAGTCGGTCAAGAAAGTGGGTCAGGCTGAAATCGGATCTAAGGGAGAGATAGTAGAAAGCACGTTTAGGCCTAAGCAGGTTCTGAATGTAAGTGGGCCGATGGAGGTTTTTATTAGAGATCAGGGAGTTGTGCATGGGCCTAACTTCATTAAAGATGGAAGTGGGCCTGAATTCATTCAAGAAGGAAGTGGGCCTGTGGATTTAATAACCATTCATGATCCAACAGTGAAGGTTAAATTGGTTGAACCTAGTAAATGGAGGAGAATTGGGAACGGGAACAGAGATGGTGTGTTAGGGCAAGATTTTGGGGAAATATTAGGAAAGAGGATTCCTTCAATTCTTGAAGCGAATACTCAAACGAAGAAGCATAAGCTGGGGGAAGAACTTATAGAAGATGTTGAAGTGGATCAGAAGATTTCGACAATGGTGGATCCTCTGGCAGGCGATGTGGTGGGCGACGCACAACCAAATCAGTTGGGCCGATTCTTAGCTACAGGGGTGTCGTATAAGGAATCAAGTTCAGTTTTATCGGCCGGCCAGTCTTCACTGGTCCGCCGAACTCAATGAGAGCGTTTGTCTGGAACGCTCGGGGGCTGGGTAGCTCCCGGGCGTTCAACATCATGCGTTCTCATAAGCAAGAGATCAAGCCAGAGTTAATGTTTCTAATGGAAACCAAGTGTGATAATGTGAAGATGGAATTTCGAAGGATTCAACTGAGGTATTCTAGTAAGCTGGTTGTAAATAGTATTGGGCGGTCAAGGGGTTTATGTATTTTTTGGGTTAGCGATATTGATGTCACTCTCCTTTCTTATTCGACTTATCATATTGATGTAACTATAAAGGAGAAAGGTAGAAATATGTGGAGATTTATTGGTTTCTACGGCAATCCAGATAGGAGCCAACGGAAGCACTCATGAACCCTGTTACGTCGTCTGGCTGGGATGTCGCAGTTACTGTGGGTGTGTATGGGGGATTATAACGAAGTTTTAGGGGATGATGAGAAATTGGGCGGAAATGGAAAGAAATGTTTGATTTTAGGGAAGTGTTGGAAGAGGCTAATTTGGAAGATATGGGTTATATCGGAGCAAAATCCACATGGAGTAATAAGAGGGATAGTGCTTCCTCTGTTTTTGAAAGGCTGGATAGGGGGTTGTGTAATAGAGGTTTTAGAACGCTCTGCCCTCGGTTTGTGATCCAGCATCTTAAATTTTGGGGCTCGGACCACAGACCTCTAGTCCTCGAGATTCCAGATGCTTCTAATATGTATAACTCGATGAGTAAGGGAAGAAGGTTTTTCTTTGAGGAGTGTTGGACTGAAGACACGGAATGTAGAGAAATTGTTGCCTTAGTTTGGAAAGCAAAAGGGACAAACAGTAAGGTGCAGAATGTGGTCAAGAATATTGAGAATTGTGGTAGGATTCTTAATGGCTGGAATATAAGAAAGAGAAAGAATTTACGGCAGAACTTACAGGTTAAGAGGGAAGCGCTCAAGAAGGCTAGTAAAGGGGATGTTCTGATACCTTGGAAAGAGATGAAGAAATTGGAAACACAATTAGATGAAGTGCTGGAAACTGAGGAAAGGTACTGGAAACAAAGGGCGAAGGTGGATTGGCTAAAGAATAGGGATCGGAATACAAGGTTCTTCCATTCTAAAGCCTCTGCTAGACGAGCGAGGAACAAAATTAATGGCCTCATTGACGATGGTGGTATTTGGAGAGATTCAAAGGCTGATTTGGAGGTGATTGTGGGGCAGTATTTCTCTGAACTTTTCTACTCTAACCACCCTTCTCAGGACAATATGAGAAAGGTTTTTGAGGGGATACAACCGAATTTGGAGCAAAGCATTGTTAGGTATTTGGACACTAATTTCATTGAGAAGGAAATCAAGAGGGCTGTTTTTGATATGTTTCCTACAAAGGCACCGGGGATCGATGGTTTACCAGCCATTTTCTTTCAAAAATACTGGGATTCGATAGGTCCGAGTATGGTGGAGGCTTGTTTGAGTGTACTCAACGATGGGGCTTCGGTGGAGGAGAAGAATAATACGATAATCTCCCTGATTCCCAAAACCAAGAATCCGGTTAGTATAAAGGATTATAGGCCGATCAGCCTTTGTAATGTAATTTACAAAATAATTGCAAAAGCGATTACAAACAGATTCAGATGTGCTTTGGGAGGGATTGTTTCTGAAACATAGTGAGCTTTCGTTCCTGGGAGGCTGATTTCGGACAATACGATAGTAGGATTTGAGTGCCTTCACAGATTAAAGCGTAGAAAGCGGAAAAAAGGGTCAATGGCAATTAAGCTAGACATGTCAAAGGCCTACGATAAAGTCGAATGGATTTTCGTTGAAGGTATGATGCGTAGTCTGGGGTTCTCGAAAAAATGGATTAGTCTGATTATGAGGTGTGTGAGCTCGGTGACTTATTCCTTCTTACTTAATGGTGAGGTGTGTGGCAGTATTAAGCCATCCAGAGGACTCAGACAGGGCGATCCATTGTCACTGTTCCTCTTCCTGATTTGTGCGGAAGGTCTTACAAATCTGATCCAGCAAGCTTACAAACGAGGTACGATAACTGGTTTTAAATGCAGTAGAGATGGTCTGGTGGTCACCCATCTATTTTTTACGGACGATAGTCTTTTATTTACGAAAGCCAATGTAGCAAATTGTGAAGCTATCAAATCTCTTCTGGAGGAGTACGCAAAAGCGTCAGGTCAGGTTATGAATTTTACCAAATCTGCCATGTGTATTAGTCCTTCTTTTTCCGCTGCTGATGGTGAGAGGCTGGCTTCGGTGCTAGGGATTAAGTTAGTGAATTGTCATGAAAATTACCTGGGTCTTCCTTGTTTTATAGGGAGAAACAAGAGAAAGCTTTTTGCGACCATTGTTGATCGTGTGTGGGCCAAAATTAAAGGGTGGGGTGAAAAACTGCTTTCGGTTGGGGGAAAAGAAATCCTCGTCAAAGCAGTTATCCAAGCAATCCCGTCTTATGCGATGGGTATTTTCAAACTTCCTAAAGGTTTAATTTTTGAAATTCAAAGATTGTGCACTCGGTTTTGGTGGGGTGGCAATCTGACTAAACGAAAAATTCACTGGTGCACCTAGAACCGTATGTGCAAATCCAAAAAGGAGGGTGGTCTAGGTTTCAAGGATCTTGAAACCTCGAATAAGGCCCTGCTGGCCAAGCAAGGATGGAGAATCCTTAAAAACCCAAATTCTTTAGCTGGAAAGGTCCTTAAGGGGTGTTATTTTAAAGAGAGCAGTTTTATGGATGCAAAGATTAAAGCGAATGAGCCTTTTGTTTGGAAAAGTATTATGTGGGGAAAAGGTTTGTTAGAGGCCGGTGTTAGATGGAGTGTTAGGGATGGGAAATCCATTAAGATTTATAAAGATAAATGGATCCCTAAGCCGTCTTCTTTCAAGATAGTGTCACAGCCAATGATGGATGGGGATGCTACTGTGAGTTGCCTACTTAACCCGGGTGGTGGTTGGAACATCCCTGTGTTAAAGGAAAATTTTTGTGTGGAGGATGTTAATTCGATTCTCAGTATTCCTATTGGTAGGGGTCAGAGGGAGGATGATATATTTTGGCATTATGAGGAGGATGGAATGTTCTCTTTGAAAAGTGGTTATTGGATCGGGAGAAGCCTACTGCATTTACCTAGCTCTTCTAACTCTGTTTCATTGACATCCTGGTGGCAATCCTTTTAGAAAGCGAAGATTCCGTCAAAGATCAAAATCTTTGTATGGAAAGCTTGCAATGATTGGATACCAACAAAGGCCAATATTGGGCGCAGGGGTGTACAAACAAATGGGCTGTGTGATGCTTGCAAGAGAGGAAATGAGACCACGCTGCACAGCTTGTGGGAGTGTGGTATTCTGAAGCACATCCATGATAAATGGTGGTATGGTAAGGCTCCTCTCAGAGGTAATTATTCCAATTTTTTTGAGCTGGTTTGGGGAATATCCTGCCTTGTGCGTAAAGAGGAGATGGATCTCTTTTATGTGATGGTGTGGAGAATCTGGTACTGTCGTAATTCCAATCTTCATGGCTGTCATATTCATAAGGCAAGAGATACAATTGGCTGGAGCAAGGATTTCTTGGCAGCTTACCGTGGCCTGGAAAGGGAACAGCCGAGAGGTGTGGTGAGATGCAATAGGGATATTAATTGCTGGATGCCACCAGAGATTGGGAGTTATAAATCAAATTGTGATGCAGTTGTGGACAGGGGTGGCAACCGTGTGGGTGTGGGTGTGGTAATTCGAGACCCTACTGGGGAAGTTTTTGCCTCCTGCTCCCAAATTATGGAAGCAAATTTCAGTGTACAGATGGCTAAGCTGATTGCAATCCAAAATTGTCTCCAATTTGGTATTGAGTGTGGTTTGTCCCCTTGCATGATAGAATCTGATGAGGCCAATGTGGTGAAATGGATCAATGATGGGGGAAGACGGAACTCTGAGTGTGGCATTATCCTGGATGCTATCTCTTCTACTATATCTGACCTAAATGGGGTGACTCTCAGTCACATTCAAAAAAGGTTCAACAAAGTTGCCCAAGCGCTTGCGAAGAACGCATTGGGAATTTATGAAGATGCTTACTGGATGGAAGACTATCCTAGGTGCATTAGTAAGATGGTGGAGGCTGATAAGCCTGGTTAGGTAGTTTTGGTTTTGTGTTTTCTCTGCTTTGTTTTAATTGTCTTGTTTGTTGTATCTGTTTCAATCAAAAAAAAAAAATGAAAGGAAAGTTTTATACCTTTGTTAATCCAGGCACTGTAGTTACCTTTTCAATTCTATAGTTTTATCTGTTGATCTGTTGATTTGCTAAAACAACCTGATTCTTATGACAAACTTGTCAAAGAGATGGCACTTGACATGTGTGCCCGACCATCTAACAGGACAAAGACAACTGAAGAGATTGCCCAAGATGAAAGAGAACGATTAGAAGTAAGTCTGCATCTCTCTCAAGTGTCGGTGTGGGCTGTTGCATGGGTGCTGATGTTATTTAAAGTTATTTGTTTGACTACATTTTGAGGCTCATTACTGTTACCATAGTAAAATGATGATGATAAAATGGCATCATTTTCATGGGTTTGATCATTGAGCATGTCAAAATTAGAAAATGTTATTTTCTTGAAGATGTGGACAAGGTTGATAAAGAAAAGAAAAGGACCCCTTTGGTTTGATTTGGTTTGATTTGATACACAATTAAATAATAATAATAATAATGATAATAATAATAATAAGTGGGTCTAGGCTGGGTAACCTAATTGAAGCTAGGGTTCATTTCTCAAGAATTGTCTAAATCATATCAAAGGATGGATCCAGTCACCCAATTTTTCTTTTTCTGCCAGATTATTTGAGGCCTTCCATATATGGACATGACGACATGTACCCTTGATGCTCTCTCTCTCTCTCTCTCTCTCTCTCTCTCTCTCTCTCTATATATATATATATATATATATATATATATATATATATATATATATATCAAATTCTAAATCCTATTTATCTATTATATCTTCTTTTATTCCTACACCACAATTTACTTTTTCTTTTCATGCAATAACTCTTAATTCTTATAACTATCCTATAATCTACTACATAACCTTATTGCACATGTGTCTTCTAATCTAATGCCTAATTATGCCCTTTTTGATTTGTAATTTACGCATAATTTTTCATTTCCATGAGTAGAATCAATAACCATTCAATCCTAAACCTTAAAATGTTTGGGTAAGTGCCCAAATCGAAGAGCAGACGAAACGAAAGCCTGCAATATGAAACTAAACCTGGAAAAGATTTCTTGTAATTTTGGATAATTAAGTAAGAAAATGCTTGATGACAACAGGAATGTATACCTATAGCCATCGAAACCTGTATTTCCAGTTCAAACCTTTTAAGTAGAAAAAACAGAGTGGATATTCTTGGTTCCTAAGATAAATCAGCAATCCAGGTAGAGAGTCACCATTCTAGCATCGCAAAGGCAGATTTAACCTCCGATCCTTCTGTTTCGGTTCATTGGTCTACCTTTGCTTTGAACGTCCCTGTTTTCCTTTACATCCACAATTCCAAACACATTATCTGAGTCCATTTCTATGGATTCCAGCAGGAAGACTCTATTGTTTATGCAATCGGATTCTTCGTCTACATAGCATACTCTCATGAGCATGTCTTTGAAACGACTCAAACATCAGGTACTTTTAATATCCGCTCTGCACCTGGAGACGATACCTTTGAACGAAACAGAACATAGCTTTCTTTAAATATCAATACAGCTGCAGACAACATAAATGACTGTGTGGACTGTTGCATGGATGCTGATGTTATTTAAAGTTATTTGTTTGACTACATTTTGAGGCTCATTACTGTTACCATAGTTTTATTATGATCTGGAACTTCATACTTGCAGGTATATGATTTTCCTCCGATATGCATCAAGACTAAGGGGCTATTTTTTTTTATCTAAAGTCTTATAAGATATTAATTTATTAGACATATGGATAGTTTTATAAATTAGATACATGGTATGTTTGTTTTTATTTATTTTGAATGACTTATTATAAATATAAAATTGATTAGGTTGTGTTAGGGTTTCATCAAAATTGGAAATTTTTGGAACATTGACTTTGGGATTTTATTATGTGTGGATAAAATTATAAATGTATGAATTGTTATAGGACATTTGTGGAAATTTATTAAAAAACTCTACCATATCACTTTTGAATAAGATAAAAGTTAAAAAAATTTACTTTTCTAAAAGACATATATATATTAAAATAAGATATAAGTTGAAAAACAAACAAACTGATTATCTTAATTTAAGATAAGAGGCAATAAGTCTTATAGTGAAAAAAACAAACAGCCCTAAGTATAAATATATAAATATATATGTAAAGGCACACACACGCTTGAAAGTTTAGTGGCCATCTGCATTTTCCAATGTTGTTCCTCTAAAATGTATTCTGAGTGTATTTCATCCAATTTTGAATTTGTGAAACAAAAATATATAAAATTTGTAACACGGTAACAAAGAACCCATTAAATTTCTTGAGTGTGTTAGTTTTTAACTGTAATGTTTCAAGTGTTAACAATTCATACAGTGCATAAAGCAGAATGTTGTATGTGGAGTATGCATATGTGGCTTTGTGTTGAGTTACATATTATTCTTGTCAAGACCATCTGATGTAGCGGAAGCTCTGTCAAGAAAAACCTGCAAGAAACAATAGCAACAACTACTAACGTCCCGTTGATTCGCGTACGAATACCGGTAAATTAGGCTTCAATGTTCGTTGATTCACTATGAATGCCGAAAATTGGAATAAAAGAGAAAAAACTCTTAATTTTATAAATCAAAAACCGTCTGGCCAATTCGGCCTACATCATTATTTAAAGGAAACAAAAACTAAACCTAATCGAATTCCTGGAAAGCAAGAAAAACGACTTAAAAAGGAAAAAATACCAAAAGGCAAAAAACGAAATTAAAGCGAAAACGAAACTTTCCTAAATAGCAAAAACGCCCAATTCAAGGCCTAAACGACGGAATTTGCCTAAAAAGGACGTGCTTACGCAGCAAAGCTACGTAGTTGTTCCGGAAACGCCGAAACGCATCAGCTGTCAAAAATTCAAGTCATTCGGATTCCGTCCCCGGACTAGTAGGATTGAATGGCCCTTTCTTGGTCTTTCTCTTATCCCACCCCTCCATGTACTCTACGCCAAATGATCTACTGCTGCTGCATCACCATCGGAACAAAAAGCTTAAGTGGATAGGAAATGACGCAAGTCCCAACAGTAGTATTTTAAGCATCTAACACACCCCTCACGTGCAAGACCATTGAGTTTGCCACATGACTCAAACCTTAGCACTATTCAAACTCAAAATAAATTCGAAAAAAAAATACAAATTCAACTATGCATGGGGACTCGAACCTAGCTATGATATCATGTTTGTAACCATCATACCTAAACATTCTAACAATTCTAGTATCTAATTAAAACACTGTAGTTTTTTATCATTTACCTGTCAATATTCACTGCACGGTTGCTATGTAATACAAAATATTTATAATAAACCCAAAAGAATTGTAGTTTACGTGAAAACTCATAAATTAGAAGTTAGGATTTTCATTCTTTTTATGCAGATATGAATTTTTATTATGAGAAATGGAACATTTTATCTCAATTTGAGATTGTTTACCTTTTTGATAACTTGAATGACTGCGCAATTTCAGGAAGAGCGTCAGAAGAGGATGCTTACATCTTATGTGACAGTAGTGATGAAGAGAATGAGGATGATGAGAAACTGTCAACCGTATTAAATCTCTAGTAAGAGGCACCCTTAAATCCATCAACTTGTTCATGACAATCAGGCCAAGAGTTGAACACACCAGTTTTTCTTCCTTTGAAAACAGCATACACCGATTTCTTTGCCATATCATACAACACACTGAATATATGTGCAAAAAAGAGGAAGAAGTAACTAACAAAGAGAAAATCCAGATTAGATTATTTTTTATAATGACAAAACAACAAACAAAATGAAGACATTACATCCTGTAGACATTAAACAAAATGAAATAACAAAAACCAATTAATTGGGCATAGAAGTCTTTCGACACAAGTCACAGGTAAAAGCTATACTGCCTTGTCACCATGATTTATGTCGAAAACCTCCATGCCCACTGCACTCATTTTCTAACTAAGATCACAAATTAATGAATAAAAAATGAAACAAATTGAAGATTAAGATTTGTAGAAGAAGACCTCTGGGCGTCGGGGCTGGTTCTCAGGATTAAAAGAAATAAATCAGATGCGTAGATGAGGAAGATGTGTAGACGATAAAGATGAAAATCAGAAGATGATGAAGAAAGAGAAGAAGAGGAACTGACCATCTATATAAGTGAAAGACTGAAGTGGGATCCAGCTATGGTCCACCAATTTCGTTCCCCCCTCCCATTGCATTTATTTTCAAGCCCAGAAACAATACAGGTGAAGCCTTGGCAAGGTATTGAAGACCAAAATCACCGTACTCAGCTGACCTGGAATAATGTTTTGCATTTAATTTAAATTTTTGGACGATTTTAAAAAAATTTCCGATTGTACGAAATTTATTACACAACATGTGGCAACACGTAAAGTGTTTGACACCACAAAAAATGCAATCTAATATGGGAAGCCTTAGTAATACACTATGTAGTAACCTAATGTAATAGTGCAAATGTCACTCATTACTTTACTAGGGTTATAAGTGTTACTATGCAATTTTAATGGATTTGGTCACGGTGTATTTTTGTGAATATCCGATGCTCCCACAAAAACTCTATAAAGATACCCACCTACGTTCCATCCACTTCGGGCCGCTCAATCGGGAAGAAAAACACGGGGCCCACATCATCAGATCCATAAACAATAGACATTCAAGCCCTGGAATTATTGTTCAAGCCCAGTAATTACAAAAAAAATAATAATAAATAAACTAATGGGATCCAGTTGGGTTGATACCTGGGCTAAATGTGGAATTGCTGTGTGAAGCCCATTTCCAGCCATGTATTACGCCTACAAGCCTAATTATAATTGGAGACCTAAAAGCCCACCAGTTTATTTACCTATTAACCCCAAGACTGAAGTGGGATCCAGCTGTAGTCCACTTGCATTGGTTAGTGGGATCCAGTTGTGGTCCACCAATTTTGTTCCCCCCTCCCATTGCATTTATTTTCAAGCCCAGAAACAATATAGGTGAAGCCCTGGCAAGGTATTGAAGACCAAAATCATCGTACTCAACTGACCTGGAATAATGTTTTGCATTTAATTTAAATTTTTGGACGATTTTAAAAAAATTTCCGATTGTACGGAATTTGTTACACAACATGTGGCAACATGTAGAGTGTTTGACACCACCAAAAATGCAATCTAATATGGGAAGCCTTAATAATACACTTTGTAGTAACCTAATGTAATAGTGTAAATGTCACCCATTACTTTACTAGGGTTATAAGTGTTACTATCAATTTTAATGGATTTGGTCACGGTGTATTTTTGTGACCGTCCGATGCTCCCACAAAAACTCTATAAAGATACCCACCTACGTTCCATCCACTTCGGACCGTCTCGATCGGGAAGAAAAACACTGGGCCCACATCATCGGATCCATAAACAATAGACATTCAAGCCTTGAAATTATTGTTCAAGCCCAGTAATTACAAAAATAAAAAAAAACTATTGGGATCCAGCTGGGTCGATACCTGGGCTGAATGTGGAATTGCTGTCTAATTGCTGCCTACAAGCCCATAAATATAATTGGGGACCTAAAAGCCCACCCGTTTAATTATATATTAACCCCAACTAAGTACATAAAAGGGGCCCCCGCCTTTGGCATTAAAGGAAACCGGGGGTCCCCATTCTGTCCTTACTCTCTTTTCTTCTTCGTCTACCCACTTGTTATTCTCTCTATGTTTGTCCTAGACACTGTTATGGCGAACCCTAAAGTGTTCTTTGACCTAAGCATTGACGGCAACCCTGTGGGTGAAATTGTGATGGAGCTCTACGCAGACAGTACCCCTATCACTACGGAGAACTTTCGGGCTCTTTGTACCGGAGAGAAGGGGATCGGCACGGTTGGGAAGCCACTCCACTACAAGGGTTTAACCTTCCTCCGCGTGATACCTGGGTACATGGTCCATGGAGGAGACATCACTGAAGGAAATGGAATCGATGGTGAATCGATATACGGCCCTAGTTTTACCAACGAGAACTTCGTGAAGAAGCACATCGGTCCCGATATCCTGTCAATGACCAAAACTGGCACATTGGGCAACGGGTCCCAGTTCTGCATCTATACCACTAAGACCGAGTGGCTCGATCGCAAGCAAGTTGTCTTCGGTGAGATGGTAAATGGATTTGACGTCTTGAAGGCCGTTGACCAAATCGGTTCCAGCTCCAACTTAACATCCAAGACCGTAATGGTCATTGACTGCGGTCAACTGTGCTAAAAATGGGATGTTTTAACTTTTCTTACACTAGTGTTATGCCTTGTTTGTGTTGCTTTATTTGTTTTTAGATTTTCTGGTTTTATTTCCAGTTGAAGCCTCTGTAATGTAATTCATTGTGTTGGTTGTGTGTTTTGTTTTGTTTTGTTTTGGGTGGGGCGAACGAAATGAATTGATTTGTTCTGAAGCCCAGAATATTTGGTTTTATTGGAGGCCAGTTTTTTTTAATGTGTTTGCGGCGAATGAAATGAATTGTTCTGTTTTTGAAGCGATAATCCATTCCAAGTAGCCAAAACCATTACGGAATACATACAAAAATAGCATAACCAATATCTAATACAAAAAACAAATACAGAATGCCTTTCATTTGAAAGGAAGGAAGTTTGTGGACCACTCTAGGACAATATTTCCACAAGAAAAAAAAAAACAGAATGCCTATCATTTGAAAGGAAGGAAGTTTGTGGACCACTCTAGGACAATATCTTACATTGGGACATACTGTACTTGGGAAAGATATTAAGAGGTGACCATAAGACTCGTTATAGAGTAAATAATACAGAACATTAACAGTACTCAAACCATTAACAGAACTGTAATAATGCTCATGAATATTACATTATATTAAAAAGGCATCAGGCCATAATTCGATATTACATATGTTAAAAAACTTCTAAATTATTGGGCTGCATTGATGGGGTACATATACAATCATCCATATACATCCATTCATGGGCTGGAAAGAAACGTTCAATTACAAGTCAAAATATCAGATGAGCAAGCAGGAGAGAAACGTTCAATCATCCATGTACAAGTCACACTGGCCTCTAAGAGACAAAATGTACAACTATCCTAACAAACAAATTTCAAGATCACGGTTCACCGTTAACGAAAATATCAAGAGCCATTGCCTCACGGATGCTGGGAATATCCTTTTGTCCAAAGCTATCCATCCATGATGACAACGGGACTCCAAATAATATCAATTCTGCATATTTGCACACAAATACAACACAACTGTATGCAACAAGTGAAAATGCAATCATAAATATTTGTAGCATAATAAGAACTGGAAGTTATAATGCAAAGAAAATTAACCTGTCATCTTGTTGAGGTATAATGGTTGGTTCGATGTTTTCTGCAGTGAATGGCCTTGTGTGAGGAGGCATCTTCATTTGTTCATAGTAATTTGCATGCTTAAGAATTGAGGGTAACAAATAAAGTAACCCTGGGATGTCTTTCAATCGGTCATTCTTTCCGTTACGGTCCCAAAAAGAGTCATACATTTTGACTTTCCCTTCTTTTAAAAAAACTTGACATAGTACCCAATGATTCCCGGTGTTGCAAGGAATCAACACCTGTGTATACAATATAAATGGTCATTAAATAAAGATAGAAATGGTTTAAACAATAAAAATGAAAGATTAAGGTGTCACGAACTTACCGACTCCATAGTCCACCACGGTTAAGGGTAAAGAAGGTCACAACCTGACATATAATTTAGTGTATCATTGTTTTGTTGGAAAGATAGGGGATCGAATTCGGGGTATGCTTCCCAAATTGGGACAGCTGGTGTAGTGGGTGTAAGATCCTTCTTCTTTTTTGTATTATTTTTCACTTTTGTTTGCTTCAATACAGCTGGGTCATTAGTTGCTAAATGTTCAACTCTATCCAAATCTTCAGCCTTAAATTTTTTAACTCCCTTTCATATTCCAACAACCCCTTAACAGCTTCCCACTTCAGTTTCAAATGAGCTTGTTTACAAAATAAAAACACTTTTCGTTCATTCTACTATAAAATGAGACATCAATGTGAAGAAAAAAACAGTAGAAAATCCTAAATCAATATAGTACAAAATAAGGCAAAATACACTTACAAAAAATGCCGTCGGGACCAATCCGATATCTTAACGGTAGCTCATCTCTCCTTTCAAACGCCTCTTCCATAGAATGTCGAAGTATCTGTCTATGTGCTACAAAGACATTTATATATAAACGTTAGGAAACTTCTCTTCATTTGTGCTTGTAACCAGTAGCATCACAATTTATCACTTACCAAGTTGGATAACCATTTTGTAGGTTTGACCAATTCGTTGAAATGTTCACGATTCATATCGATTGTTTGCCTAGTAAAGACACTGTTGAGTTGGACAACTTAAATTAAATATTATAAACAAAAAGCACACATAAATCCAATATACAAGGAAAAAAAAAAGGGGGAGAATAGGAATGGACCATTACCAAGTATCATCCTTTTTCTTAAGATATGACATGAACCGATTATAATTCTCATTTATAACATCGCTCGAATATTTGGTTTTCTTTCTTTTCTTAGGTATGGGCATGGGATCAGTGTACGGGGTGTCCAAGTACCTTGACCGCCTACGAGCTCTTTTGTTGTCGTTATTCTTGTAACACACACCCGAGTCAGCCGCGTCCATAAATATAACACTAAGATCAGGGTTTGGAAGAACCACGTTCACACATGGTAAAGGGAAATTGTAAGGATTCCCTTTAGTTGATTGGCTTATTTCGTGGGCAAACCACATGTTGGGGTTTGGTTGTAATGGTAGTATAGGTGTTTTGTTGAAGATCAAAGACCCTTTCCAAGACCTTAAGAGGACATGCACCAAAGGTATATCTTGTGCTTACATTGGCTTGAAGAGATATAGTTGCACACACACACACATGCATAACTCTTATTCTTGAATGTTGTGTTTATATTTTGTGTGCATTATGCTTTATTGATTTATTCAATATCTCTTCTTGCATTTAATTGATTGCATCTTGTTCTATGAAATGCCATGACATGTTAGGCATTAGGATGCATTCAATACCCACACTTGCACTTCATGCATGATTAGTTTTTAAGTGTGGAGAAATTCGTTTCCCGAAGGTTGTTCGGAAACGTCCGCGCTTGCACGTTGGTGTACTTTGTTTTGCGCGATGATCGCCGGTAGAGTTGCCTTTGGCTTCTCCTTGGTTTCACCATTTTTGGTGAAACGGCGGTTCTGTTCGGCGGCCTGGCCGCCGTTCGAAACCGCCGAATGAGACCTGATTGAAATATCTCTCGGGTCCAAAACGGCGGTTCTGATCGGTGGTTACGAAACCGCCGATCGTACGATTTCAGGGGCAAAATTGTCTTTTCACTTGCCCTGTTCTTGATGTCTATAAATATCTAACTTTCTCATGATCTGAACAAGTTCTTTGACTCTTAAGAACCCTAAACTTCAAAGATAGATTTTGAGAGAAAATCAAATCAAGAACTCACTTTTAACCACTCAAATCAAACCCCTTTTGCATTAAATTTCATATTGCATCTCCTATATCTATATAGAGTGCATCCGTGTATGGGTTTGCATCATCACAACTTGCTTGGTAAGATTTTAATTAATTTCATCTTATTGTAATATTTTTACTATCAAGCTATTCTCTTTTAATTTACTTGTATGTTTTAGATCATATGCTAAATACAAGAAAAGAGAATTAATTGTGATGATTTGATTGAGTGTTGTTTTGTGATAGCTTTGTATCTAGGATTTGTTATCCTTTACTTAGCTAAAGTTATATGCCATGACATATAGCTACATGTGATATCTAGGATTGATTATATTGTCATCTTATAATCCTAGGTAAGCATTTAGAGTACCCTAGCTCTTATTGCAATATTTGAATATTCATACATATTCACATAGGGTTGTGCATCTCTTTTGAGAGATTGAAGTCTTGGTCTAGGGTTGCTATTACAGGCCTGCGGGTAGTAGTGGTGGGTTACAGACCGGGATTAGGCTGTAAACATCATTACAAGTACTGACTGCGAGGATCGAGCAATTGGACTATAAAAACTTTTAAAGGCCCGCGTGGTAGAAGTGGGGGGTTATTGACCGGAGTGTTAGACGAGGTCTACATAGGTTGTAAACTCCATTTCAATTAGTGGATTTCGAGGTCTGAGTGTGGCGCACTAAACAGCCCGTGGTTTTTCCCAGTGGTTGGGTTTTCCACGTAAACATCAAGTGTCATTTATTATTTCCGCATCTTATTACACTTGTATGTATTGTTGACTTGCTAGGGGTATTTTCATAAAATTGACATGCACGCGAAAATTGGGTAATAATTAGATAAAATCTATTCACCTCCCCCCCCCCCCCCCCCCCCCCCCCCCCCTCTAGCTTTATGAGGTAAACACACCGAGCGTTAATTCAGAACTTACAGAAATCATCCAAATTTATCGTGTGCTTAGCTGACCCATATGCCTCACCAACAACATTATCCAAACCACCCTCCTTACCAACAACAATCCTGGTCTCTTCCTTATCATCGGCCTTCTCAACCTCGGCCTTCTCAATAACATTCTCCACCTCTTCGACAGCCTCCTTGTTCAAGTCTTTCTCCAACTTTTCCCCATCATCAAAATTGTGCAACGGTGAGATAATATCTTCAACCTACAGTCAGAAGAATATGTATAAAGAACTGCACATTTCAATAATGTTTATTACATAATAAGTTTTTGAATAGGCTTGAAAACCCTTATGTGTTATATTACTTACCATGTCGTCCATAGGTTTGTGTGAGCTTGCTCTTGCCTCGTCCAAATCTTTCTCCTTTCTTTCTGGTGCAATCTTTCCAATTTCTTCTCTTATCCAAGACTTCATCCTCTCCTCGCTTTCTTTTATTTGCTGTGTGACCAGCTGTGGAATAGATGTATACAATTCAGGTATTGTATACGGAACCGATGTCTTGATTTTTGACTGCAAATCCAATTCAAAAAACAATTATTACATTACGCAAAATAACTTAGAAAAATAACTTAGGATAGTAAAAGTTATGTATATTACAAATCATTACCTTAAGAGTTTCTACATCTCCTCCATGGAAGAGCCATTTCTTAGATGCCGATTCAATAGTTTCTAGATCCGATGAACCTTTTTGTTGCCTTGCTTTGGTGAATGGAAGCAACACCCTCTTCCATTGCATCTTGACGGTCCTTCGCATCATCATGATCATGGTCCTCCCTTACCACATCTTGAAGCATCAAAGATTTGTAGTAAGCACTTGACTTCTCAGTGTTTGATACCTTCCATAGGAACAAAGGCAACTGCATGTAAAGTGCACAAAACATTGAGGTTAATGAATAGTGTCAAACAGAAACCCAATAATATTCAAGCACCAGATCATACACAATTCATAGAGCAATATGTAATAAAACACATAAGGGTATTTCAAGCCCTGGCAAGGTATTTCATACCCTCATTTGGAAAAACCAACCACTGATATGGGGGAACAGACACTATAATATTCAAGCACCACTCCCCCCCAGTATAATAAAGATTTAATAATGAGCTTCAGCCAAGTTTTAAGAATCATACACCAATTCATACACAATTCATAGAGTAATAACTAATAGTGTAAGTAATATAACACATAACAAAATCTAGTGTAGCTAAGCAAATCTAGTGTATCACAGTAATATAACCATTCTACAGTTTTATATTGTATTCAACATTTATATGGAATTCAAATTAACCAACCCCAATTCCTAGACATGATCAATCTACTTATTAATGGGGCCCTGATTTGGACAAACCAACCACTGATATTAACTAGCTATATAAATATAGATAGACATAGAAATAAAATAAACATAGAAGTAAAATACACGTAGAAGTAAAATACACACCGTCGTATTGAAGAGGGATTCAACTTTTAAAACCCTTATATTGAAATTCCAATTCTTAAATCTTGGGAACCCTGTTCCTTTTCGTATCCCAACTTTATCTTCCAAACGGCCAATCCATTCAACGGCCCAAATCTAAACAATTAAAATAATCTCATAAAGAAATAAATATCTCAAAAGTTTGATTTACACATGAATTGTTTTGGCAACTATTACCTGAAATGCTAGTAGAAATCCATAAATGTGGAATGTGAAACAATTCGAATCTTCTTCTCCATCTTCTACTTCAGTTTTCTTCTTCTTCTTCTCTTCCTTATTCTCCTTCTTCTTTTTCTTCTTATTCACTTCATTCTTCTTCTTATTCTTTTCCTCATTCTCTTCTTTCTTCTGGCCATCGCTTCTTAACTTTTTAAGGTGTTTACCAGCTCCATTCTTCAGCCAAAACAATGTGACATCGAATATGTACGAGCCCCAAGGAAAACTTTCAAATGCATTGATGTCCTCTACTAAAGACAACACCCAACCGGGTATGGCTATCCATGCTTCATCAATCCTAAAGAATTAGGACACCATTAATAGGTATCCCATCTGCAATGCATCATCAGCCACTACATCCTCCATGAGCCAATTAAAGGTTGCCTCCAATAGTTCAATCATCAGGCTTTCATCTGCGAAATATCGTGTCAAAATAGATTCCTCACTGACTTGTTTTTTTTTTTTTTCTTTGAACCCTTCGGGCAGTGTGCCCATGTTGAGGCCACTACACAAGCAGAATTCCTCTCTCCCAAACCAAGCTTCCTTCTGCCCTAAACCAAACCATATTTCATCCTCGTTTTGTGATTCGAGAAGAATGATCTGTCGTTTCAGAAGATTGTAGATCAGCATCCCATGAACCTTAATGGGCTGTATCATATCCAAGTACTGCCCAAATGGGCCTTCTTTAAACCTATCTAACACGCCGTAACGTGTAAAGCCCAACTTCAAATCTCGAAGAAATTTTTTTTTTTTGTGCGAGTTTATTCTCGCGTGTACCCAGCTTCTATGGTCTGGATACCACCATAGTTTTTCAAAACGATCGGCCCCCATCTGGTTTACAAGAAAACAAAAATTTATTAATGCTAAGCATAACAAAAATGGGATTTCAAGCCCTGGAATGGGATTTCAATCCCTGTAATGAAATATCAAGCCCTAGCAAATGGATTTAAGGAACTCCCACCTCAACTGGAATTTCAAGCCATGGAAAGGACATCATTCCCACCTTTCCCACCACCACCACTGACATGATGTATATCAACACAAAATAATACATAAGCCCCCAAGGCACTAAAAAATCCACCAATCCCAAAATCCAACACTTAACATAACATCACAAAAACCATATACAACAACAACTACATTTGACAATCGCTTACAGGGCTTCAAATCCCTTTGTCAAGGCTTAATATTCAAACAAATGGGGTGGGGGGCACATTTCAAAACTTCAATTCAATTAAACAAAACCACTTGTTCCCTACCATTGCATGAACTATTACATGAACTGCAAGATAACTACTTATGTTATCAATCACTCATGACTAAGCCTATTTGTTTCACAATTAATTAACTCAAAAGTAAATTTCAACAAAACAAGAATAAACCAGGTACTGAATAAAACTGGTTCACAATCCATATAAAACAGGTTCTTCACATTCCATATAAAACTGGTTCTTCACAATCCAATACAAATACAAATCAAACACCTACCCACTTTTCAAACAACATACTTAACACTTAATAAACAACAACCCAAGTCACCCAAGTAAAAAATCAACACAGCTTTGCAAAGCTGGCAACAAATTAAAGGGAGGTTAAAACGCCAAAGGAATGAAGAAGACAATGAGAAAACGAATGAATACATTTACTTACGAGTTGCGACAAAGGCTTCTTCTTCTAATCTGGTAGCTTCGCTGGCTTCTTCTTCTACTCGTTCTTCTTCTCTCTCGTTCGTCTCTTCTTCTACTCTCGTTTGCAACCTCTCATCACTGATTCTTCTTCTCCTTCTTCTTCTACTCGTCTTCTTCTTCTTCTTCTTCTAATCTGGTAGCTTCGCTGGCTTCTTCTTCTACTCGTTCTTCTTCTCTCTCTTTCGTCTCTTCTTCTACTCTCGTTCGCAACCTCTCCTCACTGATTCTTCTTCTCCTTCTTCTTCTACTCATCTTCTTCTTCTACTCTGGTAGATTCGCTGGATTCTTCTCTCCCGTTCGCCTGTTCCTCTATTCGGGGGTCGTTCGTGCAAACTCACCTCTCCTCTCATTGATACTAATTTTGAATTTCAATTAGGTTAGGGCCAAAGTGGTAATGATGCTTAATTGGGGTTGCCGGTTTAGGGCAATTTAGGGATTTCCCCTTTACCAACGTTTTAAAATTAAAAGCCCCCTTAAGGGCATTTCTGGTATTTCATGTGCCCAAGGGGACATAAATGCAAGAAAAACATAGAGGAGACTTTTTTGCTCTTTTAAACTTGTAAGGGGACATTTTGTTCCATTTCCACTACTATCTTTGAAGTGAAAGTAATGTACCTGGCCCTTAAGCAGGTGTTCTATGGAGTACTGCTGCAGTATTTTGCTGTCTCAGCAAACAAAAAGCCCTTAATTTGGAGTTGCTAAATTTGCTGGTCAAGCCACTTATGGAAATGAGTGTGGAAATCCCATACTTTGCTGCATACAATGCTCGTCGGCGAATCTTATGTACTTGGTCACAATTTTGCAAGGATATCAAGAACCCAGGTTTGTTGTAAAGTTGGAGAGAATAGCTGTTCCTTAAAATCATATAATGTGTAGCTTGGTGTTATGAAGGTTTCTAACCAAATAACTTTACTATTAACAGAAAATGGATGTTGGCCTTCATTGAAGACATTATTTCTCTTGAGGCTGTGGTCCATGATTTTCCCTTGTTCTGACTTCCGGCACGTTGTAATGCCTCCAGCAATATTGTTGATGTGTGAATATCTGATGCGTTGTCCTATCATGTCTGGTCGGGATATTGCTATTGGTTCTCTCTTATGCTCCATGGCCCTTAATGTATGTACACAGCACATTTTTTCCCAGTTAGGTAGCAAGTTTAAATGTGAAATGCTTAAATAAATTTCTCAAATATTGTTTCCATCACCTGTTCAGTCATCTAGGAACTGATTTAAAACTTGTAGTCGATGATGGAAGGTGCCCTAGTGCATCTTAGGCACATTTTCAACATTTTTAAGTGCCTATTAGTTGTATAAGATTATTTATTGGGCTCTACGTTGTCTACTGTTCAGTGTTACAGTTGTTGTTTGCCATTTCCTCAGTTCAGAGTTTTTGATTTAGTGTTCAATATCAGTATAATCCTCATTGACCTTATATGTGACCACTAGAGTTGCAATATCTGGTTGTTTATGTGATGAACTATATTGCAGGATACTGGACATTCCAAAAAGTTCTGTCCAGAGGTGATAACGTTTCTCTGCACTCTGCTGATGGCAGCTAAAGACAAAAAATCATCATCAAATGACGAGTCTAAGGTATATGACTCCTTGATGCCATTTTACTGTTCTGTAGAAGAATTTGCATTTCATCTACCACCTAAAAATGGGAAAAGAATTACATAAGATGATAAGAATATTTAATATTAGAAACAATGAAGGATATGGAAGGAGAAAACACAAGAAAGGACAGAAATATTAGTGTGGTAAGAAATAGGGTGCCTACTTTGTTTTTTTTTTTTTTTTTTTCCTATAAAATGTTGAAGTGCCTTTCAACCCTACTTTCTTATTTTAATCTCTTTCTGTTGCTTTAGAATTCTAGATAATGAAAATTTAGGAAGAGTCAAGATCAAAGAGGTATATCTTTTATAATTGTCCATAGATTTATATCTTAACCTAGAATTTGTATAAAGTTAAATTTTTAGGGTTTTTATGTAGAATAAAAAATCATGATTTAAAATGTAAATATTGGATAAAAAGGTGTAACCTATGATGGCTATTTATGATCTTATGTTCAGAATTATAAATTTTACATAGTACATTAAATGATGGTAGAAATTTTAAACCCCAATACCTTCATTGTATGCCTCTTTAATTTGTTTTCTCTTATATTCTTTTCTCAAATTTCGGGTGTTACATTTCTACTGTTTGTTGTACTCTTTTTCTGGTTATACGTGATGAATGTCACACCATTTTTTGATGCAAGATGAAATGACGATTTCTTTTTATTTTGTTGCAGTTTTATCATCTTAGAATAAAAGCACTCAGACCTCTATTGTGTATACTCGATCATGTAAACGACATTAGGCCTTTGAATTTCCTTACGATAATGAATATGCTAGAGGATTCTTCTTTTTTCAGCTCTGATGATTTTAGGTTTGTAATTGTTGGTACCTATCTCACTGTAGTTATTGATCATAGATTGAGGCCTTGCCCACACATTTTGCATTCCTGTTTCCAGAGAAGTAATTAACACTCTTCCCCCTCACCTTTACTTCCCAATGTCTTAATACTTGTTTTGTTACACACCTGACTTTTTCCATGTAGATCTCTACCTGAAGGAGTCACAGAAGAATACAGAAAATAAGGTCAAGAGTTTTAGATACATTGCAGGCTTGCAGCCAATGTTTGCAAATAACCCAAGATTAATGAAACATCAATTGTGCATCACTACCATTGACAACTTGATTGTGTGCTTGACAGATTCCTCAGTAGACTTAATACACTGAAAGAGTCCATTTGCTGCTCTCTGGAGTAACCCTTGCTTCTGCTCATCACATTCTAGGACGCTGGGTCCCTGTTTGAAGTGTTTATCAGTACATGCATGAGCTTACACAGTCAATATTCCTAGATATAGAAACAAATTTATTGCATTACCTCCATGCTATATGTCTTCCCTGCTCCTGTATGTTGAGTGGTACCAAATGAATAAAAAGTTTATCAATGAAACAGAATCCAAGTGATCTAGAGAGATTAACTGACTAGTCTACTGAAGATAAATGGAAACAGTGTTAAAGTGATTACTCTATACCCTGTATCCAGCCATAGGTGTGCATAGTAATAAATGTTCAATTTAGTGAATTGATAAAGCTCTCTAGTTTCGCTAAAAGCTGTTCAACCTAGATCTTGAAAGGAAGATATTCTCAAATGATTGAACTTCTAAAAGGCTCTTCCATCTAACTTAATACCTTCGTAGCGATATTACAGGACTTTCAACTAACAATATGGATAAACTCCTTGCCTTCGATATTTTTATCATTATCATCATCATCTATATTAAATCAAGTTTAACCCTCCTAAACTTGTCTAAATTTGAGGCTTTTGTGTCTGCTTGGAATGCAAGTGTGTCCTGCCCACTTAACATAATTGAAAAAAATGAAAAGGAAAGACTATTTATTAACAATCTTCATATTTGCAAACACATCATAATCATACACACGGAAGACGAGTTTGTCTACTGACAGATATAGGGAGAAAAGCAAATATTCAGACAAAAAAAAAAAAAAAACACCAAAGATGCCAGCATCCCAGAAATGAAATATGTTTTACCTGTCCATAACTGATGATGGTCCCATTTATGGCGTTAACAGCATCTGTTTCAATAAGGTGAACAAAGCCAGCCACATAACTATCAAAATCATACTAGAACTTGACAACAGAAAAGAAAAAAGAAAAAAAAAATTTCCAAAAGAAAGATCAGTCTTTTGAATAATCATTAACTGCTCTAACAATATTCAAATTAGGAGGAGAAAACCAGAAAGTATTCATACAATTCATTTCTAAAGAACAGCTAGCATTTAAATTCAAAACGAAAATACGAAAAAGAAGGTTTTCTATTTGCACCTTGAACAATAGGCAGAGCAAGAAATTTGTAGACCTCAGCTTGCTCGGATTTCTCGTAGAACACTCTATTGAAGCTAAAACTAAAATCCTCTTCCTTCTCATCCTACCGTATAATCATCGAAAATCATTAAACAATCGCTGCATATACACATCCATATACATGTACGTACATACATACACACACAGAGAGAAGTACAAAAACACATAAAACAACAATTTCACATACAAACGAACAGGAACACATCCGTATCCACAATATACCCACATATACCTTGAAGACAAAAGTTTCGGCATCGATTCCGTGAACGCACACGCTGTCTCCATGATTGCTTCTCTCCTTGGAGCTCAGAAGCCGAAATCGAGTGCAGACGGTTATATTCGACATTCGCTTGTATCGATTGAAGTCTCAAGATTCCTTTTTTTTTTTTTTTTTTTTGGAACAGCTAGATTATTATAAAAAGCCACAACGGGCAACCAAAGTCCAACTTACAACAAAAGCCACAAGGCAACGAGCCCCCTATAGCCAGGGCTACCGGATACAATAACAAAGGAGATAAAGAAAACAAACAATAACCCCCTATTTGTAATGAAGACATATGAACGAGAGAGTTTCTGTGACTGTGAGTGTGTGTTTGGTTGCTGAGAAAAATGACGATCTTATCTGATGAAAACGAGAAGCTCGTGAAGTTATCAAACCGAATAATCGGATTATAGATATCAGATTTGCTCTTAGAAAAGATATAAGATTTGGTAAAATTAAATTTTATATGAAAGTCATTTACAACAGACCCTTAAAAAACCCATGTTTGCTAATCATTAATGAGTATTAGGATTAATTTATTTAGTTCATTTATTTTATTTGCTTGATTTTAAAATTATTATAAAGTTGAAGGGCAGTGATTTAAAAATTGTTCTTAAAAGAAAGAGTTGCGGTATTTGCACCCCTTAAAAACTGTATGTACACCCCTCTCGTAAAAACACCTCATTAAAAATTTAAAAAAAACTCTAATTTGTTAATAAACCCCACTTAATGACAAAAATACCCTTTCTTTATTTCTATTGTATTGTATTTTTGTAACTACACCTCACCTACACCTATTTTATTATCTAATCAATTTTATTATTTTATTTCTTGTTTTTCAAAAAAACTAAAAATTCTAACTCTTAAATACAGAAATTATAACAAAATGAGTTTGGGTTTGTACTAATTTTATTTACAATAGTTTATACATAAATTTTCCTTAAAAAAAAGTTTCAGAAATCTTATATATATATAATGAAGGGGAAGTGGAATAAAATAATCTATTTTGTTAAAGATAATTAATTAAACAGCCATCCAGTTAAAAAAAAATAAAATAAAATAAAATAATAAAAGGGGCAATTGCCCAGAAAGCAAACAACGCATTGGCTAAGCAAACAATCAATTTTTTTTTTTTCTTTTTTGTTGCTATGTATGTGTTTTACCAGTGTAATATACAGACAAAAAAGAAAAAAAAAAAAAAACAGATGGCTAGTTGTGAGAAAAATCTATATATATATATTTTTCTCTATTCTTTATCTAATAGTGTGGGTTCTGGCGGTGTGAATTGAGAAGACTTTTTAGTTTGTAATTGTTTTCTGGTCGGTTTTATAATCCACAGATGATTTTAAATTTCCAATTTGTAATTGAAAGTTTAGAAAATAAATTAGGGTTTGAGAAAATGGAAAGGGTTTTGGGATAAAGGAAACTGATTAATAATTTTTTTGGAGTTACAAACTATTTAATCATTTTAGTCATTTTAATCAAGGGTAATATTGAATTTTTGAAAATTTATTAATTTGGGGTGTACATACGGTTTTTGAGGGGTGCAAATATCGTCACTCTAAAAGAAATTACTGTATTATGGACAAATCGTCAATTTAATATCAGTTTTTTAAAAATAAAATAAAAACATTTAAAAATAAAATGTACAAATGTATCATTTTTATCACCCTGAGGTAAATCAAATTCAATAAGTCAGTCAATAGCCATCTCACCACTTCAAATAAGGAGATAGATGACTCCAGCTTATGATGCCGGTTTACAATTTTCAATCGGAATCACAAATTAAAGTTTAACTCTTCATTTTGCAATCTGAGGAGAAGGTTTACAATATGCAGCGCAAAGTATATGTATATATCTTTCATGATTTAATCCCATGTCGACTGTATATGTAATTTATTAAAGTTTATCATGGTTTTTTATAATTTCCTTGTGTTTTCTTTGTTTGTATTATATTTTACCGATTCGAAGTAAATATCAATACTATACTTTAATCGAAATATCCTCAGACAGAGAAATACCCGTATATCCAATATCAATATGATAGCTGTTGTAGTAAATATATCACTACTGTATTCGAATATATCCATGAAATATTCTGAAAAATCCTTATATTTTATATGAAAGGAACAAGTACAATATGTTTTAATGGTTTGAAATTTGAATATATATATATATATATTTGGGTTAAATGAAATGGTCTGTTCGGTCGGATATGGATCACCTCGTCCAAATAGGTTCAGGTATCGGACGGAAATCGAAAACTCATTCTAGACACGGGTCGTATTGTGCACCTTACCCTAATCGGGTATCGGATATAAGGCATGTTGATCCGACCCCGATTTGACAGTTGGCATCTCTATTCGTATCCATAGTTTGTATTATTAATAATTTAAAAGGGTATTTTTCTCACCTTCTTATACGTAGGCAAGGTACATAGTGCAACTCCAATGGCCTAGCAATTTGTTTGTATTTAAGAATAATAATAAAGTAATGTTAGACGTCTCAAATTTTTTTCTCAAATTCCGTTCCAAATGATGTGGCACCTGAGGTGTCAGTATCACATCAGTCACTACATAATCTCAAAATTTATAAGATGCTTACACCTCATGACTTGCCACATCATTTGAGACAGAATTTGGGAAAAAAAAATTGGGACGTCTAGCATTACATATAAAAATATGTTATGAAGATAAATTAGTAAATGAAGGTATATCTTAATTGTAGTTTAATGAGTTGATGATAACATTGATCTTGAAAGGTCTTTATTAAAAAGTCTTTAAAGACATCATTCATGGATGACTTCTCGGTGTTTGGGGATTCATTTGATTCGTGTTTGCACAACCTTACCTTAGTCCTTAAGAGATGCGAAGAGAACAACTTGGTGTTGAACTGGGAAAAGTGCCATTTCATGGTACAACACGGGATCGTTCTTGGACATGTGATTTCAAGGAGAGGAATTGAAGTGGACAAAGCCAAGGTGGAGGTGATCAGTAGTTTACAGCCTCCAAAATCTGTGAAGGGTGTGAGGTCGTTTCTTGGGCACGCGGGTTTTTATAGAAGATTTATAAAGGACTTTTCAAAGATAACGAGGCCCTTGTGTTTGCTCCTACAAAAAGAAATTGATTTTAAGGTAAGCGATGAGTGCATGGTAGCTTTTAACACTTTGAAGAATGCATTGACCACCGCACCAGTAATAATTCCACCTAATTGGGAATTGCCCTTTGAATTGATGTGTGACGCTTTGGATTATGCCATCGGAGCAGTTTTGGGGCAGCGGGTAGATAAGGTTCCACACGCGATATACTATGCTTCTCGAACCTTAAATGATGCCCAATTGAACTATTCAACAACTGAGAAAGAGCTTCTCGCAGTAGTTTTTGCATTGGAGAAATTCTGAACATACTTGGTGGGTGCCAAAGTCATTGTATATTCAGACCATGCAGCCCTTCGTTATCTTCTTCATAAAAAGGATGCCAAACCTAGATTGATTCGGTGGATCCTCATGTTACAAGAATTTAACTTGGAGATACGAGACAAGAAAGGTAGTGAGAACGTGGTTGCTGATCATCAATTTCTTTAATGAAGTCAAATGTTTCCAAGAAAATGTAAGCTATAGTTCTTTGTAACAATACTGATTTATTGTAAGGAGATGGATAATATATTAATATCACGAAACAAAAAACAAAAATAAAAATGATATTTCAAAAAAAAAAAAAAAAACCAGACAAAGAACCCTTTTAAAATCGTGGCAGCTCAAACCTATATAATATAAAGATCTTCTCCTTACAATCCATAAATTATCTATTTACACTCCAATTTTTATTTTTTTTTAGTAATGACAATTTTTATTTTTTTTTTAAATGATTAGTAATGACAATTTTAACCTAAATTAAAATTACTAACCAAGATAAAAAAAAAAATTTCTAAAAACACTCCAAACTAATTAAATTATTATAAAAAGAAATTTTTTCTTTTAAATCATTAGATTAAATATTACGTATTAAACTCTCTCTCCTAAATCTGTTATTACCATATTAAACTCTCTCTCTCTCTCTCTCTCTCTCTCTCTCCATTTTTCAAAAAAAAAAATCTTATCTCAATATTTTCTCGATCAATCCCAGATTAATATTTAAAGAAAAAAACTTATGAATATTTTGGTTTTTTATTAACAGTAATATATATATATATATATATATATATTAAAAAGTCAATACAAGTACCTTGTTTTTCAAAAAAATTAATAAATAAATGAAAACTTGATTTGTTGCAACTAGATTCGATTAAACTCAGAATTTCTAAGACTAATGAAAGAATTAGAGTTCTCTAGGTAATCATATACCTACAAAAGTAATAAAAACATTTTTATTTTTCAATTTTTTATTTTTTTTTTTAAAATAGGGTACTTGTTTATTGAGTTTTTTTTTTTTTTTTTTTTTTTTGATATATATATACATATGTACGGTTCCTAAAAATCAAGCTTATTTGTAAGTTTTTTTTTTCTTAACCGGTTAGCTATGTTTGGGATTGCTTTGCTTATAGAATAATCAACTTATAGCTTAACTTAAACAATAATCAATTTACTAAATAAGTTGATAGGTGTTTGGTAAATTTGTTTTATAAATAATCAACTTAAGAAAAAAACAAGTAAAATGTGTTTGGTAAACTTTAATTGATTATGGAAAATTACTAAATTGGGCATGAGTGCTAAAATGTAATATATTTGAATTTTTTTTTTCAATTTTTCCAGTTTTTTATTTTGATTTTCCTCTTTATCTCTTTTTGCCAGCTTTTTTTTTTCCTTTTTATCAACTGGTTCGATTTCCAAATTTATTTTAAATTAATAAAAAATCATATTTAAATTTAAAAAATGAACTGAGTCGACTCGTACTGAGTCAACTCATTCCTTCTAGACTCACTAGATCCACATCTGAAACTCGGCACCCTCCTCCGTCAACCTCTCCGATTCCGCCCCCTCTGCCGATCCACCAGATTCTCCACCTCAAGCGAATCGCCGACCTCCGTTGCATGCTTGCTGATCTCTTCTCTCGCCGTCGAGTTTTCGAGACTGAAATAATGATATTCCTCTTAAAACCAGTCGAAAAAATGGAGGAAGAGGTCCTCCATCCATCGCCGGAGAAGAACCGACTATTGCGTCGGAAACGCGATTGGATTCTCGACGGAATCGTGGATTGCAAAGAGCAGATGGGTGGTAAATCGCGACGGAATTGACAAAATCGGCCTTTGCTTCCTCCACTTCCGGAGGAGGACCGGCTTCCTCAGACGACTTCGACGTCGTTGGATGTAGTCGGCCATCCTCCGGCCTCCATCGTTGGTGGCACCACCAGTGAGCAGTGGTGGCCGGTCTTCAAAAAAAAATATTTTCTAATTTTTACTTTTTCAGTTTTTTAAATTATTATTAATTCAAAAAATTATCACTATTAAATAAAAGGGTATTGTTGTTTTTATATTAAAATGGTAGGGGTATTATAGACGTTCCAATGATAAGAAACATGCTTCTCCAATAATCAGCTTCCAAAAGCTACCCCCAACCAACTTCTTAAAAGCTGATTATTGAATGAGCAAATTTTGAAATAAGTTAATTATGGAGTGTTTACCAAACACTTCATGGGTCCTAGATAATAGTATAAGTGATTATTTCTCAAGTTTAAGCAATCCCAAACTTAGTCTTGCTTGAGAAAAAATGGAGATAGAAAATTAATGATATGTATTGGAGGAGAGAAAGTTTAATATGGTAATTAAAAATTTAGGAGAGAGTGTTTAACATGTAATATTTAATCTAATGATTTAGGAGAGATTTTTTTTTAATAATTTAATTCAAAAAAGATTACTTGTAGGATGAATCCGAAGGCTACGATAGTTCATCATAACTTTTATTAAAATAAAATGGAGTGTTTTTAGAAATTTAATTTTTAAAATGGAGTGTCTTTAGAATATGAGTGCCAAAAGATAAAAAGGATAATCTTTGAACAAAAAAAAGTGTTTTTAGAATTTTTTTTTAAATTTAAATTTTGAGAATGAAGTGTTTTTAGAAAAAAAGTGTAAAAAGAAAAAATTGGATTTTCAAAAGAAGCTTTCTATATCGAGAAAAACTTGGGTGCAACCGATGCACCATGCTAGAATCTGATGGTGGTGCATCGGTTCCACTAAATGAGTGACACGTAGCATTAACTTAAAGTTTTTTTTTTTTTTCCATTTTCTCTCTTCAGTTGAAGCCCAATTCCAGTCTCTCTCTTCATCCTCACATCTCTGACTTCAAATTACTGTGACCGTCGTTGTTTTCGTTCTCGCCATTTTCCAGTGACCATTGTCGTTTGGTTCTTGCCATCTTCCGGTGACCTTCGTCGTTCGATTCTCGCTATCTTCGACTCTTTGAGTGATCACGGTTTCATTAATTTCGTCGTCGTTTCCGATCCTTTTTGTTTCAAATGTTAAACAAAACCTCTGATACTTGATTAATGGCCCCATAATTTATTCAAACAGAGAAGAATAGCCATGAAGATCATAATCAGTACAAAAATTACACAAATTATCCCATGATCACATCAAAGAAATCTGGTTTGCTTCATTTTTTTTTATTTTTTTTTTATTTTTGTTTAAAGGAAACCCAAATCTATTAAACTTCTGAAAAATTATCATAAATTACACAACTAATAGCTAGTTGGGCCGACCAAAAAAACTGGAGAATCTAAGTGAACAGCAAATCAACAAAGTTGAAGATCCTTTTGTCTTTTTATTTTGTTCCCCCAAACTGAAAAAATAAATAGTTATTATGGAGAGAGTTGGGTGTATGGCCACAACAGAAATTGGGATCCAGTTGAAAATGAAGACGGTCATCGGAGGAGGATGGCTAGGACCGGAAACGACGACGGTCACTGAAAGATGGCAAGTTAAAGTTGAGATTGGAGGACGTAGAGAGAGACAGAGGAATCAGGTTTCAATTGAAAAAAGAAGATGAAGAGATAAAAAATTGCTTTAAGTTAATGCCATGTGTCATTCATTGAGTGGAACCGATGCACCACCATTAGATTCTAGCGTGGTGCATCGGTTGCACCCAAGTTTTTCTCCTCTATAACATTCTAGCTGTTGTAAAACTCACCATTTAATTACATAAATGCCATCACATTTCACCCTTGCTTGTTTATCTTATTTACAAAGAAATGCCACTCAAAAGTGTACCAACTAGGTGTGGTAGCCAAAAATGGCCCAATGGCCCAATATGCTAAAGGCCCAATCTTCGCAATACGAAATCCTACCCAGGCCCGTCGGATTGGTTGATCCAGCATATGCATCAGCAACAAATCTGACTTGGTCTCTGAAAGACCAAGTCAAACGGACAGTTGCTCACAGTGGATAGATAAGGGAAGAGGAAATTGCTCCCAAATCCCACCAAAATCTCTCCCACAAGGGTAGACTCTCCATAGACGTTGGGACCCTATTTGTTCACTATAAATAAAGTAGCTCACACACTAAAATGCTCTCTGAATTCTCTCAACTAAAGCTCACTAAGAAGCGTACTGAAACTCTGATTCGAAGCATATTCCGATCACTGGAAATCTATCATCACCTGACTACATTGCTCAGCCCAAGCACACCTAAGACTATAATCCAACCCCCCATCTTTCTCTTTTCTCTATATTATTTCTGCTCATAGTTCTTTTGCAGGTTCGGCTAGGATCAGACGACCATACACAGAAATCAGTCGACGTCGACCGACGAACTTCAGCCTAGTTGCTTTGGGCCTGATAAAATCCGACCCACTTGACGTACCAAGTCGATCTACCACCTACAGTTTGGCGCCCACCGTGGGGCCCATTGCAACTATCTTCAAGTTCAAATCAGTCTACTCCAACTGCAACTCAACATGGCCGGAAGTGGATCTAACCCAACCGTGGAAGAGCAGATTGCTGCGTTGTCCGCCCAAATGACCGCCAGTGCAGAGAGGTTACAAGCGCTTGAAGCAGAAAATGCAGCAATCCGAGCGGCAAATGAAGAGTTGAGAATGTTGGTCGACGGGGTAGTTCCCGATTCAGCCACTTCGGAGCATCCAATTACGACACCAAACGGCGAACAGGATGTCGATCGACCTGCTCCAAGAGCTCCAGGCAACCCTGTCGTACCAGAGGCAAATCCGGTCGACCACCAAAATCAACCAGCATTTCAGACGGCAAGGGTTGAGATCGACCTCAACAACGTACCCGCCAAAAACGATGCTTTGAACGAACAAGATCCGGCAGTAGATCAACAACCAGACAACATCCCAAAAATGATTATGTCTCTCCATTCGACTCCCGGATTGGTAAAACCCGGGCCAAATTTACATTTATCTGCTAATCTAGAATTCACTCGCAGGTTTGCAGAAATGGAGGCTCTCATCCAGAGAATCCCAGGAGTCTCAGCCCCCATCAAAAAAAGTACAGCCAACAGCTTCGCTGACTCACCTTTCGTCGACGCAATTGCTCTCACCGAGATGCCAAAGAAATTCAACTTCCCAAACATGAAGCAGTACGAAGGGACGACCGATCCGGACGACCATATAGCACAATATAAGCAGAGAATGTTCACCGCCGCAATCCCGCGCGACCTTAGAGAAGCGTGCATGTGCAAGGCCTTCGGATCAAGCCTAGGTGGTCCCGCCTTACAGTGGTACACAAATTTACCTAACAACTCCATTGATTCTTTCGCGCAGTTGACGAACACCTTCGTGGAGCAATTTGCGAGCAGCCGCAAGCTGGAAAAATTATCGGACGACCTCTACACTATAACGCAAAGGACTGGCGAAAACTTGCGAACCTATGTCGGGCGTTTCAACAGAGAAAAAGTGCAGATCCCACATTGCAACCAGGCTACTGCCATCTACGCCTTCAGAAAAGGTCTCAGGTTTGATTCTGATTTATACAAGGAACTTACAAAATACCCTTGCAGGACAATGGAAGATGTATTGGCAAAAGCATGGGCCCAAATCAAATGGGAAGAAGATGAAGCGAACTTTGTTGGAAAAGCCAACAGTAGCTACTATGGAAATCGACGAAGCGATCGTGTCGACAGGAGGTCTAATGACAGACGACCAGAACCATATCCGACAAGCAACAGAAGAAATGTCCAGTCACGAGATGAAAGTTTTGGCGAAAGAAGCACCTACAGGCGTGGTACTCAAAGGTCGAGTCGACCAAAGGAGGAAGCACTGGAATATAACCTCAGCATCGAACCAGTCGACCTCGTCGCAGTTATGAGAGAAATGGGTAAAACCATCAAGTGGCCACGAAAAATGAACGCACTTCCCGAACATCGAGACCCAAAACTACGATGCGAGTTCCATGACGACCACGACCATCGCACGGAAGATTGCATCGCCCTAAAGTTTGAGGTCGCCGAGCTGCTGAAACAGGGGCATCTACGGGAATTCCTAACGGACAAGGGAAAACAAACTTATGCAAGACGAGAGGACCAACGACAAACCGGTGCAGTCAACAGCCCTCCAGGACCTCCTAGGCAAGATAGGGTAATCAATTGCATTTCCGGTGGATCTGAAATCAGTGGCGTAAGCTACTCAGCAGCCAAGAGGCACACACGACAAGTGTTAAACACAGAAATCCAGCCAAGTCGAGAACATAAATCAAAAGTCGACGAAACTGTCACCTTTCGGTCGACAGATAAATCAGATTTGTTCTCTCCCTACCATGATGCTTTAGTCATTTCACTACACATTGCTAACTGTTTAACAAAACGCATTTTAATTGATAATGGCAGTTCATGCAATATTCTATTTAACAGTGCTTTAAGAGAAATGCAGGTCGACGAATCAAAGCTTAGTCATCGAACGACCATGTTAACTGGATTCAGTGGAGAACAAAAAAGTACACTAGGCGAAATTGTGCTATCAGTTTACGCTGAAGGAGTCAACCTATACATCAATTTCCTTGTGCTCGACTGCCAATCTCCTTACAACGCCATACTCGGCAGACCCTGGATACACGAGTTAAAGGCAATCCCGTCGACCTATCATCAGTTGATCAAATTTCCAACCAAGTGGGGAGTAAAGGAAATTAAAGGAGAACAAAGAGCCGCTAGGGAATGCTACCAACATGCCATGAAAAAGAAGCGACAAGATTTATAGCAATTACAGGAAACCAAAGTCGAGTCGACACAGAAGGAACCAAACATGGAAGAACTCGACGAGGTGTCTATCGATCCTGATAATCCAGAACATAAAGTCTACATTGGGTCCAGATTACCGGACGACATCCGGAACCAGTTAATCACATTCCTCAAGGAACGTCGTAGCAGCTTCGCTTGGTCACATGAAGATATGATCGGTATCGACCCAAACGTAATAGTACATCAACTACAGGTCGACCCAGATCATCAACCAGTAAAACAGAAACGAAGAAAGTTCGCTCCAGAGAGGAATAAGGTGATCAACGACGAGATCCAGAAATTAGTCGACATCGGTTCGGTAAGAGAAGTAAAATACCCCGACTGGCTAGCAAACGTCGTGGTCGTTAAAAAGAAAAATGGAAAGTGGCGAGTCTGCATCGACTTTACAGATCTCAACAAAGCCTGCCCCAAGGATTCTTTCCCACTACCTCACATCGACATGTTAGTCGATGTGACTGCAGGGCACGATCTACTGAGTTTTATGGATGCATACTCCGGCTACAACCAAATACTAATGCACCCGTACGATCAAGAGAAAACAGCCTTCATCACAGAACGAGGTACATTCTGTTATAAGGTAATGCCTTTTGGTTTAAAAAATGCAGGTGCCACCTACCAAAGATTGGTCAACAAGATGTTCGCAAAGATGCTTGGATCAACAATGGAAGTCTACATCGACGATATGCTAGTCAAATCCTTAGTCGCACAACAACACATCGACCATTTGCGACAGTCGTTCGACGTCCTCGACGAGTATGGTATGAAACTAAACCCCACTAAATGCTCTTTTAGTGTATCTTCAGGAAAGTTTCTGGGCTATCTGGTCACCCATAGGGGAGTCGAAGCAAATCCAGAACAGATACGGTCGATCGAAAACATCGAGTCACCTAGATGCATCAAAGACGTGCAGAAACTTACCGGTCGGGTAGCAGCGCTGAACCGCTTTATCTCCAAGTCGTCTGAGCGATGTCTACCGTTTTTCAATACACTCAAAAGAAACAAGTCATTCGAATAGAACGACGACTGCGAAAGGGCGCTACAGGATTTGAAGACCTACTTGAAGTCGCCACCATTATTGTCGAAGCCAAAGGACAACGAAACATTGTTCATATATCTGGCAGTATCCGACACTGCTGTAAGCGCAGTCCTCGTCAGAGAAGAAGAAAACAACCAACATCCAGTCTACTACGCAAGTAAAACCTTGCTCGACGCAGAAACCAGGTATAGTCGACTGGAGAAACTCGCACTGGCCCTTGTCGTAGCAGCACGTAAATTGAGGCCATACTTCCAGTGCCATTCCATCAAGGTACTAACCACTTACCCTCTTAAAAATATTTTGCATAAACCTGAGCTTTCAAGTCGAGTGACGAAGTGGGCAGTAGAACTCAGCGAGTACGACATCAGCTTCCACCCAAGATCAGCAATTAAATCACAGGTATTGGCCGACTTTGTAGCAGACTTTACTCCACATGAAAATGTGCAGTCAGAACCGGAACTGGTGGCGCTCGCCGTTGATACACTCAGCGAAAAATGGACCTTGTCGGTCGACGGCTCGAGTAATATCAAGGGAAGCGGACTAGGACTGGTACTCGAATCCCCCTAGGGGGATATACTGGAGCAGTCGATCCACTGTGATTTTCGTGCAACAAACAACGAAGCCGAATACAAAGCTCTGATCGCAGGGCTCGAATTAAAGCCTAGCGGTAAAAACAATCAAAGTGTTAAGCGACTCCCAACTAGTCGTACGACAGATGAATGGAACGTACGAAGCGAGGGATCAGAGAATGTCAGCCTACCTAATCAAAGCTAAACAGCTTTAATCGACCTTCGATGAATTTTCGATAGATCAAATACCCAGATCCGATAACGCGCAAGCAGACGCATTAGCAAGCCTTGGATCGACAGCAACAAACGGCTCAAAATCGGTTCCTATAGTTCATCTTATGTCTCCATCAATTCAAGAAGCAAAGATATTGGCACCAATCGACGATGGTAGAAGCTGGATAGAACCAATCTTCAATTATCTCCAAGCTGATATTCTGCCAGACGACAGGTCAGAAGCAAGGAAAATCAAGGTAAAAGCAGCTAAATTCTGTATCATATATGGCAAGCTTTACAAAAAGTCCTTCACCGGACCCTACTTGAGGTGTGTCACCAAACGAGAGTCGTACGACGTTTTAAAAAGTCTACACTATGAGGAATGCGGAAATCATTCTGGCGCCCGTAGTTTGTCGAACAGAGCGATCACAGCAGGGTATTATTGGCCAACCATGCGGACTGATTCTCAAAATCACGTCAAGTCGTGCGACAAATGCCAACGCTTCGCACCAATTTCACATCTCCCCCCAGGTATGCTGAATTCAATCTCGTCCCCTTGGCCTTTTATGAAATGGGGGATGGACATTGTAGGTAAGCTGCCGGCTGCACCTGGTGGCGTCGTCTACATGTTGGTCCTGACGGACTATTTCTCCAAATGGGTTGAAATCGGGGTGTATCAGCAAGTACGCGAAATTGAGGTACGCAACTTCGTTTGGAAAAATATTATTTGCAGGTTTGGAGTACCCAGGGAAATAGTGACCGACAACGGGTCCCAATTCATTTCATACGACTTCAAGAACTTCTGCGACAAGTACGGTATCAAACTAAGTTTCTCGACTCCACGATATCCCCAAGCAAATGGACAAGCTGAGTCGACTAACAAAACCATTGTTAATACATTGAAGAAACGACTCGAGGCAGAAAAGAGCGAATGGGTAGAAAAACTTCCAGAAATCTTGTGGTCATACAGAACTACCCCACGCCGGTCGACAGGAGAAACCCCCTTCTCACTTGTTTATGGTTCAGAAGCAGTCATCCCAATAGAGACCAGGATGTCGACCGCCCGTAGCGAAAATCCGAATGAAGAACAAAACAACTTGGAACTCAATTTCGAGCTTGACCACCTCGACGAACGACGAGATCGTGCTGCTTTAAGAATCCAGTCGTACCAACAACAAGTCGCTCGACACTACAATAAAAGAGTAAGCGTCAGAGTCTTCAAACTCCACGACTGGGTATTGCGATGAGTATTCCAAAACACAAGGGATGAAGGCGCCGAAAAATTGGGACCAACGTGGGAAGGACCATATCAAATTACAGATATCGTCGGGCGTGGAGCTTACAAACTTAGAGGACTCGACGGACGAGAAATACACAACAGCTGGAACGCTCTACATCTAAAAAAGTACCATTTCTAACCTGTCTTTTGATTTCATTATTTTTGTTTTTCATTTCTAACAAATCGACCAGAGAAGAGCAATGATGACACCTTAGTGCAACTAAGTGCAAAACTGAGCTCACAAAATCATCTTCCATCTTATAACGCTGTCAACAGCGACAAGCAAACTTTCTATTTTGGATATATACAGCTTCGACGACATGCACTCATCGCCAACGTCGACCTCAAACTCCCAATATCCTCATTCAGAAGAATCGCATATTAAGAGTGGGGGAACAACACTGGGGGCAGGCGACCATATATAACGCATGTACGCGAATACAATTGAAAAGGTCTTGTCGACCATGTATAAACGCATGTATGCGAATTCAATCAAAAAAGGTCTTGTCGACCATATATAACGCATGTATGCGAATTCAATCAAAAAAGGTCTTGTCGACCATATATAACACATGTACGCGAATGCCATTGAAAAGGTCTTGTCGACCATATATAACGCATGTACGCGAATCCGAATAAATAGAAAATATCTTTTTTTTTTACTATTTCTTTACACGAAGCGTTAAAAGAATCCTAGTAACTCTTCACGAAAATTACAATCCTCAATAAACGCGTAAAAGATCTCCATACGACAATCAACGTCGTCCGACTTACGAATGTGCATGAGTTTACAGGCTCATTACATTCAAAATTAAATCCTTTCTACGATCGAGCATAAGTTTACAGGCTTATCTTATTTATTTTACGTCGTTCGACCCACGATTGATCATGAGTTTTTTTAGACATCTCATTCAAACTATAATTTACCCTTGTGTAAACCCCATCTATTCGATGGTCGTACGTTCTATCTTCACAAAATCAGATCAAAATAAATAAAAGTCGATCCATTCAAATAAGCAAAATATTCTATTACAAAGCAAAGTCAATCAAGATTTAACTAGCATTACAAAATAAAATTTCAGGGAGCATCACTAGGAGGAGGAACGGCAGTAGCAACAGCACTCTCTTCATTGTTGTCGGGGAGTTCATTAGCCCCAGGGCTTTCGTCGACATCCACAGCGCCACTTCCAGCAAGGGATTCTTCGAGCTTCAGGCGCTCCATCTCCTCGTAGAGGTCAATTTCCTCTTTCATATGTTGAGGATCCCATTGAACGTCCGACAAGAACTCCTTGAAAAGCTCCGCCCTAGCCTTGCAAACAGCTTCCACCGCTATCGACAATGCCCGCTCCTTTAGAGCCTCGACCGTTTTTTCTTGTTGGTCAGCTGCTTCTTTAAACTTTGCCTCCTCAGCTTGGCGTCGATCCCTTAAAACTTTTAACTCCTCCTCCAGGGCCATTTTTTGGTGCTCCATTACACCCTTCTCCTTGGAGAGCTTCGCATTTTCTGCCTTAAGAGCGTCGGCCGCCTTGCGATGCATCACACTCTTGTCATTTACGGCCTTGTATCGACCGTGTAAATGTAGCGTCGCCTGGTAGGCCTATATAAATGAAATATCAAATCGTCAAAAAATACATGAGAATACCAGTGAAAATAAAAATCTTTCTACCTGGAAATTCGACAGCAGCAACGTATCAAAAACTTCCTCCGTCTTGACATTCTTCAAATGCAAGTCGTCATGAGCAAGAGTGAAGTCGTCCGACCTCTTCAAAAATCCTGCAGGATCCTTGAATGACGAGAGCCCAGAAGCAAGGAGCTTCATTGGCGAATCAGGCTCAAAAACTTCCTCAGCCGACTTTTCTTTTGAGCTGGTCGCTGCTTTCTTCTGTCGATCGACGACAGAAGCCCTTTTTTGCCTCTTAGTCAGCGGACTCCTTTCTGGCGACGAATCCAGGATTTGGTCCGCTGTGGCTGAAGCGCCTTCCATCGACTTCCCTGCAAGTCGTCTCTGTTTGGCTTGAGATGTCGCCCGCTTCCTGGCAATTTCATCTCTAAAACGCCTCATAGTTTCAGCATTGTCGGGAACGTTAATCTCTGCGCTCGCCATCGTCGTCACTGCGAAACGACATTCAACATCAGTTAGAGACGGTAAAAAAGTCAAATTGTACCGAAGAATCTCAAAACTCCTCCTAATCCACATGTACGACAAGAAATCCTTCACATGAGGATAAGGTCCGCGCGACCTATTTAATGTCGACCACCTCCACAGTCGACTTGGCCTAAAATTACCTTCCGTTAGCAAATTACTAACACTCCTTTGGTTAGCAGGGATCTCTAACAAAGCCCTAGTACGCTCAGGTGCAACTTCGCACGACGGAGGTTTTACCGTCCCCTTGGTTTCTGCAAAGACAATGAAATGATCAAAACAAGCAACTTACAACGAACACATACTAATAATCAGACGATGATTTACGAAACTTACCATATCGATTCCAGATCCGTCGATATTGATACTCCTCCTCACCTCTCCTCCATGGGCCATCGACCGGAGGCCCCTTCGTGAAAAAGAACGTATCTTTCCAAAGTCTGTCGTTCGTCTTAGTGTCGATAATGAGTTCCTTCTTTTTATTTCGAGGCACTAACGAATAACGACCAGTGTCGATCAGATGCTCTTTCAGATAATAGTTATGGAGGAGGCACCCCAATCCGAATTGTATATTATGCCTCTTACTTAATATTCCTAGACCTAACAGTATTCTCCAGGTGTTGGGCATCAACTGACCAGGAGCTAGATCATAGTACAGCAACATTCGTCGAACGAGCTGAGGGACAGGAAATCTAAAACCTAAACGGCGTAAAAACACGTCCACCCAGGAATATCCCAATCAGCACGTTCATGTTCCCTTGGCGCACGTAATTCAACGTCGTTAGGAATACCGTAAATCGTCCTTATACCGGGTAACATATCCTCTGTGATCAAGCTCGCCGGACTCTCTCTCAATATACCTAAAGGTCGACCAGATGTCGATACCTTAGGAACCTCAATATATTCTGGTTGCTCGATAGCCGACGCAATAGCATACACGGCGCCCAGCTCCAGCATATCCCTGGCATTTATAGGGATAGTCGTCGATGGACTTTCAACTGTGACTCGTCGATCGACATCTTGAGTCCTACTATCGACTCCATCATCATCAGCTTGAGTCCTACTATCGACTCCATCATCATCAGCTCGAATCCTACTATCGACTCCATCATCATCACTGGGAGTCCAGCTAATTCCCAAGTCTGAGATTGTGTCGTCGCTCGACATCGTATCTCCAAAATCTGACATGCGGAAAATGCACAAGTCAGACAAAAGCTGAACGCTACAATCACAACCTAAGGACTTTTTGACCAAGAATCTAAGGTTGGGTTTCCTAACCTCTACTTGAAAGCCGACCTAGATCCCAGGATGAGGAGACTACCTACTGTCGAAGGCTTCCAAGTTCTAAACGACTTCTCTCATCACAACAACGCAACAACACGTAAAAAACAATACTTTGCAGATAAAACCAACTCGATGTGGATCAAAACCGCAGAATCTAGCAGATATAGTGAAGAACATGCACTCCCAGAAGAATAAAAGAAACATATCAAAGCAAACATAAAGGAAATATATATATAGATATATATATATCTACTCGAATAAATGGTGAAATATATATAAATAGAAGTAGATTTCACCAACCTGAAAGAGATTCAAAGAAGAATATCGTGAAGAAATCCCACGAAATGGTATGGTGCACTTCAGTTTCAAAGTCCCAACGAAGAAGGTGAAGAGATAAGTTTCAGTTTCAGTTTTTCCAAAATTTTTCCAAAACTTTTCGTTTCAGTTTTTCCAAACTTTTTCCAAACTTTTCATGCAAAGTATTGAATGGAACGGTTTGGGTTTTATAAAGCAAAAAAAAAACCTAGTTGACACGTGTCGACGCCCCTTCAACTACCGGTTAACCCAAGTGAAACTCACCGGTTAGCCTAGGTAACCTATCCAGTTCAAAATTCGAAATAGCTATAGCTTATCTTGAAAGCTGCGCGTGAAATTAATGCAGCTGACGCCAGCATAGAAAAACGCTTCCATCACATCGATTTAGCATCTATCACATCAGGTTGCCATCAATGATGACAAGAGACTACCGTCTAACGACGAACGCTAAATCAACATTAAAAACGTCGTTCATCCAATGAAGGTATCAGTTAAAACAAATATTCAAATAGATATTGATCCCTTTCGACACGGAGTCGGCCGACTATGATCAACTCAAAAAAGTTCAGCAATGGTGGATCCGATAAAGGTCGACCCGACGGAAATCACTCTCTAAATCATAGATTCTTCTTCAGAGAGTGGGGGACAAACTGTGGTAGCCAAAAATGGCCCAATGGCCCAATATGCTAAAGGCCCAATCTTCGCAATACGAAATCCTACCCAGGCCCGTCGGATTGGTTGATCCAGCATATGCATCAGCAACAAATCTGACTTGGTCTCTGAAAGACCAAGTCAAACGGACAGTTGCTCACAGTGGATAGATAAGGGAAGAGGAAATTGCTCCCAAATCCCACCAAAATCTCTCCCACAAGGGTAGACTCTCCATAGACGTTGGGACCCTATTTGTTCACTATAAATAAAGTAGCTCACACACTGAAACGCTCTCTGAATTCTCTCAACTAAAGCTCACTAAGAAGCGTACTGAAACTCTGATTCGAAGCATATTCCGATCACTGGAAATCTATCATCACCTGACTACATTGCTCAGCCCAAGCACACCTAAGGCTATAATCCAACCCCCCCATCTTTCTCTTTTCTCTATATTATTTCTGCTCATAGTTCTTTTGCAGGTTCGGCTAGGATCAGACGACCATACACAGAAATCAGTCGACGTCGACCGACGAACTTCAGCCTAGTTGCTTTGGGCCTGATAAAATCCGACCCACTTGACGTACCAAGTCGATCTACCACCTACACTAGGCAACTACCAAGCACTTCTTCATCTCATTATGTGAAAATGCAAAAGCTAGACACTCATTACTCATATATGCAAAACCCACCATTTTCTCTTTCTTTTAAAAACAAAATCCCATATATATATATACAGATTTTCCATTGTCAGTTCGTCGTGACAATAAATATATCAGGACGAAAAATGTGGACCACTAGATTTACATACTTTGACTCAAAGTGTATGCACTTGTTAAAACTTCTCCATAACCTATAGTCCACATTCTTCGTCGTGATCTATTTATTGTCAGGACGAACTGATAATAGAAAGACTGTATATTTATATTACTATAGTTTATATATATATATATATAAACTCTCACTCCGGCCAGTTCAACAACAATTTCGATAAAGTCAAATGTTTCCCAAAAACTGTAAGCTACAGTTGTTTGTAACAAATGTCGATTTTATATTTTTATGTAATACTTGCACCATAATGTTAAAAAGTGGCACACCTATATCACACATTAATTGAATTTGTAAGGTACAACTCCGCCATTTTCTTAAAAGTTTTGTATTATTTCCGTTTAATTTCAATTTTAGTCGGTGTTCAAGTAAGCGCTAGGCTCTAATCGGGTGGAGACCCAACGCCTAGCGCCTAGGCCAATTAGTCGACGATTAATCGAGGATTAATCGGCCAATGATTTTTTTATTTTATTTTTCCTGTATAAATAAATAATAAAAATCCAATAACAAATAAATTCTAAAACCTAAACAATATTAAACTAACCAGTTAAAGAGTTAAAACACTTAAATAAATAGGCCTAACAACAACACATCAATTTACTCAAGCCCAATCCGAGCCCAATTCCAAGCAAGCCCAAGCCCCCAAAGATCCAAATTCTAAATAATTGGTACCTGGTAAGTTGGGATGAGATTTTTAGTATGAAAAATAATAAGAGTAGAGATATTTGCACCCTCAAAATTTGTATGTACACCCCAAATCAATATATTTTAAAAATTCCAATATTACCCTTAAAATGATTAATATAAATATAGCTTTCTCAATAAAATATTTAATATTTAGAATATTTTAACAAATATTATAATTAGTTACACAAATAAAAAATTACCTTTTTTTGTAACTAAATTTTTGTTTTTTTATTAATTAAGATTTTAATAGTGATTATTTAAAATTCTAAATATCAATTAACTGTTATAAAAAAAAAATTATGATGAGAAAATAATTGAAGTTAATTAATAAACTAAACTAATATAAAAAAATGACTAGAAATTACCCTTAAAATGATTAATATAAATATAGCATTCTCATCATATTAATAAAATATTTAATATTTAGAATATTTTAACAAATATTATAATTAGTTACATAAAAAAAAAAAAAAAAAAAATAGGGATGCTGTCACTCTCTCAATCCACTCTCTCTTCATATGATGACATGTATACACATTCTACTTTTTTGACATAAAATTTAGAACCATATAAATACACTGTTTTCTTTTTTTAATGTCACTTTCAATTCAAATCTACATTCCCAAACCGCCCTTTTTCTTCTATAATATATAAAACCATAATTAATATGTTTAAAAATATCTAGAATTAATATTATATATATATTAAAAAAAAATTAACAGTGCATTCAAAACCATAAAAAGAGGCTAAAAAGAGATGTTTTAAAGCCATCCTAAAACAACTATTTTATTCTATAAATAAACAGTTTAATTAATATATAATATAATAAAATAAAATTGCAACTGTGAGAAGACTAATTAATATGCAATTATAGTATATAATTTAAGAGTGGTGCTATTTGCACACCCCTACTGATCTATTTATGCCCCATTTATTTAAATTTTGATTTAATTAAATAAAGTTAAATGTTTTTACTAATTTATTTTATTTATTTCCAAAACTACCCTTTCACTTATTTTTTTCAAACTTAACAAACCCATCTCTATCTCTATCTCTATCTATCCCATATCTCTTTATCCCTGATCTCGTCTTTCTCTCACCTCTCATGAACAAATTTTTTTTTCTTCTTATTTCTTTTTTTTAGTGTTTATTTTATTTTATTTTATTTTTTACATCAAGCTTCATTAAGTGATCTTATGCACCACCTCCATCACAAATCCATCTCTCTTTATCACTCAAACTCAAAGATCCCAACACGGGCACGATAATAGGAATAGCGAGGATTGCGGGAACGATCTCAACTTTGTGGGGACCAGGTCACGGGCATTGATTAATAGTTTTCTAACCTTCCAATAGTTGTGATGATAAGCTTATAATCATTTTCTAACGTTCCATTAATCTTTCCATATAATTTCAATTTAGTTTTTGTAGTTTGTTTAGGGTTCTTCACCATGAACAATTTGGAACCAAACAGTTTCAATTTCATTAATAACCTAATCAAAATCCCAACTACCTTAACTAACCTAACCATAAATTTTATCACAACCTAGTGAAATCAAAGTCTTTGTGTATATGTACATAGATATAAATAATATCTAATATCCCAGAAAACTGGACAAAAGGGAAGACGCAAGACAAAAAAAAAAGTTTAAATATACTTTGTTATCCTATTATCCCATATAACTACTGCACAAAAGAGAAGGCACAAGACTATTCCACACAAAAACAAAACAAAACAAAACAAATCAAAAAAATCTTTTTTGGTTTACAACCACATGTTATAGAGCACAATAAAAACCATAAAATTTATAATAAAACAAAACAACCCACAAACAAAATGAAACAAAAAGCAAAGAGTAAGTATTTGTTTTGGTTATTATCATTTCACTTTTAGATTCTAAAAGAGTAATGAGATTACATAATAATCAATATCTCATCTGTCTAATGTATCCCAAGTGTTTGATTTATTATTTAAATAAGATCCAGTACAAGTGTTTTTAGGGTTTAAGAGTTCTGAAAAAAAAATTAAGAAAAGGATTAAAAGAACATTTTTTTTAAAGGAATGTGGGGTTTTATTAGATTTACTTTATATAATTTTTTTTTTTTCTTAAATTACATGTCTCTTTTGGTAATTTTGATAAAGGAAAAAAATAATACTAAATAATTAAAAAAAGTGGGGTATAAATAGATCAGTAGGGGGGTGTACCAATAGCACCACTCATAATTTAATTAGTATAATATGCAGTTTAATTGCATACTATATATACATTTATTTATTACTTTTTTTTTTAATATTACAATATTTATGTAATGTTAAAGTTATTAATTCTATTTTTTTTTTAAGCATTTAATTCTAGGTTTTATTTATTGAAGAAGAAAAAGGGTAATTTGGAGAGATGTTAGTTGGTTTAAATGGTAAATAACATTAAAAACAAAGCATTTATATGGCTTAAATTTAATGTCAAAAAAGTTGAATGTGTACACATGTCATCACATGAAGAGAAAGTGGGTTGAGAGAGTGAGTTGAGAGAGTGATTTTAGCATTCTTCATCAAAAAATTACCTTTTTTTCACTAAATTTCTGTTTTTTTATTAATTAAGATTTTAATAGTGATTATTTAAAATTCTAAATATCAACTAATAACTGTTATAAAAAATAAAATCAAAAAGAGAAAATACCCTTTTTAACCAAAAATTAAGGGTCTTTATTGTTTTTAGCCGGAATTAGTAAACTGATTGTTTTTGTCAAAAAATCCATTATAGAGACATAATTGCCCCTCATTTTTTTTAAATATCTCTTCTCTCTCATTTGTGCAGAATTTTTTTTTCCTCTTTCTCTCTCTCATTTCACGCCTCCTTCTTCTCTCCTTCTCTCCTCCTCTCTCCTCCATCCGATCTTCGTTTCCCTCCCGTCCGATCGTCTTCTTCTTCATCTTCTTCTCTTTCTCTCTCTTTTTTTTCCAGATTTAAAAAAAAATCAGATTTTTTTAGAGCAAAAAATTCAGATTTTTTGCTCCATGTCCGATCTTCCCTCCTCCTCCTTCTTTTTCTCTCCTCTCTTCTCTTTCTCTTTCACGTTTTTTTCAGATTTTTTTTTTAAATTTCAGTTTTTTTTTTTAATTTTGAAAAAAATTTCAGATTTTTAAGGTTGGGTTGTTGTTGTGGTTGTGGTTGATTCACGTTGTTGTTGGGTTGTTGTTGTGATTTTTAAGTTTCGGATTTGTTGTGGTTGGGTTGTTGATTTCAGATTTTAGGGATTTTTTTTTTAAATTTCAGGTTTTTTTTTAAAACAAAAAAATTTCAGATTTGAAAAACACACCAGATTTTTTAAAAAAAATTCAGTTTTTTTTTTTTGTTGAAAAATTTCCAGATTTAAAAAAGGTTTGGATTTGTGTTGTGGTTGTGGTTGTGGTAGATTTTAGGGATTTTTTTTTTTAAAATTTCAGGTTTTTTTAAACAAAAAATTTTCAGATTCGAAAAACACACAAGATTATTTAAAAAAAAAATTCAGTTTTTTTTTTTTTTTTTTTTTTTTTTGTTGAAAATTTTCCAGATTTAAAAAAGGTTTGGATTTGAGTTGTGCTTATGGTTGTGCTTAAAAAATATTCAGACGGATGTGTTTAATTGTGTTATTGATGTGTTTAATTTGGACTGACCGATTAAACACACCAGGTGTAAACCAATAAAACACACCAGTTGTAATCAATTAAACACATTAGTTGTAATCAATTAAACACATCAGGCTACCGATTAAACACACTAGGCCACCAATTAAATACACCAGGCAAAAAGGACTAAACACACCAGGCAAAAAAGACTAAACACACTAGGCAAAAACGAACCGGGGAACCCAATTAAATACACCAGTGTGTTTAGTCAAAAACGAACCGGGGAACCCAATTAAATACACCAGTGTATAAACCAATTAAACACACCAGTTGTAAATCAATTAAACACACCAGGTGTAAATCAATTAAACACACCAAGTGTAAATTAATTAAACACATCATACCACCAATTAAACACACCATAGCAACTCAATTAAACACACCAGGGCAATACCAAATTAAACACACCAAGAAACTCAATTAAACACACCAGACAAAACGAATTAAACACACAAGACATTTTTCTATATTTCGTTTTTTTTTTTTTTTTTCAAAATTTGTAAGTGTGGTGGTTGTTTTTATGAATGGTGGGAGTTATTATTTTTTTTTTTCTAGATTTTCGTGTTGAAGTTGAAAATTTCAGATCATGTTTGATTTTTTTTTTTTTCCAAATTTTGTTCAATTAAACACACCAAGCAAAAATGACTTAACACACCAGGCAAAAACGACTAAACACATAAGGCCAAAAGGACTAAACACACCAAGCAAAAAGAACTAAACACACCAGGCAAAAAGAACTAAACACACAAACCAAAACGACTAAACACACCAGGCAAAAAGGACTAAACACACCAGGCCAAAATGACTAAACACACCAGGCCAAAACGACTAAACACACCAGGTAAAAATGACTAAACACACTAGGCAAAATTTTTGAATGAAGGGCATTTTTGTCCTAAAAGTGGATTTTTTGACAAAAACAATCAAAATACTAATTCTGGCTAAAAACAATAAACCTCCTTAATTTTTGGCTAGTTTCCATTTTCACCCAATAAAAATTTAAGATTAGAAAATAATTGAAGTTAATTAATAAATTAAACTAATATAAAAAAATACTAGAAATTTAAGCATGTAAACAGATTCAACTAATGTTATTGATGGACTAATTCTCTTGTATTAACTAAAATTGTATAGTTAGAATAAGAAAAAATTAATTATAGAACATAGTTTCTAAAGAGGAAATAAAAATATATATAAGGAAAAAAATAAAACAAAAATGCTCAATCTTTAGGTTTTTGATTCTAGGAGGAGGCTTTAGGCGTGGCTCCTTGTATCTCCATACGAGTATTAAATTAAATCCCTAAACCCAAAAACAAATCCCCCAAATCCCCAAAAGTTAAACCCTAAATTTCTCAAAATTCACTCATAAATTTATCCAAAAATTCCTTTCCAGCGGCAAATCTCAAGTTTGAGCTCTTGTTGTAGAATCCGTGTTTGTATTGGTAAGTTTATTCTTTTTTCTTTTTGATTCATGAATCTTGTTTCTGTTTCAATTGAACTTTACACGGATCGTTAAAAAAAGGTCGGTGAAAGGAAAAAGAAAATAGGTTTTTGATTACTGTAAGGGTTAATTGCGTCGAAATACATTGTATTTATCTCTTTAGCCAAATTATCCTTATGTTTGGGAAAGTCAACACACATACCTTGCCGTTAAATTAGGTTTAGAGATCACCGATCTGGAGATCTCCAGATCGATCCAAGATCTCAATTTTGGAGGAGATTGATTCTCCTTCAAATTAATGGAGGATAGAGCCACTTTGATAAGGCTCGTTCCATAAGATGTAAATGGAGGGGGTCTATTTGATGGAGCCAGCTCATCTCCATCAGAGATAGAGAAGATCTAATCGTAAATTCTTCTCTCTAATTATGTATATATATATATATATGGGTGAAAATGGAAACTAACCAAAAATTAAGGAGGTTTATTGTTTTTAGCCCAAATTAGTGTTTTCATTGTTTTGGTCAAAAAAACCACTAAACATCCAAAATTGCCCCTCATTTTTCCATTTTACATTAATTTTTTTTTTTCCCTGCGAATACAGTCTTCTCTGTCCTTCTTTTGTGAGAACCAAGAGTCCACACCACCACCATTTTACTATCTATGCTCTCTCCTTCTTTTGTGAGAACCAAGAGTCCACGACTCCACATTTTTTGTTGTTACTTTTATTCTCCCTTCAATCTCCACAACTCCACCATTTCCTGTCTTCGTTCTCTCTCTCTCTCTCTTCAATTTTCTGTGTTCATTCTCTGTTTGGGCTTCGTTTTTTACGGATTCGGCGTCGTTTGTCACGGATTTGGGCGTCGTATTTCACGGATTTGGCTTCGTATTTGATGACAAATCGAGATGATCCAAGTCCTTCTTTCGGTGGTATGTATTTGAAACCTTAATTTAATTTGTTCCATGATTTTAGGTTGAAGAAGATTGGTTGCAGTGGTGTGTTTATTTTTTTGGCCTGCTGTGTTTACTTCATCACGCCTGGTGTGTTTAGTCATTTGTAGCTGGTGTGTTTAGTCGTTTTTGTCTGGTGTGTTTAAGTCCAATTTTCCTGGTGTGTTTAGTCGTTTTTGCTTGGTGTGTTTAATTTCTTTTTGTTTGATGTGTTTAGTCGTTTTTGCCTGGTGTGTTTAATGTCTTTGTGCGTGGTGTGTTTAATTCGTTATGCCTGGTGTATTTAGTCGTTTTGGGCTAGTGTGTTTAATTATTTTTGCCTGGTGTGTTTAATTTTTTTTTTGCCTGGTGTGTTTAATTTTTTGCATGGTGTGTTTAATTATTTTTACCTGGTATGTTTAATTATTTTTTCCTGGTATGTTTAATTATTTTTTCCTGGTGTGTTTAATTCTTTTTTGTTTGGTGTGTTTAATTCATTTTTGTCTGGTGTGTTTAATTCTTTTTTTGCCTAGTGTGTTTAATTCTTTTTTGTTTAGTATGTTTAATTATTTTGTCTAGTGTGTTTAATTCATTTTTGTCTGGTGTGTTTAATTCTTTTTTTGCCTGGTGTGTTTAATTATTTTGTCCTGGTGTATTAGTTGGTATGCCATGTTGTGTTTAATTGTTTAGCCTTGGTGTGTTTAATTATTTTTCCTTGGTTTGTTTAATTGGTTTGCCCCTGCTGTGTTTAATGTGAGTGGTTTAATAAATTGAATTCTAAATGTGAGATTTTTATTGGATGAAATGCAAGAAATGACCCAAAGAAATTGGTAATCACTTATGGTGGCAAATGGGTGGGGAACTTTTACGAGGGTGGTGAAACAGAGTTTCTCAAAGTTCATAAGAATTTGACGTATGATGAGTTGTTGAGGGTGGTACAAGGCGTTGCGAATGTTGATTTAAGAAGGTTTACCATTGAGTTAAGAACTTTGGTTGATACCGGTGTTAGGCTTAGGCCTGCCCGACCAAAGATTAAAAATGATAGCGTGTGGAAATGTTGTTGTGCGATGATCAACATGTTCCGGAGGTGTATGTTAGTGTTGTTGAGAAAGTTAGTGCAGAACCTGGTCATGTGGGTGTTCCTACCGTCCAGCCTATCTACCAAACCTTTTTACAACAATTGGTGGCACAATTTCCATCCGTCGGTGGAAGCAATAATGTTTGGGGTTCTATACCAACAACAGACCCGTCATTTGACCAGACCGTGAACCCAATAATTCTTGAAGACCAAACCATTGATGAAGTGGTAGAAGAACCTTATAATGAGGATGACAGATCAATCCTAGAGTACAATCCCCATAGTGAGTATGGATTGGATGATTTCAACGAAGATTACATTCGTCACAGTGGAAGTCGTGAAGGTGTGAATGATGAGCCTGCATATGATCATGGAATGGGTTCGGATCCAACAGATAGTGGTGGTTGTACTGGGTTTGTTCCACTGGTTTTCGCTGGTCCAAGTCGAGATACATTTGAAGATGATGGCGTTAATGTTGCCGATATGTCCAGAAATGCAGTTCCCCGACCTTGGATTATTCCTGGAGCTTCAAACCACTCTTTCAAACTAGCTAGAACAGAGGAATCTAGTTCATGTAATCGCTTATCGAAGGGTGGGATGTTCGAAAGCAAAAAATGTTTGAAGCGAGCGTTGTAATCTTACGCGTTGAATGAGGATTTTGAAATTCGTGTTACAAGGTCAAGCACGACTAGATACGAAGCTGGCTGCAAGGATCCCAAGTGCAAATTTCAAATATGTGCGGTTAAAATGGAAGGTGGAAATTATTGAATAGTTTGGATATTTGAGGAAGATCACAGTTGTACAATTGATGATTTGCACAACTGTTACCGTCAAGTGAGTGCATGGCTTATTGGTGAAATGCTTTCACCAAAATTTGCAGTTAGTGGTCGATCTTTGAAATCAAAAGAAATCATGACCGATATGCAAGTGGAACATGGCCTTGCTTTAAATTATACCAAGGCATGGAAGGCAAAAGAACAAGCTGAAAATAATGTTTTTTGCCCTGCTGATATGTCATACCAGTTGTTGCCTGCATACTGCCACGAATTGAAGCGTGTGAATCCTGGTACTGTAACAGCAATAAAGACAAACAATGCTCACCAATTCGAATATTTGTTTATTGCTCTCAGTGCTTCACTTAATGGATTTCATACCAGTATACGACCTGCAATTTGCATTGATGCAACTCATTTGAAGGGTAAGTTTGGTGGTGTGATGTTTATTGCAGCGTGCCAAGATGCAAACAATCAAGTGTTCCCTCTAGCTTATGGTTGGGGTGATGTTGAATGCGAGGATTCATGGACTTGGTTTTTAAAAGAGTTGAAAAAGGCAATAGGATGTCCTGCAAATTGTATCATTATCTCCAATCGCAGTCTTGCAATCAAGGTAGCAATGGCTAAAGAGTACCCTGAAATAACACATGGCCTTTGTGGTTTTCATATGAACATGAACCTTAAGAATAGATTCAAAAGTCAAGTTGTATGCAATTTGTTCTATAAAGCTTCAAGGGCACATCGAGAATCAGAGTTCTTGGAGAAGATGCAAGAGTTGAACCGCGAAAACATGCGAGCATATGATTATTTTATGAGAGTTGGGCCTCATAGATGGTCATGTGCGTACTGTCCGGTTAGGCGTTATCAGGGGATGACTTCAAACATCGTGGAGTGCATGAACAATTGTTTGTGGCACGCTCGTTAATTGCCAATAACAACGTTGGTTGAGTACATTAGAGATATGATGCAAAAATGGTTTCATGAACGTCGTGAAACCGCATCTAAAAATGCAATACAACTGTCCCGGTGGGCTACCGAGAAATTAACCAAAAAAAATGAATATTCACATAAGTATACGGTTCGCCCAATAAATAATGTTAATTTCAATGTGAAGGATGGTGAGAAAGATGGGTTAGTAAACTTATCTGAGAAGACTTGTACTTGTAAAGAATTTCAGAATGACCTATTGTCTTGTTCTCATGCATTAGCTGCTATAAGGTATATTCTCGTAATATTTATATGAATTTTTTTTTTATTGATTGAACATAATGATATTTGTTTGCCTGTCTTTGTAGGTTCTGTAAAAAGAAATTTGTGGACTTCTGTTCTGATTTCTACAAAACAAACACCTGGTTGGAAAGCTATTCTGGTCTCATCTCTCCCGTTGGACACCCCATTTAATGGAATACTCCTCATGAAGTACGTTACGAAGTTGTTCTTCCACCGGAGTGGCGAGCTCAAACCGGTAGGCCGAGAAAGATGAGGGTTCCATCAGCAGGCGAACATGGTAGTAAGATTAGGTACTGTAGTATCTGCAAGAAATCTGGCCACAACAGACAAAACTGTCGAAATCCCCCTGCCGATCAGCAAGTCAATGTTCCAGACCCACAAACAGTTCCACCACCACTACCTCCCCAACGTCGTAAGTGCAAGTCATGTAAACAAGAGGGACACAACATAAAGACATGTCCAACACGGCCATATGATAACCTTACAGATCCAGACAATGATGTTGAATGAGGTATCATCACTTATCAGGATTAACGTAATTGCATAATTGGTCATATTTAGCGTAATGTTTTTTTATTTTGAAATTTTTTTTCAATGACTCATTTTTTATCGAATTTTGAATGATTTTTACAGGGTAATATTTGTTCCAACATCATTGACGTGTTGCTTGAAATCGACAACTTAGAGCTTCAAGTAAATGGCATCATCTGGAAACATGTTGGATTTTTATTTTCATTGTATTGGATTTTCTACTTTCAGTATTGGGTGTATCGGATTTTTATTTTCATTGTACGGATTTTTTGCTATCAGTATTCGGTGTATTGGATATTTATTTTCATTTTACTGGATTTTATGTTATGTTTAAATTAATCATTTTGGTGAAAACAAGTCAGATTTCTCATTGGTAGAAAGAAACAGTTAACAGCTTCTCAACAACTAAACACACCAAGCAACTTAGATTAAACACATTAGGCAAAAAAGGACTAAACACACCAGGCATGATGAATTAAACACACTAGGTAAAAAGGACTAAACACACCAGGCATGATGAATTAAACACACCAGGCAAAAACGACTAAACACACCAAGCAAAAACAACTAAACACACCAGACAAAAACGACTAAACACACTAGGCAAAATGGACTAAACACACTAGGCAAAATTGACTAAACACACTAGGCAAAATTGACTAAACACACTAGGCAAAATTGACTAAACACACTAAGTAAAAACGACTAAACACACCAAGCGTGATGTACTAAACACACTAGGCAAAATGAACTAAACACACCAGGCAAAATGGACTAAATACACCAGGCAAAATGGACTAAACACACCAGGCAAAAACGACTAAACACACCAGGCAAAAACGACTAAACACACCAGGCAAAATGGACTAAACACGCCAGGAAAAAAAAACTAAACACAACAGTGTAAATGAATTAAACACACCAGCGTTGCTGAACCCATTAAACACACCAGTGTTAATAATTAAACACACCACACTGCATTGTTCAACAATTACACAAAATTAAACACACTGGTACTGAACAATTACACCACACTGCTAATCAACAATTAAACACTAATCATTCATACCATTCATAACATTAATATTCATTCATAACATTGTCTCAAACAATGCCTCCATTGTGCAAAGTAAAGCAAAAGACCTAAAGTGTATCAGTATCAGTGATACACAAATATAGTTAGGAACACAATAGAGACCTAAAGTGTAGCAAAATTTGGATTGCAAATGTTAGAAATTACAAATCATCTTAGTACATTAAGCACAATCCCCTTTTGTTCCTCTTTCCTATAGCCTTCTCAAACTCCCTTCAAGTCAATCGCACATATGAAATCCTGAGTTGCATATAAAAATAGTCAGATTTCAACTAGATTGCAAAAGTTAGAAATGATAAATGTTAAGAGAGAAAGTGAGAGAGAGAAAGAGAAATTCGAACCTGAAAATAAGTCTACGTCTGTATGGGAGACTTAAACACAACACTGTTATTATATATTTGGAATGCAAGTTCTTTTCGGTAGTCGGTCATTTCCTTCTGGCCCCAGTGCCAATCAGTCTTCTTCACAATCAGCCTTTTTCTCTTCTTGAAGTCCTCATATTTGTGCTTGTCTTGTGCACGTTTCGTCTCTGAGGCCCGTGTCTGGTCAATAAATGGAGAGGAGCAATAATATGATCGGAGCCTAACACGGAAAAAATTTGGGCCAAATAAATTTGAGCAATAATATGATCGGAGTTTTGTTTGATTTAGGTATGTGGAGAATGGCTCACTTGCAAATATCATTAAGCCAAATAAATTTGGGCCTTTCCCTAAATCATTGGTGGCTGTTTACATTGCTCAGGTTTGCTCATGTAGTTGCACTTCATTGCTAGTCTTCGAGCTTAATGTCATCTATAACAATCAACTATGGCACAGGTTTTGGAAGGGTTGGTTTATCTTCATGAACAAGGTGTTATTCATAGGGATATCAGGGGTGCAAACATATTGACAACCAAAGAGGTATCAATTTTTTGTTCTCCTTAGTAGGTCAAATACACTCAAGTCACATGCATTAACTACTAATTACTAAATTATTTCCTTGTTTCTTTTGAAAAATTAAATTACCTATTGGGTTAAGTAGTAATTTCTACTGAATATCATGTCTATCTCTAATTGCAATATTGTTCTACTTGGCATCTTTAAATGGCTGAACAAAGAAGTCATTCAATGTCTGCTCATGTATTTTTTTATTTGACCATTAACTTTTTGGATGCAAATTAATATCAATTACAACAATGTGTTATTGTTTTTCACAATTTTTAGGATATGATATTGTTTTCATGCAAAAGTCCATTTTTATTATATCAGAATTGACTTTGTCAGTTCTGAATATTGTCAGTTCCATCAAAACCAATAGTTGTAGGGAATTTTGATTATTCTTTGTTTAATTTTTATATGGATTTCCACATTTGAATTTGCATCAATGAAGTTGACTACCAAATAACCACATTGACTTGTAAAGAAAAACAAGTGAATTTCACAATATATATAGATAAATATTTGATCTTTTGGTTCCATAAGTAAATAAAAGAGCTTTCAACATTTGTATAGATAAATATTTGATCTTTTGGTTTCAACTGAGCTTTCCCACATGCTAGTTTACACAACATCCCTATAGTACACATCACATAACATCTCTTTTTTCATTCTGTTCTAAAGATTGCACGCCAATGACATTATAATGCACAATGACGAAGAAACAAACTAAAACAAATATTACAAATTCCATGCATATACTTGCTGAGAAACTCACATTTGATTATATACTAAAATGAATCTCCCAAAACAAAATCCAAAAATTAACCAAGTGGTATATCACATAGTTGAACAATACCAGTCAATAATTCACTCGAAGCCCAAAAAACAAACCAAAACTGCATTGTAAAGTATTATCAGCAGTTCAAAAATCACTTTCAGATAATCAAAAACCAATTACCCCCTTCAGTTAACTTTAGCGCGAAATAAGCAAAAGAACTCATACTAAAAGTGCTTTCAACACTTCAAAAATCACTTCCAGATAGTCAAAACGCGATTTTGATTGGCCGTTCCATTAACTTCAGCAAATATAAGCAAAAGCACTTCCTCAATCTTAAACCTATCTAACAAATTTTACACTTTCAAATCCAAAACCTAGATTATAAAGCTATATAATTTCATCAATGTCTAAGTACAGAAATGGATTCTAAACAAGAACCAACCACAATATAAACAACAACAGCAAAAAAAATCAAAAATCAATTAACAAAATTGCCAGCAAGAAGGATATGAACCTGTCCAGCAACTTGTTCTCCCCAGAAAGGCTCGCCGTCGCTTCCCCAGAAAGGCTCGCCGTCGCTCGTTCGTTCTCCGCTGTCGCCGTCGCTCGTTTGTTCTCCGTCTGCATCGATTTCTTCACGCAGGTTCGTTCTCCACCGATTTTGTCTCTCTACCGGTCGATTTCTTCACTTTACGCAGGTCGATTTCGTCTCCTTTTGGTCGATTTCTTAATAATCAGTTGTGATTTTCTTTGAATTCAAAAGCCCTAAATTTTCTCTCTTCTCACTCTTCTCCCTATTCTTTCACAAAAATAAAAACACTGAAGCTTGTTTATTTTAGTTGTTCTCTCTCCTCTATTCTTTTCTTTATTTTATTGTTTTGAATTCTTTTTTACTGAAGGGTGTTTTTGTCTAAATAGTGGATTTTTTGATAAATACAATCACTTTACTAATTCAGGCTAAAAACAATAAAGGGCCTTAATTTTTTGGTTATAAACGGATATTTCCTCAATATATATATATATATATATAACAAATAATCTAAAGTAACTTTAAAAAATTTGACCGTCACATCAACTCACATAAGATCATATATATATCAATAATGCTAGAGGATCCAAAAAAGTGATCCAAATTTTGGACCTAAACCTATATGGCAACATCACATGGGATCTTTGGGAAGAGTAATGTGGGCTCATATTGTGTGTGATGTTGCAACATAGGTTTGGGTCTAAAATTTGAGTCACTTTTTTGGGTCCTCTAGCATTATTGTATATATATATATGCACCAGATTACATGCGATCGTAGTAAAATTTAGTTATGTGATCACATGTAACTCATATACACTAACATAGGGTGAATTCATAAAGAGCCAAAAAATTTATGGGTTTATTGTTTTTAGCCACAAGTTTATTTTTTATTGTTTTTGTTAATTTTGACCACTTTTGGACAACAATACCCCTAAATTTGAAATTTAAAAAAAAAATCATAAGTTGAGTTGTTTTGGTAGGGTTAAAGTGAAATCAGGCAAAAAAAGAGAAAGAAAGAGAGAGAAAGTGCCGTCAAACCTACCGTCGTCGCACCTGTTGCAGTCGCCGCACCTATCGTCGCCGCCGCACCTGACCTTGCGCACCTCTCAGCCTCGCCGGACCTTGCGCTGAAACCGCCGGTCTAGGTCGTCGAATCCGCCGCTGTAGAGTGTCGTCGCCGCTACTATCTCTGCCCTTGTCATCGAAGCCGCTGAATCCACCGCTAAAGGCTGCCATCGCCGCTACTGTCGCTGCCCTTGTCGTCGAGCACTGTACATGTCTGATTGTTCTTGCTGATTTGTTGAAATTCAACTGTATGTGTTGTTTTCCTTTTCTTTGATTTCCTTTTCTACTGTTAAACTCAAAATATTATATAAAATTTATGTAGTTGGATGCAAGAATTAGGGCGAGCCAAGTGAAGTTGTAATTCGTTGCTTGAAGCAAGTCAGTTTTTTCTTTTTCTTTTTCAATTGTTCAAAATTACCATACATTCTTCATATTTTTTAAGAATTTTGTACTGTTTACTTTTGATTTTATTTTAATGGTCTATTTTTCTGGGTTGTTGCAGTGGAATGTCAAGAAGATATGCTTTGAGTATGACACGGATCCATATTATCAGGCTTTAGACATGAAAGTTAAGGTACGATTTTTTGTTTCCCAATTGAAGTTATTTATAAAAATTGATTTGTGTTATAGTGAGTGATTGATTTTGTTATAGATATTATATGATGGGCATGTTATGTTTGTTTCATTGCGACAGAATTATGTTTCTTCAGCTGGGATTGAGGTGTTTTCTCCTGTGAGTCATACACTCTTCAATCCTGCAGATATTATACAGAAGGTAAGTGAGAAATTCATGATCTAGTCATAACCGGCCTTACACAAAAAAGGCCTACACAGAAACTCTGAAATGAGAACAAAGACCCTGTGTCAAGCTACAACTGCCTCCCGTCTGTCATTGTGATTTTGTCATGCATATATTTTTCTTGTATTTCTTTCATTGAACATGAATGCACTACAACTTCCTTGGAAATAAAGTATATAATTTCTGTGTTGTCTATAGTTGGGGTAAAAGTGCCAAATCCACACAAAGTTATCTCCCTGTTTTAACTGCTTTGTTGTCTATAGTTGTGCTACCTATATGTCTGCAGTTTTGCAGTCCTTATGAATAGAATAGATGGTTTTTAAACAGGGGCCAAAAACATTATAACTTATAAGGTTTAGTCAAATAGTACATGTCTCTGTAGAGTTGTTTTTTTTTGTGTGTGATGCATTTCTTACCAGTTAAAGATCCACATCTTGAACCAGTACTAAGTTTTTACTTTTTATGATCCAAGTCCAAAGATCAAAGCTAGGTATCGTTGTTTAACGAGCTTGTAATCTAGGCTTGTCTATAGTTTGCCCTTCGCTCTTGTATATTCCCTACCCGCCTCTAGGATCATTTTGGTTGATTTCACCTGATATGTCTTCTATATTGATTTTGTGTTACTACAGGATGAAATGGATCGGAGAATACGAGAATTGACAATAGAGCTCAACAATGACAGACAGTGAAGTAAACGTCAATGTGTAGCAACTTGAAGATAAAGTCCAGGATATAGTCAAGAACATAAGAGAACTTGAAGATGAGCAACAACTCGAGGATTCAGATGGTGGATATGTTTAGTTGTTTTTGTTAGGAGTTAGTAGGTTTAGAAAACTGTACATTTCTCTTTATATTTGTTTGATGTCCCTCTTATGTCAAATTCTTGATTCAAAAGGAAACAAGAAGTATGTTTTTTTATCTTCTCATTTCAATTCAAGTAAAAACCTGTTAAATTGGCAGACTTGGTAGAACTCATACTATGAAGTTTCACATTTGGATGTATAAACACAGTATTATATTTTTCTTTATTTTTCTCTGATGGTCATGGTAGGTTATTGATTTGTTTGTGACCCTGTTCGTCAGGTCAAACAACACTGACATGTAATAATACTGGAATTTTATCTTCAAATCATTCTTTGAAATATGGAATTGACATGTAACATTTGAAATAACTGGCATGTAACATTCGAAATAACTGGTATGTAACTTCGTAAATAACTAGCATGTAACATTCAAAATAACTGGCATATAACTTCGTAAGGAATTGGCATGTAACTTCAAAAATAATTGTCATGTAACAATACTAGAATTTTATCTTCAAAATAAATTCATTCAATTCTGCAGCGTACATTGCAAACATGAATTCATTCAATACTGGAATTCAAATTGAATTGGCATGTAACTTTAGAACTGACACTAGCATGTAACAATACTGGATTTTTTTTTTGGAATCAGTGTCTTTCAACCATGAAACTCAATACGAACTGGCATGTAACTTCAGAACCAACTAGCATGTAACTTTAAATTAAACTGGCATGCAACTTAAATTTAAACTGTCATGTAAGTTAAATTTAAACTGGCATGTAAGTTCAAAACCAACTGGCATGTAACTTCAGAACCAACTGGCATGTAATAATACTGGAATTTGATCAGTGAACTAAATTCATTCAATACTGGAATTTGGTATTTCACAATACCAAATTCATTCAATAAAGTTTACAATACGAAATATAGTATTTCACCCATACATATAAGAATTAAAACATCATTGCTAATACCTAAGTTGTACCACCAACTTCCGGTGCCAATGGACATTTATGTGAATTGTGGTCTTCTTCTCCACATTTCCTACACCTGTAAGGTCTACGTGGTAGCTTCGATGTTGCAAATGTTGTAGATGGACATGGTTGAGGAGCTTAACATGGTAGAGCATTCTTACAATTCTGTCGGTTGTGATCAGATTTTTTTACTAATCGTACAATTTCTGCCCTTTCCATTTCCATGTTCCCCGGCAGATTTAAATCTCTTCTTTTTTGGTCTTCCAGCTTGCACACGAAAAGGAGGCGGATGAACAACCTTTGATCGCACATCTTTAGGAATATTCCATTCACTAGGATGCCAAACCGGGAAAATGTTCTTGGAATATGCTTCAAGCCAACTAGTAGTTCTGTAGCAATCCCCACAAAAATCTGGAAAATGCTTCTTCGCGTACCTACAAAATTAAAGATTATGAGTAATTAAATGAATCACATTTGGTAAGAAGGTAAGATACAATGGAACAAGAGGATAATAACATGTAACTTAGAAATAAACTAGCATGTAAGCCGGCATGTAAGCTTGGTACAAAAATTACAATAGTTGACATGTAACTTAGAAATAAATTAGCATGTAAAGTCTACAATAACATGCATGTAACTTTAAAAAAAATACTAGCATGTAACTTGGGTACAAAAAATTACAATAGCTGGGTTTCACTCTAAATCAAAATTACAGAGTGGCATGTAACTTTAAAATAAACTGGCATGTAACCTGGGAACAAAAAATTACAGCACATGGATTTTCACTCTAAATCAAAATTACAGAGTGACATGTAACTTTAAAATAAACTGGCATGTAACCTGGGAACAAAAAATTACAGCACATGGATTTTCACTCTAAATCAAAATTACAGAGTGACATGTAACTTAGAAATAAACTAACATGTAACTTTAAAATAAACTGGCATGTAACTTTAAAATAAACTGTCATGTAACCTGGGAACAAAAAATTACAGCACATGGATTTCACTCTAAATTGAAACGAATCTCTTATTCTTCATATCAAACATAATGATTCTTGTAAAAAAACAACTGGGAAAGGGATACATACCTTCTAGAAGTTCGTCCGGCTCCGGATCTACTTCAAGAGAAAGAAGAGACCACAAAATGTTGTTGGGTTTCAAATCTACGTCATCACAGAGCGAGAGAGACACAAAATGTTGCTGGGTTTCGGTCTGTCGCTGACGAAATGGGTTTCAGTTTCGGTGGAAGAAACGAAATGGGGTGGAAGAGATGAGTTGGAGGTCGACGAAATGAAGAGAAACGGAATGGGGTGGAAGAGACGAGTTGGAGGTTAACGAAATGAAATGGGTTTCTGGGTTCAACTTGAAATTTGTTAGAGAGAGAGAGAGAGAGAGAGAGAGAGAGAGAGAGAGAGAGATTCTGATTTTGAAAACTTTGGAAGCCAAAATTTTTGTTTGTATCAGGTGAAGAGAGGCAAATTTTGGGAGGGAAAAATTGGTGCAAGTAAAACAAAATTCAGGGCAATTTTGGCAATTCAAGCCCAAAGAAGACAAGAATAATAAAAAATAAAGTTTTGGCTAAAAACAATCGATCAATAAATTTTTTGTTCATTTCTTGCAATTTCCTCTTTTATATATATATATATATATATATATATATATATATATATATATATATATATGCACTTTGGATTATTTGTTTTATTTGATTCTCGATGACATGAATATGAATGGGGCCATAGTTATCATCTGGGTCTCTTTCTTTTAAAGTTTCATATCTTTGATTACTTTTTTTGAATTTTTCTAAGGTAAACGAAAATGATATATAAGAAAGGGAGCAGATAAATAATGTTGTGTTAAGTTTTAGCTTTTAGTAACACATGGTTTCTCATCCGGGTACATTATAGTTTAATTTGTTTAGTTTATTATTATTTGTTTTGAATCTTAATTATATATATATAATTTTTTTTTTATGTGATCTCAAGCCAACTTATTTGATGATTAAGAAAAATAAATTAAAGAAGCGAAATAATTTTAAATTTGGTTTAATTTTCTTTGAGAGTTGTGATAATTACACGTGAATGAGGCAGATTCTGAAATGGATATTATGGGTTTTATGGTTGCAGAAATACGTTTGTAGAAGTTGGATTTGCATGATGACAAAGCCAAGTACTAGAAGGCCTTGAAGACAATCTTTATACCGATGTTCTACTAAATGCTAGGCGCTAGTCGGATGGCAAAATAGCACCTAGCGCCTAGGCGGTCGGAAATTTATTTATTTATTTTAATTATTTTTCTTACATACAAAACCAATATTCAATGTCTTAAAAAAAAATCAATATTCAAATTTTAAAGAGTGTAATTAGGATATAAAAACAACTTTGATTCCATCTAGATCGATTTATCAGTAAAATCGACCGACAAATTAGCTAAATCACCTGTTTTTTTACCCACCACCTAATATGACCGATTTTGTCCTAATCGGGACGGCTGAAGGCTGCCTAGCGCCTATCTATATAATATATAGATAATAATATTTACCTATCTATATAATATATAGATAATTATATTTATGCATACCGTCAATTATGTGATGGTGCATTGTAATTCAGCCTCTTTTTATCGAATATCTTGCATTTATATTTGTAATGAAACATTAAGATCTTTGGTTTGTTTTGTTAGCTCTGGATTATTTTTTAGGGTTTTTTTTTTGGTGTATGCAAAAAGAATGAGCTGAAAATATTGACACTTATGAGTTATGACTAGGAATGGCAATGGGGCGGGTTCAAGCGGGTTTTGCAAAATCCAAATCCAAACCCAAACCCAAACCCGTGAAAATTTGTGTCTACCAAACCCGTCCGCAAACCAGTGAAAATAAACGGGTTCGGGTTTGGGTTCGGGTTTTACCCGCGGGTTTAGGGGACACCCAAACCCGCCCACAAATCCGTGAAACAAGCGGGTCCATGGGTAAAACCCGCAAACCCGCGAACCCGCCAATTTAAAAAAAAAAAAATTATTTCTATATTATTTAAATATACGAAATATTATAATTTTAAAGAATAAAAACACTTAATTTATTGAAATGTTTACATTTTATTCTCTATATAATTAAAAAGTTTTTATTGGAGTTTAACTTTATAATGTTTTAAATAATAAAATATTATATAATTTTTATTGTTCACAGGTACGCGGGTTCGGATATGATTTTTTTTCTAAATCCATACCCGAACCCGAACCCGTGATGGGTACAATTTTTAAACCCAAACCCGCCCACGGGTACACTTATCCCAACCCAAACCCTCTTTAAGCGGGTTGGGTTCGGGCGGGTCCCACGGATTCAGGTTTAATTGTCATCCCTAGTTATGACAGCTATTGAGTGAAAACCGTAAATGATAATATCCAGTGAGTTTCCAGTAATGTTGTGATATTGGTTTTTTAGGTTGACATTGTGACATTATAGTGGGCCAGTGGTGTCATTAGAAATCTATAATTGAAAATATGGCATAATCTATGTTGGATTTTATGAAATTAGTACTTTGCCCATTGGTAGATGGATTTTATGAAAATATGACACGTGCTACACTCCCATTGGTGGGGTCAGTATTTTGGGTACTGACTGGTCAGTACCTAAGCATTATTATATTCCCAAGCATTATTCTTTTTGAATGAATAATGTTGGTCAGTACCCAAAATATTGACCCCACCAATGAGAGTGTAGCATGTAGCCTTTTTTCTTTTACTTTTTACATTTATCTCACATTTGAGTCACGTGTTACACTCCCATTGGTGGGGTCAGTATTTTAGTTAGTATCCAAACATTATTCTTTTTAAATGAATAATGCTTAAGTACCCAAAATACTGACCCCACCAATGGGAGTGTAGCACGTGACCTTTTTTTTTCTTTTACTTTTTACATTTATCTTATAAATTAGGTCACGTGCTACACTCTCATTAGTAGGGTCAGTATTTTGGGTACTGACTGGTCAGTACCCAAGCATTATTCATTCAAAAAGAATAATACTTAGGTGAATAATACTTTGGTACTGACTGGTCAATACCTAAAATACTGAACCTACCAATGAGAGTGTATCACGTGGCCTTTTTTCTTTTACTTTTTACATTTATCTCATAAATTGGGTCACGTGCTACACTCCTATTGCGACCTTTTTGCCCCCTACCAGTTAACTTTTCACCGTGCCATAGTAACGGTAGGGGAGGTTTGTGTAATCTTAGATAAAAGTTCCATATGCATGCAGTTATACCTAATATCGGGAGAGTTTTTGATGAATAATGGTTTTGCAACCGGTTGAACATTTTTATTTATTTATTTATTTATTTTATTTTATTGTATAGGGTGGTTTAATTGGAATTATCTTATTTGTGAGATTTTATTTTAAACGTTTGTGATTCGAAAATCTTATGGGCCTCAAAATATTTCAAAACTTAGTCAATAAACCTAAACATCAGATTACTAACTCCCCTCAAAATATCAGAATTTTATCAAACACCTATGAATTTCTATAATTTCCTAAGCACACAAGGGTCGATCCTGACAGGGTAAATTTCGATCCTCCAACCAGATTTCGTATCAAAGTTTAACAACCCTACATACCATGAAAAACTCTCAAATTTTATTTATAGACTAAGATACCAGTAATATATCTCTATACTGAAAATCAGAATTTTATCCATCTCTGATTAAGAATTAAAATTCCTACGACACCAAGAGATCATGACTATCAGCCTAACTGTTATGGCTTAAACATCAAATATACCCACCGAAATAAAATAATTACATATCACCAAAATTCATGAAATTTTATATCATGGTTCAATTATATTTCTAAAACCATAGTATCAAAATCAGACCTAAATACATCCCCAATATCAATTTAAAATTACTCTAATACCACAAGGTCAGTTTGACGATTCTCAATTCTGCATATGAGACCGATTTAGAATAAAAATCTTCCTAAGATAATCCCCATCAAAAATTCCGAAAATTTTAATACAAGTATATATATAAGTCCATTATTCTCATACTAAAATTTACCATCAACAGCAACGTACAAATATAATTAAAGTAATCAACACTAAGTTGCTTCACCAATATTAAGATATCTCAAAATTGCAACCTACACTAACACTCAAATTTGAACTCTTTAATGAACTCCAAAATCCATGCTTTAAAACATCTCCATCCAAAAACTAAAATCGAACAATTGATAGAGGCACAATCTTTGTTAATGAGATATTTTAAAAAAAAAAAAAAAAAACAAAGAGTTTTGAGAGAGATTAAAACTGTAAATAAATATCTAAAGAGAAATAAGGTTTAAGAACTTTACCTGGAACACAGACTCAATCTACGAAACGGTGGTTTTTTTCTATATTATTTGCTTTGTTTTCGAAAGAGAAGTATGCATAGAGAAGAACTGAGAGTTGGATGTGAACATATAAATGTGCTAACAATTTGATAATCCTACACGTTAGGTAAGGAGTTTGTGGTTTTCTTCTAATAAACCACCTATCAATCCTAAACGAATTAAACAATCCTAAATGAATTAGATTATTAAACTAATGATAATGCTTCTATTATCTATTATTATTTTTACTATTATTATTATTAATATTCTGGACAGTCAAATTCATTAAATGAAGGCGTAACAAAACACAACAAACTTGTCACGGTATAGCTAGCCAAAGTACAAAGAAACAGAGCACTAGCACACAGCCCACAAACTAGAAACAAAACACAGGGCAAAAACACAACAGCCCAGACTAGGCCAACACACAAACACGAATTATGGAAAAAGTTCAGGTCTTACATCTTACCATTAAGAAAAAAGAAAAGAAAAAAGAGTAGCTTGGTTGTTTAATTTGTGCTGTTTTTCACAAAAACAAGCAAGAGTGCCAAAGATGAAAAAAAAAAAAAAAATAACAAATAAGTGGGAGGTAGAGTTTTGTGACCCCTGCCTTATAAAAAAACCTAGAGAATGAATAAAAAAAAAATAGTATTTCAATTATTTTAAAATTGCTAAAAAATAGTGATAAACAATGATTTTTTGTTTGGTCGTTACTTTTCCCCTCTTTCACGTTACCATTTAAATTTTTCTCTTTTTTCTATTATTTCCTATTTATCATTTTGTTTTCCTTACTTTTTCCCTATTTCTTTCAAGTTACCATTTCAATTTTTTACTTTTTTTTTCCCTATTATTTCCTTTTTTTTTTCTTTTTTTCTTTTTTATATTTCGTTTCACCTATTTTTTCTTTTTCAATCAAATAAAACTATATAAATAAAAAAGAAAAGAACAAAAAGTAGCAAAGACCAAACCAACCAGAAAAACACCACGAGCAAAAGCCCCAACTAGAAAAGTGGCGCGTAGGCCACACAAGAAAACAAAAACAACAAGAAAAACGAAAAGACTCTCGACCCATGCAGTCAACTCAGATCACTGAGAACCTACCTCAAAGAACCATTCACAATCCCACGACAATTCCAATATAGGACACTAATCATCAGAAACCCTCGAAAAAGCCCGGGACCCGGACTTATAAGAAGCTAGTCTGCGTGCAATCCTAGTGGACCTTCGAGTAATAGTAGTAGTATCATTTAACTCTTCTTCCTCAACCTGTTCAGCCCAAGAAGAATCATCAATGGGACGAAGTTCAGATTGGGAATCAGACAACGGACGCTCAATGATGAGGGATCATCTGAAGAGTTATCTAAAGAATTGAATTCGGAAGCACCAATTGATATTCCCAACACCCGCCTGAAAAGGAAGATTAAAACTCCCATCAGGTTTCAAGACTAAAGTCTATTTCCAAGACTAAAGTCAAGTTTCAAGACTAAAGTATTTATGTTTGCTTAGCTGTGTTCCTTTTGTGCCTTTAATTGTCAATTAATATTGTAAGCCCCTTTCAATTATAAGTAATGTGCAAGGGATATGGTCGGTATCCAAGTTTGAATAAAAAAGAAACCTTTGCCAATTGAGTTTGCTGTCAAAGCTTCTCTCTGTGCTTGTTCTTGCTATCCAACCCAAATTCTCTACAGTTGCTAGTATAACTGCATCAACTGGTATCAGAGCATCCTTCTTGGGATCTCGTTTTCTTCAGTCACTCTACGACCTAATGGCGCGAGGTCGACGTGGTGGAGGACGTGGTCAACAAGGTCGCGATCTTCGTGATATCGAGAATGAGGAGTTGAGGAGGCAAGTGGAGCAATTAACAGCGCGACTGCGTCGTTTTGAAACTCAGAATCATTAGGATGATGATCTCAGTCTTGGTGATGATGAGAACCCCTTTCACTTTCGCGCCCCGCATGAAGAGCCGGGTGAAGAGGCGAGGAATGAACGTGCTAACCAACCTTTTGGTCGATTTAACGACATCAATATGAAGGTGGACATACCAAAATTTGAAGGAAAGATCAAGCCTGATGAGTTTGTCGATTGGTTAAATACAGTTGAAAGAATCTTCGATTACAAAGAGGTTCCGGATCACCGCAAAGTGAAGATTGTGGCGATAAAACTAACTAAGTATGCATCTGCTTGGTGGGAGCAAATGAAACTGCGAAGAGAGAGAATGGGGAAATCAAAAATTTCAACCTGGGATAAGATGAAGAAAGAATTAAGACAAAAATTCTTGCCTGATAATTACTTGCAAGAATGGTATTCGAGGTTGTATAATTTGCAACAAGGCAGCAAATTAGTTGATGAGTACACTGAGGAGTTCGATTTGTTGATGGTTTGTTGTGGGATAGACGAGCCAGAGGAGCAGACAATTGCACGTTACCTTGGGGGGCTACGCAAAGAAATTCATGATGTCATTGTACTGCACCAATATTGGTCTTATGATGATGTCTACAAATTGGCAGTCAAGGTAGAAAAGCAACTGAAGCACAAAATTAATCGACCATTTGTTGGAAGCAGCACCCAAAATCCAAAAAAAGAAAATTTCAACCCCAAGACTTTTGACAAAGGAAGCAACAGCAAAACTAATTTGCACTCTAGTTCCAGTCGACAAAGTGCTCCAAAGCCCCAACTTGTTAAGTGTTTCAAGTGTTCAGGCCTAGGACATATGCAAGCTGAATGCCCAAATCGAAAGTTCATTAATCTGGCAGAAGAAATTCTTTTTTTAGAAGATTCCTTCCAGGAGGATACAATTCCTATCTATGATGATTACAAAGAGGAAAACGAAGCAATCACATGGAGTGATCATGGAGAAGCTCTTGTTATTCGACGAAGCATGAACACTGTGCGGATTGAGGGCGATGATTGGTTGCGTCATAATATCTTCCACACCAGATGTACTTCCAATGGCAAGATATGTAATGTAATAATCGATGGGGGAAGTTGTGATAATGTGGTATCTCAGGAAATGGTGGATAAGCTCAAGTTAAAACCTGAGAAACGTCCAACTTCTTATAAACTTGCTTGGTTCAGGAAAGGAAATGAGGTTACCGTTGACAAGCGATGTTTAGTAACGTTTTCAATTGGCAAGACATATCAAGATGAAGTCTGATGCGACGTAGTGCCTATGGATGCGTGTCATCTGTTATTAGGAAGACCTTGGCAATTTGATCGAAAAGTTATTCATGATGGCTACAGGAACACTTACTCATTTTCAAAAGATAGAGTGAAGGTAATTTTGGGTCCTTCAAAAAATGATCAAGTGGCAAAGTTTGATCAGCAAAAAGGTAACATTTATCTCACCATGACAGAATTTATGGAGGCAATTCAAGAAGAAACCCATGTGTATGTTTTACTAATTCAAGAGCAGAATTTTGGAAGCTCAATTCCGATTGCTATTGAGCCTTTGTTGCAGGAGTTTTTTGATGTCATCCCAGAAGAGTTGCCAGCTGGTTTGCCACCTATAAGAGACATCCAACATCAAATTGACCTCATCCCTGGTTCAAGTCTTCCCAATAAAGCTGCTTATCGAATGAGTCCAAATGAGCACCAAGAGTTACAGAAGCAAGTTCTAGAATTGATTGAAAAGGGGTTGATTCAAGAGAGCATGAGCCCATGTGCCGTACCCGCTCTTTTGGCTCCAAAAAAAGACGAAACTTGGCGAGTGTGTATGGACAACCGGGCAATAAATAAAATCACCATAAAATATAGATTTCCCATACCCCGTTTAGATGATATGATGGACATGTTAAGTGGTTCTCAAGTGTTTTCAAAAATCGACTTGAGAAGTGGGTACCACCAAATCAGAATCAAGTCGTGTGATGAATGGAAGACCGCTTTTAAGACAAGGGATGGGTTGTACGAATGGCTTGTCATGCCTTTCGGATTATCAAATGCTCCAAGTACGTTCATGAGGATGATGAATCAAATATTTCAACCGTTTATCGGTAAGTTTTTAGTGGTTTATTTTGATGATATATTGTTGTACAGTATGAATGAGGAGCAACATTTTGAGCACCTTAGACAAGTACTGCAAGTTCTGCGAGATCAAAAACTATATGCCAACCTTAAGAAATGTGATTTTTTGTCTGAAAGTGTGGTGTTTTTGGGGTATGTTGTATCAAGAGAAGGAATTAAAGTTGATCCTAACAAGGTGGACGCCATTCTCAATTGGCCTGCTCCTACAAGCATTCATGAGGTACGAAGTTTTCATGGTTTGGCCTCTTTTTATAGGAGGTTTGTTCGAAATTTCAGTTCTATCATCGCTCATATTACCGATTGCTTAAAATGTGGTGAGTTTAAGTGGACTAAGGAGGCAGATGAGAGTTTTCAATTGGTAAAAGAAAAGATGACTAATGCTCCTGTACTAGCGCTTCCGGATTTTGAGAAAATATTCTCTTTGGACTGTGATGCGTCACATAAGGGAATTGGTGCTGTCTTAAGTCAAAAAGGAAGACCCATCGCATTTTTTAGCGAAAAGCTAAGCGAGGCAAAGCAACGCTACTCGACTTATGATGTGGAGTTCTATGCAGTTATTCAAGCCTTGCGTTATTGGAGACATTATCTGATTCAAAGGGAATTTATTTTGTTCTCTGATCATGAAGCTTTGAAGTACATAAATGGCCAACACAAGCTAAATGCCCGACATGCGAAGTGGGTGGCATAACTGCAAGAATTCACATTTGTCATTCGACACAAATCTGGCTGTCAAAACAGAGTAGCTGATGCGTTGAGTAGGAGATCTCTTGTGTTGTCATCTATGCAAGCCATAGTGATTGGGTTTGAAACACTCAAGGAGCACTATGGGAGTGATCCTGACTTTGGCCAAATTTGGGCTGATTGTCAAAATGGTAATAATTCATAATTTATATTACAGGAAGGGTATCTTTTTAAAGGCAGCCGCTTATGCATACCAAGAAGTTTATTGTGTGAAATGATAATTTCTGAATTACATGATGGAGGTTTGAGTGGGCACTTTGGACGTGATAAGACCTTGGGTCTAGTTGAAACAAAGTTTTATTGGCCTAAACTATACAGAGATGTTGTGAAGTATGTGGAAAAGTGTCGAGTTTGTCATGTTTCTAAGAGTAGGTCCCAGAACACAGGTTTGTACACACCATTGCCTGTTCCTGAAGCTCCTTGGGAAGATATTTCAATGGATTTCGTTTTGGGACTACCAAAAACAAAGCGTGGTGTTGATTCCATACTCGTGGTTGTTGAGAGATTTTCTAAAATGGCACACTTTCTTGGGTGTAACAAGACTTTTGATGCAACTCATGTAGCTAACTTATATTTCAAGGAGGTTGTCAAACTCCATGGCATTCCTAAATCTATTACCTCTGATCGAGACCCCAAATTTGTTAGCCATTTTTGGAGGACGTTATGGCGTAAAATGGGAACACGTCTTCAATATTGCAGCTCTCATCACCCTCAAACAGATGGTCAGACAGATGTGGTAAATCGATCTCTTGGAAACCTCCTAAGGAGTTTGGTTGGAAAAGAAAAGCACAATTGGGACTTCACTTTATCACATGCCGAATTTGCCTACAACAAATCAAAGAATAGATCAACTGGAAGATGTCCATTTGAGATAGTTTATGGCCTGATTCCAAATGGACCACTTGATTTAGTTCCTCTCCCAATCAATAACAAGTTCAGTGGTGACGCTGATGAGATGGCTTCACATATCAGGAAGCTGCATTCTGAAGTGAAGAAAAGGCTGGAAGAAAGTAACCAGAAATACAAAGCTGCAGCTGATAAACATCGCAGACACATGGAGTTTCGAGAGGGTGATTTAGTTTGGATTAACCTTTGCAAAGAAAGGTTCCCAAGGGGAAAATTCGGTAAACTTCAAGATAGAGCTGATGGTCCATTTCGAGTACTAAAGAGCCTTGGTGATAATGCTTACCAAATAGAACTGCCTAGAGAAATGGAGGTGTCAGCAACTTTCAATGTGGCAGACTTGCAGCCTTATTATGCAGCTGATCCAGAACAAGACTTAGACTCGATGACGAATCACTTTCAACCCAGAGGGACTGATGAGGGATCATCTGAAGAGTTATCTAAAGAATTGAATTCTGAAGCACCAATTGATATTCCCAACACCCACCCGAAAAGGAAGATTAAAACTCCCATCAGGTTTCAAGACTAAAGTCTATTTCCAAGACTAAAGTCAAGTTTCAAGACTAAAGTATTTATGTTTGCTTAGCTGTGTTCCTTTTGTGCCTTTAATTGTCAATTAATATTGTAAGCCCCTTTCAATTATAAGTAATGTGCAAGGGATATGGTCGGTATCCAAGTTTGAATAAAAAAGAAACCTTTGCCAATTGAGTTTGCTGTCAAAGCTTCTCTCTGTGCTTGTTCTTGCTATCCAACCCAAATTCTCTGCAGTTGCTAGTTGAACTGCATCACTCAGGACCCTGTACCTGAACATCAAAGTCCACATCCAAGATAGGGAACATGAAGATCCAGATCCATTCCTCAAAACAACCCTTTCAACCCTTTCAACCGAAGGAGAAACTATACCCACCCTATCATCCAACTCATCAACTGAAACCACTGAAGAAACAGTGGGTTGAGCAAAAAAAACCAACGGAGAAACCGAATCCCTACTAACCTTCGACCCTTGCCCGACCATCGAAACAACTGAAGAGATTGAAACAATAGCACCAGCTGAAACATCAAGAATCGAAGAAGGGCCCTCTGAAGAAACAGACACTGCTCCTACTCTGGAGAAAAGAACAAGGACACCAATAAGAGAATCCTCACTTCGCTTCACCTATTTTTTCCTTTTCTATTACTACGTACATTTTTTTACCTTTTTATTATTTTCTCTTATTTCTTTTGCATTATTTTTACTTGAATTACTTCTCTCTCTTAATTCTCAGTTCTTACTAATCTTTATTTTTTTTAATTTTCTTTATATATATTGGAAACAATTAAGCCCTTTTACATTTGAACCACATTGGGTTACGGCCGAGTCAAAGTTTGTTTCCTGAAAAATATCAAATTGTTTCTCTATTAGGGTTTTTAATTTGTTTGAATCCCTTCAGTTAAAAAATACTAATTATTTTCCTCATATTGAATACAGAAAAGAGAAGAGCAAGAATGAGCAATAGCAAACCAAGTTTTAAGAAGAAGAAGAGTGAGCCGCAACAGTACTGGTCTGGTCTTCCAAAGGATATTTTGAGACTTATATTGGAAAAACTACCATGGTCAGAAAGATTGAGGTTGTCTTTGGTTCGTAAGACTTGGAAGGAATGCTTTCATGAAATTAAAAACACACAAGAGTTTCTTCCATGGCTGATGTTCTATAACTGGGATAAGTGCCGTGGCTGCCGGGATGAAAATCATGGCAATAGTATCTGCAAACTTGCTGACCCATTTGTGCAAAAACGTTTTACTGTGGAGGAGGCAACAAAGGGAACAGAAAGAGAATTTTTTTTTCTATGCAGAACCTTGTGCTTCAAGTCATGGTTGGGTGCTTTTCTCAAGAGTAATTTGTGAAATGAAGCATTTATTCCTGTACAGTCCTTTTACAAATGAAGTTATCAGGTTTCCTGGATTGGAGATAGGTTTCAGCGACATGGCTTCGTTTTACCTGAACCCTGCTTCTTCGGACTGTACGGTAATTGCATTTTCAATTCTGGTAGCGGGAAAACTTGAAATCGGTACATGTCACCCTGGTGATGAATCCTGGAAGAAGTTTGAATTTTGTGGTGATTATGATTTTATATGTGATGTGGGGTATGCAGATGAGTCTTTCTATTGTAGTTTATCAAATGGAAAGTTGGGAGCTTTCAACATCAAGCAACAGGAATGGAAACTGCTATGGAATCTGCAATCAGAACTGTCACCACTGGTATATTTGTATGCATTCAATGGAGATCTTATAATGGGATTGGGTGATTGCAATCCGAGAAGCTTACCATGTGCTTTATGGAGGTTTGATTTATTGGAAAGAAAATGGGTTGTTGTTGAGAATGAAATCATTGAGAAGAAGGTGATATTTAGAGATCGCACATCTTCTTAATCTTTCTCAGTTCCAGCAGAGGGAAATGCAAGAGAGTCTGCAGGCAAGATACATTATTTATTTTGTAAAAGAGGTACTCCCTGGTCTCGATCTTTCAACTGTGTTGGTTCTTCTTGGATAGAGTCTCCAGATTATGAGTGGATGGAGGCTGATTCTCTGACAAGGATTTGGATTCAGCCTCCTTTACAAAGAATTTTGAGAGCATCTGATTTGCTTCAATCTGGCTCAAGCCTAATTCCAAAACAAAAATCAACTTAAGAAAGGTCATTAGTTTTGTTTTGTTAAGTCAGTAGACTTCAGTTACATAATTATTCTAACTATTTATCTTGTTTCATTAATTTTGATAGTGTAATGTCATTAGTTTTGTTTTGGTTATATCATGAAAGTTTTGCAATTCTACCATCTGAGTCAAGATATTCTCAAAAGTGATTTATCAACCACTTTTTCTTTTACAATGAAGTTATTTAATTGCCTAACTTGGAGAAGGATGAATGAAAAACAATTCTTCAAGTTGTAATTCTTTATCAATTTCAAAAGAGGAAAAAACACGTCAGCCTAGTAAAAAATCTCGATTGTATTGTAATTTCTTTGTCTAATCCAAAGGGTCTTAGTATATCTAAAACAGGTGAGTCTATCTATCATTTGTTTTAATGAATTCATCCATTAACAATCCAATCCGATAAAAGAAGTTGCAAATAATAAAGATGGATGCAGAGGCCACAGCCTATCGATCTGAAGAAGCTATTGGGGGATGGACTTGTCACAGTTGAAAAATATCAATCCTCCAACTTTTTCTTTTTCTTTTTCTTTTTTTCCTTTTTGTCTGCATTAGTAAGAAACATAAGATTCTGATATAATACAACAGTGTACAGGGAAACAGCTTGAAAATGCAATGTTCTGATGATGACCATCTAGCCAATTATAAACGTATTCTCATTATTAATTTATAATGGACTCAATCGTTTGTCAATTTCCACAGAGTCCCAACACAAGTGTTCTTTTTTTATTAGGAGACTTTGTCATATCTAGTCATCAATTACAGCACAAGACAATGATTGGAGAGTATTCTTATATTTTCAGGAAAAAAATTAATGTGTAGGTGAATTGTAATGCCAAACAAACCAGTACAAATTTGTTTTTTATTTTTATTTTTTTGGAAGCCAATGACCGCTACTGACTAACAATGTAGAAAATTTCAAAGCTTTCTATTGACATCTCATCTCTTGTAGTTGGTGTATTGGTTACTACTACTGCAGATTGAGCCATTATGTAGAACAGAGTTTCAATCACCTACTCCAATCAGAATATTCTGCAACCCCTATATATTGTCACGATCATCAATCAGTCGATTACAAGTCTGATTGAAATAGGGTCATGGATGATCTATCTTTCAAGTTGTCTTTGCTTATCTCTACTATTATTCCTCATCAGTTTAGTAAACAAACTATGGTGGATTCCATTACGTGTACAAACTATGATGAGTTCACAAGGAATCAGAGGCCCTGCTTACAGATTTATTCATGGAAACACCAAAGAGATCATTAACATGAGAAAGGGAGTCATGAGCAGTCCCATGGAGTTATCACATCACATATTCCCCAGGATTCAGCCTCACATTTACACATGGATGAAGCTATATGGTAAATATCTAGTTGCTATATAGAATTCAAGTTTTGATTGGAAATTCTTATCGATAACTTTTTTGTGGGTGCAGGGAAGAACTTCATAACTTGGTATGGTAATCGACCACAATTGGTGGTCACAGAACCTGAGCAGATAAAATAAATTCTAAACAATAAAGATGGATCATATCCGAAAACAAAGCTAGAAGGTTACGTAAAGAAGCTCTTAGGTGATGGTCTTGTAATGACTGAAGGCGAAAAATGGTTTAAGCTACGGAAACTGGCAAACAACGCTTTCCATGGAGAGAGCTTGAAAGTAAATTCTTCATTTGGTTGTTATTGTTATATTTGCTGTGTTTGCGATACAGATACATTGACAATACTCAATGATTTGGTTCTTCTGTTTATTGTAGGGTATGATTCCGGCGATGATTGCAAGTGCTGAGATGATGTTAGAAAGATGGAGACAGCATGATGGCAAGGAGATTGAGGTTTTCCAAGAGTTCAGGATTTTGACATCAGAAGTTATTTCCAGGACAGCTTTTGGAAGTAGTTACTTGGAAGGGCAAAACATATTTGATATGTTGGTGAAGATGGCTGTTCTCATCTCCAGAAATGGTTATAAAATTAGAATTCCTCTTATAGGGTAAGCTTCCTGATCTCTCTAGTTATAAAATTAGAATTAGAACATGATTTTCTAATTCTAGAAGAGTAATAGTATCATTTGCTCTCGTTGCAGGACATTAGCGAAAACATCTGATGATCTTGAATCAGAAAAACTTGAGCAAGGGATACGAGACTCTTTCGTAAAGATGATAAAGAAGAGAGAGGAGAAGGTGGAGATGGGAAAGCTAGACAGCTATGGGAATGATTTTTTTGGATCGCTTCTTCAGGCGTATCACGAAACTGACAAGACTAAGAAGATAACAATAGATGATATGATTGATGAGTGCAAGACATTTTACATTGGTGGACATGAAACAACCACAAGCTTACTCACTTGGACAATTTTACTTCTAGCAATTAATGCTGATTGGCAAGAGAAACTGAGGAAGGAGGTGCTTGAATTATTCGGCAAACAAAATCCGAAACCAGACAGCATTGGGAGATTGAAAACTGTAAGCAAACTCACTGAAACAATTACTAATATGATGTGTCCAACATATAAAAAAACTGAATATATGTCTTGTAGATGAGCATGGTTGTCAATGAAACTCTACGCCTATATCCACCGTTTGTTCAAATAATGAGGAGAATTAACAGGGAGGTCAGATTGGGAAAGCTCACACTTCCGGTGAACATGGAAGCTTTTATTCCAACTATTGCAGTTCATCATAACCCTGATATTTGGGGAGAAGATGCTCACCTTTTCAAGCCAGAGAGATTTTCTCAAGGGGTGGCTAAAGCCACCAACAACAACACGGCAGCATTTCTTCCTTTTGGTTTGGGACCAAGGAGCTGTGTGGGATTGAATTTTGCAATCACAGAAGCAAAGGTTGCACTTTCAATGATTCTGCAACGATACAAGTTCAATCTGTCACCAAATTATGTACACTCACCTACTCAGTTTCTCACAATCTGCCCTCAACATGGACTTCAAATAATGCTTCACTCATTGTAAATCAGAATTGTTGCCATGCTCTCTGAGATCAAGGAATGAAAGTTTACATGCAACAAGTAATGTCTAAAAATTTGATACACAGCATGTGCTGAAGCAGCCGGCTTCTTGTCACAAACACACAATACAATAATGCATTTTTCATTTTATTATTATTATTATTATTTAAATATTCTACTAGGCTGCGTTGAGTCAATCTATCTATCATTATTTGTCAATTTACAACAAAATTTTATATCAAAATTAACAATATCCATAATGTCAATTTACGTGGCATGTAAGTTTTTCAAACATTGCAGATACTGTTTATGAGTTTGACATTTTGATAATACTCAGAAGGAGACAAAACCAGGTATCTATTTTCTGTCTTGATGACAGAGGGATTTGATTCTCTTCGGTTTAAATTAATTATTTCAAGACAATCTAAGTGGTTGGTGCAAGGAGGATTTATCTTAATTGGTTTGGTCCTAAACCTCATATGGTTGTTACTGAGCCGACCGAACTGATTAAAGAAGTTCTGAATAATAAACATGGAAAAATCATCAAGCTAGGCAAAGAGATTGATGTGTCTAAGAATTTAGGTTATTGACATCAGAAGTGATATCCAGGACTGCTTTTGGGAGCAGTTACATGGAAGGGAAGAAATTTTTTGATTTGTTATTGATGTTGAGTGTGTTAGCTAACCGAAATGCTTTTAAAGTTAGGTTACCATGACACTGATGAGAAGAAAAGGATTTCTATTGAAGATTTAGTAGATGAGTGTAAGACATTTTACCTTGCTGGGCAAGAAACCAGCAGCACTATGCTTGGCTGGACTGTGTTACTTTTAGCAATACATACTGATTGGTATGAAGCAGCAAGAAAAGAAGTGATCAACTTATTTGGCAACCAAAATCCACATTCAGATGCCGTTGCAAAGCTAAAAACGTTAATGTTGAAATTTAAAAAAAATAAAAATTAAAAAATAGAAATAGGCATGAAACTCCATAAAAATCCATCAATAACTATCAATAAAATATTCATCAATAATCATCAATAAACATAAATAACCATAAATATGAAAATGAAAACAATAGAAGAAAGTTTACAAAATATTTCCATGAAAAACTTTTTCTTTCATTGAACCATTATCCATACATCTCATGCCATCTTCTTTGTATGGCTTATTTTTTACAATACCCTAATGGGGTTTATATAGAAAATAACATGAGAAATATCAACCATTAGATCACAATCATTGCCATCCAATGATTGGGTGTGCTCCAAGAAATTAGCACATCCATCAATACAAGGCTTCTCTAATACATTTTAGTTACAATTAAATGAAGAGAGCTTCTCCTTAATGGCTCCCTATTTTAAAGAGCCTCTTGGTGGCTCTCTAAATGTAAGGAGCTCCCTATCTTCTCTCTCCTAATTTTTTAATATTTTAAAATTGATTTTGTTATTAAAAAAATGATATTAATTTAGTATTATTAATTTGTTAAAAGTTTGAAGGTTAAGGCAATTGTCAACTGATTTTTAAACTGATGGTTTGACAACGGCAACTTCTTTTTTTTTTCTTTAATTTTTTTATTTATTTATTTATGGTTTTCGTGTTTTCAACCGTTGCATATTGATGGAAAATTTCAACCGTTGCAATTTTTTTTAAAATTTTTTTATACATGTTTGAAACGGTAACTTTTGTTTTCTTTCTTTATAAATAGTGATGGTTTTCATGTTTTTTTATTTATTTATCATTTGTTATTACATGATTTTGTTGTTTTCTTTGTTTTGTTATTTTAATTTCAATAGTTATGAATTCTGAATACGATTCGTATACAAATCTTCTCCGTGGAGAGGTAGAAATTGATGATCATGTATTTACGAATCATTATCCTAGCCAATCCACATTACCATCTCAAATTCTTGCTCAAACCGAATCCACAAGCAAGAAAGTTCAACGGTCCCGCAACTTTTCAGTCGAAGAAGATTGTCTTCTCGTATCCACATGGCTTAACATCAGTATTGATTCGGTACAAGGTAATGATAAAAAATCTGTGACGTATTGGAAAAGAATTTGTGATTACTTTCATCAACACAAGCTCTTTGAATCTAAACGCACTGTTAATTCACTAATGCACCGTTGGTCGGTAATTCAACTCTCAGTGAATAAGTTTTGTGGGTATTATGCTCAAATTGATGCAAGACAACAAAGTGGTGTCAACGAGCAAGACAAGATATTAATATTAGTATTTAATTTTTATTCACCTTTATTTTTAATTTATACTAATTCAGTGATTTTTATATAATTATTAATTAAATTTTTTTCTTATTATTTTTAGATTTTTCAAGCAAAGGCATTGTACCATCAAGTTCAAGGTCAACCATTTCAATTGTTAATTACATTGTTGGCATGAATTGAAGCACCATCCAAAATGGACTATGGATGGTTCAAAGAAGAAGTCAAAAACAAGAAAGAATTCTAGTCCTGCAACTTCTTCTCCTTCTACTCCAACTTCTATAAATTTAGGAGAAGATGATGTGTCGAATGAAACATTTGTCGACTTCGAAAGACCAATAGGCAGAAAAGCAGCAAAGGACCAACAGAAAAAAGGAAAAGAAAAAAAATCCAATCACACCTGCAACATTACTTTTACAAGAATATCGAGAAGAGAAAAAAGAAATGGACCGCAAGAAAATGGAACTCTATGAAAAAACATTTGCTCAAGAACAAGAAAAACTTATTCTTGAGCAAGATAAATTTTGTTTGAAAGCACAAAAGGAAGAAGAGAGAATAATGTCCATTGACACTACTAACATGCCTGCATTTAAAGCACAATATTACGAGAGCCTCTAGAAGGAAATCATTGCGAAAAGAGTTAATAGTAGTTCTAAATAGTTTCCAAAAGTAAATGCAATCATGTAATACAATCTTGAGGTCTATTTGATCTCCATCACACATAAGGATAACACTTTTCTCTCTCTAAAACTTTTTTTTCCCTATCTTTTCTCTTTAAAATATTGTTCTCCTTGTCGAAATGATTCCAACGATATATTATGGGCGAAAGTTGGATATCATTTGCCCCCTCAAAAGTCCTTTGAAAGTATTTCGTTTTACACTGAAATCTTTACACGCTGAAATATCAACATGATTACACGATAGAAATATTTACACGCTAAAATGTTAACATGATTACACGCTGAAAATCTTTACACGATGAAATATCAACATCTTTACACGCTGAAATGCTTTTTTACACGCTGAAATTATAAAAGAATTACACACTAAAATTACATTTCAGCGTGTAATGTTTATGGAAACTTCAAATTTTTTATTTTTCAATCTCTCTTCCAATTTTTAATTTTCTAAAAAAAAAAAAAGGAATCGGACTAAAAATAATCCTATCCTATCCGATTCAAAGCTGCCAAACGGGCCCCGTAATGCAATTATGTAATGGCATTGAAGTAGTAGTTTTTCTTTACTCTCCATATTTTTGCCACAAGTGCTCAACAAGATCTGCCTGAAGTTGTGAATGAGTTTGTCTATCTCTAATTTGATGATGAGTTTGAATAAACTCATATAGTTCTAGTGTACGCTCATGTGACACAGATACATGTTGATTTTCTTCAATCATATCATAGTTGAAGTCAACCTGGCCGATTTCTCTCTCATCCTCAACGATCATGTTATGTATTATTATGCACGCCTTTATAATATCACTAAGTGTTTCTTGATCCCAAAAACGAGCCGATCCACACACAATTGCAAAACGTGACTGAAGCACCCCAAATGCCCGCTCAACATCTTTCCTTGTAGACTCTTGAGATGCAGCAAAATGTTTATTCTTATTTCCTTTTGGAGATGGAATTGTTTTTACAAATGTTGACCAAGAGGGATATATACCGTCAGCTAAATAATATCCCATTGTATATCCATGACCATTAATTGAATAATTGATAAAAGGAGCACATCCTTCAGCAAGATTATTAAAGAGCGTAGATCTCTCCAGCACATTGATGTCATTAAGAGATCCTGGTAATCCAAAAAATGCATGCCATATCCAAAGATCATATGAAGCCACAGCTTCCAAAATAATTGTTGGTTCATGGATGTGACCAGAATACATACCTTGCCATGCAATGGGACAATTCTTCCATTTCCAATGCATACAGTCAATACTCCCCAACATTCTAGGAAAGCCACGACGACTCACTACAAGAAAAATGACCTATTGGGACAAAAAATCTATTGGGACGTTTTTTTTTCGTCCCAATAGACAACCTATTGGGACGAATTTTTTTCGTCCCAATAGGCAGTCTATTGGGACGAATTATATATTTTGTCCAAATAGACATCCTATTGGGACGAAAAACAAAAACGTCCCAATAGACTGCCTGTTGGGACGAAAAAATTTCGTCCCAATAGATTTTCGTCCCAATAGAATGTTTATTGGAACAAATTTTGTCCAATGTGGTATGATCTTTAGGGATGAATTTTTTACGTCCCAATAGAATATCTATTGGGACGAAATATATAATTCGTCCCAATAGACATCTTATTGAAACGAATTTTTTTCATCCCAATAGGTCTATAGGGACGATTTTAGGGCTATTGGAATGAAAAATATCGTCCCAATAGCCCTTTTGTAGTGTTTTCAATTAATCCTCAAAAGGCTTAGATGAATGCGAGTGAAGAAAGAAATGTGAAAAAAGTATTAGAAGACGAAGATGAAGAAAATATTACATTAAGATGAAAGGAGAGAAAATGAGGTAAATAATAGAGGTAAAAAAATATATATTATTTTGATGTGTATAATAGTTATTGTATTTATGGTTATGAGTGCATCTTAACCATTTTTTTTTTTTTTTACACAGGATTTGTCACACTTATGTATCCATTAGATCATACTTGTCTGAATGGTTAAGATTTCATGATCATTAATTATTTTAATTGTTTCTCTCTCTCATATTTTTTTCTCTTTTCCTAAACATTTTATTTGTTTCTCTCTAGTCATTTATTTCTCTCTTTCCTCTCTTATTACTATTATTTTCTTTTCATCTTATAACATTTCTTATTTCATATATTTTTATATTTTCACTTGTGGCATTCTTTTTTTATTTATTGATAGAAATGCTTAAATAAAATAATTACATAGTTGATAAAAATTCTTCAAAGTACTCGAATTTTTTTGACATAATCAAAATACTGGAATTTATGATATAAAATATGTTATCCATTCAAAAATCCAAAAAAAAAAAAAAAAAACAAAGAAGTAAGTAATTAAATTTGTTGAAAATTCTTGATTTTTTTTAAGTTTTTCCAAAGGTAGATTAATAATTAAATTACCATATAAATTAGAAAATGATGCAATATGGATCATTTTGTTCATCAAAAGTGGTTCTCTATCGACATGAATTTTGTTTTTTCCAATAAATTCTTCATAAGGATCAATAACTATTAGTCTTGAGAGGTTTTCTATTATTTAAAATAAAATAAAATAAAATAAAAATAAAAATAAAAAACTGAATCGTCGGAACTGGAACTGGAACTAGAACAGGAACAGAAACCGTTGATTTCGAATCAAAAATTGAAACCGCTGGTTCTGAATCGAAAACCGAATCCGCTATTTCTAAATCGAAAACCAAAACCACTAGTTCCCAATTGAAAATTGGAACCGCTGGTTCCTAATCGAGAACCAGAACCGAGGTCAAGTCTAATTCCGAGTACGATTAACGATTGACCATTTAATCTGACAATATATAATTTTTTTAAAAAAATTTAATTAAATGTTATAATAAATATTTTTTTAATATCAATTTGTTTATCAAATAAAAATAAAATTTAAATTAGTAGAATCCATCTACAAATAAAATTTTGATTGAAAAAAAAAATCAATAAAAATTTAATAACAATTAGAGGTTATATATAAAAAGTATGCTTTTATTATCACATTTGAAACACCAGCTAGGTGGATAAGGTTGGTGGGTGGGCGTGGGCAAGCTGGGTTCAACACCCAGTGGTAACACATATTATTTCTAATTTGTGTGGCTTGGGTGCGTGGTGTGCAGGAGGGTGGGGGGTGGCTTGGGTGCCTGTGGCTTCGGCGGGGGTGGCCTAAGTGGGCAATTTTTTTTTTTTTTTTCTTAAAATTTCGTCCCTATAGGACACCTATAGGGACGAAAATTTATCTAATGGGAGGAAATATTTCGTCCCTATAGGTTGTCAAATGAGACGAATAAAAATCATCCCTATAGGTAATCTAAAGGGACGAAAATTTATCTAATGGGACGAAATATTTCATCCCTACAAGTTGTCAAAGGGGACGAACAAAAATCGTCTCTATAGGTAGTCTATTGGGACAAATTTCAATTTTCGTCCCAAAGAAGCTGTTGCGACCCACCTGAGGCGACGTAATTTGGGACGAATTTTATTCGTCCCAATAGACCTATTGGGACGATTTTTGGGCTATTGGGACGAAAAAAAAACGTCCCAATAGCCCTTTTTTTTTTGTAGTGACTATTAAACTCCAACAATCTAGCAATGTCATCATTATTTGGTGATCTCAAATACTCATCCCCGAACACTGAAATAATTGCTTTCACAAATTTTTTAAGACTCTCTATGACAGTGCTTTCACCAATCCGCACGTACTCTAATGCATACAGTCAATACTCCCCAACATTCCATGAAAGCCACGATGACTATTAAACTCCAACAATCTAGCAATGTCATCGTTATTTGGTGATCTCAAATACTCATCCCCGAACACTGAAATAATTGCTTTCAGAAATTTTTTAAGACTCTCTATGACAGTGCTTTCACCAATCCGCACGTACTCATCGACATAATCAGCTGGTACCCCATAAGCAAGCATCCTAAATGCAGCTGAAATTTTCTGAAGCGATGACAAACCAACTTTTCCACAAGCATCCCTTCTTTGGACAAAGTATGGATCATAAGCTTCCACACCATGTTGAATGCGGAAAAAAAAGTGGGCGATTCATTTGAAACCTCCTCCGAAAAAAACGAGGAGAAAATGTTGGCGTTTCGGCAAAATAATCACGATAAAGTCTATCATTACCTGCAACTCTATCACGTTCAATAACAGCATGGCCTGAAATGGAACCGCGACGTCCTGAAGTTTGACCCTCGTTCGCCATTTCTTCTTCTTTTTCTTCAATGACTGCTATTGCTAACAATTGAAATTCATCGTCAGAATCGTCATCGAAAAGCATATTGGCTAACCAATTACGTGCCATAACTATTGGAGATGTGAGTGAAAATGAGAAATGAGGTGATGTTATTTATGTGAGTGGAAATGGGAAATGAGTTTATGTGAGTGAGAATGAGAAATGAGGTGATCTTATTTATAAAGGTTGAAATATGACCGTTGGAATATAGCCGTTGGAATATAATATTTTATATTTTAAATACAATTTAAAACAAAATAAATTATTTATATTTTAAATTTAAGAAATATTAAAATCTTAATCACTAGCTATAATAAGGAGCATGGTTGAAGTGATCTCATGAGAAGTGGCTAGCTAAAATAGCTAAAATTTAGGGAGCATGGTTGGAGATGCTCTTAGGGAGCCCCTTGGAGTGCAAAAAAACTAAATTGGCTCCCTATTTTAGCTAAGGAGGCCATTTAGGGAGCCCCTTGGAGATGCTCTTACAATCCACAAATTATCTATTCACACTCCAATTTAATTTTTTTTTATTAATGACAATTTTAACCCAAATTAAAATTATTAAACAAGACCAAAAAAAAATTAAGACACTCCAAATTAATTAAATTATTAAAAAAAGAATTTCTCTCTCCTAAATCATTAGATTAAATATTATGTATTAAACTCTCTCTCCTAAATTTATTATTACCATATTAAACACTCTCTCCTAATTAATCTCTCTCCATTTTTCAAAAAAAAAAAATCATATTTCCATACTTTCTCGATTAATCTCTGATTAATAGTTAAAGTAAAAAAAAAAACTTATGAATATTTTGGTTTTTTATTAACAGTATTTTATATATATATATTAAAAAGTCAATTTTCAAAAAAAAAAAAAAAAAAAAGATATATGAAAGCTTGAATTGTTGCAATTAGATTCGATTAAACTAGAATTTCTAAGACTAATAAAAGAATTAAAGTTCTTTAGGCAATCACATACCTACAAGAGTAACAAAAAGTATTTTCATATTTTGATTTAAAGAAGAAAAAATGAAAAAAAAAAAAAAAAAAAAAAAACAAGGTATTTTTTTTATTTTTATAAATATATACAAACATACGGTTCCTAAAAATCAAGTTTATTAGTAAGTTTTTTTTTTTTTAACTGTTAGTCTTGCTTGAAAAAGAATGTGGATAAAAAATTAGAGATGCCTCCAATCTTTCTTCACTATGCTATCCGAGTTTCTCCAACTCGAATCTCAGGTGACTTTCTTTATAATAAGGAAGAGACGCAAAAGGGCCACTAAGCGCAACGGCCCTTGCGAGACGAACGAAGGGAACCGAAGGGAAGCTTGCACGAAGGGATGGGAACTCTGGTGCCCGACCCTTGCATGTCCCAAGCAGGCACGAGTCCATTGCATGTCCCAAGCAGGCACGAGTCCACCGCCCTCCTTCAGACTCCTCGTATCACTAACACCAGATCTATTTCTTCTCCTAGCTTGGTGTCAAAGGCAGATCCAGTTCTAAAGAGAGTCTGGAAACCTTCCCCTACAAAAAATCTCCACCCTCTCCCACCAAACGAAAGCGAAAAGAGGGGGCTTGCCCATCAACTCCCCTCCGAACACAGCTTACAATTTGAATCGTACTGTGCTCTCCAGAGAGCAACTCTTCACAAAATCTCAAAAGAAAAGGTGCTGAGCATTCTAACTAAGGATTCTTGTGGTTCCGGAGGATCCAGCTACAGGAGAACCAGGAATGGAGGGCTTTCCCCCCTTTTTCGCCCCGACTCTTTGGTCTTAAGAATGCTGGTTTTAAGAATGAGTAATTGCCCTTCTCCGACCCTTACTGCCCAACCTGCGAGTGGACAGCTAATGCATTCCACTTATTGAGTAGGGTTCTATGGTCGGTCCGCGACCCTTGGATACCGAAGGCATCCTTGGGGTGATCTCGTAGTTCCTACGGGGTGGAGACGATAGACAATTGGAGGAGAGAGAGTTTAATATGGTAATTAAAAATTTAGGAGAGAGTATTTAATATGTAATAATTAATCTAATGATTTAGGAGAGATAATTTCTTTTTTTTTAATAATTTAATTCAAAAAAGATAAAAATGATAATCTTGTAACAAAATGAAGTGTCTTTAGAATTTTTTTTAAATTTAAATTTTGAGAATGGAGTGTTTTTAGAAAAGAAGTGTAAAAAGAAAAAAATGGATTGTCAAAAGAAGCTCTATTAAATGAAACTAAATTATAACCATACCATTACTTAAACTAAACCATAAGCCATACATAAAATACCATAAATACCCATAAATTATTTAAAGAAAAATTTCACATTTCTAACAGTTAAGAAGAGAGCTTTTCTTTACAATCCACAAATTATCTATTCACACTCCAATTTAATTTTTTTTATTAATGACAATTTTAACCTAAATTAAAATTACTAAACAAGACAAAAAAAAATTTAAAGACATTCCAAACTAATTAAATTATTAAAAAAAATAAAATCTCTCTCCTAATTCATTAGGTTAAATATTACGTATTTAACTTTCCCTCCTAAATTTGTTATTACCATTTTAAACACTCTCTCCTAATTAATCTCTCTCCATTTTTCAAAAAAAAAATAATAATAAATCATAATTTCCATACTTTCTCGATCAATCTCTGATTAATAGTTAAAGAAAAAAAAATTATAAACATTTTAGTTTTTTACTAACATAATATATATATATATATATATTAAAAAGTCAATTTTCAAAAAAAAAAAAAAAAAAAAAAAGATATATGAAAGTTTGAATTGTTTCAACTAGCTTCGATTAAACTCAGAATTTCTAAGACTAATGAAAGAATTAAAGTTCTCTAAACAATCACATACATACAAGAGTAACAAAAATCATTTTCATATTTCGATTTTTTTTTTCCTTAACTGTTAGTCTTGCTTGAGAAAGAATGGAAATAGAAAAGTAAAGATATGTATTGTAGGAGATAGTTTAATATGGTAATTAAAAATTTAGAAAAGAGTGTTTAATATGTAATAATTAATTTAATGATTTAGGAGAGATAATTTCTTTTTTTAATAATTTAATTAAAAAAAGATAAAAAGGATAATTTTGTAACAAAATAAAGTGTCTTTAGAATTTTTTAAAATTTAAATTTTGAGAATGAAGTGTTTTAGAAAAAAAGTGTAAAAAGAAAAAACTGGATTGTCAAAAGAAGCTCTCGTTAATAAAATCCACAATCAATCTCTTTGATCATGTATATCGAAGTCTTAACAAAAATAAAATAAAATTATATTGCTTGTAGATGACCATGATCATCAATGAATCTCTAAGACTATACCCCTCTGATCATTAGCATTTCTAGAAAAGTTGAAAAAAGTCCAGTTGGGAAAGCTAATTCTTCCAGTCGGTATGAATTTGTATATTGCAAATATGGCACTTCATAATGACCCTCAAATATGGGGAGAAGATGTTCATTTGCTTAAACCAGAGAGATTCTCAGAAGGGGTTGCTAAAGCAACCAACAACAACCCTACTGCTTTTTTCCCTTTTGGATTGGGACCTCAAACTTGCGTAGGATCTAACTTTGTGTTAGATTTTCATTCTAGCTTAACTAGTTTCATACACATGAAACAAGAGGAAGAGATACACTCAACTAGTTTCATACACATGAAACCAGAGGAAGAGAATTACTCAGCTAGTTTCATACACTCAACATACCATACCATAAACATTACATAGACATAAAACCATTTGAAGCAACTAGCTTGTTAGCTCTCAGATTTCATTGAGACAATATATACATCAATTACAAGGTGTAGAACAGCTAAGAAGAGCTGTCAAAGCAATGAGTACAGTAGCCCATACTTGACAGTGTATAAACCATTGCTACAAGAAACTGGCACAGCCACCAGAAAAACATTAAAGTAAAACTAACACATTACAAGCAACCTAAAAACATAGAACTAAATAGTACAACTAATTCAAATTAAACTAAACTAAACTAAACTAACACAACCATACCATAACCAAATGCTTGAGAGTTTCTAGAAAAGTTTCAATAGTTCAGAAGCAAAGATTGTTCTCTCAGGGTGCGTTTGGTACGCGGGACGGGACGGGACAACGTGGGACAATTTGTTCTTGTCCCACGTTTGGCGCGACCATGGCATGGGACAAGATGGGACAGAAATCACAAAAAACTGTCCCACCCTTGACCCTCGGCCAACTTGTCCCATGACATGGGACAAGTGCCAAAAAGACATTTTTGCCCTTCATATTTCTAAAAAATTACCAACTATATATATGTAAACCACCTTAATCCATCTCATTCTCTCTTCTCTCCTCTTCGTTCGTTCATCCAACACACCGCCTGAAGCCATCTCTCTCTCTTTTTCGTTCATCATCATCTCTCTCTCTTTTGTTCTTCGTTCGCTCAACACACCATCTCAGGAATCCTCCCTTGTTCGCCTCCCTCACGCCGTCGCATCACACCGCCGTTCATCATCATCATCATCATCATCATCTCAGGAAATCCTCTCTCTCTCCTTCGTTCATCATCATCTCTCTCTCGTTCATCACGTTGCCGCCTCGTTCAACACACCATCTCAGGATTTGGGGATTTTGATTTAGGGTTCTTGATTTTGGGTTTGGGGATTTCGATTTAGGGTTCTTGATTTTGGATTTTGGGATTTTGATTTTGGGTTTGGGGATTTTGATTTTGGGTTCTTGATTTGGGATTTCGATTTAGGGTTCTTGATTTTGGATTTGGATTTGGATTTCTTTCACCAATTTTTTGATAATTAGTTTAGTTTAGTTTATTTGGGAATTACTTGTGCTTCTTTTTGTGTATAAGGATTGAAAGAGATTTGGAAGGGCTGTTTTTCCAGTTTTGCTGTGTATGTGAGAGCAGCTGTGTTCTTGCATATTGTTGATTTGTTTTGGGTTGAGATTCTATATTAAAATCGACTATAATTAATTATTAAAATTGACCACTAAAATTCTGATTCCAGTTCTTATAATTTGAAACTAATGGTAAAGTTTTTAATCCAAATCAAAGAAGTTCATCAGCAATTCAATATTCAATCTCCGGTATATTTACACTTTGTTAAAAAAATATATTATGCAATTAAATTTGATTTTAAAATAATAAAAATGATAAAATAAGTCTTTCACTGAAAATGGTCATTTGAAACTCTTGTCCCCGTCCTATCTCAACCATATCAAACACATGACAGTACAGTTCACAGTTCTATCTCATACCTTCCAAACACAATACAGAACAATATGTCCCGTCCTACGTTGTCTTGTCCCGTCTGCGTGCCAAACGCACCCTCAATTATTCTACAACGCTACATCTACACCCTCTCCCCTTCTTACATCCACTCACCATTACGAGTGTAGACTTAAGAAACAAGTAGTCCGTGCGATGTGTATTAGCTTAAAGAGGGGTATATGAAAATCCCTCAGCATTCCAAAATACATTGTATTTGCTATGAGCTCTTGTTAAAAACAAAAAGACTAAGACAGTCTAGCCAATAAATTCATTCTCATTACAATGGACTTAATTGTTTGTCAATTTCCACAGTGGCCGAACACAAGTATTCTTTTTATTAGGAGACAGATTTTGTACTAACCTGCAAGGAGGCCTAAAAGTTTCCTCAGTTTTGTCATATCTGGTGATCAATTACAGAACAAGACATAAACGCTGCCATGATTTTCACGGAGATGTGTTATAAAGTTCTCGAAAGCAGTTGTGTAACTTATATTTGTAATGCCAAACAAGCCAGTACAAAATTGTTTTTGTTGGAACTTGGAAGCCAATGGCTGCTACAGACTGACAATTCTATTGACATCTCATCTCTTATAGTTGGTGTATTGGTTACTATTACTGCAGATTGAGCCATTATGTAGAACATAGTTTCTATCATCCACTCCAATCAGAATATTCTGCAACTTACTCCTATATATTGACACGATAATCAATCAGTCAGATTACAAGTCTGAAGACTGAAATGGGATCGCTGATTTTCTATCTTTCAAGTTGTCTTTGTTTATTTCTCCTATTATTCCTCATCAGTTTATTTAACAAACTATGGTGGATTCCAATACGCGTACAAACTATGATGAATTCACAAGGAATTAGAGGCCCTCCTTACAGATTTGTTCATGGAAACACCAAAGAGATCATGAACATGAGAAAGGAATCCATAAGCAGTCCCATGGAGTTATCACATCACATGTTCCCCAGGCTTCAACCTCACATCTACTCATGGATGAAACTATATGGTAAATAGCCAGTGGCTAGTTAGAATTCAAGTAATGATTTTCTTGATTGGAAATTCTTATCAATCACTTTTTTTTTCTTTTTTTTTTTTGTGTGGGTGCAGGGAAGAACTTCATAATTTGGTATGGTCATCGACCTCAATTGGTGGTTACGGAACCTGAGCAGATAAAAGAAATTCTGAACGATAAAGATGGATCATATCCGAAAGCAAAGCTCGAAGGTTACTCAAAGAAGTTCTTAGGTGATGGTCTTGTAACGTCTGAAGGTGAAAAATGGGTTCACCAACGGAAACTGGCCAACCATGCTTTCCATGGAGAGAGCTTGAAAGTAAATTCTTCTTTTGGTTGTTATTGTTATATTTGCTGATTGCGATACATATACATTGACATGGTCTCTTCTCTAGTTAGGTCTGGTACTGAAGTTTTGCGTCTTGTACCAAAGATTATCACATGTGATAATCCGTTAACATCAAATTATCCGGATTATAATCCTTCAGACGTGATGAAAAACTTCGAACCAGACCTAACTAGTGAATTATTCTACAATGACAATCCTCAAGAATTTGGTTTTGTTTATTGTAGGGTATGATTCCGGCAATGATTGCAAGTGCGGAGATGATGTTGGAAAGATGGAGACAACATGATGGCAAGGAGATTGAGGTTTTCCAAGAGTTCAAGATGTTGACATCAGAAGTTATTTCCAGGACAGCTTTTGGAAGTAGTTACTTGGAAGGACAAAACATATTTGATATGCTTGTGAAGATGGCTGTTATCATCTTCAGAAATGGTTATAAAATTAGAATTCCTCTTATAGGGCAAGCTTCCTGATCACTCTAGTTTTTCAAAATTCTCAGTTACTTGATTTAGAACTTGATTTTCTAATTCTAGAATAGTAATAGTATCATTTGCTCTCGTTATAGGAAATTAGTGAAAACATCTGATGACGTTGAATCAGACAAGCTTGAGCAAGGGATACGAGACTCTTTCGTAAAGATGATAAAGAAGAGAGAGGAGAAGGTGAAGATGGGAAAGCTAGACAACTACGGTAATGATTTTTTTGGATCGCTTCTTCAGGCGTATCACAACACTGACAAGACTAAGAAGATATCAATAGATGATATGATTGATGAGTGCAAGACATTTTACATTGCTGGACATGAAACAACCACAAGCTTACTCACTTGGACCATTTTACTTCTAGCAATTCATACTGATTGGCAAGAGAAACTGAGGAAGGAGGTGCTTGAATTATTCGGCAAACAAAATCCGAAACCAGACAGCATTGGGAGATTGAAAACTGTAAGCAAACTCACTGAAACAATTACTAATATGATGTGCCCAATATATAATAAAACTGAATATTGCTCTCAACCTTTTCTTGTAGATGAGCATGGTTGTCAATGAAACTCTACGCCTATATTCACCGGTTGTTCAAATAATGAGGAGAATTAACAGGGAAGTAAGATTGGGAAAGCTCACACTTCCAGTAAACATGGAAGCTTATATTCCAACTATTGCAGTTCATCATAACCCTGATATCTGGGGAGAAGATGTTTACCTTTTCAAGCCAGAGAGATTTTCTCAAGGGGTGGCTAAAGCTACCAACAACAACACAGCAGCATTTCTTCCTTTCGGTTTGGGACCAAGGAACTGTGTGGGTTTGAATTTTGCAATGACAGAAGCAAAGATTGCACTTTCAATGATTCTGCAACGATACAAGTTCAATCTGTCACCAAATTATGTCCACTCACCTGCTCAGCTTCTCACAACCTGCCCTCAACATGGACTTCAAATCATGCTTCACTCATTGTAAATCAGAATTGATGCCATGCTCTCTGAGATCAAGGAATGAAAGTTTACATAACAAGAAAGTAATGTCTAAAAATTTCATAAACAAATAATTGACTGAGAAACTTTTGGACTCTGTTTATGCTTGTCAAAAGCAAAAGCAAAAGCAAAGAAAGATTGCTCTCTCAATGAGGAAATACCATTGAGATTGTGAGTTTGAATCTTATATCCCGAATTAATTGTAATAACTAAAAAAAGAAAAAAGGAAATATCAGTAAAATTCCATTAAAAAATTTATTTGCAAATCAAATGTTCTAGTCACTAACATTAAGTTGTAGATAATATGTGCCAAAATTAAAAGCTAAGAGATATCCACCAAAAATAGCACAGGCCAACTTCAAAACTATGATTTCTATCCTAAACTATTGAAAATAACTGACTAATTTACAAATATAAATTGGCCAGCAGGTTAGAGCTGACCAAGTATGCTAACAGAAACTAAATGGTAGAAATCAATGAGGTAGACATGAAGGGTCTGATTATTACCAAAAAAAAAAAAAAAGAATCAGGGGTATATTGCGATAAATTTTGATGGCATCAGTAACATGAAGTCGACAAAAATTTCTCCTTCATGCGAGAAATAAGCTTAAATTTTTCCTCAGCTTCAACTTGCTGTCTAATGTCGGTCTTTGATGCTCGGTCAGGATGAAATCGTAGCAAGGCTCGTTTATATGCAGCATGCACCTGAAAGCGGCATTAGACTTGTTTAAAATTTAATAAAGATAAAATCAATAATTAAAAGAAAAAACCAAGATTAACATAAATTAAGGTTTTAACTACTTTCCCATCGCTTATCTACACAAGGAATCAAATGAATGCCACATCATTATGATCCAAAAGACTCTAATAGCACTATAAGACATTTGTCACAGGCTAATTAGCTTACAACAAAGAGAACACTTTCGTTTTTGTAATACATACAGAGAAGCAGCATGTTACATTTTGTAATACCAAAAAATTCACACGTTGCACAGTGCATGAGTTATGTAAATTAATTAGGCTAAAACTAACAACTAATACTGCACTCAAATTGAAGTAAATAACTATCATTTAAGAGAAAATTTAAGAGAAAACCTAATAGGCCGGATTAACACATAACCATAGGCAAAGCTAGGATTTTGTCTTAGGGAGGGCCGAACTAAATACTAGCTATAAATTTTTTAAGTAAACCTCAACAGTACAATCAAATTCCATCCATTATTATTATTATTATTTTGAAAAAAAAGAAGAGATTATAGGTAAATATGTAAAAGTTCTTTTATATCCTCGCAAACCTAAACTATCTTTTAACCTTTTGGTAAAATCCGTTAAAAACTAATTTTCTATTACACTTGTTAAGAAGTTCGCGATATATATATTCAAGAAATAAAAGTTTGAGATTTATCTATTTCTGATATGATTTTTATGATGTGTTAATTATCTCTTATATTTTAATCACCTTTATTGTGATGGAAAATTTATATTAACATGTTGATACTTTTTACAAGTTTGTAATTTATAACGCAATCTTGGAAATTATAGTTAGCATCATAATTAAGCCACTTTAACTATTGATTATAAGAATTTGCTAGTTTATTTCATCATCATACATAATATAGACAGTTTTTGTTGTTAGTTATAGTTTGGCTTCCCCAACTTCAATCTTTCCATTATGTCCTTCTAATCAAACTTATCTATCATAGAATCCACATCAATAAAATCAGCAAACTTTCTCCTAATGTAGAACACCATGACACCTTTGTAAAATTTATAAAATAGATGGATAGATGTGAGAAAGAGAGAAAACAATAGGTATTTAAGTATCATAACACTTCTGTAAATTTTATAAAATTGAGGATAAATTATATTATCAATAATGCTACTTTGCCCAAATTTGGTGCTCAAATGATGTGGATCCTTGATTTCTCAGTATTAGAATTTGATGATTGAAATCAATGGGTTTTAGTGATGCCACATCATTTGGACTCCAAATTTGGGCAAAATAGCATTACTCTTATAATATTTAGTATTAGTGGCAATTTTGTAATAACCATAAATATTGATTCCAAATGGCAAACCAGGGTCCAGGCTACACCTTATGGTTCACCCCTAAACATAACTTACCTCATTTGACAAAGGATTAAAGCTGCTTCCCACATTGATTCCTAAACCACGAAGTAACGATGCCATATCAATGCATGTTGTTTCCAGTTTATGAAGCTCCTTCATCACTTCAACACGGAATTTCTCTTTCAAATTCATATTTTCCTCATCCTGAATTTGGCATCATTAGAAGAGGAATAGTTAAAGAAATAACTTCAATAGTGTAGCATTGCAAAACGAAAACCCAGAAAAGTATACAACGAAAATGCAAACCTTCTTCTGAGTCTCCCTAATTTCTTCCAACCGTTGTTTTTGCCTTCTCTCCATGTCTAATAAACGCATACTTTCTACTCTTTTTTTCTTACGCAACCGCTGAGCCTCTTCTGCCTGCATAAGAGCATTTCAAATAATATGATCATTCAGCAAACATCACTTTCATCTCAACAATTAGCTAATTTTAATTTCTTTGCCGCACATGATCATGATGCAGTACCAATCAAAAACATGCAGAAAAGATAAAACAGAACAGCATAAGTCAGCAGTATGCAAGAAGAGTAGTAACTACAGTAACAGAAAAATTAAATTATTATTTCTATTAAAATGTATGACATGTTGAACACTTAAATGACACAACAGCCATGACCGCAGGCTCTCAAAATATATGAATGGATTTACTTTCATTTATGCACCCCACCCAGAAAAATGTCTTGAAAGAGTGAAAGATCAATGCATTTCTGTCAAAAAATTTCCCTCTCAGATTTTTTCCCCACAACAACAATGGTTCTTCTGCATGCAACAAACATGAATTGAAAATTTGTGAAAAATTGAAAAAAATTGAAAAAGAAAAAATTAACAAGGAAATTCCCAAACATATATGTGCAAAAACAAAAACTATGTATCTATCAAGTTCATTAAATATCACCGTTCCACAAGTGTCAAAACATAAGGCTTGTTCTTCCTGTTAAAAATATTTTAGTATACAAGTCAAAATCACAAAAGCAAATGTGAAAAATCCTTGGCAATATTTCTTTAAAAGAGCTTTTGGTTATGATATATTACATAAAAGCCTTGACGAAGTATTTGTAAAGAAGGGCATACATGATGGATTATCTAAAATCCATAATAGTAGTTGACACAATTTATCTATTTTAAAAAAGCTAAAAAAGAGCTTCTTGGGAGAAGCCCAAATTAGTAGACATAGAACAACTTTTTAATATTAAAAATGTTTTTCTTGAGTTTTGCCAAACAATCAAAAAAGCTTTTAATATTAAAAAAGCTCTTTCAGCAAGTAGATAAGTCATATGAAACACACTCTTATTCAACTACATGCACATGAGTGCATCAAACCAACAAAGAATAAAGCCAGCAGTCAGCACTCAAATAGTGACTAAATGAGTTATAAATACATTCTCAAACTTGACTAAAATAAGGAAAAATTACAAAATCAGACAGTTGTTTTAAAAGTTCTACAGAGAAATAAGAATAAAAGACCAAGTGAAAACGGACAGCATAAATTCAAATAGCATACAGTTGTCAAAAAAAAAAATGTTTCAGTTTCAATTATAAACAATTTATAGCAGATGACTGTCTGCTGTAAAGGTTTCCGGTTTGATTTTTAGAAATAACAGCATGCAAACATTCCACAATAAAGAACTGTGGTTAATGTTAGTAAAGTCAATTATTAGAGTAGTGAATTTAGGCAATCGAATATAAAACCTAAGAGTGAGGGAGATAAACTATAACAAGGGAGGGAATAAAATCAAACTGAGTTTCTACTAAAAAAGAAGTTTGGTACATGTGCCAAACCTGAATTTTTAACTGCTGTTGCCTGGATGCCCATTCTCCTTCCATTGCTTGTTTGTATTCATCAGTCTCCTTGAGCTTTTCTCGTTCATTAATTATATCGCCTTGAACAGAAGGGGAAACACCTTGAGCATGAAATGGTTCCTTTCCTTCATGTCGTAGATCATTTGATGTCGAACAAATAACTTGCTCCTGTACTTCAGCCAAACGTGAACTCCCCTGCTTACCTTGTGTTTCAGCACACTGATTTTTAGACAAAAAAGCTCCCTCAGAATTTGGTTTATCTGTATCTTGTTGACCGGCATTACATGATTCCGATATGCCTGACGAGGGAGTCTTGCATAAGAATGATTCTTCAAAAACAGCCCCAACTTTGTACTCAGAAGGGCGTGCACAACACTCAACTCCTGTTTCATAAGATGGTTGAGAATTTGAGGCCACTACTGGCTCCCCAGAACTTGGTTTCTCTTTCCCGAATTCAGCTCTTAGATGATGTGATTTTCTCGGAGAAGTGCTGCAACTAGGTGTTTCCTGATAAACCTCTTCATCTTTGTCATTTGGAACAACTCTCTCATTGTTAGCATGTGTAAAAGAATCCTCTTCATCATCAAAACTAGTTTTTCCATGTACAAAATGCCTGTTAAACCTTTGAAAATTAGAACGATCTCCCATGATATTTTTGCCTTTATCCGTGCAACAGGTTTTTATATCATCACAATGTTTAGCACTGTGTTCTTGAGTGGAGCACAAAGAAGGCTCTTGAGTACTTTGCTTTTCATTGCGAACAGTACCACCACTATCATTCACATGCTCATTACTCTTCCACCAAGATGAGGTTGAAGGATCATCAGTAAATATCTCTCTGCTAAAATGAAGATCATCCTTCTTTAGAAAAGATTCCCAACTCTGTGTTAAATCTGGAGGAAGCCACGAAAAATTGTCCTGCTCAACTTTCTGGTCAAATTCCCCAAATGAACTTTCCTTTCCAGGATTTTGGGAAGCGGTGCCCGGGTACCCATCCTCTGTTGGAACAAAGGCAGAAAATTTTTGCTTCTCGTAATTCACACTGCTTGAATTAGAGCAAAAAGCAGTTTCTGAATATTGTTCAGTCCTTTTTCCTACTTCAATACCAACATCTGTTTGAGTATCAACATTCATAAAGGAAGGACTACCCTGATCCTCTAAACCAGATGTACCCTTACAGACATTAGATTTTCTCTTTAAGGAAGCTTTTTCCCACTCTGCATGAATCTTGCCGAAAGAGTCCTCCATGACTGCACAATCAGAATAATCACTATCCGATGAACCGCTCTCAGACTCCGGATACAGCCCAAAACGATTTCTACAGGAATTTTTCCCAGAGAAGGCTTGTTTGCACTTTGAAAATTTGAATGCAGGATTTTCTTCCCGGACAACCCGACATTCATCATCATCTAAATCCTTAGACTTGTGCACATAGTCTGGGACAGTGGGGTCAACATTATCGGTTTCATCATCATCGATGCTAATTATTCCCCGAAACTCAATTTTTTTACCTTTCCGCGAAACACTTGAGCTCCGTAAATTTTGTTGAATAGATTCCGGAACATCAATGATAATAACATTATCCAATTTATCACTATCAACATCAATGACAACAACATTATCTAGACCCCCTTTCATCTCGCAGCTTTTTAGAGTTTGCTTCCTAGTCCAAGTTCTAGGTTGAGAACAATCTCTCGAGATTCTTTCCCTTCTCATTTACTTTTTACTATCCTCCTGCAGAGCGAAACTATATCAAAGTTAGGAGGGGAAATAAACAGAATATATAAAAGAGATTTCTCAAACCTCCACCATCCATAATTCTAAATTATTATCCAAATTCAAGCATTTAATAATTAGCTAAAATTACTTGCGAGTAATGAGAAAATGTACACCATAAAAGTTCATTTTGTCAACCAATTATGGTCTAAATCCAGTCAAATCCCAAAATTTTAGCTATAGTCAGTGTATGTCTCAAAATTCGAATAGTGGGTGTTACAGCCAGGATGTCAATCCGTTTATGTGTTTACCAGTTTTAGTTCTTTCATAAGTAGAATGATCTTGAGGTGGGGCATGACTACCAACATTCCTAAATTAAGCTTACTAACAGAAAAAGAAATACACTAAGCTTCGCAAAATTAAAATCCTTGATGAGTAGACTTCATCACTTTCTCTACAGACGTTGCCGCACGAATATTATTCCATCCGAAATCAAATGTTTTACTTCTAATTCATGTTTCAAAACATAATTCCTAAATACCTAACAATTCACAAATGACAAAATATTTGGCGGAACATTCAAAAAATTCTCAATTTCATAGCAATTATCAATTACAAAACCACAAAACCCTAAATCATAAACTCAAACAAGAACCACAATCGGACACAAACAATCGTGATACTCCGCTAATTTCCAAAAAAAAAAAAAAAAAAAAAAAAATTGAAATCGATTATAATCAGAACAAACCACAGCCAAAACTCAAGAAAGAAATGAATCGAAAAACAAAAAATGGACTTTAAAATAAAACAGAGGAGTTTACCTTATTTCAGTTTTCACGGTCAGCGATCGAATAAAATCAAGGTTTTGAGAGGGAGAAAGTGGAGACCTTTATATATGTTAGTAAGGGTTTTGAATTGAAAGAAAGATAAAAAGAAAAAAAAGCTTTGTCACAAAAACAGTACCGAATAATAAATTTAAAAAAAAAAAAATTGAAAATAGCAACTGATTATATGATATTGATGTGCAGTTGATACGCGACTGAGAGACTTTGGGAGAGTTGAGGTACTGGAGTGAGAACGACGCGCTTTGACAGACGTAAATAATTGGTCTGTGATTGCGTTTTAGTAACAGCACGTCATTTTCTATGGTTTTCGACAGGATTTGAGATTTCCGTGTTAGTTTAGAATTATCTCTATTTAATTGGGTCAAATGGTCAATTGTTGTGTGCGTCTCCATTTTGTATTTATTATTATTTTTTAATTTTTTTTGACATCATTATTTTTTTTTTATATTGACCGTTATAAGCATGATCGATACAATTCTAACTACGGAGTAATAATTGTCTCCAAGGTGTAGTTCAGCTGATAGATAGGTGAGCTTAATGCTCAGGTAAATAACTACTAAATCAGTGGTTTGAATTCTACCGATATTAAAAAGCTTTAAAAAAAATACATGATCTAAATATATGAATAGATATATACTGTGAAAAAAAAACTACAAAGTAATAATCTCTCAATAGTTAATACACTGTGATTTTATAAATAAATGTGAGTATCAAACCCCGATCATGAATTTAAAGCAAAATTCCACAAACCACTTAAAATATGATCAGATGTGTGTGTGAATCTCAACTTTTAATCCATAAAGCTTGTCTTGCAATTCTCTCCAAACAATACAAATTGTTACATTTCGTAATGGAATTTCATATTCATAATCTAATTCAAATTTAAAATATGAGTTTAAAATAGTGGAAATTATAGAAAAGAGTCTTTCTCAACGTTTGGTTTCTAGGAAATAAACGTTTAGAAAGGCTCTTTTCTACAATTTAGTTTCCCAATGTTTGTAAAAACTAATTGTTACTCCCTAGGAAATAATTGTTACTTTATCGACGTTTAGGGCCCGTCCTGCAAGCCATTTTTTGTTTTTGTTTTTTAAAAATAAAAATGAAAATGAAAACAGTATTTTTGGTTTCATTTTTGAATTTCGAAAACGCGTCTGGTAGCCTTTACTAAAAGCTGTATTCTAAAAATGAAAACAGTAAAAACGCGTCTGGTAGCTTTACTGAAAGCTGAATTCTGAAAATAAAAACAGTAAAAACACGTCCGGTAGATTAACTGAAAACATCAAAAACTGAAGAACTTTTACATATATAATTTGACTCTCCCTTCTCTTTAAAATATTTTTTTTCAAGGTTGTAATATTTATTTTCATCCACTTAAATTTATAATTTAATATATATATATATATGAAATAATTATACAACTGTTCATAATAAACCCCAATAATTTGAATTTAATCATTTTAGTGCTACATTTCATAGAGATAAGTCCATATTAGGAATTTGTCCACCTTCTCTTTCTTCATCAACCATGTCTTCATTCTCATATTCCCTAAACATCCTATCACCACGATCTTGTGATCGAATAAAATTATATAGAACACAACATGCTATTGGTATGAGGCGTCGTTGCCTACATAAACGATAATTAGACATATTTTTCAAAATAATGAAGCGTGTCGTTAAAGCACTGAAACACTGCTCAATTACATTTTGTAACGATGAATGTCTATAATTAAATAACTCATTTAGACCTCTTGGTACAATCTCTTGTCCTTCATAATCACATAAATGATATCGCTCACCTTTGTAAGGTGTTTAAAAAAAATAAAAATAAAAAAATAAAATAAAATAAAAACTTATCAAGGAAATTCAATTTTCATTAAGGGATTCACATCAATCCAAGTGGGAACTCTTTATCTATCAAATTCCTTTGCATAGATACATTATTGTAAAGAAGAACAAGAAAGCTATACCAAGACAATAATCAAAGCAATGAAATAAAGTACATTCCCAATTCCTATTTCCTCTAATTGCTTGGATCTCTGTTATGACTAGTAAAACTCCGATTATGAGACAAAGGAATCTGCCAACAATGTCATCGCGCAACCCGTTAGCCAGCCATTCCGGTGTGATGACAAACAGTATAAAACGAGAAGCTGTGTACCTCATATAAGCAAAGACATGTAAGTATGTAACTACTCGTCGCGATTAGACAAATAGGCATTAACAATGCAGTATTGACTGGTTCTGGTATGATCAATAAAAGTTCCTAACCTTGAATTCTTTGAGGAAAGAAAAGGTTTGCTCCAACCGCAAGAAATGCAACCCAACAACCGAATTGGCCTCTGCATCATTAGATATGGACACTTGTTTTTAGTAAATGCAAATAGCATTAGCATATACATCTAATTTAACTTAGTTGTAAAGCACCTTAAGATTTTGAACAGCACAGTTGTTAAAGTTGTGAAGAGATACAACACTAGAAGTGTAGTTTGTATGTGTGATCTCCTTCCTGTTCTGTTCAGGAGTACCAAAAATCTGTAGAATAATATTGAAACTTGAGTACACAAGACAAGAATCATGTTTATGTAAATTATTACAAGTTTTCTTCTCAATAACAAGTACACCATGTATTGGAAAGTAGATTCAAATGTCTAACTCAATCATGTCATAATCCCAACTAAAAAGTGTTCAATTTGCTTCATGGATGGATCAGTTCAAAAGCAGAATCAATTCATAATCAACATGTCAGCATGGAGCACACACACAACACCATGTCAATGTACTGTTAAATGGGAAAGTAGACTCAAAATTTCAATTGTTCAACTCAATCATGTCATAATCCAAAACTACAAAAAGGTTTTGATTCATGTATGGACCAGTTCAAAAGCAGAATCAATTTATGATATTTATGATGAAATTTAATTGAAAAGAGCAACATCAGCTCATATTCTTACCCAATTCTATCCAAGTCAAACAGATACACAAAAAAGAATACCATAATAACATATTTCCAGATAAGCACTCTAAAATCTTGCAATGTCCACTGTTAAGTCAATAAGTCCCCAATACTTGGAACTCAAACTAAGGCAATTCCCTACAATTGGTATACGAGATTGTTGATAAATCAAGCAACTACAATTATTCTTTGTTCCAAAGAGAAAAAAATTAATTCATAAACCAAGCTACATGCCTACTTCCAAATCAATTAATTTTTAAAAAATATAACAAATAGGCTGATTGATAATTAACTGACCAAAACAACTCTACTAAGATGGCACATTCGATCAAACCAAACCTCCATAAAACAAAGACCCTTCACTTAACAAGAGTGATTTACGCAAAAAACCAACTAACCTGAGTGACTGAGAAATCCCAGAATTTTGCTCAAAGCTTCCAATTTTCCACAGCTATTTTCCCCAAGAATCACTGCAATTTTTTTAAGGATTAGTTTAATTAAATTTCAGTTTAATAAATACAATTAATTGAAAATTGAAAAATTACTTAGATCTACATAGATTCAAGTAAATCAACAATAATTTCAGTTTAAGAAAGATAAAAAATTGAAAAATAAAAAATAAAAGAAGAAGAAGAAGAAGAAGATGATGATGATGATGATGATGATCCGAAGAAAAGGAAGAATACGAGAAAGAAGAGGAAGAACTCGAAGAAGAAGAAGAAGATCAGACGAAGAAGAAAATCTACAGAAGAAGAAGGCGATTTGACAAAGAAGAAGAAGAACAATTCGACGAAGAAGAAGAAGAAGATCTGCAGAAGAAGACATACATTCGAGACAGAGTTGAGAGTTGCGAGCTGAGAGGAGAGTTGAGAGTGAGAGTGTCGGGTTTCACTTGCTTCACTGATGACTTTTTTAATTTTTTTAATTTTGTTTTTCAAATTGTATTTGAAATTCAGAAAACAACCTTTTTTTTGTTTTTCAAAATTTCCACTTTTAACACTTGGCTTTGTTTTTGTTTTTGTTTTTGTTTTTGTTTTTGAATTTTGAAAATAAAATGAAAAACGGTTACAGGACGCGAATTCGAAATTATTTTTGGAAAACAAAAACAAAAACAGACTGAAAACAGCCTACAGGACGGGTGCTTAGTTTCTAGGAAATAGCCAACAAAACGATGGGGCATGTTATATATGCAAAGCCCCTTTAAAATATGGGGAAATTTCAACGTAGTTTCTTAGTTTTTAGAATATATATATATTTTTTTATTTAATTTTCTTATTTGGACTCGCGAGTTCCCTAAATTATTTAAACAAAAAAAAAAAAAATGCTGCTCAATTTGGTGTCTTGAACAAAATTTTTGACATTCAATCATTAACTAATTAGTCGAAAGACGATTTTACCCTTAAACTTTAATTAAACCACTAAAATCATGATTTTACATCAAATTATGATTTATGACATACATAATACATTAAAATTAAATGAATCGAAAATAATCTAAACAATAAAAGAAAAAAATATAAGAAAATACAAAATGTTAAGAAATATTTAAAATTAATTATTATATTTAATTAAAAAATTTTGAAACAAATAAAGTTCAATTTTATTTTTTTTTAAATAACATTGATATCTTGACCTCCATTGAGATCTCCACCAAATTGATTAGCTGCCTGATTCCACCATTTTTTTTTACCTTTTAATTTTTTTTTAATGTGGAATGCTATCTACCTTTCTCATTTACCTTCCCCATTTACCTTCCCCACTCATTGCTTGACACGTGTATACTTTTTCATTTAATATAAAGCTCTCACTTTTTGATGCAATTTTTGTTTACATCTTCACCCCTTATTAATTAAATGATAGAAGCAGCCATCAGGGGTAAAGACGTAAACAAACTTTACAGCAAAAAGTGAGAGGTTTATATTAAATGAAAATGTGTACATGTGTCAAGCAATGAGTGGGGAAGATAAATGAGGAAGGCAAATGGGAAAGAGTCAAAGAGGTAGATAGCATTCCTTTTTTTTAATTGACGGTTGACTTTTGGTTTGGGACCAAATTGAGTTATTTTTTTTATAATTTAAGGAGCTGGTGAGTTGAAAATGAAAAGATAACTACAATTTGATGTTTCCAAAAAAATATATATATATGGACTAAATTCAACTTTCCCCTTAAAATATTAGTAAAAACGGATATAAAATATTACTTGAACTGTTCTTCTGGTGGCTGGAATGCTGGATACTATAGCTCTTCAATTATCTTTTATTAATAATGTTCACTTGTTCTTACAAATTGATTCTATTTGTTCTTATTTTATTGCATAGTAAATGTAATTGATCGAGTACATCTCCTTTTAATTCAATTGGGGTACAGTGATTTAACTCCTATTATTCGTATTTACAAATATATATAGATTTTTCACCTGTATTTTGAGAATAGATAACCGGATTGCATATAGTAATCATTTTTAAGGCATATTATATGAGAAGACATGGTATAAGTAATCATTTTTCTTTCCAACCAAACAAGCATTTTCTAAGCAGAATTAAGTGTGTACACACATACCAATACCTCTAACTTGTATAAGTTGTATTACCTTTGTAAATTTACAGAGGAAACTACTAAAATATATATTTTTGAAGGCATAAAAGCTACTTATGCTCCTGGCCTCTTTTCTGCCAAATGCTTTTGTTGAACTTGTTTTGTGTCATTCCCTTGTTTTTAGTCTCCTGATTACTGCTGCCTCTGGTTTTAGAAGCATTAGTAGCTGATGAAGTTGAAGCCTTCCCTTTGCTGTCATTGTTTCCCTTATCGCAATTGCTGCCTGATGCTATATCACTCTCTGATTCCTTGCCCTTACATTGCTGCAAGCATAGCTCATTCAAGAAAGGCTCCATTGTCAGCCTTCTTGACTGCAACCTCTTGGAAAGTTCTCCAACAGTTGAAGTGTTGTTTATGAGTTCTGGCTCACTGAAGTTTTCGTATTTTTAAGACACAGAAAAGAAAACTAAGCATTTAAAACCATTGATAATAATCGATACTGAAATAATGCTGATTCTAATTCCATTCACCACCTAAATATTATGTATCCATGTGACAACTTTGAATCAAAGAAAGGACTAACTATGTCCATTTTAAAATGCTATAATGCATTTGAAGTTGCATAATATTGTAATTTTTACACTGACCTCACATCCAATGTAGCATAAAGTTGCATCAGTTCTTCAAGCATACCGGTTGCTTCATCCAACTGGCTCTTATCTTCACTATCAAAAACTTTCTTTCGAATTAATCCATTTGTTGCAGCAATTAGATGGCAACAGATTTTCTGGATATCCGCCTGTGAAATACACAAAAGAGCCAATCAGAAAATAAACGAGATACAATAGAATGCTAATCAACTGTCAATGTTAAACAATTCTCTGTACCTTAATTGTTGCAGCATTTGACTTCATGTTCTTCTGATCATTTTCATTGTCCACAAGATTTAGCGACTCAAACATTTTCCAGATATTTCCTGGATTCAACACCAGGTTCCCGTCATTTGTTTTCTGTGTATTCATGTCCTGATCTGTTATGGAAGCAGATGCCGAGGATGAAGCATTTGAACTCTTCCCTTTATCACAACGGTCTGTAGGAAGTTCTTCCCTGTAAAGATTAGTAGCTTCCAATGTAGTAGCTCCTGTAGATTTGACTTTTGGAAACAAGATTCCTAATATGTCCTCCTTGCATCTGCTGACCTTCATGTCTACAAATATTGCATCTGGACACATAAATTTTGAACAATTTTCCCCCAAACTCACAATTACAAGAGGATTGCCAATCTTTATAAATGCTTCAGCAATCATATTAACATTTACATTCAGAAAATTACGTTTCCGTCCTCTGTAGAGGACATCACAAAATTCCTGTGGCAGTTGGTTGGCAATATAGTTCACACACAGCAATTCCAAAGGTGAGTTTATACAGTTCCCAAAGTTTAAATGGAGCAAACAAACTACGACAGCCAATCTCAAAACCACCAGTGAGTGGTAGTCCTTCACATTTGTATTATGACATTTCCGGATCCATTCCACTGTATCTTCCTTATTATGAAGGTGCTGCTGAACAATATGCACAATAAACTCAAGTACATGTCCCATGGATTGTTGCACATTAGTCTGTAAGAAGGGAGTTGGGTCAGTTTTCCCATCCAGGTGGATAAGCCAATCAACAAAAGAAGACTTTGTAGTTAAGAAGTAACCCCGGAAGCATGACAACATAATCAAAAGGCGCTCAATAAGATATAGGAAACAGGCAGGTGATATATAGTCATGTGTTTTTCTCCACTTAACTCCATAAGTATCTAGCAATGCTCCATGGAATTTCTGAACAAGAGACACCTCCCTCAATTCATTTTCGTTATCGCATGGTACGGAACCTTGCTCAGATTCTGATCCCATATTCCCTTGGAGACTCTCTAGGAAAGCCTTCCATGGTGAAGTTCCATCACATCTTTTTGCAACTTGCTCAAGTAATTCATTGTGCAGCTCACCGGACCCAAGAATCATTACTGCCACACTTCCAATCTGCCCATAAGATAGCTTATTCTTCAAGCCAATGCATTTCGAAATAACTTCTACAAGTATTCTCTTACAAACCTCTCTTCCTCTCAAAGAAATCATATTCTTTTTCGATGATTCTCTCCAATCCAAAGGAAATAAGTAGCCAAAAAACTCCTTAATTGGTAGTTCGACAAACTTCTGTAGTTCCTTGACATCATGCTGCTGGTTGCATAGAAACTTGGCATCCAAAAGAAATTGCGCAATGTCATAGATAAAGGCAAGAGAACTAAACTGGCAGAACATGGACTTTGAACTCTTCACAGAATGCTTATAGAGTGCTTCAAGATTGAACAATACCTCCGTACCAACAGAAAATAATTCCGAATTCCAATAATCCTGAGCAGCAGAGACAAGCAGGCTGACATCAATAGAAAGCAACTTCCCTCTCCTTTGAGCATATCTGTTATTCAATTCTCTCACCCAGTCAGCATCAGAGTTTAGCAAAAGATAGAAGTTACCCAGATTTTTGTACTGCACTTCATCCGGTTTCCACACACCCAAGTAATTCAAACAGAAGTCCCCATAACTTCTATAATCATTAACATCTTGGGTTTCAAGACGTCCAAAATACTCGAGTATGTTCACAATCTTTTCCTTCCAGTAATTCCAAAAATAGACCAGTGTCTCAATAGAAACCTTACTTTTACTGATTTTTTCTTCTGAAAACATTACGGGATCCAAAACCAATTCATCTTCCCACTCGTATTCAAAAGTATTAGAATGAAGATGCACATCTAGGATCTTTCGAGCAGATAATATTTCACCTCTAATACTCTTATGTATCTTAGAAGCATTGAACTGAAAATTTATCCTGCATAAGTTAGTCTGATCATTTGATAAGATTTCAGCCTCCATGCAAACAAATTCATAGAATTGGTTTGAATCACTTTTTGCTAATGACTTGGCTCTCTCTAACAGCTCTTCTTTCTTGCTAAACTGCTTCAAGGGCCAGCCTTTGCTCCCATGAGACCATAGAGAGTTGAAAAACACATAGTTGAGGGTAAGTGATGATGCTTCTTTGAAATTCCCAGCCTTCTGCAGCAAATCCGCTGCAAGAAGAATATCTCCTCTCTGTTTTGCAATACTTGAAGCATCCACAAAGCTCCCTGATTCTTCTTCCAACAACAGAAGCTCATCAAAGCAATTTAAAGACTTCAAAGAGTTGCGCCTCAAATCCATGGAATCAAAAGCTTTAACAAATTTCTTCATGGATTTGTTATCTTTAATCTCATAAGAGCAACTCTCCCGAAAGCCTTGTTCAGTTTTGTGTATCTCTTCGCTTCTTCTACCTACACCAATATTTCTCTTCCGCCTTTGTCTTCTGAAAGGTATTCTTTCCACATTACGCAATTCATCAAATTTATCATACTCTTTCTTAACCTCTAATATCGCTCTTGCCAAATCCTTATCTTCATCAGCATTAAAGAAACACTGACGATCCTTAGCATCTCGGACTAAGGTTTCCCAAACAGATGCACTTCTTGTTAAGGTTCTTTCATTGCCCAAAATCCAAAGACAGTACCTATAAGGCATCAAAGGAACAGTAGTCAATCAACATTGTTGTTAAAATCAATCTATACACAATGTATTATACAATTATACATAAATTGATACCTAGCCCTCGTAAGAGCAACATTAACTCTCTTTGGATCGGATAGAAATCCAATATATCCACCATTGTTGCATCTTACAGTCGATATTATTATTATGTCCTCCTCACCACCTTGGAACCCATCAACTGACTTCACTTTTATGACAAAGCCGTTTCTGTTCTCATACATATGTCCAAGTTGTTGTTGAATTGCAACTACTTGAGCCTTATAGGGTGACACTACACCAATACTGAGCTTCTTTTTTGAGCGAATCCAAGCTGCATTGTGAAGATTACCCATTAGTTCAACAGGAATATTAGTATTCATATCATTTTACAAGAGACTAATGATACTATGTCTTCCTCTCTAATCCTCCAGTTAATTATATTATTCACTCAGAAAATCTAAAAAGATACAAAACTTGTTTAAATAATAGAGTTTATAGAGATATGCCTTCCTCTATAATGCACTCAAACTCACTGATTCATTTGCATCATAATAAAATTATTCACAACAACAGGACAAACGAAACACTTCAGCTTCGTAGACACTTTTTAAGAAACTGGTTATACAGGTGCACCAATCAATTATATCATGCACTAAGATTTTCGTACAAGTCACAATGATATTCCTTCCTCTGTATATTAATGTCACAAATCACAATCATATTGTTCAATCTCTTTATTGCACCATCTAACTTACATGATTTCATTTTCTGATTTTATAAATTACTCTTTCCTCTTTTTTTCCTAATTGTATCTAACAGCAAAAATCAAAGAATCGGGACAAGTATAAAATTTGAAAGAGAATACATTACAGGCATACTGGGTCAGTGTAGATAATTAACTGCAGGATATCAGTTCATCTTCTTTTTTATTTTTATTTTTTAAATATGCAGAACTTACTTAAAAGGCCAGAAAAGCATAGAGGAATAAACAACAAGAAGAGCATGAAACTACGAAAGGACATACCTTTGAACAAGTTCTGCAGTATGTTCATCACCACAGATACCTCAACCATGTTTCTACGGCTATGGCCAACCTCATCAAGCTCTTCTCTTCCACCCAATATGTTGATGAAAGAGTAGGGACCAAACATTCCACCAGGCAAGTAGCATTGTTCGTAGCATTTGCTTTTAACATTTGGGCCATCTAAAATCTGGTTGTGATAAAACTTCGAATTTGGGAAGAAGCTAATTGATGGATGCATTCTGTATTGTATATTGAGCAGGTGTTTTTTATGACCCAATGAGCTTAACCTTTGAAATAAACTTCTGCCGAAACCAGCTTCATCAGAAACCTAAATCAAACCCAAAAAAGGGAAACAGAGAAAAAAAAAATCAAATTCAAGCTCTAATAAGGAAAAACAATACCAGGGAAATGAAAGAAAAAATAGGCAAGTAAGATATCCAAATAACATCAACATACACTGCTTTCAACCATTGCAGGCAATTGACACTCATCGCCAATGAGAATTGCATGTTTTATACCCATGAGCTTTAGAGGTATGGTTGATTCACTTTCTTTTAATTGTGCAGCTTCATCGATAAAAAGAAAGCTCAACGGTTCCATGTCCACCTTATGGAGGTTATATGAACTGGTACTAGTGCAAAAGAATAAAGAAGCCTTTTCAAAACAGAAATCCTTTAATGATCTTTTGCCCATGGACATTGGAAGGCCAAGTTCTTCAAGGGAATTCAAAAGATTGCTTGAAAGAGAATGACATTCACTTCTTGTCTTCTGCAACAGGAGGTACTTTTCATCCAGAAGTGACTGAGAAAGATATTCTTCAACTGAATGTGAAAAAAGCTCTTCCAGTTTTTTAGAAGCCACATTGTGTTGAAGCAATAAAGTTTCAAAAGACTGAAGTAACCTAATAAGGGTTACCATGTTTTGAAAATTATTTTCCAAAATGTACTTTTCTGGTATGTGAGTCAAGAAGAGAAGCAGGCAATTTCTAAGCGAAGTTGCAGTATGTCTAAATCTTTCCCTCACAAATTGTAGAAATGACTTCATCTCCGCCTTGTTGCCATCAATTTTATTCTTGCTTTTTTTCTGTTTGATTTCATTTGCATTTTTGTTTCTGTGTTTGCATTTCTTTCTTTCTCTCTTCTTCAATTCATTTTCCAAGAAAATATGATATTGAAGAACACAATCTTGAAGAAAATCTATCATGGAAGTAAAGCGATGTCTCCAACCAGTAAGCTGTACAAAGCTCTCTTGAAGCCTTTTAATGCGATAGTCCATAAATATTTCTTCAGTTTCTGCACCAACCTTTAGTCTATCCTTGTTCCCAAATAAGAGGATATCCCCCAATGGACAAAATAAATTGTCTCTTCTAGAGTCTGCTCCATATGATTCTTTCACCAGCTTTAGAACACGAGAGGCCACTTCCTTAATTGCAACATTTGTCGGGGCACAAACAAGTGTTCTGCATTTCATTTTCAAGAGGTTAAAGAGCATAATACTAAGAGTCTTGGTTTTCCCTGTCCCTGGTGGTCCCCATATAAGATCAACACTGGACTTGTGGTAACAATGCATTTTACTAAGACAAGCAGAAATAGCTTTCACTTGTGAATCATTCAGGTTAGTTAATAAAAGAGGACCAAAATTCTCATTCCGGATGCCCTTTCTCTGCATACAGCATCGTTCACAGTTTTCCTCAACCTGATATCCAGCAAGAAAATTTCAATAAAAAAAAGTTTTCAGTTAAATATGAGCAGGAAATTAAAATTCATTGACCCTAAAATTAATTTATGTCATCCCCATTTTTGCACTATGTTATCCAATGCATGATGTATCCCCTCATATCAATGAAAGATATTCCCACACCAATGGATGCAATGACAAAACCATGATATCAAATCAAGAAAAATCATCTTCAGAATGCTTACCCCAGGATCAATGCATAAAATTTCCTTGATAATCGTCAAATTTCCAGACATACCCAGTGAATTCCATATATTTCTGTTAGGAACTACATTTGTCAAGAAAATCACAAACATCGATTTCATCTTCTCATCATCAAGTTGTATGTCTTTTGCAGACTGCACTTCAAAGTAAGTCGATGTAGAACCAATCTCATTCTCATTCTCATCCTCATCCTCTGGGATTTTTTTGACTAGTAGAAAAGTCCACATCCTTCCCGCTCTTTGCAAATCAGAAGCAGATTCAGGCTTAGCATCTGCTAGAATTAAAACATCCCCTGGCAATGTTTTGTATGGCTCCTTCCCACGATTACTGAATACATTCCTCCACTCATCAACTGTAACATTATAGAGGTTTGTTCTTGGTTTGATCTCCTCAAAATAAACAATTTGGGCAAAAGGTGCTCTGGCGATAGTATTCATGCTTGAACATAATTGTGTTCGTGTTTCTTCCAATAAGGGGAAAACATATGACCCGAAATATTCTTCAAGATAATGAAATGATTCAGGAATCTTTTGCACCTAAAATGTACAATGCAGTAGAGAATATCAAAAATACCATTCACCTTGTCATTATCAACTTGAATATCATACAAAAGTAATAAAAAGTATATAAAGAGGAGAAAGGGCATGAAATCTTTGGTTCATAGCATGAGGCAGAAATACAGTATTAGCCAAGACGTGAAGAATTTTAAAGGCTTGAACATAAGATGACCACTGAAGTACATCTACATGTACTTATAGCCTCATAAGAGATGCAATGTACTTTGCATCCAACAACCTGTAGCATCTTTGCCACATTTTCTGAAAATAATTGTCAATAAGTAAATACTTAAGCCCAAGAGAATGAGAGATGTCACGTAAAAGATTTCAGAGGTACAGCCTCATTCGTAAAATGTTTGTTCACATTAATTGAACAAAAAGAACATCAAATGGCATTTATTAGGAGAAACATTTGAAATCTAAGAAAATTGTCCACTGAATTCAATATGCAAAGACTGACATTTGTTTTTATTATTTCATTAAATTATAAACCAAACCCCCAATCCTAATACGAGCAAGATGTTTTCTAGTAGTTTCCAGGAATACCACTGTCCAAATAAAACTCCGTCATTATAAGAATTGGAATCATACTCCAGCAAGGAAATTTCTAGTTGTTGCATCACAGTAAAAATTGTATACTTGAACTGAAATGGACAGACGTTCATTTACTAACTAGTTTATTTATATAAATAAATTTAATCTATGGATTATGAACAAACTACCAAAATTCCAACAACATCAATACAAGGAAAGTTCAGAGTGCATGCCATATTTACAAAACCTGATGCTAAATGAAAATGCATACATTACATCGTTCGAAAAGGTTTTCTTTACCTTTTTCTTTCTGTTATATTAGAACAATGAATGGCCCAACAATAAGGTATTACTTGTACTCTCAGATGTTTTGCAATAGTGATTTTTGCTAACTGAAGTATTGAACTAAAGTCCTCCTCCCCTAAACCCTAACTGGTAATAGGTTACAAAAAAAAAAAAAAACCTAAGAATTGTTAAACATGTACCTAAGTACAATATGATAATAAAGAAAGAGAGCATACCTTGTGCTTGAAAAGATTTTTATTAAAAATGTCCTCAAGAGACCAAGAAAACACAGTACCAAAGAAGTCATCATCATCTGAAGTTTCCTTTCTTGATTCTTTACCTTTCTTCATTTCCTCTTTCTATATCTGTATCATCAAACAACAATAGCAGTGCTGAGAAATTATAGAAAATAATGACAATAATAATAATAATAATAATAATAATAATAAATTTCAAGATCACCCTTCTAAATAATCGAAACGAAGAATACAATTACTTAAGCAGAAAGCAAGTAGAGATTCTATGCAATGCAATGAAGTAAACAAAAAACAGATAGTACGATGACACTGAAAAGGCACAAAACTGATGTTTTTATAAAGAAAAAGTATAACCATTTTTAAAGAAGTATAACAGAGGAAGTTGTAGAGACTGTTGTACCAAAAGAGAAGAGAGTTTGCTTTGGAAATTTATTTAGTAGAGCTTCTCTCTCATTAATTCGTATCCATGCATTTGCTCTTACGAGGAACAGTAATATATAGTTGATCCCAGTAGTAAATCTCTCACACCTACATTACGATGTTGTGGATTCGAGTCTTCTCCGTTCAAAACTAAATCACCGAATTAATTATGTAATACTTCAAAAAAAAAAAAAAAAAATTAAAAAAATGTGCAATTGCGACATATTATTATAATCTACAGAAAAAAAACGCAAAGCTCGCCCTCTCCTCATTTTTATTTTTATTGTCAAAATACAATAAATATCTTGACATTTGACCATTAGACTGTTATAATTGACCGATCAAATACCAATTTCGTATTTTTTTTTGAAAATTTTAAAATCAATTTCTTTTATAATTTTGGTATAAAATTATGTCGGAATCCGGATCCCACCAAAATGGTGGATCAAGATTTCTATCTCTTGATGTCGGAATCCGGATTCCACCGACACTGAAATGTAACATTTACAAATTTGTCCTGTAAATAAAAAAAAAATCAAAAATCAAAATAAATAATAAAATAAAACAGAGCCTCCTCCGTAATCAGAGACGGCGAGGCCTCCGGCGGAATCTCGTCGGCCTAGTCGCCATCGGATGCCCTCGCCTCCATCGTTGGAGAGATCCAAACACGCTATAGTTGCCATAGGAGAGAATCTAAACCAACATGAGAGAGAGGCGGCGGCGGCGGCGGTAGGCGGGCGGCAGCAGGGTGGCAAGTAGACTGAGCGGTGGGAGAAAGGCGGCTGGTTGGCTGTCTAATGGGCGGTGCGAAAGAGGCCGCGCCAAAACGATTCTCACAAGAGACAACCCACGCAGAAACAAAGCTTTCACGGCGAGGTGCGATCGGAAAACTTGCGACCGGCGACGGGACCAGAAGTTGACGGAAGGCTGGAGGACGGTAGGACGGAATCGACGGCGGCGGGACTGATTAGGGCGACTGGCGGCGCGGCTAGGGTTTCAAATTTTTGTTTCTGATGTCAAAACGGTGTCGTTTTGTCATCTCGAGTCTGTTGTCCAATTTTTTCTCCCAAATTATTATTCATAGAGTATTTAGAAAATATTTTAAAATTTTAATTATTATTTGAAGGTGTAGAGACTGTTGTACCAAAAGTCAAGAGAGTTTGCTTTGGAAATTTATTTAGTAGAGCATCTCTCTTATTAATTTGTATTCATGCATTTGCTTTTTTATTATTTTATTTTTTTTTGTGGGGGGGGGGGGGGGGGGGGGGGGGTACCAGCCCAAAACAACAAAGAAACTAAAGGCTAGGAATCATCCTAGAAGAAGTGAACCCCTTGAAATCATCCTCCAATCTGTCAGCAACCAGCGGAGGGGGTTCTTCAAAAACAGTCATCTCCAGGGATCAGAATCCTCATACCTGAAATGACCAATATAAGCACTCTTAACAGTAAAAGAACCCACATTAGACATCCCTCATATAGGAGTGTCCACGGTATCATTGCTGCTGTCAAAATGTATAATGATAATGCATGACACAATATGCCAAGGGAGGACAGAAGAAAGCTTTTGCACATCCCACTCATTATCAATAAAATACTCACAAACCTTTTCTTTCATCCGATCATCTGAAATGTAACAAGAGGCATGGTTGAAAAGCTTGCCGTCGGTAGGAGCCCAATCATCAACCCAGAAACTAATTCTATTGCCATTTCCAACCCTTCATTTCATACCATCCAGCAAAAGCTTCGCTCCAAACAAAATCCCTCTCCACGTACTAGAACAATTATTACACTTCAGGTTCCCATAGTCAAACATGTTACCACCCTTAAGGTATTTATCCTTGAGTAATCTACCACATAAACCCGGATTATTCTGCATCAGACGCCATCCAACTTTGGCAAGAAGCGCTTGATTCATCACTTTCATTTTTTTTATTCCTAAACCCCCAAGCTTTTTTGGCAAGCAAACAGTGTCCCACTTCACAAGATGCACTTTCTTCCTATCAACAGAATTACCCCACAGGAAATCTTTATTGATTTTATCAAGGCTTGTGGAAATTTCCGAAGGCAGTTTTATGGATTGCATGGCATAAACAGGTATGGCAGCGATAACCGATTTAATAAGAGTGCATCTTCCAGCAAACGACAGAGAAGCACTCTTCCAGGTAGCCAGTCTCTTTTGAGTCTTTTCAAGGATTTCTCTATAAGTGTCTTTCTTGATACGGCCGTGAATGAGAGGAACACCGAGATAAGAGCCAAGATTCTTCGTTATAGGAGACCCGCAAATACTAGCTAGGAGAGAAGCATTGCAATCACTGATGTTACTAGAATAGTAAACTCTAGACTTAGGGAAACTCACTTGTTGCTATGAGAGATCACAAAAAATATCAAGACAATTTCTCATGATTTTGAGGAGAGGCTTGGCCAAAAAGGATAAGGTCATCGGCAAAAAATAGATGAGAAATAACAGGTCCATCTCTAGAGATCTTCACCGGTTTCTAAGAATTATCAATGAGTTTTTGTGAAATAATATGAGAGAGTTTTTCCATACAAAGCACAAAAATATAAGGAGATAAGGGATCTCCTTGTCGAATGCCGCACTTAGGACTAAAGCTATCAGACAGCTCACCATTGACAACCACCTTATAGCTAACAGTAGTGACACAACTCATAATAAGGTTATTCATTCTCCCAACAATGCCAACTTCCTCCAGGACATGCTTGATAAAACCCCATTGTAGCTTATCATAAGCCTTAGCTAAGTCAATTTTCCACGCAATGTAACCCAATTTACCTTTAACACTCTTAAACTTATGGAGAACTTCCTGAGCAATAATGATATTGTCTTGTATTTGCCTAAAAGGGACAAAAGCTACCTGATTAGGACTGACAAGCTCAGGTAACAAACCACGAAGTCTCTGCACAAGAACTTTACTCACAATCTTGTAGGTGGTGTTACATAAACTGATGGGTCTGAACTGCATCATACTGGTAGGATTAGGGGTTTTAGGAATGAGGGAAATGATAGTTTGATTAATATCATTAGGCACACTACCCTGGGCGAAGCAATCAGAAACCAACATAATCAAGTCAGCCTTACAGGAGTTCTAGAATTTTTGAAAGAAAATAGCAGGAAAGCTGTCAGGACCAGGAGCTTTAATCCCACCGATGTTAAACAAGCTCGCTTTGACCTCAGTTTCACCAACAGGGGAAGACAATTGAAGAATATCCCTTTCAGTCAAACAAGAAAAGGACAAAGGCAAATGTGAATACCTGTCATTACACTGCGTTGTCTCAAAAAGATTGCAGAAATACCTAACAGCTTCCGCCTTTAACTCACCAATATCCTCCACCCAACTTCCATCATCTCTCTTTAAGCCCACAATCTTATTTCTTCTCCTTCTTATGATAGTAGACAGGTGGAAAAACTTCGTATTTTTATCTCCATCCTTAAGCCAACAGTTTCTTGATTTATGTTGCCAAAATATTTCTTCTTGTTCAAGAATACCCTGATATTCTTTAGTGAGAGTCTCCTCAAGCCTAGTTAGATGTCGGAAGGGTCTCTCACTGAGGCATTTTTGAATTCCATGAATTCTAGCAAGGATTTTTCGCTTGTTGTGAAAAATGTTACCAAAAACATTCTTATTCCAGTTCTTCAGAATACCAGTGAGATTAAGAACTTTCTCAGCAACCGAAATACCCTGCGCGTGCCAATTGTTATGAATTAACTCTTCAAACTCCTTATGTTTCATCCACATAGCTTCAAATCTGAAAGCATTGTTTCTTCTACTAGGAGTGTGGTTGCTATATAAACGAATGAGGATAGGACAATGATCAGACATTACTCTAGGAAGATGCTTCACAAAACCCTTCTCAAAATGAATCCGTCAATCCATTGAGCAAAGAGCTCTATCCAGTCGCTCCCAGATTTCCTCACTGATTCCTTGTTTTGTCATCCATGTGAATTTTAGACCCATGAAACCCATATCCACAAGTTGGTTTCGATCAATCCAATCAGAAAAGCCACTATTAGAATACTTGAATCTACCACCTCTTTTCTCTGAACTGTTGGTGATTTCATTAAAGTCGCCCGCAATGAGCCAAGGTAAACTAAAACAATTTCTAATAGAATCAAGGTAATCCCAAAGAAGCCTTCTGATAGTAGCACAAAGGTTAGCATGCACAACCGTAAGAACCCATAAAGTGTTATTCTCCTCAACTAGCACATGAAGCCTAATTTTTTCCTCATTCCAAAGAAGCCAGATGCCACCTGAAAAGCCCTCAGCATCAACTATAAAACGACTAGAAAAACCTAGTTTATTAACAACATCTCTAGCTTTAGAACCACTTATCTGAGGTTCAAGAATAGCCAAAATCTCAAATTGATGTCCCATACGCAAATCTTTAATGTACCTCGAAAAAACCTTCTTACCTGCACCCCTTACGTTCCAAACACAAATCATAATGGAGACGAAAAAAAGAAGACACTCTACTTAGAGATCACAGCTAGAGCCCCTTCTAAATCAGAGGCCACCATGTCAAAATTTCTATCCAAACCAGGAGCAACTATGTTCGCACCTTCATGGGTCAATCCCTCCACGTTTACCATATGGTTGACAGGTTGGGCGACAAAATTCACGACATCCTCATGCAGTTGTCTAAGAACACTTGCATTATCAACACTCCCATCATCTATAACCGTGATATCAGTTGGAACTGACTGTCCCTTAATATTATCAGTAACATGCACCCAACGATAACTTTCCAGCTTTGACGCAGCACCCGTGCTAGCACCCTGCATCACTCATTTCTTACGATTCTTCTTAATGCCCTAAGAAAGCTTTCGTGTGTTTTTGTCACCTGTATAGCCAGCATCATTAGTAATCTCTTTGAGAACCGTTTTATCTTTATTTTTAGAACTACCATTCACCTTGATCAGACCTTGCTGATCCCCTTCAATCATCGTTATATCAGCATCCTCACTTAAAACATCAAATCTGGATCCACTACCTCTGTTAGCAATAGAAGAACTACGAATATTAGCAGGGGAACCCTTGAGACCCGTCTTCAACACAACTGTCTTATCTTAATTAGCCTCAACAGAACCACCAGAAGTTTTCTTCCCACTACCACTGCCAATAGATTTTCCAACACCTCATATATTCTCATTTGAACCAGAAGTACCAGTCCCAATTCGACTATTCTTTCCCTTGAGATTCTTACTGCCCTGCCTACAATAGGACACCAGTAACCACGGTCCATAAGGGGACTTTTCTTTGTCAATACAGTCCTCATTATTTCCCACACTAGCTGTATCTACATGCGTTGGTTCAACCATCCCCTCTCTACAGGATTCTCTACTATGACCATATCTACCACATTTAAAACATATAAGCCCCAAACTTTCATATTCCACATTAATAGTTCTGTCCTCAATGTGGAGAGATCCCATGAGAGGTTTGGAAATGTCAATTTCCACACAAATTCGAGTGAACCGACCTCTAGCTTGATTCATAGTGATTGGGTCCACTTTACACATCCTTCCTAGCATTCCTCCAATGTTCCATAGCAAATCAGAGTCCAACCATTCCATATGGAGTTTGGAAAGACGAACCCAGATGGGCATACTTTGAATAAGATCTTCACCTGGAACAAAATTCGGTTTCCACTGCTGCACTGCCAGGTATTGATTAGTGATAACCCAGGGACCATTAGTTAGGACATAATCAAGATCATCCTTCATTTGGAAACGAGCAACAAAATACCCCTCCCCAAGGTCCGTTAGCTGCCATTGTCCAATGAGAGACCATTTTTGAGACAATTTCGTGATCATGAAGTTTAGGGTATGGGCACGTCCCATGTTTTTCAAAATCAGGGCATTTTCCCAAGGTTTGTGTAATTGTTCTTTCAATTTGGGCGAGAGTTGCATTCTTAGACCATTAGGACTATCAGGACCATCAGGACCATCAGGACCATCAGATACCAGAATATCATCCTGTTCAATAGTCAATTTCTTTTTGCCTGTACCAAGTCCCGACCATGAACTAGGATTCGTCATGTTCAGAAGCTTTGATTTGAAACTACCTAAAGCTTCTTTACCCAAGGATTCAACAGCCGCATCCTTGCGCCCAAAATTTTCAGATTTGGACCTAGCCCGTTTCGCCAAACCATTCATCCCCAAAGTCTTACTCAAATCGGAATTCAGACCATTGGTGGAGGGTTGTTGAGCAGAAAAAACGAAGGGCTTCAACGGATTATCCATAACCAGAAGAAGAGAAACGCAAGAAATCTAGAAGAGGAAGAAAGCGATAAGCGGCGGAGGAAGATAGAAAACACAAGAACACACCTAGCGCGTACAAAAAGCTATCCCCACGCGCCCATATTTGAAAAGACTTCAAGAGTACTTTGCATTTGCTTTCACTAGGAAGAGTAAATATATACTGCTTACATACCGGGGGATTATCACTATAGTCCCTACTTTTTCATGAATTGTCACATTTTTAAACGTCTTTGCCATATTAGTCACTTAAGTCCCTTGTTTTTTCAAAATATATTACTTTAGTTCATTTGACCAAACAACTAACGGTCAACTATAACAGAATGTGCAAAAATACAATTTTACCCTTTATTGCTATTTTTTTTAACAGAAATCTTTATTGATATTTAATCAAGATAAAATGTCAATTTTGCCCTTCAACCTTTTTAGTTTTTACACTTTTACATATAAATGGATTGTCCAAAATGTCCTTATTATAAAATGTCATTTACCAAATTTATCCTCAATCATATGTTTTATTACAAAAAAAACCACCACTGCTTAAATGTTTGTTGCTTAACTGTACTAAATTTGTGTATAAAATGGGTTGTCAAATGCATTCTTTTCAACTTTCATTTTCACTTTCTTTCCTGTATCATGTGCAAAATCTGGTTAGATTTTTTTTTCTTTCTATTTTTCCTTTGTATTCCATCATATGTCCATCATATACACAATTTCAGAATGTCATACTCTTTAATAAAGTCTCCTTCAAAAGCTTTTTAGCGTCGTTTATGATGCTAATAACGCTAAACTCATTTCTTCCATGATACCCAAATCACAAACTTTGTCACCATTTTTTACACTAAAAGAAAATGGAAGCATTCTGCAAAACCAAATAACAATGTTTTTAGGTAATGTTTCTCCCAGAACTACATGAGAAGATAAAATACAAAAACCTAAGAAAAATGAGAGATAAAAACAACGCATAAAAATAAATTTAAACACCCAACATTCAAACAAAAAATAAACCCATGAAAACACCCAAAGAATCTTATCAAAAAATGAAAAAGAAAACACCCGAAGAAAAAAAAAAAAAAAAAAAAACCTAACACAAAAACTCTAACAAAAAACTGTTGTAATCTTACCTCTGATTCGTGCCTGAGTGAAGCTTCTTGGACTAGAGAAAACTTGCCAAACCGAGTGAAGCTTGTTGGAGAGGAGACTAGAAGTAAAATATTAGAGAAGAGAGAAGACAGATGCTTGCTTCATCAAATAGAGAGAGAGACGAAAATTTTGGGATATTTGGGACCACTCTCAAAACCCTTGCTTTTGTCTTTTAAAATTAATTTCCTAAATCCCTCTTTTTGTCTTTTCAAATTCTCTTTTTTATCTTTTCAATTTTTTTTATTTTATTTAATATGACACATGTCAGAAAACTTTTTAATTAATGAGCATGTGTCAGAAATTTTAAGTTTAATGCATTAAGGACTAAAATACCCTTGGATCTGTTATCTTTGACTAACCGGTGACTAACGGAAGGACTAAAGTAATGTATTTTGAAAAAACAAGGGACTTAAGTGACTAATATTGCAAAGACGTTTAAAAAGGTGACAATTCGTGAAAAAGTAGGGACTTTAGTAATAATCCCCCCTTACATACCATCAAGATTCAAAATTGCTAACGAGATATTATTGGTTCGGTGGTAAACTCTTGCACTTACAACACGAGTTACTGGTTCGAGCCTTTCTCTCCAAAAAAAAAAAAATATGGTATATTATCATTTGAGTCCCTATATTTTTTGAATTATCTGTTTTTTATTCACTTACTCATTTTTTACTGGATTGATCCTTATATTTTCAAAAACCACTCAATTTGGCCCCTTTAACCAGATTTTTAACGGCCAACCCTAACAGAAAAAATCAATTGACTATTTTACCCTTAACTTAAAGCAAATGTCCATTTCACCCTCTAGCTTTGTTAATTTTTACAATTTAACCCAACTTATTTATAAATATTAAAATATTAAATATTAAATATTTACATAAATTAAAAATGTACCCTTCATGTTAAAAAAAAAAAGCAAAAACAACAACAACAACAAAAAAAAAGGAAAAAAAAATGGATTTGGATTTTTTTTTTTTTTTTTTTTTTTTTGAATTTGGAAATGAAACCCTAAATTCATCTCTTCACCAACATCATCATCAACACACCAACCACACAAATCACCCAAACATCCTCTCCAAACCCATTAATCTCTTCACCAACATCATCATCACACACCACCACACAAATCACCCAAACATCCAAACCCATCAATCAAGCCACTTTCTCCAAACACCCAACAACCAAAACCACCCAAAACCCTTCCACGGAATCAATCTCAATCGCCCCTCCCACCATTGATTGGCGCTCAAACTCGAACAAGTTCAAACCAGAAGCAGCGACAATGACGACCAAAAGCCAACGGGTTTGATCTGGGTTTGGCTTCTTGCCTCAGTTCTTCAAGCCTGCACACACAGATACACTTTATACATAAATTAGCATTATGAATCACTTTACTATCTTTAAATTATATAGAGCATCACTCTAGCTATCTTTGATGAGGTATATACAAGTTGTAGTGGTTTGGGTCGATTTGGGTTTGGTTTCCATCTGGGTTTCGGTTGGTGGTAATGGTGGTGGTGTTTTGGTAGTGGTGAAGGAGTTGGTGATGGTGGTCTAGTGGTGATGATGAAAGGCTGGAGGTTGATTGGTGGTTGGGATGGTGATTGAGGTCTTTGGATTTGTGGAGATCTAGATTGGATCTCCACCATCCATCTCATGTGATGGATGGTAAAGATCTAATCTGGATCTCCACAAATTCAAAGACCTCATTTTCTTTAAATTTAATTATTTTGTTTTTTGTTTTCTTTTTTAAAAAATATTTTTTATTAGGACATTTAAATTTATTTTTTTAATTTATTTTTTATTATATATATATTACTATTTATTTGTGTTGACACGTGTCATATCATTGTTTAAAGATAAAAATACCCTTAAAACCATTTAATTTGACTAACAATTGACTCACAAAAGGATGAAATTGAGTGGTTTTTGAAAACATAGAGACCTCCAATGAAAAATGAATAAGTGGGTAAAAAACAGATAATTCAAAAACATATAGGGACCAAATGATAATATCCCAAAATTTAATTATGTAAATTAAAAAATGTGCAATTGACCGATCAAATACCAATTTTGTATTTTTTTTTTTGAAAATTTTAAAATCAATTTCTTTTATAATTTTGGCATAAACCGGATATTTACCAAAACTTTCAAAAGATCATCTACGGGTAACTTTTTTTTTTTTTGGGATAAATGGTGTTTGGTTGATAGGATCAAGCATGAAATGGGAAAAAGAATCCTCATTCCATCATTTGTTTTGAACAAAATGTCATGGCATGAGGATTCCATTTTATGAAGACTTACATCAAAATAGTGGATTAGGATTTCTATCTCTTGTCGTCGGAATCTGGATTCCACCTTCACTAAAATGTTACATTTACAAATTTGACCTCCAAATAAAAAAAAATCAAAAATCAAAATAAAATTTAAAATATTAGGGGGATTACAGTTTGGTCCTTATGTTTTAAGAAAATGTCATTTTTTTTATCCGACTTCTGTGTATTAGGGTCTTTGGTCCTCATCTTTTTGAAAATAAACCAAAATGGGCCCTTGACCAAAAAAAAGTAATGGTCAAACATAATAGCTCCGTGAAAGTACTATTTTTCCCTCACTTTAAAATAATTGTATACTAAGAATTGAAAAAAAAAAAAAGATTAATTGAAAATTTTAAAAAGAAAAAGAAAATGGATCATCACCATCCATTGACCCTATCCATCCATTCAATGGACGGGGAGATCAAATAAAATTTTAAAATAAATGTTTTATGAAAATAAATAAAATAAAAAAGGAAATTTAAAAAAAAAAATATTATCTTTGAAAAATCTGATTTTTTAAATTAATTATTAAAAAAAAAAAAAACGGTTTGATGGATTGGATCTCCACCACTGATGGATCTAATGGAGATCCATCAGTGGACCTCCAACTGCGCGAAGGTGGAGGTCGATGGACCTCCATCTGCGCGGCATGAAACCAAATGTTCGAATTCTTCAGGTTGGCTTGTCGTACGATTCCTTCAATACTCGACATCTACAACCTCAACGAAGTCTTCTCCAAGTCCCAGCTCCGCTCCACCATCGCCGCCTAGATCCGCAAAAATACTCTCAAATCACCAACCCTAAGGTTTCATTTCATTTCCTTGTCTTTTTTTATTTTATTATTATTTTATAATTGTTTTAATGCTTCTTTCGATCCATTATTAGCCTTTTAACAAATCAATCAAAATGAAGCTTTCTTGTTTTAGTATTAATCTTAGCGTTACTCTAGGACTGTAGAATTTGTCGAAGAGGAAGAAGGATCGGTAGAGATAGAGATCCTCAATATTTTTTTTAAAAAAATTGTTTTTTTTTTTAAAATTGATCTCCACTGTCCATCCTTAAGATGGACGGTGTAGATTCATGTAACTTTTTTTAATTTTAGTTTTTCAATTATATATTTTTTTTCTAGTTTTTTTCTTCTTTATTTCTTTATTTTTTTTTTTTTTAAATAGGAAACTCGAAACTTGTTATTTCTTTTTTTGACTTTTGAAATATTTTTATTTGTACACGTGTCACATGTGTATATGAATTGGGTGTAAAGACATAAATGTCTCTGTATCCATTAATTTTGACTAACTATTGACTGATAGGATCATTTTGTTGCATTTCTAAGAAGATGAGGACTAAAGACCTTAATACATATAATGCAGATAAAAAAGTGAGGTTTCCTTAAAACATAAGGACCTAATTGTAATTCCCCCATAATAATAATAAAACAGGTGGCCTCCTTCGTAATCGGAGACTCCGAACACACTATAGTTGCCATAGGAGAGAATCCAACCCAACATGAGAGAGAGAGAGAGAGAGAGAGAGAGAGAGCAGGGCGGCGAAGAGACTAATCGTGGGAGCAAGAGGGTTAGGTTGGGCATCAATGTCAGCTGGTTGGTTGTTTAATGGGCAGTGCGAAAGAGGTCGCGCCCAGACGATTCTCGCAAGAGACAAATCATGCAGAACGAGAGCTTTCACGGCGATGTGGGATCGGAAAACTTGCGACTAGCGACGGACCAAAAATTGACCAAAGGCGAGAGGACGGCAAGACGGAATCGACGGCGGCGGGACTGAATCGGGCGACTGGTGGTGCAGCTAGGGTTTCAAATTAAATTTTCTTCTTACAGATGTCAAAACAATGTCGTTTTGTCATCTCGAGCATGTTGTCCAATTTTTCCTCCCAAATTAGGGGGAATATCATTTGGGTCCCTAACTTTTTCTGAAAGATCAAATTTTTAAATGAGTTTGCTTTTTTAGCAAAACTTTCCCTGACTTTTGAAAAGTATATCAAATAGGTCCTTCAGACTTTTTTTATAACGGTCAAACGTCACAGAATAGGTATAATGTCTATATTGCCCCTGTATGCCTTATTAATGGCTGAAAAGCCTGTTTTATCCTATAACATTTAAAATTTAAACAATTTATCTTTAATTTTAAATTAAAGATATAAAAAATACAGTTTTTAAAAAATATTTATATAATACAAAAATAAATTGTTTTAAATCTTCACCATTCAAATCTTAGATTGATGGTGGAGATTTATTTATTTAAAAAATAAAAATAATAATTATATAAAAAATGAAAGGAAAAAAAATTCTACCAAACTAAAAAATTTAAAACTCATTAAAACTAATCAAAATTCTGAAAATCATCAAGCAAACCATCATAAGAAATCTTATTATTGATCTCAAAAAATAAACAAATCTTAATAAATAAAAAAATCTTCATCTCTCTCACTCGTACATAACACAATCTCCAGAATTTGGATCATAAATGGACGATGGGTTTGGGGTTGGGTTTTGGGGTGGATGCGCTCCATTGGATCTTCCTAAATGGACGACAGCGCCTTCTCTTCTGCTTCGACTCAAACCCAGTTCACGCTTCGATTGGACGCCTCCCCCTTCAGTCCGCAACGGCGCCGTGAACGGAGATCATCCATCGCGGCCTTGTTCGTCGTGAAAGGGTGTTGGGGTGGTGGGTCAAGGTCATGACAGTGGACTTGGTAAATCCTCCTCATCTCTCCGATTTGAAGAGGTATAAAAAAAAAAATCCTGATTGAAGAGAGAGAGGGTTTGAATCTGGAGATTGTTGATTTGTTTCGAATAGAGAGAGGGTTTGAATCTGGATTTGAGAGATTCAAGAGAGAGATATAGGGATTCGATTGGGTTTTCTAGGTTGATGGTCTGAGAAGATGATGATTTTGATGATGATGATCTGAGAAGAACGAAGATGATGATCGGTTGATGTTGAGAAGATGATGATCACGAGAAGAACGAAGCGATTGGGTTTTCTGGGTTGATGGTCTGAGAGGGTTTGGATCTGGATTTGAGAGATTCAAGAGAGAGAGATAGGGATTCGATTGGGTTTTCTGGGTTGATGGTCTAAGAAGATGATGATTATGATGATGATGATCTGAGAAGAACGAAGATGATGATCGGTTGATGTTGAGAAGATGATATCAGTATTTAATTAATTTTTTTTTTTTATTATATAAGATTACTTTTTTAATTAGAGTTTTTAAATTTGTGTTATATATTATTGATTTTTTATTTTATTTCTATTTTTGTGACACATGGCAAGTTCTTAGTTCAAAGACAAAAATACCCCTACAAATGTTAAGTTTGACTGACAGATGGACCTATTTGATATACTTTTTAAAAGTCAGGGAAAGTTTTGATAAAAAAGCAAACTCGTTTAAAAAATTGATCTTTTAAAAAAAGTTAAGGACTCAAATGATACCTCCCAAAAAAAAAAAATTATTCATAATTAATTAGAAAATATTTGAAAATTTTAATTATCTATTATTTGAAAATTATCCATAATGAATTCCATATTAAAGCCGAACAAAGGAATCTATATAGAAAATTGATTTATTTCTACATGATTCTTTTCCCATTCCCCAAACCAAACATGACCTCAATGAAAGAAACAAAAGACCCCTTACTTTTGAAAACGGAACTTAAATTCCTCCCTCACACCTAAGGAATCAAAATCCCTTTCTTGATTATTTTTCCCATAAAATGTGATTTCCTTTCATTTTATTTACGTTTAATAAACACAGCCAAGAAGAGAAGAAACTCTTGAGCTATAAACATAGGAGAGCAAGGTTGATAAAATCGGTGACAAGTGTTGCCTCGTTAGAGATTTAGGGCCCGTCCTGCAAGCTGTTTTTTGTTTTTGTTTTTCGAAAAGAAAAATGAAAATGAAAATGAAAACAGTGTTTTTGATTTCATTTTTGAATTCCGAATACGCGTCTGGTAGCATTTACTGGAATCCGTATTTTGAAAATAAGAACGGAAAAAACGCGTCTGGTAGGAAAATCGAAAACTTTCGAAAATTGAAATATCAATTTTTAATTTTTGTTTAATATTATAACAATTACAAATTAATTAATAAAAAAACATTTTTTAATTTAATTTAGGGTTACCAGATTTAACAGTTGAAGAGGCATGAAGAAGAAGAAGACCGAGACCCAGATCGGCGGCGGACCCAGAGAGGAAGAAGAAGAAGACCGATCAACCCAGATCGGTGGCGGAAGGAAGATGAAGAAGAAGAACGATCGACCCAGATCGGCGGCGGAAGGAAGAAGAAGAAGAAGACCGATCGACCCAGATCGGCGGCGGAAGGAAGAAGAAGAAGAAGACCGATCGACCCAGATCGGCGGCGGAAGGAAGAAGAAGAAGACCGATCTAGTCTGCATCTCGGCGTGAAGAGGAAGAAGAGGAAGAGGAAGAGGAAGAGGAAGAGGAAGAAGAAGAAGAAGAAGACCGATCTGGTCTGCATCTCGGCGGGAAGAGGAAGAAGAAGAAGAAGAAGAACATCTCGGCGGGAAAAAGAAGGGAGAAGAAGGAGGAAGAAGAAGAAGGAAGAAGAAGTCAGTAAAAAAAAAAAATTATTAAAATAAAATATATATTAATGATATGGGACCCACAACATTTGGAAAACAAAACCAAAAACAAAAACAAAAGCGAAAACAGTTTTTTTTTGTATTTCAAAATTTCCACTTTTAACACTTGGCTTTGTTTTTGTTTTTGTTTTTGTTTTTGATTTATGAAAATAAAATGAAAAACGGTTTACAGGACACGAATTCGAAATCATTTTTGGAAAATAAAAACAAAAACAGCTAAAAGCAGCCTGCAGGACGGGGGCTTACTTTGCTTCCCTACACATTAATTGATGCCTTCTTGGTGAATGAGTCCTTCTACTAAATGCGACTTTGTTTTTGGGTTTCACACTTGAACAAGGAATGAGGTTCTGGGCATCTGCCAAGATTTTATCTCAAGTTGAGAATTTGATTTTTGAGGTAGATACCTCACCATTCACATTACAAAACAAGCAACTATTAGTCTATTACCTTTCAACTTTCAAGTATCTTTACTTTACTTGAGAGCTAAGTAACACATGACACAGATACGGGAATACAACACGGTATGATATGGAGATACAGAAATCTCTACAAACTAGAATACAGATAAGATAAGATATGTAAACTAAAATAATATATATTTATATTTAAAATAAAAATAATAACATATGAAAACATAATCCAATAATTCATTCAAAACATATTCTCAATAAACATATATCACAAAATCAAATTATTCAAACATTATCGGTTAGGGTTCCTAACCTATATTTCCTCTCTGTTTTGCAATACTTGAAGCATCAAGAAAGTTCCCTGATTCTTCATCCAACAACAGAAGCTCATCAAAGCAATTTAAAGACTTCAAAGAGTTGCGCCTCAAATCCATGGAATCAAAAGCTTTAACAAATTTCTCCATGGATTTGTTATCTTTAGTTTCATAAGAGCAACTCTCCAGAAGGCCTTGTTCATCAAATTTATCATACTCTTTCTTAACCTCTAATATCGCTCTTGCCAAATCCTTATCATCGTCAGCATTAAAGAAACACCGACGATCCTTTGCATCTCGGACTAAGTTTTGCCAAACAGATTCACTTCTAGTTAAGGTTCTTTCATTGCCCAAAATCCAAAGACAGTACCTATAAGGCATCAAAGGAACAGTAGTCAATCAACATTGTTGTTAAAATCAATCCATACACAATGCATTATACAATTATATATAAATTGATACCTAGCCCTCGTAAGAGCAACATTAACTCTCTGTGGCTTGGATAGAAATCCAATATATCCACCATTGTTGCATCTTACGGTCGATATTATTATTATGTCCTCCTCACCACCCTGGAACCCATCAACTGACTTCACTTTTACTACAAAGCCATCTCTGTTCTCATACTTACGTCCAAGTTGTTTTTGAATTGCTACTACTTGAGCCTTATAGGGTGACACCACACCAATACTGAGCTTCTTTTTTGAGCGAATCCAAGCTGCATTGTGAAGATTACCTATGAGTTCAACAGGAACTCATCAAGAACATGAAACTACAAGAGGACATACCTTTGTGCAAGTTCTGCAGTATGTTCATCACCACAGATACCTCAACCATGTTACTACGGCTATGGCCAACCTCAACATGATCTTCTCTTCCACCCAATATGTTGATGAAAGAGTATGGACCAAACATTGGACCAGGCAAGTAGCATTGTTCGTAGCTTTGGCTTTTAACATTTGGGCCATCTAAAATCTGGTTGTGATAAAACTCTGAATTTGGGAAGAAGCTGATTGATGGATGCATTCTGTATTGTATACTAAGCAGGTGTTTTTTATGACCCAATGAGCTTAACCTTTGAAATAAACTTCTGCCGAAACCAGCTTCATCAGAAACCTAAATCAAACCCAAAAAAGAAAAACAGAGAAAAGAAAAAAAAATCAAATTCAAGCTCTAATAAGGAAAAACAATACCAAGGAAATGAAAAAAAAAAATAGGCAAGTAAGATATCCAAATAACATCAACATACACTGCTTTCAACCATTGCAGGCAATTGACACTCATCGCCAATGAGAATTGCATGTTTTATACCCCTGAGCTTTAGAGGTATGGTTGATTCACTTTCTTTTAATTGTGCAGCTTCATCGATAACAAGAAAGCTCAACGGTTCCATGCCCACCTTATTGAGGTTATATGAACTGGTAGCAGTGCAAAAGAATAAAGAAGCCTTTTCAAAACAGAAATCCTTTAATGATCTTTTGCCCATGGACATTGGAAGGCCAAGTTCTTCAAGGGAATTCAAAAGATTGCTTGAAAGAAAATGACATTCACTTCTTGTCTTCTGCAACAGGAGGTACTTTTCATCCAGAATTGACTGAGAAAGATATTCTTCAACTGAATGTGAAAAAAGCTCTTCCAGTTTTTCAGAAGCCACATTGTGTTGAAGCAATAAAGTTTCAAAAGACTGAAGTAACCTAATAAGGGTTACCATGTTTTGAAAATTATTTTCCAAAATGTACTTTTCTGGTATGTGAGTCAAGAAGAGAAGCAGGCAATTTCTAAGCGAAGTTGCAGTATGTCTAAATCTTTCCCTCACAAATTGTAGAAATGACTTCATCTCCGCCTTGTTGCCATCAGTTTCATTTCCCAAGAAAATATGATATTGAGGAACACAATCTTGAAGAAAATCTACCATGGAAATAAAGCGATATCTCCAACCGGTAAGCTGTACAAAGCACTCTTGAAGCCTTTTAATGCGATAGTCCATAAATATTTCTTCAGTTTCTGCACCAACCTTTAGTCTATCCTTGTTCCCAAATAAGAGGATATCCCCCAATGGACGAAATAAATTGTCTCTTCTAGAGTCTGCTCCATATGATTCTTTCACCAGCTTTAGAACACGAGAGGCCACTTCCTTAATTGCAACATTTGTCGGGGCACAAACAAGTGTTCTGCATTTCATTTTCAAGAGGTTAAAGAGCAGAATACTAACAGTCTTGGTTTTCCCCGTCCCTGGTGGTCCCCATATAAGATCAACACTGGACTTGTGGTCACACTGCATTTTACTAAGACACACAGAAATAGCTTTCACTTGTGAATCATTCAAGTTGGCTAATGAACAAGGACCAAAATTCTCATTCTGGATGCCCTCACTCTGCACACAGCATTGTTCACAGTTTTCCTCAACCTGACATGGAACAAGAAGATTTCAATAAAATAAAGTTTATGAGCAGGAAATTAAAATTCATTGACACTAAAACTAATAAATGCCATCCCCATTTTTGCACTACAATACTGCATCCAATGCATGATCAAATCATCTTCAGAATGCTTACCCCAGGATCAATGGATAAAACTTCCTTGATAATCATCAAATTTCCAGACATACCCCGTGAATTCCACATATTTCTGTTAGGAACTACATTTGTCAAGAAAATCACAAACATTGATTTCTTCTTCTCATCATCAAGTCGTATGTCTTTTGCGGACTGCACTTCAAAGTAAGTCGATGTAGAACCAATTTTATTCTCATCCTCATCCTCATCCTCAGGGATTTTTTTGACTAAAAGAAAAGTCCACATCCTTCCTGCTCTTTGCAAATCAGAAGCAGATTGAGGCTTAGCATCTGCTAGAATTAAAACATCCCCCGGCAATGTTTTGTATGGCTCCTTCCCACGATTACTGAATACATTCTTCCACTCATCAACTGTAACTTTATATAAGTTTGTTCTTGGTTTGGTCTCCTCAAAATAAACAATTCGGGCAAAAGGTGTTCTGGCGATAGTATTCATGCTTGAACACAATTGTGTTCGTGTTTCTTCCAATAAAGGGAAAACAAATGACCCGAAATATTCTTGAAGAGAATGAAATGATTCAGGAATCTTTTGCACCTAAAATGTACAATGCAATAGAGAATATCAAAAACACCATTCACCTTGTCATTATCAACTTGAATATCATACAAAGTAATAAAAAGCATATAAAGAGGAGAAATGGCATGAAATCTTTGGTTCATAACATGAGGCAGAAAGACAGTATTAGCAGAAAGACATATGAAGAATTTTAAAGACATGAAATCTTTAAACCAAACCCCCAATCCTAATACGAGCAAGATGTTTTCTAGTAATTTCCTAGAATTCTACTGTCCAAATAAAACACAGTCATTATAAGAATTGGAATCATACTCCGACAAGGAAATTTATAGTTGTTGCATCCTAGTAAAAAGTGTATAAATAAAAGATTATATAAAAAAAAAAAATGGGTATTTACAATTTGGTCCCAATATAATTGGGAAACGTCACTTTTTTACTCCTTAATTGAAATTTCATCAATTTGGTCCTTATATAATTGAAAATCAATCAAATTAGTCCTACCGTTAGTCAAAACCGTTACTTTGACTAACTGTAGGACTAATTTGATTGATTTTCAATTATGTAAGGACCAAATTGATGAAATTTCAATTAAGGAGTAAAAAAGTAACGTTTCCCAATTAGATTGGGACCTAATTGTAAATACCCCTTATTATTAGATATGCCTACATTAAGTTTTTCTTTTTTCTTTTTTCTTTTCATATAACATAAAAATGGTTATTTTTGTTATGGCCGCAACACATAGTATACAATAAATGATACTATATTCTTAAGAATTTTTTTCCATATTCTAATATGTCTAATTATACAACATAAAGTATAATACTAATAATATTTATTAAAATATATATATACATATAATAATAATCTTATATTTCCAATTTCTTATATATACATACATATATATATATAATAGTCTAAACTTCTGGAGTTCACAAAGTCAGCAACATACGTATTAAATAATACTATTAATAATAATCATATATATAATAACAATCATATATATATATATATATTTAATTTCCCATATTGTAATATATCTAATGATTCTAATTATACAATATAACATATAATAATAATAATATTTATTAAAAAAATATAATAATAATCATATATATATATAATAGTCACAACTTCTAGATTTTACAAAGTCAGCAACATACGTATTAAATGATACTATTAATAATAAGTATATATATAATAACGTTCATATTAATTTTTTTTTTTAATTCCCATATTCTAATATATCTAATTATACAATATAACATATACTAATAATATTTATTAAATAATTATATGTAATAAAAATAACTACTTTTGCTATGGTCGTGACACGTGGTATGTAATAAATGATACTATTTTAAATATTTTTTTTCAATATAACATATAATTATTAGGGGCAGTTTGGTATGGGGTGATCTTGGCATGGGAATGGGAATCTGATAGGATTCCCATGTTTGTTACTAAGTTTGGGTTTTTAGATTCCCGGGAATGGGAATCACATTACCCTCCAAGGGGGTAATGTGATTCCCACCCCAACAGGTGGGTTTCAGATGCCCCTTCATCTGATTCCCTTCGTGGGACCTACTCTTATTAAAAAAAAAATTATTTTTTCTTCTTTGTTCTTCACGATTTCAAAACACCGGTGCATCTTCAAAACCTACTTTCATCAATTTTTAGATTTAGTAATTATAATTAACACCAAATTTTCAAAACAAAGAGAGAGCAGATCAAGCATCGACGACGAGCAGATCTGGGTTTCAATGATGACAACGACGATCATTAACGAGCAGATCTAGGTTTTGATGATGATGATGACGACGAGCAGATCTGAGCAGATCAAGCACCATCCATCGATGAGCAACGAAGACGACGACGACGACAAAGATCCAGATCGAACGGAGGCGACAACGACGACGATGACGGCCGGAGGCGGTGACTACTACGACGACGATGATTTGAGAGAAAGACAAAGAGAGAGAGAGAGAGATGGAAAGAGATGAAAGATTTTAGATAAAGAGAGAGAGATGAAAGAGATGAAAGACACTCGGTTTTGATATGTTAATTGATGTTAGATTTTTTTTTTTTTTTTTAGTTTTTAATAAATAAATAAAAATAAAAATAAAAAACAAATTCCCATATACAACCAAACACTTTTATTTGATATTCCCAGGAATCCGACATTATATTCCCATGCATAACCAAACACATGTATACAACTTTTCTAGGAATTACATTCCTGGGTTTCACTTTCCCAGAAATCATATTATTTTGATTATCCCATACCAAACGGTCCCTTAGGGTTTTTTACAATTCGGTCCCAATCGAATTGGGAAACGCCATTTTTTTACTTCTTAATTGAAATTTTATCAATTTGGTCCTTATATAATTGAAAATCAATCAAACTAGTCATAATGTTAGTAAAAACCATTACTTTGACTAATGATAGGACTAATTTGATTGATTTTTCAATTATGTAAGGACCAAATTGATGAAATTTCAATTAAGAAGTAAAAAAGTGACGTTTCCCAATTAAATTGGGACCAAATTGTAAATACCCCTAATAAAAAAGGTTTGAAGGATACACTTGAACAAAAAAGAACTAACACTCTACTAACTAGTTTATTTATATAAATAATTTAAGAGTGGTGCTATTGGCACCCATACAATGATCTAATAATGCCCCACTTTCAAAAATCCTAAAATTTAATTGATTTATTTCGCAAATTACCCTTATTTATTTGCACCCCTTCCTCACGCACACCTTCTACAGTTCATGGCTTCTTCATTTTTATTTGTAGGAACGCATAAAAGAAAGCAAGCTTTATGGATTCAAAAGTGGTCCAGTTGGGATCATGAAGTGTAAATATGTTGAATTATCTACTGAATTTATCTACCCAGTTATTATATATGGAATCTGGCACTGCATCTATACATGTTCATGCTTCATTCATGCACATACTACACACGAAAAAAACAAAACAAAACTCTCGTTCTCACCGTTCTCTCCTCTGTTTCTTCACTCTCTCATCACTCTCTAATGGGTGGTGTTGGGTGTTGGTTTTCGACTACTCTTATAGAAACCTATATTCTACTCAATCTTCAAAAACAATTATAAATCCTACCACACCAGATTCCAACTAGTTTTTCATCTAACTCGGTCACAAATATTTTCAAACCTTAAGAAAAGTTGAACACAAAGAACTCGAAGAAAAAAAAATTCATTTGGTTCTTCGGAAAATCATCTCGGAATTTCGTAACATGAATAACCATAAATAAAGAAAAGAATAAATAACATTTGTGAGATTCCTCCATTTTCTTCTGATTTTCATAAAAAACATATGTTAAAGAATTCTGATAATACCTCCATTAGCAGCCACGTAAAAAAAGTGGAATTGGTGAGAAATGTCACATTTTTAAACTGATTTGGTGACAATGTCACTGCTTTAATAAGTTAAGTTTAAAAGACACCTATTATGGTGAACGGACAAAAATACCCTTACTTTACACATTTTTTTCTTACTTTGCTGTTTTCTGAGATTTAAAACAGACCTCCAATGGATAATTAGTTTTGTGGCTCTACGCAAACACATTTTTTTGGTTTTGAATCTTCCATTGAAAAGGCTCGAAATGAAGTGTTCGAGCCTTTTCATACACACGATTGGTGTATGAAAAGGCTCGAACACTTAATGAAAAGGCACGATTACTGTACAATCGTGCCTTTTCATACACCAATCGTGCCTTTTCATGTACAAAAAGGCACGATTATTGTATAAAAAGGCTGGAAACTTTGTTCAAAAAGGCTCGAAATATTTTTTAATTTTTTAATCGAGCCTTTTTGAAAGGTTATCGAGCCTTTTGGAAAAGTTATCGAGCCTTTTAGAAAGGTTATCGAGCCTTTTGGAAAAGTTATCGAGACTTTTCCAAAAAGGCTCGATAACTTTTCCAAAAGGCTCGATAACCTTTCTAAAAGGCTCGATAACTTTTCCAAAAGGCTCGATAACAACTTCAAAAGGCACGATGACAGTGTAAAAAGGCACGAAAATATTTCAAAAAGGCACGAAATCATTTCGAGCCTTTTCCGAACTTTTTTCGAACCTTTTTCGAGCCTTTTCAAACCTTTTTCGAGCCTTTTTCGAACCTTTTCAAACATTTTCGAGCCTTTTTAACTATCAATTTTTTAAAAAAAAATTTTGTATCTCTGAGACTTTCTATATAGTTCATGCTTCCTGAGCCTTTTTGTTCGTTGATTGGTCAGTATCATTGATTCATCAGTTCCACTTCCATTGATAGAGGATTTTGAAAGAAAAAAAGAAAACAAAATGGTGAAGAAGGTTACTGTGGGGGGCAATTTTATCCGTTCACCATAAATGGTGCATTTTAAACTTAAGTTAGTAAGTTGGTGCCTGTTCTCAAAAAAGAGCCTCAAATAGTGCTATTTAATTCCCGTAAAAAAAAGGGGGTGTGTGAATTGTGAAGTTTGGAAAATAAATAAGGGTGATTTGGGGAAAAAATCAATTAAATTTTAGGGTTTTTGAAGTTGGGGCATTATTAGATCATTATATGGGTGCCAATAGCACCACTCATAATTTAATCAATGGATTATGAACAAACTAACAAAATTCCAACTAAATCAAGGAAAGTTCAGAGTGCTTTACAAAACCTGATGCTAAATGAAAATGCATACATTACATCTATCTTCTGCAATCATATCCGTACGAAAAGGTTTTCTTTACCTTTTTCTTTCTGTTATATAAGAACAATGAATGGCCAAACAATAAGGTATTACTTGTACTCTCAGATGTTTTGCAATAGTGATTTTTGTTAAACATGTACATAAGTACAATATGATATAATAAAGAAAGAGAGCAAACCTTGTGCTTGAAAAGATTTTTATTAAAAATGTCCTGAAGAGACCAAGAAAATACAGTATCAAAGAAGCCATCATCCTCTGAAGTTTCCTTTCTTGATTCTTTACCTTCCATCATTTCCTCTTTCTATATCTGTATCATCAAACAACAATAGCAGAGCTGAGAAATTATAGAAAATAATGACAATAATAATAAATTTCAAGATCACCCTTTTAAATAATCGAAACGAAGAAAACAATTACTTAAGCAGAAAGCAAGTAGAGATTCTATGCAATGCAATGAAGTAAACAAAAAACAGATAGTACGATGACACTGAAAAGGCATAAAACTGATGTTTTTATAAAGAAAATGTGTAACCTTTTTTAAAGAAGAAAAGCTCTGTTAATTAACTTGTAAACAAGTATAACGGAGGAAGTTGTAGAGACTGTTGTACCTAAAGAGAAGAAAGTTTGCTCTCTCATTAATTCGTATTCATGCATTTGCTTTCACGAGGAAGAGTAAATATATACTGCTTACAGTACAACCAAGAAATGAGGTTGAGATTGGTTCGGTAGTAAATCTCTCACACCTATATTACGGTGTTACGGATTCGAATCCTCTCCCTCCAAAAATAAATCTCGAATTAATTACATAATACTTCAAAAAAAATTAAAAAAATGTGCATTTGCGACATATTATTATAATCTACAGACAAAAACGCAAAGCTCGCCCTCTCCTCATTTTTATTATTATTGTCAAAATACAATCAATATCTTGACATATGACCATTAGACTGTTATAATTGACTGATCACATACCAATTTCGTATGCATATAACCTCTTAGTAGAGAGCTAGTAGTGCATCTCCTTCCCACATAAGTGGTGAGAAGTTCAAATCCCACTATGCGTATTTTACAAATATGTGTAGAGAGTTTTCTTCTTGAATTATGGGAGTACGTAGTTATTTCCCGTTATGGGAGTAGATATCCGGGTCGCATATCTATTGTTTGATCTCGGCAAGTTCCGACAGTCCTATTGTTATAATTCTTGTAATACTTAAAAAATAAAAAAATAAAAAAAAATTGCCAATTTCGTTTAGATATTTACATGGAGGATTCCACCAAAATGTTAGATTAAGATTTCTATCTCTTGATGTCAGAATCCGGATTCCCTAGTCACTGAAATGTGACATTTACAAATTTGTCCTCCAAATAAAAAAAATAAAAATAATAAAACAGAGCCTCCTCCATAATCAGAGCCGACGGATGCCCTCACCTCCATCGTTGGAGAGATCCAAACATGCTATAGTTTTCATAGGAGAGAATCTAAACCAACATGAGAGAGAGGTGGCGGCGGCGGGCTGGTGGCAGCTGGCGAGGAGATTGAGCGGTGGGAGCAAGGCGGCTGGTTGGCTGTCTAATGGGTGGTGCGAAAGAGACCGCGCCCAAACGATTCACAGAAGGCAGGAGGACGGTAGGACGGAATTGACGGTGGCGGGACTGATTCGGGCAACTGGCGGCGCGGCTAGGGTTTCAATTTTTTTTTGTTGATGTCAAAACAGTGTCGTTTTGTCATCTCGAGTCTATTGTCAAAATTTTCCTCCTAAATTATTATTCATAAGTATTTAGAAAATATTTATTTCAAAAAAAAAAAAAAAAAAGGAATTTAGAAAATATTTTAAAATTATTTGAATATTATAATAATATTTTTTAATACATCAAACATATAAAGCATATTTTAGTCAAAACATCAAGGATTCTATAATGGATTTCATATAAACCAAACAAAGGAATCTATATGTAAATAGATTCATTTTTTGTAAGGATTTCATTCCTACATGGATTTCTTTCTTATTCCGCAAACCAAACATGACCTAGGTTGAAAAAAAAAACAATTCCTTACTTTTGAAAACGGAACTTAATTCCTCCCTCACATCTAAACTCTAAAGAATCAAGATCCCTTTTCTTGATTCTTTTTCTCATAAAATGTGATATTCTTTCATTTCATTCACGATTAAGAGTGTGTTAGGTATGGCTTTTCAATTTGAGCTTTTAGAGTAGATTTTTTTGTAGTAGAGCTTCTAATGAGTAGGGCTTCTAACGAAAAAAGCTTTTGGTTGTGTAAATTATAAAAAAGGTGTTGACAATGTAATTTTAAAAATAGTTTTTGGTTGAATGAATTACAAAAAAGGTGTTGACAATATATTTATAATGAAAGAGTTATGGTGGAATATCTAAAATATATAAAGGGTAGTTGAGACAATTCATATGTTTTAAAAAAACTCAAAGAAACTTCTTGGAGAAGTCCAAATTTCGGGCTTCTCCAAATAGACATAAAATGACTTTTTTAAAAGATAATTAAGACAATTCATATATTTAAAAAGCTGTTTTGAGTTTTGCCAAATAACTATAAAAAACTTCAAAATAACTTCTACTATTAAAAAAACGCTTTTAATCATTTCAAAAGCCATACCAAACATACACTAATAAACACAACCTTGGAGCAAGGATGATGAAATTGGTGACAAGTGTTGCCTTGTTAGTGATTTACTTTACTTCCCTGCACATTAATTGATGCCTTCTCGGAGAAGGAATCCTGGTACTAAATTCGACTCTTTTTTTTTTGTTTCACACTTGATGTACTAAATTCGACCTTTTTGTTTTTGGATGTACTAAATTCGACTCTTTTTTTTTTGGTTTCACACTTAATGAGGTTCAGAGTTCTGGGCATCTGCCAAGATTTTATCTCAAGTTGAGATTTTTATTTTTGAGGAAGATAAGATGCCTCGCCATTCACATTACAAAAAACAAGCACTCAAGTATCTTTGCTTTACACACATGGTCCCTTGCCATAGTGGTGGACCTTCCTTTGGGAACCCCCCACCACCAAGGTTCAAGACTTAGTGTGTGCATAGAATTATGCAAATTTTCCTTGGTCCATTTAAAAACATGGGTGTTGTCCCACTTTGTGTGGGTGGTTGTCCCTCCTTCGTGTGGATTCTCTCTCCCCGTTCGTGGAAGCTTCAGTCTGGGTTGTGCTTGGAAGTCGATTCTCGGTAGGTCCCAGTTGTTATTGTTATCATATAATCATGTTCTGAATCTGTATTCATGTTGTTGTATTCCAATAAAAAAACAGTATCTTTGCTTTACTAGAATGATATATATTTATATTTAAAAAAAAATAGTGACATATGAAAACATAATCCATTCAAAACATATTCTCAATAAACATATATCACAAAATCAAATTAAACCTATAATGTTTGAATAATTTGATTTTGACCCCTATATTTTTTTAATTCATAATTTGACACTTTTTAAAAAAATAATTGTAAAACTGCCTCGCTATATCCTCCGCATGTCCTCGCCGTATCCTTCGCGTGTCCTCACCGTATCCTCCGCATGTTCCCTCCGTTGACTTTTGAAAAAGTCAATGTGCATAGTTTTTGACGTGTTGGACACGTATCCAACTATATACAACGAGTGTCGGACACTCATGCCCCAAGAGGAGTGTCCTTGCTTCACTGCTTGGGTGGAATATCCGCAACAAACATCGTTATAGATCTTCGTTAAATAAAGAATATTCTTAACCGCCTTTAATGATTATTTTTTACCCATTTATCCAGCGAAAGATGTTGATATGAGTATACAAAATTTAGATTTACTAAACTCAAAACAACATCATTTTGACTGTAAATATACATATAAATATATACATACATATATGAGTGGTTCTCTTTTAAGGGATCTCTTATTTTAATTTAAGTAAAGATCTTAATGAAATCACATCGATTTTTATGATTTTTTTTTTTAGGATGATAAGTTCATTGAAATCTAGCTATGAGCCTAAGAATAAAATTTGAATTTTTTTCAAGCACTAGAACTATTTTTCTTGAATTTTCTTATATTTCGCTCATTTTTCTAATGCCTTCATATTTAATAAAATCGGGATAAATAATTCTAGTGTTTGAAATTTTTTTAAATTTTATTCATAGGTACATTTCATTAAATTTATTATCCACGAAAAAATTTAGATAAAAATTTATAAAAATTGATGTGATTTCATCAAAATCCTTACCAAAATTAAAATAAGAATCCCTTACGATAGATTCACTCATACATACATATAATATTATATATATAATATTTACATTTCCACTAGCCATAACCTACTTGAATCAACGGCAAGTATTAGTTTTCACATGCACACCCACCCACAAACCCATTTAGCGCACATCGTGGGGTATCCATATTGGCAGGTAGAATTGACATCCTTATTATGATTCTATGAACATGGCATGACTCAACACAACACGATATGACAATATGGCATGATAGTCACGACAGGACACTATTTAGTTTTTATAATAATATTTTAAAATATAATTTATATAAGAATGGATTTTTTTACCTTGTGCTAAATTAAAAAATTTAAAATTTTAAGAATAAAATAGTAAATTAAATAATTTAGAGGTTTTTTATTTGAATAAAGTAACTTTTAGAGTAATTGATAATTGGATAAGTTTTGACAAGTTATTTTAAGAAGTAAATTAGGTATTACTTTGATTATTGAAGAATATATTATATATTTCAACGTTTAATGAAAATTTTAAAATATCTTTCATATTTTTCTAACATCCAAAAACTATTTTAATTTTTAAAAATTATAAAAGTTTGTTTCATAAAATATCATAACTTGTTAAACATAAATGTGTGTATATTTTTTGAAATGGGGGGGGGGGGGGGGGGGGGGGGGGGTCAACCTTATCTTATCTTGATTTATGTATATGTTTGGTTTACATATTTTTATAATTATATAAATTAACACACATTGATTTTATTTTTGAAACAGAGAGATACATATTGATTATTTAAAAATAAATAACATATCAAAGATATAATATGGTATTAGGGTGAGTGAGATAAGTACGATTATAAGAAAGAACAAAATCATTTGGTTGGGAAAATAATATTAATTGAGATACAACATATGATTCGATTTCCATTACATTTGAGATAAATGTAAAAAGTAAAAGAAAAAAGGTCACGTGCTACACTTCCATTAGTGGGGTGAGTATTTTAGGTATCGACTAGCTAGTACCCAGGCATTATTCTTTACTACTCACGTGAGGAGGAGGTAAATCTACATTTTTCAAACATTAAGAGGAAAATAATAATATCACTTTATATAATGATCAATAATCCGATGTTTTTGTTTGTTTCTTTTTCTTTTTAAGGATTGAAATCAAATCGGTCAAAGTTTAGTCATAACCTCATCTTGATACTACAAATGTGATATAAGTTTAAAAAAAAAAAAAAAAAAAAATTTCTTTTGACAATCCAATTTATTTATTATTATTTTTCTACACTTCTTTTCTAAAGATATTTCATTTTCAAAATTTAAATTTTAAAAAATTCTAAAGACACCTCCTTTTGTTATAATATTATCCTTTTTTATTTTTTGGCACTTCTATTCTAAAGACACTCAATTTTAGAAAATAAATTTATAAAGACATTCCATTTTATTTTAATAAAAGTTAGAACAAACCATCGTAACCTTTTGATTTATCCGAAGAGTAATTTTTTTTAATTAAATAATTAAAAAAAAATTATCTCTCATAAATCATTAGATTAAATATTACATATTAATCACTCTTTCCTAAATTTTTAATTACCATATTAAACTTTCTCTCATGCAATACATATCTCTAATTTTCTATCTCTATTCTTTCTCAAGCAAGACTAACAAAAAAAAAAAAAAAAAAAAACTTACGAATAAGTTTGATTTTTAGGAACTGTATATATGTATATATATTAAAAAATAAATAAATAAATAAATAACAAGTACCATGTTTTTCAAAAAAAAAAAAAATCAAAATATGAAAACGCTTTTTGTTACTTTTGTAGGTATGTGATTCCCTAGAGAACTTTAATTCTTTCATTAGTCTTAAAAATTCTGAGTTTAATCGAATCTAGTTGCAACAAATCAAGTTTTCATATATCTTTTTTTTTTTTTTTTTTTTTGAAAAACAAGATATTTGTATTGACTTTTTAATATATATATAAAAACAAGATATTTGTATTGACTTTTTAATATATATATATATATATATATATATATATATATATATATATATATATATATTGGTAAAATTGGACTGACCTAGAGGGAAAAAGCATCGCAAGCGATCATATACTGAAAAACCCCTAGGTAGTATCCATCCATATAATAATAAAAATAATAAAATTAAAAGTAACAAAAACCAGAAAAGCACAAAAGCCAAAAGAAACATTCCCAACAAAAATAGTGGCGCATAGGCCACAAAAAACTGAAACAAAAAACATCAAGAAAAATGAAAAAACTCCCGACCCATGTAATCATTGCCAACCAACAAAGAGCAGAAAGACAGGGTGTTAGACCACCACGAATCGATCTCCAACCCTAAAGCATGCTTGAAAAAAGCATCCACAACCTGATTCCTCTCCCTAAAGATATGAGAAACTTGAAACTCCATTTCGATATCTGATAGATACAGTGCAGCCAAGCCTGACGAATCCACCAAGGAACTTGCTCAGAGCGAGAGGAGAGCAGCTGAACTACATAAAAAGAATCACTCTCAAGCTAGATCCGATGCCACCCATTTTGCTAGGCAAAATTAATGGCCATCAAAGCTGCAAGAAGTTCAGCCTCAAATGCAAACACTTGATCAAGAGGAACAACAAAACAACCTTTCACAAAAGCTCTACAATTACGGAAGACACCCCCACAACTCCCAGCACTTAAAGAACTCAAGGTGACACCATTAGTATTAACTTTGATCCAACCAGAAGCCGAAGGTGACCAAATCACACTCTTAATAACCGGGGCCCTAGCCGGACAACCACGGAGATCAAACCGACGAAGAATCAAAAGATCATCTACACAATTACGCATACACCCAATCTCTGACTGGTTAGCATCACACATTGCACACCAAACCAAAGACAAAGCATATCTGAAATCCACAACCCTACTCTAAAACATACACTGGTTACGTGCAAACCACACACTCCAAACCACAGCATGAATAGTCATCTTCCATAAAACCCGCACCTGATCACTAAACGAAACTGATATGGCCTGGGAGAAGAATGAACTCCATGAATCGGTAGATATATGTCGTTGAAAAGCCGAAAAAACCGCCTCCTAAAGAGCAGCCGCTAGGGGGCACTAGAGGAAAAGATGACTAGACAACTCACTGCTAACCCCATAAACACTGCATCGGGAAGCTAAGTGCAACCCAACCCTACAAAAGTGATCCTCGGGAGGGATCGAGGGATACAAGTTTTGACACAAGATTTGACACAATTTTTCAACCATTGGATCCATGAGATTTGGATGGCTTAGATTTAATAAATTGATTTCTTTTTTATTCCCTTCTCATTTATCTATCATTGGTTTATTTTCTTTTCTCTCTCCTCTCTCATACATTCACTTTCCTATTTAAAATCTAATTAATATTTCCTATCTCCATATATATGAGTGAGTCTCTCGATATGGATCCCGTATTTTAATTTTGGTAAAGACCACCATAAAATCACATCGATTTGAATGAATTTTGATTTGAATTTTTTTGTGGAAGATAAGTTCATTGAAATCTACCTCTTAATAAAATTTGAAAATTTTGAAAAATCTTCAAGTACTTAAACTATTTTTACCAATTTTTTTAAATATGAAGGCATCAGAAAAATAGACGAAATATAGGAAATTCAAGAAAAATAGTTTTAGTGCTTGAAAAATTCTCAATTTTTATTCATAGGTAGATTTCAATGAACTTATCATCTACAAAAAAATTCAGATCACAATTAATACAAATCGATATGATTTCATGGTGGTCCTTACCAAAATTAAAATAAGGGATCCCTTACGAGAGACTCACTCATATATATATTACTGCTAGTAAAAAACCAAAATATGAATAAGTATTTTTTTTTCTTTAACTATTAATCAGAGATTGATCGAAAAAGTATGGAGATATGATTTTTTTTTTTTTTTTTGTTGAAAAATGGGAGGAGAGAGAGAGAGTGTGTGTGTGTTTAATATGGTAATAACAGATTTATGAGAGAGCAAGTTTTTTTTTTTTTTTTTTTTTTTTAATAATCTAATTAGTTTGGAGTGTCTTTAGATTTTTTTTTTTTTTTATTTTATCATGTTTAGTAATTTTAATTCATGTTAAAATTGTCATTAATAAAAAAAAAATAAACTGAAGTATAAATAGATAATTTATGGATTGTAAAGAGAAGCTCTCTATAAAAAAAAATAATACATAAAAATTAGTCGTCTTAAAATCGAGTAAGTCATCTCAAGTTCATCAATTTCAATCTAAAATTGAGTATTAATAGAATAGATTGTTGGAATCTAGTTACATTATCTCTATAAAATCTCCATTTTTAAATACCACAAACTAATATATATATACCCATTATTGACGCGTTTACTAATAAGGAATGAAATTGGAATCAAGTTATAGTGGAAAAGGAATGGAAGGGAATCAGAATTAAATTAACAAATTCCTTTCTAGCGTTTACTAACTTCTTAGAAATTAAAAATGGAATGATGATGATATCAAGTTGATTACAAAAATACCCTTACATATAACATGTTGAAATATTTTTTTAATATAAAAACATAATTATTTTTATGTAATCCACTGTATGCATATATGAAATTGTAGTCTAAATAGCAGTATATATACATATGAGAGAAGTTTGAGTATTACGAGATATATATATATTAAAAATAATCAAACCAAATCAACATGAAATTCAAGGTGGTAGAGGCAACGTGAATTCAAGATGTCCAAATGCGTTCACATTGGTTTATGTAATTGATAGTCATGTATATTATACAAATACCCAACAATTGTGGCAATTCACTTTTTTTTTTTTTATAATCCGCGGTTCATATATACAAATTTTTTAAAAATATGATTTCACACACAAGATAAAAAATTTATTCCTAACAAATTCAATAATATATAGAAAGAAAAAGATATGGAGAAAAAAAAAATGACTGAAAACAAACCATAAAAGAAAATGACAAAATAGAGACATAGTTGTTTTATTTTATTATTTATTACTTTTAAATGAGGATATTTCAGTAACTATACATGAATTCTCTTTTCAATCAAGAAAGGGAACTTGATTCCTAGGGTGAGTGGAGGGAATCAAGTCCCCTCTCATTCAGGAACTTAATTCCTGATATGGGTGTGGGGTCCACGGAACTTAATCCCCTACAAATTTAGTAAATATAGGAATTCAAAAACCAGGAACTTAATTCCTTTTCCCAGGAATGATTTCTGATTGGTAAACACGCCCTATAAGTTTATAACCTTACATAGGAAACAATAATACAAAGAAACATTCTTGATAAAGGCATTGCATTACAGCTTCCCCATTCCTTTGTTTTCTGTTTCAAGAATGGAAACTTTTTTGGCCTTCTTGACTGCAACCTCTTCACATGAAATTCATTGCAGCCAAACGTTGCCTTAATTTTTCTAACTTAATGGTTTCTTCATCTAACTGGCTTTCACCTTCGCTGTAAACAGGTTTCTTCCGAGTTGATCCATCCCCTTCAGCCATTAGTTTGAAACAAAGTTTCTCCACATCTGCCTGTAAAATAAACAAAAAGAGTATATTGTCAAGTTACTCAATGCGTAAAAAATCATAAGCAACATACTATTGCGTGCTCACCTTTGAATAGACAGTGGCTCTTGTTGCCAAATCCTTATCTTCATCCATTACTCCTAGGTCCAAACATTGCTCTTGCCAAGTCCTTATCTTCATCAGCATTGAAGAAACACCTACGATATTTAGCATCACGGACCAAGGTCCCCCAAACACTATTACTTCTAGTTAAGGTTCTCTCATTCCCCAAAATCCAAAGACAGTGTCTGTAGGTAAGGCAACAATGGAACAAACAGTATTAGTCATTCAACACAGTTGATAAAATCAATCAATCTAAATTCAGTGTATTGAAAGATTATACGTAGATTGATACCTAGCTCTCGTAAGAGCAACGTTAACTCTCTGAAGCTTGGATAGAAATCCAATGGATCCACTGCTGTTGCTTCTTACAGTCGATATTATTATTATGTCCTCTTCACTGCCTTGGAATCCATCCACTGACTTCACTCTTACAGAAAAACCATCTCTGTTCTCATACTTACGGCCAAGTTTTTGTTGAATTGCAACTACTTGGCCATTGTAAGGTGATACCACACCAACGCTGAGTTTCTTTTTCGAGCCATTCCAAGCTGCATTGTAAAGATTACAGGTGACATCAAACGGAAAATGTTATGATCAGTATGTAAATTGTTTTACTAGAGACTAAGGGGTCGTTTGGTTTTAAGAAAACTGAATAGAAACTGAATGGCAGTTCATGAATGAACCATCAAGCATGTAACAGGTTTTGGACAGCAAGCATCAGATGGCAATATGGACATGAGACTAGAAGAAAAACATACCTTTGTACAATTTTTGTACTATGATCACCACCGCGGATACCTCGACCATATTTCTGAGGCTGCAACCAGCATTTCCATGCTCTTCTTTTCCACCAAATATGTTAATGAAAGAATAGGGACCAAACATTTGACCTGGCAAATATTGCTTTCTGTAACTTTCTTTCTCAACATTTTGGCCATCTGAAATCTGGTCAAGATAAAATTTCGAATTTGGGAAGGAGCTGATTGATGGGTGCATCCTGTATTGTATATTCAGGAGGTGTTTTGTATGCCCCAATGAGCTTAACCTCTCAAATAAACTTCTTCCAAAACCAGCTTTATCAGAAACCTGAAACAAATACCAAATATAGAAATCAAATCCAAATTACAAAAACAGAATGCGAAAATTTTCCAAAATATACAAGTTAAATGTCCAAATAGCATCAACATACACTGCTTTTCACCATTGCCGGTAACTGGTTTTCATCACCGATGAGAACAGCATGCTGTACACCCGGTAGTTGCAAAGGTATAGTTGTCTCACATTCTTTTAACTGTGCTGCTTCATCAATAACAAGAAATTTGAATGGCTCCATTTTCCCTGAATGTAACTTATATGAACTAGAAACAGTGCAAAAGATTAGAGAAGCCTTTTGCAAACACAAGTCCTCTAGTGATTTCATGGAATGTAAGTGATGCTTCTGTCCAAAGAACTCTTGAAGCCTTTTAACGTGATGATCTATATATATTTCTTCAATTTCTGCACCAATCTCCAGTCGCTCCTTGTTACCGAACAACAGAATATCTCTCAAGGGACACAAAAGAATGTCTCTTCTGTCATCTCCTTTGAATGATTCTTTCACCAGCTTTAGAACACGAGAGGCCACTTCTGTGATCGCAACATTTGTTGGGGCACAAACAAGTGTTCTGCATTTCATTTTCAATAGATTAAAGAGCAGAACACTAACAGTTTTAGTTTTCCCCGTCCCTGGAGGCCCCCATATAAGATCAACACTGGACTTTCGGTTACAATGCATTCTACTAAGACAAGTAGAAACAGCTTTTGCTTGTGAATCATTTAGGTCAGACAATAAACGAGGACTGAGTTTCTTATTCTGCTGCACACACCTGAGTTCACATTTTCGCTTAACCTGACATATTCAACATGAAAATTTCAATAAAACAACTACATATGCGCAGGCAAAGTAAATTCAATAATCATGTTCAAAATGCTTACCACACCAGGATCACTGCACAAAATTTCCTTGACAATCTTCAAATTTCTTGACATATGCAGTGCATGAAATATTCTTTTGATTGGAGTTACATTGGTCAAGAAAATCAGAAACAGTGATTTCTTCAAGCTACCATCATCAACTGGGATGTCTTTTGAGGCCTTGAGTTTCAAAGTTGTACCAATCTGATTCTTAGATAGGACTGATACAAATGTACACATCCTTCCCACCTTGAGCAAATCAGTTGCGGTTTCAGGCTTAGTATCCGTTAGTATTAAAATATCGCCTGGAAATGATTCGTGAGGCTCCTTGCCACGATTACTGCTGCCTCTATTCTGCCAGCGATGATTGACCACAACATCATACAACCTTTTTTTGTTTTTCTTGGACTTTAAGGAAACCACTTTGGTAAGAGGTGCTTTCGAAATTGTCTCCATGACTGAATACAGTTCTGACCGCGTTTCTTCCAGTAAAGGAAGAACAAATGACCCAAAATACTGCTCAACAGAACCAAATGATTCTGGAATCTTTTTGACCTAAAAGAAATGAAACCAATTTCAATGTAGTGGAGAAAAAACAGAGGGAAACAGAGTGACATATATACAACAATTACTAGACAAAAAGTAAAGAAATACTTCTACTATTAGATGTTTTGTAAATTGGATTTAGTGTAGGAAAGAATTCAGTCAAAAGAAATTTATAACATATCGAAATCAACGATCCCAATCCTTGTTACAAGTATAGGGTCTTTCTCCAGGATTATCACATTTGACAAAAAGTAAACATCAATTTATATGGATTATCACAAGATTATCATATGTGAAATCATCAATTAAACATCAATTTATACGGACTAGAGAATTATTCGGTATATGAACTATGTTAAAATTTTCCCAGAAAGAAGCCTGGACAAAGAACAGAACATGATTTGAGCTAAGCATAACAACATTAACATAAATACATGTCTTATGAACCAGAATGAATGTAGTAAAATATTCAAAAAGCTGATAAACAACGAAGATGCTAATGGAGAAAGATAGCTAACCTTGTCCTTGAAAAGGTTTTCATTAAGAATGTTCTTAAGAGACAGAGAAAACACAGCATCATATAAGCCATCGGCATCAGGAACTGCTGTTTTCTTTGTTGATCCTCTACCTTTCATCATCATTTCAACTTTTTCTATGTGTATATCAGTTTATCATCAAACAACAATCAGAGAGTTAAGTTAGAGAATTAAAGAAGAAAATAAAAAACAATTCATTGTCACCCTTTAAATACTAAAAGGAAGTTACTTAACCAGGAAGCAAGTGAAATACGAACAGATATGAGTTATGTTTGTTTATAAAGTAGAAAGCTCTCTGTTGAAGAAACCTCAATAAGAAGTTGTTTAGACACTGTAGCAAAAGAGAGGGCCTTAAGAATCTTATTGGAAGGAGAAAAGCTTCAATGCATTTGTTCCATTTTCATGCATTTGTAGCAGCAGGTCCACAAACCATTGATTACCCCGAAATAAACAAATGTAAATAAAGGACCTAGTAGCCAAAAGACACAAGCACAAATTCTTCTTGGCATTCTTTTTGGAAAAAGCAAATGACAATCAAAACTTCGAACGTACGAAGAAAGTTGTTGAGTCACTGTGGATATAAAATGAATAATCTATTAGTTGACCAAAAGACTTTCTTCATAAAAGAATGGTCTTTCCTTCGTGGGAACGTTTGAATCCCAAGAGAGAATTGATTTGTGTAATATGTAGTACGGATAAGGTACGGGGATAAGATACGGTACAATACAGGGATACAGCAAATCTTCAAAAACTAGGATATAGATACGGAAGATCATCAATTAAAAAACATATATTTATATATATTTTTAAATAATAATATATAAAAACATAATATTTTTTTTTGTAGTACGATGTTATATAAATTTGGGGTGTTTTGAGGAGGAGGAGGACTCAAACCCACGACCTCATTAGTGCATGTGTAAAAGGTTTACTACCGACCCAACCTCATCTCATCTATATGAAAACATAATTGATAATTCATTCAAAACATATTCAGAATCCAAATAAAACATATTACATAAGTCATAAAATATTACAAAATCCAAATAAAACATAAATAAATAAATAAATAAATAACTCATAAAACATATTCTTAATTCCTAATTAACTTCATTATCATCATTCACATTGTCAAAAGATCTAAATAATTCGGTATATAATTCTGGTTCATCAAGAGAAAGGTATGCAATCTCAAGTATGCCAACATTCTCCATGTCCATGAAATCAAAACCATCCCCTCCAACATCTCAATGTTGAAATTGAAAATGAATCCTAAATGGCTAAATCCCTAATCAGATATATTTTTACAAAATTCATTTCAACCCCTAAACTTTTTAAAATTATAGTTTGATCCTATTTTTACTAAAATAATTGTAATATTACTTGTAGTGGTCAAAAAACCGTCATGGGCCCAATGATCAGGCCCACTGACAAGAGGCCTAAAACAAGCCCCAAGACACCCATCGGGCGCGAAAGCCCATATCGAACGAGGCTAAAGCCTGACCTAGCCCGTCATAGCAACATCAGGAACGTGGTCAAAAGAGCTATTAAGTAGCCTTAACCACACATTTATCACAACTTGAGCATTGTAAAAATCGTAACGCTAGACAAGAGCCATCATGGCCTCTATTGCCAGATTCGTTGGAATCAAAACGGGCAATAAAGGGCCTAAGATCCACGCCCTCACATAAAGAGGTTGAGTGGTGAAGGCTCCAAGCCTTCACTATAAATATCATACCCCTTTTCAGAGAAATGGGTCCTGATTTTCTCTATTTCTCACACACAAACTCTCTAAGTTGAGCTCTGCAATTCTCTCCGTTCATTAATTACTGCTCCATGATCTAACAGGGATCGACCCAGTCGTTCTCTAAAGTCGATCAACCCAATCCATATTCGATCCACATCAAGTCAAGGAACCTCCTAGACATCGACCCATCAAAGTCATCGATACATAATATCGACCCAATCCCAGTTCGAACAATGTTGAATCTGGGACCCATCCCCTCAACTCATCGGATCGATCGATAACCAACACACAGCTTGATTCGATATATCGAGCAAAATGGTTTGTCATTTCAAACTCTTCTCCATCTTATTCCACTTATCTTACGATATATTAACTTGAGCGTCGGAGAGTCCTTTCAAGGGAACACCCCCTCCCGTGGTTCGCCATCACTCTACTATTTTCCCTTGTTTTACAGGTTGATAATGCTCACCTCAACGATTCAGTTAATTGTATATTCGATCGACTATAGTTTGGTGCCCACTGTGGGGCCCTGGCAGCTTTCTTCTTTCAAAAACCGCCATTCCACCTAGACGTTGAATGAGAAAATGACAAAAGTAACTAATTCCATGGAAGTCGAGACCCGGTTGGCACTCTTGGAATCCCAGATGGCTGAGAACACTACTAAGTTGCATTCGCTCGAAGAAGAAAATGCAACCGTTTGAGCTCAAAACCTGAATTGCAGAACAAGGTTGATTCACTGTCAAACGACATGGCACCGTCCTTTAAGCAAGTTCCACTCGATCCGTCGAGGGACTTAAATCGTAATGCACTGAACCAAGAGTTCCCTACAAAAACTCCAGTGTCGAATGACACGGTAAGAATGCTTCCCATTTTCTCTGACTCTGATATCACTCGCTAGTTTACGGTGATTGAGGCAATGATCTAAAGGATCCCTAGGATGCCTGCACCAATCAAGCTTAGTGCAACCAATAGCTTTGTAAACTCACCCTTCATGGATGAAATCGCGATGGTTGAGATACCTAGAAAGTTCAGCTTCCCCGACATGAAGCAATATGATGGAACAACCGATCCAAACGATCACATCACTGAATACAAATAGTGGATGTTCACTGCAGCCATCCCTCAAGACCTAAGGGAAGCGTGCATGTGCAAGGGTTTCGGGTTGAGCCTCATAAGGTCAGCTCTCCAGTGGTACACCAACCATCCAAACGTGTCGATCAACTCATATGTCCATTTGACCAATATATTCATCGAGCAGTTCAACAGTAGTAAGAAGCTTGAGAGATAGGTTGACGACTTGTATTCAATCACCTTGAGTCACAACGAGAGTTTACGTAGCTATGTAGGTCGATTCAATAAGGAGAAAATTTTCATTCCATACTGCAACATGGCTACAGCCATCTTTGCCTTTAGGAAAGGCTTGCTACACGACTCAGACCTCTACAAGGAACTAACCAAGTATCCGTGTCGGACCATGGAAGATGTCCTAACTAAGGCTTGGGCCCAGATCATATGGGAGGAAGATGAAACGAACTATGTGCCATCGATAGACAATGAGGATGACATGGACAACGGTTGAGCCAACCAACTGGGGGCTAACTAGTGCTAAGAGCATGAGTGACTCAACTCAACTAAAGATGCTCACTAGATCTACGTCGATCAAATTTATATTCGACCTCCTTGAAGCCAAATCGGTAACGACATAATCAATATTGGTCCATGACTACAACAAATATCACATATAATAGCAGCAGAAAAATGTTATCAAAAGTAAACGATAGCATTCAGTTAAATGCCATGACAACCAATGTAATTAAAAGTATTATCTTTTCATAGCATTATTTACCGTGGAAATTGCTAAAAATGACCACATATATTATGGGAAATTCGTTTTTAACCACAAACGAAATTTTAATTGTTAATAACTATATTTTTAAGAAATTACTTGAATGCCCCCATGTAAAAACATCTCAAATCAGCTCTCTCTCTCTCTCTCTCTCTCTCTCTCTCTCTCTCTCTCTTTTTCTCTTTTTTTCTTTCTCTCTCCTCTGCTCTCTCTCCCCAATTTGCCTCTCACCGGCGTCGCCGAGCGCCAACGAAGGTGTCGTTGAGCTTCGGCGAGCTTCTGGGCGTCGCGGTAGTCCTTCGCGTTGTCCTTCACGCTCAGCCGTGCTTTCAGCGAGCGTCGGCGATCGTTCGCTGGTTCGCTGCTGCTTCGCCGGCGACGGGATGGCGATGGGCAACGGAATCGATCCCCCCTCCGCCGGTGATGTGGTCTGCAAAAAAAAAAAAAAAAAAAAAAAAAAAAAAAAAAAAAAAAAAAAAAAAACCTAAACCTAAACCTAATTTGAGGAAGAAGAAAAGGAGGAAGAAGAAGGGAAAATTTCAATTTATTCCAAATTTCAAGTTTTGACATTTCAATTTAGGCATGATTTCAAGTTTTGACATTTCAATTTAGTCATGATTTCAAGTTTGTACATTTCAATTTAATCGTGATTTCAAGTTTGCTTCGAGGTTTAAAAAAAAAACTATTTTCAAGGGTACTTTGGTAATTTATGGACATACACTGAATTTTTTTTTTAAAAAGTGATTATTAACAATTAAAGTTTCAAAAGTGGTTACTAACAAAAGTTTAATAATTCTAAAGGTTAGTTTTGGTTTTCTCTCTTATTTACCTGCTATAAATTCAGTTTTTTTAATGCTATAATTATTTTTTTATAGCATTTAAATGATGTTATATCATTAATAAAAAAAATGCTATTATTGTACTTATTATAACTTCTTAAAAATGCTATTGTAATTGTATCCAATATAAAAATCGTATATTTATTATTTACTTAATTATTAATTCAAAAGGTTTAATTCTACACACACACACAAAATATATATATACAAACATTAAAGGAAAAAAAATACAAATATTTATTAATGAATCAAAATAATTACATGATTCAAATAACATATTAAACTTAGAAGGAAATTTCTATATACAAAGATTTGAATTTATTTTTATAAGAAAAAAAATTGGGAGCCGATATTGACACCCATAAAACTTATTAGTACACCCATATTTTATTAAAAAAATTAATTACAAAAATATCCCAATAGAAATTTACCAATAAGGACAAGTTACTTTAATTAAAAATAAACCAAATATTATATACACTCATTAATTACACCAATATCTTCAACTATATTTCTTTATTAAAAAAAAAAAAAAAACTTACCTTTCAAAAAAAAAAAAAAAAAAAAAACTTATGATAAACCCTAATTTTTATGATAAACTGTAATTAAATTCTAATTTTATCTCAAGTATCAAATTTTTCTCATCATCACATGATTATCATATTGTTTTTTGTCTTTCTTTTATGTATAGAGTTATAAACTCTATCAAAAAACAACATTTTTTTTTTTAAAACTATAGCTGTAAATATCAACAAGTTTTTATTTTTATTTTTATTTTTATTTTTATTTTTATTTTTTTAAGATAGCCATAGATGTCAATAATAATTTTTTTTTAAGATAGCTGTATAAATAAGTGAATTCCAAATTGAAAATCTTTTGACCCCATATACATATTCCCTTTTATAAGACTCATACATTCGAGATATTTCCAAAATTAAATTGGATAATCATTAAAAAAAAAAGATTTGATTCCAAAAATAATATGATTTTTTTTTTTTATAAATTGGGTGTGGTAATAATTTAAGAGTGTTTATAAATAATATGTATTAAAATGAGTATATTTATTTCAATGAGGGTACTATTGACATTAAGATGGGTGTTTATAGTAATATTTAATTTTTAAATTTTAGACGTAGGTGTACTTATAAAAATGGGTGTACTAATAAGTTTTATGGGTGTCAATATCCATACCCAAAAAAATTACAAGAACAAGATTTTTTTTTTTTTTTTTTTTTTTTTTATCTAATTACAACAACATGATTGCTCCACCAATTTTCATCTTCTCCTTTTGACAAAACATAGCAACCTTCATGGCTTCATCTTGATAACAAGACATCAATTAAATAAAGTTATATTAATAAAAAAACAAATAAACATATATGAATTTACATAGCATCACAATTATGAAGAGATATAGAGATTGTAACTAAAATGATCTAAGATGGAAAAAAAAATCAAATAATCAAACTAACAAATAATATAGAGGAAATCATAAATCTTTTACCAAGAAATATAACTTCACAATAGAAGACATGTAATACTTCCACATGTAGATTCATAACACAATTTTCTAACTGGAAAAAAATAAATCAAATAACCACATATGTAATTAATCAAATAATTAACAAGAATTAAAACTAGGTTTTCAAAAAAAAAAAAAAAAATGAATGAAAGAGAGAAAAAACTTACCAAAAAAAATATGAAGTTTTTAATGAGAGTAGAAGATGAAGACATGTATTGATGCTTGAGAGCTTTATGGTAAAAGTAGGGATTTTGAGTGGGTGGTTTGGTGACCGTAAAACAACTCTAATAACAAGTGAAGAGAATTAAAAAAAAAAAAAAAAAAAGACAGGGTTTCAAATTTTGAAAAAAGAAATAAATTTATTTTCCCTCTTTATCTTTGAAAAAAAATAGGGATTTTAGCAAAATTGCCCTATTTGAGGGCCTAAATTGCACACATACCCTATCAATTATTTTTATAGCAAAATTGCCCCTAAAAGACGAAACTGCCCTTAATAATAATTGCCCCCAATTCCTCCATCATTTTCCAACCATGAATTTGTGCTTCGGGTCACACCTGACCCGATATCGGGTCAGTCATGACCCGAAGCACAAATTCATGGCTTCGGGTAGATTTGTGCTTCGGGTCATGACTGACCCGATATCGGGTCAGGTGTGACCCGAAACACAAATTCATGGCTTCGGGTACGGGGCAACCCGAAGCCATGAATTTGTGCTTCGGGTCATGACTGACCCGAGGTCATGACCCGAAGCACAAGAACAGTTAAAAAATAAATTTAAAAAAAAAAAAAAAGTTTATGTATTTTTATGTTTCGTATTTACCAGACCATGTTTACTAGTGAATGTAATCATACCATCTATTAAAATTCTTGCCTTGCCTTGCCATGCCATACATAAATGTTGTTTTGATTTGATTTGCAACATTGCTGCCAGTTATATACATAAATGTTGATTTGTTTATACATTTTCTGACAGCAACACTCCTACTTTTTTTTTAATCAAAATGAACTAGATGGTAACTGAATTTATAAAAAATTTGGCATTAGTATTGTTTATATTTTCAACAAATCCATATCATTTTCTATACCTGCAAACAAGACACTCCCAATATCTACAACACTTCTCAACTCCCAACATTTCATTTCACACACAATTACTACCACAGTGGATATAAATAGAAATCTCATTAATTAAACTAATAATCTGTTAATTACAATCATTTTCAACTGAATTACCTTCGACTAATATTATTACATGGCACTTGTTTAGATAACAAAAGTTGGTTTGTGGTATACCCATTCCCTTGATTTGGGTAGTGATGGGTGAATACAAATCCCAGGCAGTACAATTACATTGCAATACATTAAAAAACTTTTCTTCATCAGTTTTTTCTTCCTACTAACATTTTTGTGGTATGTTTTGATGCAGACTGGTTTCAGTTGGTCGAACGGGGTCATTTTGGCATTCTTGGAGGAGTTTGGATGGCCTAAAGACCTGAAAAATAATTGTCAGTGAGCTATGGAACTCTAATAGATTAATTTTGACACACTCCAATGAAAGAAATACATGTTTTGTTATCTCAATAATGTGAGTCTGCCTCGATAGTTGTGGATCCACTTCGAATTTTGCAACCATCCCCGTCCAAGCAGATAACTGCCTACAAAATGATAAAGTACGTAAAACTTTAATGCTGAATATACCGTGATATGAAAATTGTTAACAAAACAGATGCGCCGAACAAAACTTATAACCTGCTCTCTCGATCAACTAGTTCCAGAATTTCAGAATTGACCATACTCTGATCTATGATTTTTAATTAATTCCCTACATCACTAAATCTTATAAAATTTGATATGAATAATTTAGACATATAGGAGATGCTACAGTAAAATTATTAAATTAATCTATGATCATTAGGATATGCAAAATCCATTCTTTTCTCGTTTTCTCAAATCTGTCCAGCAGAAAACGAAATCCGACCTCTGTCCACTCCGGAATTTATAAAGATATTTATATACATGTAAAAATCACGAAATTTTGCAGAGTTGCAGTAGACATAGAAACCTATCTATATGTAAACTTTCATCATTTTTAAAAATATACAATCAGCTCTAAACGTTCCATGAACCCAGGCTGGTCTGTCAAAACAGAGTATTCCAACAGCCTTTGAAATGGTCTCAACAATACAATCAAAATCATGCTAATGGCTATTAATGACAAGATGAATCCAAATCAATCATGTACATGCCTATTCTCATAAACAAATTATAAAATTAGTCTAACATATCTAAGAATAGAAGGTTTCAAATTCGAATAGAATTTATGTGCAGTTAGTTGAAAACCCAAGCAACAATTTAAACTAAATAAAATTGAAAACCCAAACCCAAACAACAATCACTACTAAAAAAATTGAAATCCCTAACAACAATTTCAATCAAAACCATACAATCCTAAATGTTAGGGTTCGAAACTCAAAATACCTTAAATGGAACCCAAATCGGCGATGTATGGCTGCGTCGGAATGAGAAGACGGCCAGAGACGACGCCGACGTGCTGTTGATGTTGCGACAAAGACGAAGACGGGGAGATGTTGATGCTGCTGTTGACGTTGCAACTCGTTGACGAAGCCAACGAACACGTTGTGACTAAGAGGGCGTGATGTTCGACAAAGGCGAAGTCGACGACGGCGGCTGGAGGGATGGAAACTCGACGACGATGTTGGCGGCGATGGCTGGAATGTGATAGGGAGATATCGGGATGGGGTGGCAAGAGGGTTTGGGAAGGTTAGCGCAAATATGAGTGAAATTGGGTTTTTTCATGTTAAGGGTAACAAGGTCATTTCAGGGCAGTTTTGCAATTTATTTTGGTTTTAGGGTAGATTTGCAATTCAATCCCTAAAATAGGGCATTTTTGCTAAAAACCCAAAAAAATATAGGGACATGAATTTGTTTTCCCTCTTTATCAGGTATTTTTAACATGTATTATAGCATTCTTAAATGCTATATAATTTGTTTTGTAAATTATTTAATTTTTTTAAAATTTTTAAAATTTATATTTTATGTACGTTAAATTGTGTTTTTGTTAATAATAATTTAAAACACAATAATAATAATAATATGTTGAAATTAAAAAAAAAAATTATATAACAGCTTATATGATTTCATGACATATCATAATATATTTAAAATGCTATTAAATTATTATTATTCTTTAAAAATAATTAACATTTGAGCTATATAGTTTAATAGCATTAAAAATGCTATATTATTGAAATCAAAATGCTGTTTACTATCTTTTTATAGTATTTTATTACAATATGTAATAATACAGGTACATTTGATAGCATTTGGTGCAATGCTATAAAAAGTCATATTTGGCCTTCTTGACTGCAACCTCTTCACATTCCCTTGTTTTCAGTTTCAAGAATGTAAACATTTTTGGCCTTCTTGACTGCAACCTCTTCACATGAAATTCATTGCAGCTAAACGTTGCCTTAATTTTTCAAACTTACTGGTTTCTTCATCTAACTGGCTTTCATCTTCGCTGTCCACAGGTTTCTTCCGAGTTGATCCATTCCTTTCAGCCATTACTTGGAAACAAAGTTTCTCCACATCTGCCTGTAAAATACACAAAAAGAGCATATTATCATCTCCAATTATTAATTGTTCATTCAAGTTTTAGTTACTCAATGCACAAAAAATTCATCAGCATTCAGCAGCACAATATCGCTCACCTTTGAATAGCCAACATTTCTCTTAGGTGCAACTATTGCTCCTGTTGTCAAATCCTTATCTTCGTCAACGTTGCTCCTAGGTGCAAACATTGCTCTTGCCAAGTCCTTATCTTCATCAGCATTGAAGAAACACCTACGATATTTAGCTTCGTGGACCAAGGCCCCCCAAACACTATTACTTCTAGTTAAGGTTCTCTCATTCCCCAAAATCCAAAGACAGTGTCTGTAAGTAAGGCAACAATGGAACAAACAGTATTAGTCATTCAACACAGTTGATAAAATCAATCAATCCAAATTCAGTGTATTGAAAAGATTATACGTAGATAGATACCTAGCTCTCGTAAGAGCAACGTTAACTCTCTGAAGCTTGGATAGAAATCCAATTGATCCACCGCTGTTGCTTCTTACAGTCGATATTATTATTATGTCCTCCTCACTGCCTTGGAATCCATCCACTGACTTCACTCTTACAGAAAAACCATCTATGTTCTCATACTTACGGCCAAGTTTTTGCTGAATTGCAACTACTTGGCCATTGTAAGGTGATACCACACCAACGCTGAGTTTCTTTTTCGAGCCATTCCAAGCTGCATTGTAAAGATTACAGGTGACATCAAACAGAAAATTTTATGATCAGTATTAAATAGTTTTACAAGTGACTAAGAGGTCGTTTGTTTTTGTTGAAGACCGAATAGAAACTGAAACTTGAAACTGAATAACTGCTCATGAAATGAACCATCAAGCATGTAACAAGTTTTGGACAGCAAGCATCAGATGGCATTATGGACATGAGACTACAAGAAAAACATACCTTTGTACAATTTTTGCACTATGATCACCACCGCGGATGCCTCAACCATATTTCTGAGGCTGCAATCAGCATTTTCATGCTCTTCCTTTCCACCAACTATATTGATGAAAGAATAAGGACCAAACATTTGACCTGGCAAAAAGTTCTTTCTGTAACTTTCTTTTTTAACATTTGGGCCATCTGAAATCTGGTCACGATAAAAGTTCGAATTCGGGAAGGAGCTGATTGATGGATGCATCCTGTATTGTATATTCAGGAGGTGTTTTGTATGACCCAATGAGCTTAATCTCTCAAATAAACTTCTTCCGAAACCAGCTTTATCAGAAACCTGAAACAAATACCAAATTTAGTAATCAAATCCAAGTTACCAAAACAGAATGCAAGTTAAGTGTCCAAATAACATCAACATACACTGCTTTTCACCATTGCCGGTAACTGGTTTTCATCACCGATGAGAACAGCATGCTGTACACCCGGTAGTTGTAGAGGTATAGTTGTCTCACTTTCTTTTAACTGTGCTGCTTCATCAATAACAAGAAATTTGAATGGCTCCATTTTCCCTGAATGTAACTTATATGAACTAGAAACAGTGCAAAAGATTAGAGAAGCCTTTTGCAAACACAAGTCCTCTAGTTTCTTTGGAATCTCAAGTTGATGAAATGAATTCTGAAGAATATTTAAAGCAGAATAACATTCACTTCTCTTCTTGTGCAATAAGTACTTTTCATTCATACTTGATTGAGAAAGATCTTCAATTACTGAATGTGAAAAGAGAGCCTCCAGTTCTTTCGAAGCCACGTTGTCTTGAAGCAATAAAGCTTCAAAAGAATCAAGTAATCTGCTGAAAGATTTCACTTTTTGTAGAATATTTCCTGAAATGCAATTTCCTGGTATGTGTCTAAATAGGACAAATAGACATTTTCGAAGTGAAGTTTTCGAGCTTTTGAAACTTTCCCTCACAAATTCAAGAAATGACTTGTTCTCTAACTTTTCGTTTTCATTACTCATAATATCTTTCTTCTTCTTCAATTCATTTTGCAAGAAAATATGATACTGAAAAACACAACCTTCAAGAAAAGCTTTCATGGAATCTAAGTGATGCTTCCATCCTGTCTGCTGTCCAAAGCACTCTTGAAGCCTTTTAACGCGATGATCTATAAATATTTCTTCAATTTCTGCACCAATCTTCAGTCGCTCCGTGTTACCGAACAACAGAATATCTCCCAAGGGACACGAAAGAATGTCTCTTCCAGCGTCTCCTTCGGATGATTCTTTCACCAGCTTTAGAACACGAGAGGCCACTTCTGTAATCGCAACATTCGTTGGAGCACAAACAAGTGTTCTGCATTTCATTACTTTCAAGAGATTAAAGAGCAGAATACTAACAGTTTTAGTTTTCCCCGTCCCTGGAGGTCCCCATATAAGATCAACACTGGTCGTGTGGTTACAATGCATCCTACTAAGACAAGTAGAAACAGCTTTTGCTTGTGAATCATTTAGGCCAGATAATAAACGAGGAGCGAGTAACTTATTCTGCTGCACACAGCCGAGTTCACAGTTTCGCTTAACCTGACATATTCAACTCGAAAATTTCAATAAAACAACTACATATGAGCAGGCAAAGTAAATCAATAATCATGTTCAAAATGCTTACCACACCAGGATCACTGCATAAAATTTCCTTGACAATCTTCAAATTTCTTGACATATGCAGTGAATGAAATATTCTTTTGATTGGAGTTACATTGGTCAAGAAAATCAGAAACAGTGATTTCTTCAAGCTACCATCATCAACTGGGATGTCTTTTGATGCCTTGAGTTTCAAAGTTGTACCAATCTGATTCTTGGATAGGACTGATACAAATGTACACATCCTTCCCACCTTGAGCAAATCAGTCGCGGTTTCAGGCTTAGTATCTGTTAAAATTAAAATATCGCCTGGAAATGATTCGTAAGGCTCCTTGCCATTATTACTGCTGGATCTATTCTGCCAGTGATGATCGACCACAACATCATACAACCTTCCTTTGTCTTTCTTGGACTTTAAGGAAACCACTTTGGTAAGAGGTGCTTTCGAAATTGTCTCCATGGCTGAATACAGTTCTGATCGCGTTTCTTCCAGTAAAGGAAGAACAAATGACCCAAAATACTGCTCAACAGAACCAAATGATTCTGGAATCTTTTCGACCTAAAAGAAATGAAACCAATTTCAATGCAGTGGAGAAAAAACAGAGTGACATGCATACACCAATTATTAGACAGAAAGTAAAGAAATACTTCTACTATTAGATGTTTTGCAAATTGGATTTAGTGTAGGAAAGAATTCACTCAAAAGAAATTTATAACATATCGAAGTCAATGATCCCAATCCTTATTACAAGTATAGGGTCTTTCTCCAGGATTATCACATTTGATAATCAGTTGAACATCAATTTATACGGATTATCACAAGATTATCACATGTGAAATCATCAGTTAAACATCAATTTACATGGACTAGAAAACTATTCGGTATATATGTATGAACTATGTTAAAATTTTCCCAGAAAGAAGCCTGGACAAAGAACAGAAAATGATTTGATTTAAGCATAACAACATTAACATAAATACATGTCTTATGAACCAGATTGAATGTAGTAAAATATTCAAAAAGCTGATAAACAACGAAGATGATAATGGAGAAAGAGAGCAAACCTTGTCCTTGAAAAAGTCTTCATTAAGAATGTTCTTAAGAGACAGAGAAAACACAGCATCATATAAGCCATTGGCATCAGGAACTGATGTTTTCTTTGTTGATCCTTTACCTTTCATCATCATTTCAACTTTTTCTGTGTATATCATCAAACAACAATCAGAGAACTAAGTTAGAGAATTAAAGATGAAAAAAAAAAAAAAAAAACAATTCATTGTCACCCTTTAAGTACTAAAAGGAAGTTACTTAACCAGGAAGCAAGTGAAGTACGAACAGATATGAGTTTGTTTTCTTATAAAGTAGAAAAATCTGTGTTGAAGAAACCTCAATACGAAGTTGCTTTAAGAATCTTATTGGAAGGAGAAAACCTTCAATGCATTTTGTTTCATTTTCATGGTGATGACCCCGAAATAAACAAATGTAAATAAAGGACATGGTAGCCCAAAGACAAAAGCACAAAACCCTTTTGTTTGGCATTCTTTTTGGAAAAAGCAAACGACAATCAAAACTTCGAACGTACGAAGAAAGTTGCTGAGACACTGTGGATATAAAATGAATAATCTATTTGTTGACCAAAAGACTTTCTTTTAAAAAGAAGGGTAAATATCATTTTCATCCCTATGGTTTACAATATTATCCATTTTGCTCCCTGTCGTTTCAGTATTTACTAAGCAGGTCCAAACTTTTTCAATTAATCCCTATTTTAGTCCCTATAGTCCAATTCCGTTAGGGTTTTTTAGAATTCCGTCAGGCAAACGAGGGTAAGATGGTAATTCAACGTCAGAGTTTCTAGAAGCCTGTCTAATGAAAGGGTATAATGTTAGTTTTGAAATTGTAAGAAAAAAATTGTAATCCAATCTAGTTTTTCCATAAAAGATTTGAGTTTTTTTTTTTTTTTTGTTTTTTTTTTTTTTTTAAATGGGCAATGATGATCGATGGCTATTGAGTGGTGTTAGTGGATTTTAAAAAAAATATATATTTAGGTTTGGAGAAATGAATATTGTTTTAGTGGAGAAATGGATAATTTTTTTATTTTATTTTTAAAGGGTGGTGGCTAAGGTTTGTGGTGGTGGTGTAGATGATGAAGAGATGGTCAGATGGGTTGTGGTGAATCTGGTAATTGGGTTCAATTTTTTTTTTTTTTTTAATTTGATGGTGTTATTTTTAAATATGTAAATATTTATTAGAAATTAAATTTAAAGGGCAGTATGGACATTTTGGCCATTGGAGGGCAAAATTGTCCTTGCAAGCCACTCAGACATTTTAAAGGGCAAAACGTTCATTTTGCCTTCTGAACATGTCAGATGGTCCGTCTTTAACGGAAAAGTAACAGAATGACTAAACGGGCTAATATTAGAACGATGGGGACCAAAATGGATAATATAGTAAACCATAGGGACAAAAATGATATTTACCCTTAAAAGAATGGTCTTTCCTTCGTCTTCGTGGGAGCATTTGAACCCTAAGAGGGAATTGATTTGTGTAATATGTAGCATGGATACGGGTACAGGGATTAGAGGTGCAGGGACGGAGCCAGAAATTGTTTCCAGCAGAGGCGTTGTAAAATATAATTAGTTATATCGTGTATTTTAAAGGGTATGTTATAGAAAAAATTAATAAAAAAAAATACCGTTAATGTGCATTCATTTGTCAATTGACACATTAGTGGTTGACAATATGAGATTGGTCCAATGATAAAACCCCTCACACCTGCACCACAAGGTTGCGGGTTCGAGTCCTTCCCCCGCCATAAAAAATCCGGAATTTATGTAATAGTGTAATTCTTAAAAAAAAAAATGACACATTAGTAGTTGAAATACAAGTTGATTTATAGAGTTGCAATGTCTAAAATTGCTATAAAAATAATGTAGTAAAATGTTATGGCCCTTTATTTATGATTCAATAATAATGTTGACTGTTTAGGAGTTAGAAAACTAATTAAAATTTAAATTGTACTCATAGTATTTTTCTAACATCCAAAAACTAGTTTAATTTCAAAAAATTTATAAAAGTTTGTTTGATAAAATATCTTAATAGTTAAACATAAATTGGTGTGGGTATGAAGGGGAGAGACTCGAATCCACAACCTCGTGGTGTGGGTGTGATGGGCATACAGCTAGATCAACCACATCTTGTCTAATATATGTATATGTTTGGTTGACATATTTTAATTATATAAATTAACACATATTGATTATTTAAAAATAAATAACATATCAAAAGTATAATATGGTATTAGGGTGATGAGTGAGATAATTAATATCGTAAGAGAGAACAAAATTATTTGAATGAGAATAATATTAGTTGAGATAGAACATATATGTTATGATCGAATTTCATTTATATTTAAGATACATTGAAAATAAATACTATATTTAAAATCAAAGATATTTTTTATGTGATTTGATGGAAAAAATATTAGATGCCTTGTTTATAATAAAACTAGAAAAAGAAGGAATGAAATAGGGGTGAAAGCATAAAAATCTAAGAATTAAAAGGATGTTACAAAAGTTAAAACATAGGAAAAGTTGTCTTCAGGGGGGCAGTGGCCCCCCCTCGCCTTATACTGCAGCCGTCCCTGTAGAGGTGACCCTGGTTTCGGGTCGGTTTGATTCCGGTTCGGAACCGGCAGTGAGCTTGATTTGTGCAATATGTATCACTGCTTTCATATTCATCTCCAAGTCTATCTTTAATAGACAATACTTGGGCAGCATAGGGTGACACTACACCAACGCTGAGCTTCTTGTTTGAGCCGATCCAAGCTGCATAGAAAAGAATCATAAAAAACGATAGCATATTTCAGGGCGCATAAAGACTGTACGAGAATATGATGAAGAGCACACTGAAAAATGTCTTAGCATTAAATTAAAACAAGATATCAGCACTTTAGTTTTCTAATTTACAAAATTGTAGTAGAAGACTAATAGAAATAAATGGATAAATCACAAAGTGGTAGTGCTCTTTTTTTTATTAATATACATATAGGAAACTATAATGATTTCATTAAAGAAAGAAGAAATAAAAGACAACAAGATATCCATAACTCAAAAACCTTTCGTGGACTACAAAAATTAAAAAAAGTATAGAAACTTGTATGAACTTAGCCCCAAACCGATATAAATATATGTTAGAAAAATATCTATTTTCAATAGAATTGAATACAAAGCTACCCCAAAACCATTTTCCAATTTAAAAGGACGAAAAAATATGAAGTATCTTGGAATTCTTCGGGAACGGAAGCCCAATATGAAGACAAGAATTTGAATTACTACATTCTGCAGCCTTGCTGCTGTCACTATTTTCCTCATCACTTTTGCTGCCGGATGCCATGCCAGTCTTCGATTCCTTCCCTTCAAGGTTTGAAGGTTGCTGCAAGAAAAAGCGATTCCAGAGAGGCTCCATAGTTTGCCTTCTTGACCGCAACCTTCGGAGAAGTTCTTCAATAGTTGAAACATTGTTCTCGAGCTCCAGCTCACTGTAATTTTTTCGTAGAAATTATGTGTTAATAATTTACTCATAACTGGTTCAAAAATACTGCATCAATCATGTAAAATCTAATTCAAAGTCCAATCACTTTCTGCTAAGAGATACTAAGTAACATCTTCAAGTCACATCAGTGATTTTACAAAATATGTTGATTTAAGATGCTACTGTAAAAAAAAAAAAAAAGGGAGGGACAAAATGCATGAGAATGAACCAAAGCCTTGTTTCATTAAACTGACCTCACATCCAAGAATGCATAAAGTTGCTTCAATTCTTCAAGCATACCGACTGCTTTGTCAAATTGCCTCTTATCTTCCCTGTCAAATGGGTTCTTTTGAATAAATCCATCCATTACGGCAATTAAAAGACGAATGATTTTCTTCACATCCACCTGTTGAATACGCAAAAGAATAGTCAAGAATCTAGACATTGTAACACTTCATCTCATCACATGCTTTAAACTGCAGTGTCGAGTGTCGACTCATAAAAATAAAACAATGTTGCATACCTTAATACTTGTAGCATTTAACACTATGCTCTTTTGACCTTTTTCTTTGTCTACCAAATTTAAGGCTTCAAATATTTTCCAGAATTGTCTAATAAGGTTCATCTCCATCTTATCCTCGTTTATGTTATGAGAATTCATGTCCTGATCTGCAAGGGAAGCAGAGTCAGCTTCTGCAGCTCCAGCGTGACCTTGAAATTCTTCATTTTTTGGAAACAAGATTCCCAATATGTCCTCCTTGCTTTGGCTAGTCATCATGTCCACCAAAATAGCACCTGGACTTGTAAAATTTGGACAACCTTTCACTAGACTCACAATCACTAGAGGATTGCCAATCTTTTTAAATGCTTCAGCAAACACATTTAAATCCAGGAAATTGTCTTCCCTTCCTCTGCAAAGAGAAACATAAAATTCCCATGGCAGTTCTTTGGTAATATAGTTCCTACCCAGCAAGCCACAAAGTAAACTTGCACAATTGCCAAAGTTCAAATGTAGCAGACAAACTATGACAAACAAACTCAAAACTACCAGTGAGTAGCCGTTCACATTTGTATGACATTTCCTAATCCATTGCAATGTATCTCCCTTGTTATAAAGGAGCAGCTGAACAATATGCGTGACAGACTCAAGCACATGTCCAATGGACTGTCGCCCATCAGCCTGTAAGAAGGAAATCGGTTCAATTTTTCCATCCAGGTGGACTAGCCAATCAACAAAAGAAGACTTTGTACTTAAGATGCAGCCTTGGAAGCAAGACAACATAATCACAAGGCGCTCAATAAGATATAGGAAACAATCAGGTGATATACAGTCATGTTCTTCCCTCCAATTGGCTTCATAAGTATCTAGTAATGCTCCATGAAATTTCTGAACAAGAGACAACTCGCTTAGTAGAATATCTCTATTGCACGGTGCAGAACCCTGTTGAGATTCTAATACCATTTTAGCATAGAGACTCTCTAAGAATGCCTTCCATGGTGAATTTCCATCACACTTTTTCACAACTTGCTGATATAATTCATTCTGCAGCTTACCAGACCTAAATATCATAACTGCCACACGTCCAATCTGCCCAAAGGATAGCTTTTTCTTCAAGCCAATGCATTGAAAAATAACTTCTTGAAGTATACTCTTATAAGCCTCTGTTCCTCTCAGATAAATCATATTCTCTCTCAGAGATTCTCTCCAGTCTAGAGGAAATATGTAGCCAAAAAAGTTCTCGGTCGAAAGTTCAAGAAACTTCTGTAGTTTCTTAGCATCGCCAAACTGGCGGTACAGAAACTTGGAATCCAAAAGAAATTTTACAACATCAAAAACATAAGAAAGAGACATAATTTGGCAGAACACAGACTGTGAATTCTTCATTGACATCTTGTAGAGGGCTTCAAGATTGTCCAACACCTTCATACCAACAGAAAGTAATTCTGCACTCCAGTAACTCCAAGCAGCAGAGACAAGGTGGTGAACATCGATAGAGACCAAATTCCCATTCCTTTTAACATATCCATCATCCAACTGTCTCACCCAGTTAGCATCACAATTCAGCAAAAGATAAAAGGAATCTAGGTTGTACTGTTTCAACACCCCCAAGTAATTCAAACAGAAGTCTCCGTAACAGTCATTATCATACTGGTGGGTTTCAAGATGTCCAAGAAACTTGAAAATGTTAACAATCTGGTCTTTCCAGTAATTCCAAAAGTAGACCAGTGTATCAATAGATACGTTTCTTTCACATATTTTTCCCTCTGAAAACTTCATGGGATTCAAAATCAATCCATCTTCCCACTCATATTTAGCAGTATTTGAGTCAAGATGAACATCCAGAATCATTCGAGCAGATAATATTTCACCTCTGATACTATGATGTCTCTTAGAAGCATTAAACTGCTGATTCATTGTTAGCAAGTTAGCTTGATTGTTTGATAAGATTTCAGCCTCATTGCAAACAAATTCATAGAATTGGTTTGAATCATTTTTTGCAAATGACTTGGCTTTCTCTAACAGTTCTTCTTTCTGGGTAAACTGTGTTAAGGGCCAACCTTTGCTCCCGTGTGACCATAGAGAGTTTGAAAACACATAGTTGAGAATAAGTGTTGATGCTTCTTTGAAATTCCCAGCCTTCTGGAGCAAACCAGCTGAATGAAGAACATCTCCTCTCAGTTTTGCAATAGTTGCAGCTTCTAGAAAGTTTCCTGATTCTTCTTCCAGTAACAGAAGCTCATTCAAACAGTTTAAAGACTTCAAAAAGCTGCACCTCAAATCCATGGAATGAAAAGCTTTAACAAATTTCATCATGGATTTACCATCTTTAAGCTTATGATAATGAAGAGCACAACTCTCTAGAAAGCCTTGTTCAATTTTGTTAATATCATCTCTTCTTTTAACTGCACCAACGTCTGTATTGGCATGTTGTTTCCAGTAGTGGATGCATTGTAAACCCAGGTCAAAAAGCTTCCCTTGGGAGCAAACATTTAAGCATTCTGAGAAAAAATTGCACTTGGCATATATTTCTGCTGAACGCTCATAGCACCCGGCCAGATAAAAACATTCTGCAGCTCTTTCCAACCCAGATTCCTCACATTTTTCAAAATAAATCCTACCTGCAAGAATAAAATATTAAAATCTGAATGTCAAATCCAATATCATCAAGAGGTTTCAGATACCTCCTTTTGCTTTCAACAACCGTAAATTAATGCCAAAACATTTTGAACGGAAATAATTAGAACATTTGCATTGTAAAATGACAAAACAAAATCCACGGCCACAGTAGGATAAGACATCTAGACTCTAGTAGAGCGCAACAACAAAATAGTGAAGACATACAACATATTTAAACACAGCATCAAGGTCAGCATATATCTTAATGAGTTAACACTATTGAAAACTGTAAGATTTGAGAGTAATCAATTGAAGTTTGTGAGATTATTTCAAAGTTTCACAGAAAATATCATAAATATGAAGTTATTAACCATAAACTGCAGCACAAAAAGGTGACAGATTACAGGCCTTCAACACTAAAAGTCTAATTCACACCTGCTCTTTCATAATCCCCCAAATCAGAAAAACATCTGGCAGCAGTATCAGCCTTGCCTATTGCTTCGAAAATTTCTGCAGCTTCCCTAAGAATAATGTTAGCCTCTTCAGGATTTGAATTGCGCTCACGGTCTGCGGCAGCTTTAAGGCTGGCAGCTTTCGACCTTCTTTCCCAATAAGTATCTCCAGCTCTTTCAAAGCACATTGTCGCCATCTCATAGTTATGCTCATGAAATAGCTGAAAAGAAGAAATAATCAACAAAAAGAGAAAAAAAGGAATATATATATATATACTGTACTACAGTGATGGAAATAAAAAAAACGTAGCCAAATATCAAAAAGGATCCTATCTCCAATAAAATGCAACGTAACAAAACATATTATTGACAGTAAACAAACTTTCCTCGTAGCTGTGACCCGTGATTATCTTGATGGTTGAATTTGTTCTATGCAGTATATATGATGCAGCAAAGATATGATACTTAATAAAAACAACTGATACGACTATACGAGTACCAGGGCAATGGATTGTGTTGGAAAGCTTTATTTACTAGAGTTAATGCTGTTGTATTTTGTGGGAAAACATGTAATTAGTTAGTTGTTAGTGGTTATAGCATTAATTACAGTGGTTAGTAGTTGGTGGTTATAGCATTAGTTAGGAAACCTTTTTTTGTGTATTTATATGCCCTGATTGTAATCCTTTCTAAGATTAATCAAAATATAAAATTTCCACAGATTGAAACATTCAAAATGAGTGATACCAATGTCTTAACAAGTAAAGGTGACAATACTAGAAGCATAATAAAAACTGAAGGGATTGATTGTTATAGTAATGAAGTTTAATGTCATTATAAGGAAAAACCAACAAACCTTGATGCCCTGCGACCTCCACTCCTCTGGGCTGCTTGCAACTTGCATGGCCTGTGCGAGTGAATCATCCAGCTGTCTAACTTGAACAAGAGACTTTTTCTTCCAAAGGTCAAACATAGGTTTGGAGAACTCCTCCATGTTCTCCCAAATCCATAGCCTTTGCCTTGTACGAGTTATCGCTACATACAACTGCTTCAGTTCAAAACACAAGATGCTATGTTTAGCTTCATCAAAGCTCGGGAAGGACCTTGGTGAGTTAGAGTCGAGTAAATCTTGTTCCTTCATATATTCATATATAACCCTCCACTTAATTTTCAGAGTAGAAGTGCCAAAAAAGTTGTACAACAGTACATCCTGTAAGAGGAGATGATATAAGCCACTAATACGAAAAATATAGATTTATAAATTGTATTAATAGAAAAAATTTTGACAAAAGTAGGAGCAAATTTAGCTTTTAGGTTGCACATGTATAAACAAATTTTAGAGGAATTGATTTTAAACAGTTAACTAGATCTTTGACTATCCTTCAACAAAAGAGCACAATATACTAAGAGTACTCACGGACACAAAATGAAGAATAATCTACAAAAAATTAAATCAATCTTAAATCTTAATAAAGAAAAGAAATAATAAATGTACAACATATATAATCACCTGAAATTCAAGTCCCTTGCACTCTAAGATTGTAAGCACAAGAGCTTGCTTGCCAACATGATTAGAAATTTCCTTCCGAGCACAATCATCCCGAACTAATATCACCTGCTGTGCTCCGAAACCAACTATATTCCCGCCAAAATTTCCTCTATTTCCAAAAATTTTGATGATGGCATCTTCATTGTTCTCTGATTCAAGCAAAATCGGAGGTTCCCCGTAAATAAGACTTATTTCAGGTTTTAAAACATCAATAGAATGGGGGAAGAAACGGAATAGAAGTTCAATTATGCTTTGAGCTAACTTCAATACACCTGCATGGGTACGGAAGTTCTGTCTCAAACTGAGAACATCTGAAATTTGTCCTTTCTGTTCCCTTCCAACATGTCCATTGCAACGTGACTCCAAAACAAATTTCTTGTAGAAAAGAGCTCGTATATCTTGGAACCGGAAATCAACTCCCCTGGCAATTGTTTGTGCTGTATCGCCAGAAAAAACAAAACCCTCAGCAACATTTCTACAGATATATTTGAAAAGAGCAATTTGACTCATGGTAAGATCCTGCGCCTCATCGATGTAAACAAAATCCATTTCATCAACATGGAAATTTCCATCCCTAAGTCGGAAATGAAGATCAATTACTAGATCCGCCAAATCAAATTCACCGTTTTTCACCTTCATCTTCTCATAATTTAGAAAGGCATCATAAATTTTCTCTCTCTTGCGTGTACTTAAATTAGAAACCCTGCCCCCTGATAATTGAACATAATCCTCTCGACTAAGTCTACCATCACCAACATCCATAGCGCGCAGGCCACCTTTTATATGAGATATAATCTCTGTGAAGACTCTAGATGAATCAAGCTTCTTTGTTAATTCAGAATTAAAATGGGGCCAGTATAGTAAACCAAACCTCTCAAAATTAACCTCTTTTGTCCTGATAAAGGTATGTAAGGCAACTGATCTTGAACTTTGTATACGACCATCAGAGGGTTTCTTTATGTCAAGGAATCTCTCAAAATATGAAGGACCCAATGCCCCATCAAGCATCATCAAGAATTTATGATATGTTATGACAAGGGGAAAAGACTTAAGTGGAATATCAACAAAAGAATTTGGGATATCATTGAATTCTGTCGCGTCATCAAAATCATCGACATCAAGTAAGCTGCTTTCATCTGGAAACTTCTCACCCAAGGCAGAGCTGCACACATAACAAACCCTATCAATTAGGAGTAACACGTCTACATGTAGAAAATGCAATAAGTGATTTCTCATTACCCATCCCACATTCACAAAGAAAACTAGAAAAGCAGATTACCAACAACCATTTGTTTGAACATTCACACACCTTTTCAAGTGAGATATATGTTGCTTTACAGCAAAACACAGTTTAGGACTGACTGTGACAAAAAGTTGGCGCAAGATTGGTCTCTTAGTCTCTTCAATAACTTCTTCAATCTCATTTTCCTGGCTAATAAACTGATCTGTTTTAGTCTTAGCTCCATAGAAACCTTCCATTGCCATATGGTGCAATTTTTCTTTCTGAAATAATTTCGTGATCAATATAGTAGTTTTTCCGGTACCTGACCGACCATGTATGAAGGTACTTCTTGGGAAAAGTATCATCTCCCGCTGTTCATCTGTGACCTCAAATGGGAGATCCAATTCTCTACCATCACGGTCTGAAAGCAAGTGGCTAACGACATCTGATGATAAGGAGTAGAATTTCATCAGCAACAAACTCTCCCTCACCTTTGAATTCTCAACATAATTTCTACCATCAAAAGCATCTCCACTTAGGCCATTCTCATTTTCATTAGAAAATTCCTTGACACGGACAATTTCAGTAGAGGCCACCCAAGTCTTTGGAACTTCCAAATTCCTACGTGCAAACAGACAAGCCACAGTAAGAAAACAAATTTGTAATTCAATATTAGAAGAGAATCATATTTAACAAATCCAAGTGCATTAGTGTTCAATGTTTGTATCATCAACTTGATTCATCTCCAAGATGGAAAAAAAGAGCAGACATACCCCTCAAGACATTTCTCTTTGCAACGATTTACATAATCATCGGTGTACTTGACAAATATATCATCGAGACGTTTCACCAATTTGGACACGTCCTCCAAAGGCAATATATCCCAGACCTTCAAAACTTGTATGTACTGCAGTTCCTTTACGATGTCTATTGTGCAAACAATATTTAAACCTTCAACCTTGAATTGCTTCACAATGTGCAAAGAACTTTCACAAACTGAGTCTATCTTCCTCTTTTTAGGTCGCCATCCACTAGCAAGTTTCAGTAGGAGGTTGATAACTGATTTTTTCTTCTGGGCTGACTTCAGCTTTTTAAAAGATTGCATGAAGTTTTCACTAAAAACAATCTGAGGAAATAAAGAAACTCAGTTGTATCAACAGTAGCCACAATACTATAAACTGAAAGGTAAAAAACCTATAGTTTCTAACTATATATACCTTCCATCTTTGGTTTCTGAAAAGTATACTATCTGGATTAAGCAATTCTTCTAATTCATCCAACTCTTTCTTGACTTGTAAAATCGCTTTGGCCAAATCGTTATCGTCGTCGGCATTAAAGAAACACCGACGATCCTTAGCATCACGGACTAAGGATTCCCAAACAGATTCACTTCTAGTCAGAGTTCTTTCACTCCCCAAAATCCATAGACAATGTCTATAAGGCATCAAATGAACAATAGTCATTCAACATAGATGTCAAAAAAGGTATAACTACACTGTATTGCAAGATTTTACATAAATTAATACCTAGCCCTTGTAAGCGCAACATTAACTCTCTGTGGCTTCGATAGAAATCCAATTGATCCACCAGCATTTGACCTTACAGTTGATATAATAATTATGTCCTCTTCGCCTCCTTGAAATCCATCAACAGACTTTACTTTCACAGAAAACCCATCACTGCTTTCATATTCATCTCCAAGTCTATCTTTAATTGCCAATACTTGAGCAGCATAGGGTGACACTACACCAATGCTGAGCTTCTTGTTTGAGCCAATCCAAGCTGCATAGAAAAGAAATCACAAAAAACGATAGCATATTTCAGGACGCATAAAGAGTATGATGTACGAGAATATGATGTATGAGAAAATGATGAAGAGCACACTGAAAAATGTCTTAGCATTAAATTAAAGCAAGATATCAACACTTTAGTTTTCTAATTTACAAAATTGTAGTAGAAGACTTTATAAAAATAAAAGGATAAATCACAAAGTGGTACTGCATTATATATATATATATATATATATATATATATATATACAGAAATTCTATTATCAGTTCGAACTGACAAAAGTTATATCAGTTCCTTGCATGTGGGCCACTGGATTTAAATACTTTGACTTGGCTGTATGCACTTGTCAGTCAAAGTATTTAAATCCAGTGGCCCACATACAAGGAACTGATATAACTTTTGTCAGTTCGAACTGATAATAGAAAGACTGTATATATATATATATATATATATATATATATATATATATATAATGTTTTCATTAAAGAAAGAAGAAACAAAGGAAAACAAGATATCCGCATCTCAAAAACCTGATACAAAAGAGAACAAGATATCCACATCTCAAAAACCTTTTGTGGACTACAAAAAACGGGTAGAAATTTGTATGAACTTAGCCCCAAACCCATGCCATAAAAATATCTAATAGAAAAGTATCTATTTTCAATAGAATTGAATACAAAGCTACCCAAAAACCATTTTCCAATTTAAAAGGATGAAAAAAAAAATGAAGTATATATCTTGGAATTCGTTGGGGACGGAAGCCCAACATGAAGCCAAGAATTTGATTCTATCCTACAAGCAATTAATGTCTTCCTCTTGTCTATCTTCAAAGATTCTACTATTTCTCTCTTACCAAATTACCCACAAAGGGAAACATCAAAAATTAAATAAATCATAATATATAAAGTAATGTTGATGGGTCACAAATTAAAAAACACAAATCTCTTATGGTAAAATAATAATCAGTCTCCAACAACACATACCTTTGTACAATTTCAGCAGTATTTTCAGCACCACAGCAACCTCAACCATATTTTTGCGGCTGTGGCCAACATCATCAAACTCTTCTCTTCCACCTAATATATTGATAAAAGAATAGGTACCAAACATAGGACCTGGCAAATAATGTTTTTCATAGCTTATACTTTTGACATTTGGGCCATCTAAAATCTGATTTTGATAAAACTGCAAATTCGGGAAGAAGCTGATTGAAGGATGCATTCTGTACTGTATATTAAGTACGTGTTTTGGGTGACCCAAAGTACTCAACCTCTCAAATAAACTTCTGCCAAAACCAGCTTCGTTAGAAACCTAAGAACAAAACCAAAGAAAAAAAAAATGAAATGAATATACAGATAATTAACATATAGAAGTTGCAATTCAAGTTCAAAAAAACAATAAGAAAGATTGTTCAAGGAAACAAAGGAACATGATGAGTAACATAAAAATCCAAATAACATCACCATACATTGCTAGCAACCATCGCCGGTAATTGGCACTCATCACCAATGAGAATAGCATGCTTTATATCTGGGAGCTGTAGAGGTATGGTTGACTCACTTTCTCTTAACTGAGCTGCTTCATCAATAACAAGAATGTTCAGAGATTCCATTGCCACTGAATGCAGCTTATATGAACTAGATGCAGTGCAACAAATTAAAGAAGCCTTTTCCATTAATGATTTATGGTTCACAACACTAGGAAGGTTACACGAGCTAAGCGAATCCATCAAACATTTTAAAGCAAAATAACATTCACTTCTCCTCTGCTGCAGCAGGTACTTTCTATCCGTTATCAACTCAGAAAAATCTTCAACTGGATGTGAAAAGAGTTCCTCAAGTTCTTCTGAAGCCACATTATCATGAAACAATAAAGATTCAAAAGAATCAAGAAGGCTAATAAAAGATTGAATGTTTTGAAGATTATGTTCCAAAATGACACTTTTTGGTATGTGGGTATAGAACACAAACAGACACTTTCTAAGTGGAGTTGCAGCACATTTCAATTTTTCCCTCACAAATTCAAGAAATGACATGCTCTTCCCATTGCCATTTTCCAAGAAAATATGATACTGAGAAACACAATCTTTGAGAACATCCATCATGGAATTAAAGCATTGTTTCCAGCCCGTTGTCAATCTAAAGAACTTTTTAAGTCTTTTAAGGCGATAGTCCATATATATCTCTTCAACTTCATCTTCAACTTTTAGTCGATCCTTATTTCCAAATAAGAGAATATCTCCCAGTGGACAAAACATTGTGTCTCTTCCAGAATCAGCTTGATATGATTCTTTCACCAGCTTCAAAAGACGAGAGGCCACTTCTTTAATTGCAACGTTTGTCGGCGCACAAACAAGAGTTTTGCGTTTCATTTTAAAAAGGGTAAAGAGAAGCATACTAACAGTTTTAGTTTTCCCAGTTCCTGTTGAGCCCCATATAAGATCAACACTGGACTTGTGATTACATTGGATTCTGGCAAGACAAGTCATAACAGCCTCAACTTGTGAATTATTCAGGGTGGATGATAAATTAGGGCAAAAAATTTCATACCAGCTGCCCTCACATTGCACACACAGTTGGCAGTTTTCCTCAACCTGTCATTATTCAAAATGAAATTTCATTAAGGAAACTCAACAGTTAATGTCAGCAAGCAATAATAAATTTGATGAATCTAAAACTTACTATATATTATTTCCATTTTTGTACTACATTACATTCAAATATTCAATGCTTATATATATTCCCTGGTACCAATAGATGAAATGATAATGCCATGGTATCAAATCTAAAAAAATACATCTTAAATGCTTACCACAGAATTGGTGCATAAAACCTCATTGATAATCTTCAAATTTCTACGTTCGTGCAGCGAATTCCATACTCTTTTGCTAGGAATTATATTTATCAAGAAAATCATAAACAATGATTTCTTCATGTCATCATCAACTTGGTTGTCTCTTGAGGCCTCAACTTGAAAGTCAAAATGTCTATAACCAATCTCTTTCTCATCCTCATCCTCATGCGGGGTTTTTGTGACTAATAGAAAAGTCCACATCCTTCCCAGCCTTTGCAAATCAGAAGCAGATTCAGGCTTAGCATCAGCTAGAATCAAAACATCCCCAGGCAATGTTTTGTACGGATCCTTCCCACTACTAAATCTGTTCTTCCACTCATCAACCTTAACATTATATAAATGTGTTCCATATCGATATGGCTTGGACTCCTCCTCTAAACCAACAATTTGTGCATAAGGTGCTTCTTTGATTGTATCGAAGCTTGAACACAATTGTGCTCGCGTCTCTTCTAATAGAGGGTAAACAAATGAGCCAAAATACTGCCCAACAGACTGAAATGTTTCAGGGATTTTTCCCACCTAAAGGAAATTGAAGCAATGATTAAATGCAGTAATGAATATAAACAGAAACATATAATTAAAGAGAACTTTTGGTTAATAGTATGCAGTAGAAAGGGCAGTATCAATTATCAACAACAAATATGTGTATTGTATGCATTTGTAATGGCTTGCAAAATGTCAATCACCCACATAAAATTACATTCATGCATCACACAAAGGATTTAATGTAGTTAAACATATCTGTTCTTACATCTATTACTAGGAATTAGCTGTGAAACCCCTATATAGTTGCTGAGTTGATATAATGGCGGTTTGGTTGCGCCTGTATATAGCCTCCACCATCCACCCCCAAAGTGGAGGCTCGCCAGTGTTGGTGGCGGAGCATGGTGATTGTAGTGCCAATTTTCTATTGCCTCGGGTTATAACTTATAACTTAGAAATTGAATTTTCATCTGAAAATGTGTTTAGTGAATAGTGAGGGTTGATTTTCCAAAACAGAGAAAATCAAGAGTAACCTCACAAGATATTAGAATTTCGTTTTTAATTGTTAGTAGCCATGTTTAATTGCTATTACTACTAATCTACCCCTAATTAAAATAAAAAAAAACATGAAATCGTTATCTCGAACCTATGATATCAAAATTATTAGCACAGACACTCTAACTAAACTTACAAGTCAGGTTGAATGCTTTTATTTCTTAATGATAAATAATATTTAACATAAAAGAATGGTTTCACGTTTTTTGAAACAATGGTTTCACGTTTTCTACCTCAACAATAACACATTTTTTTTTATTAAAAAAACAAAATAGATCCGCATTTTCTCCGCCAGTAGTTTCACATTTTTGTTCACAAAATGGTTTCATGTTTTTCAAACTTTAAATAATCTAGAAAATAGTTTACAAAGTATTTTCTTGTAATTTTTTCCAAAAACCTTAAATAAATTGATTATTAATCAAACAACCCAAAACTCACAATATATAAATTAAGTGTTTCAAAGTAAAAGAATGGAAAATGAAAGAGAGTTATTTACACATACTATCAACACTTGTGAGCCTACAACTTTCTCCAACAACACCCATTGATTTTTGTTGATGAAATGTGTCCATATATTTTAAATCTTTGTTTTTCTAACAAAATAAGTAATTTGGAGTGAAGTTTGTGTTTGATTTGATAGAGGATGAAAGAAATGAAGAAGAATGGAAGAAGGTGATAATGAGTTGAGGGCATTTCGGTAATTTTCTGGTTATGAATTAAAATATATATTTATTTTATTTTTTGATGTGATTATTAAGAGCAAATTGTAAATAATTTGTATTATGCTGAAATCAATTATTCTCATTGATTATTGAATTATTTATACAAAAGGAGATTGAGATTGTAATCAGGTATGTGTACGAAAACTTAAGTTAATGGTACAAGGAATTCTACTCTATCTAAGCTATGTGCTGTAAGGAAAGTGAGCGTATAAGGAATGCTAATTTGAGTTGTACAAGGAGTAGTAATTAAACTAAACAACACCGTTTTGAACGTTTGGAGCAGAGTCTCTAATACGCCCCCGCAAGATGGTGGGCATTTCTGACACACCAATCTTGGACCGTAGCAGAGAAAACCTTGTCCGGGACAAGGGCTTGGTGAGCGAGTCGGCCAGTTGGTCAGACGAGACAACATGAGATACACGAAGCTTGCCACTTTGAACCTTTTCCCGAACAAAGTGAAAATCAATAGCAATGTGCTTCATTCGGGAGTGGAAAACAGGATTGGAACAAAGATAAGTGGCACCAATGTTATCACAGTAAATGATCGGTGGGGCAGCGGGCGAGATAAGAAGCTCGCGCATTAAGGAAGAAACCCATATTACCTCTGCGGCAGTGTGAGCAACCGCCATGTATTCAGCTTCAGTGGAAGACCTAGCAACAGTGCGTTGCTTACGAGAGCACCACGAGACAGCATTTGACCCAAGAAAGACAACATACGCACTGGTGGAGGTGCGGTCATCCTTGTTTCCAGCCCAGTCAGCGTCAAAGTATGCATGCAGTGATATTGGGGAGTCACGACGCAGTAGTAACCATGATTGATCGTACCACGCAGATATCGCATGAGACGTTTGGCAAGAGACCAGTGACTGGTCGTCGGTCGATGCATGAATTGGGCAAGTTTATTTACTGCGAAAGCAATGTCAAGACGAGTAAACGACAAGTATTGAAGGGCCCCAATTACCTGTCGAAACTCAGTGGCATCAGTAAGAGCGGTGCCATCAACAAGCTTGAGATCATGATCAGTGGGCAGGGGTGTGGAGACCGGCTTGGCATCAAGCATCTTGGTGCGAGATAAGAGATCAAGGACATACTTTTGCTGAGAGAGATACAAACCCGCCGAGCAGGGGAGGACTTCAACCCCAAGGAAGTAGGACAGGGTGCCAAGGTCCTTGATTGAGAACCTCTGAGCCAGAGTCATTACGAACTTGTCAACCGAGGCACTATCACTTCCAGTGACAATAATGTCGTCAACGTATACCAACAAAAAAAGAATACAACCATTAGTATTAAAGATAAACAGAGAGGTATCGGAGTGTGAGTTGACAAACCCATTCTGAAGAAGGAATTGGCGAAGCTCGTTATACCACGCTCGAGGCGCCTGCTTGAGACCATAAATCGCCTTCCTGAGACGACAGACATGTGATGGAGATGCAGGATCCGCAAAACCTGAGGGTTGTGCCATATACACGGTTTCAGACAGATGACCCTGTAGGAATGCATTGTTCACATCAAGCTGGCGTAGGGACCACCCACGTGACACTGCTATACTTAGGACAATGCGAATAGTGGTGGTTTTAATAACCGGACTGAAAGTGTCAGTGTAGTCAAGACCCGGTCGTTGATGAAATCCCTTGGCGACTAGGCGAGCTTTGAATCTTGAAATTGAGCCATCCGGAGCTCGTTTTATGCGAAACACCCACTTACATCCCACAACATTATTTAAAGCATTTGAGGAGACCAAGTCCCACGTTCCATTGCAAACAAGAGCATCAAACTCTTCAGACATTGCACGTCTCCATTCCAGAATTTTCATTGCCTGAGAGGCACATGTAGGCTCGACAGAGGTAGGAGATAACACACTGGTGAGAGATAGTTTGGAGAGGGGTTTGTGTATGTTATTTTTGGATCGGGTGACCATTTGATGATTGTTAACGGGAGCTATGTCGGGTGAGATTATTGTAGCGGCAGGAGTGATGGTTTGGACGTGATTTGGGGCGGTATTGGGGGTGGTATTAGGTGCGACCAGGTGTTGATTATAGGGAGCAGAATTGGGGACGGTGGGAGTGGCATGTGGCTGGTCGGTGCAAGGTGCAGTTGGGTGAAGGAGATTTGTTGCATGGGACGGTGCATTGGACGGTGCATGGGTGAGTGGAGTGTGGTGCAGCTGGGTGGGTGGGACGGGATGTGGAGCAATAGGATATGGTGCTTGCGGTGATGACGAATGTAACAAAGGACTTACCGAATTATGAGTAAATGGAGACGGAGCCGTAACTTGTGCTCGGGAATCAGGAGGCGGTGTCTGACGAGATATCTCATGCGCAGCTGGAGGTGGCGAAGAGTGGGCATGGGAGACCGGTATGGCGACAGACGAAGACTCATGGGGTAGCCAGGAAGAACACGTGTGGTTGTCAGATTGAGGAAGATTTGTGTGTAATGTTTTGTGTGGAAAAACTGACTCAACAAAATTGACATGTCTGGAGACAAATATACGATCAGTTTCTGGATCTAAACAGTGATAAGCACTTTGTGACTGTGAGTACCCTATAAAGATGCATGCTTTAGACCTAGGTTCAAGTTTGTGACTGTTGTAAGGCCTAATCCATGGGTAGCAAAGACACCCAAATACGCGCAACTTGGCATATGACGGACTGACACCAAAATTTTTGGCAAAAGGGGATGACATGTCTAGGACAGGTGTAGGCATCCTATTGATCAGGTAGACAGCAGTTTGAAAAGCATAGGACCAGAAGGTGGGGGGAAGCGAGGCATGTGTGAGAAGGGATAAGCCCGTCTCTACAATGTGACGATGCCGGCGCTCGGAGACACCATTGTGTTCCGGTGTGTGTGGTGGTGTAGTGTAGTGTGAGATACCAAAAGTTGCCAGAGTTTTTCTGAGAGCTATGTATTCACCACCATTGTCACTGTAGAGTGAGATGATGGAGTTTTTGAAAAAAATTTCAACTAACATTTTGAAACGAATGAAAATAGCATGGACCTCAGATTTTAGTTTTAAAGGGTACATCCACATATATTTCGTAAAGTGATCAACAAACAGTACATAGTACTTGTAGCCATCTTTAGAAATAATTGGAGAGCTCCAAACATCAGAATAAATAATTTCAAGTGGTTTGGAACTAACAACAGTAGATACTGAAAAAGGCAACTTATGCGTTTTATTAATAAAACATGCACTACACGGATTGCTAGAATTACTAGATGAAATAACAGACACTGCTTGAGATGACACTAACTTAGACAATATTTTTGGGGAAGGATGACCTAGACGATGATGCCAGTCAGGAAGAGAGGCCTTGATACTCGAAAACACAAGGATGGGCGGTTTCTCCAGCCGAGCATGAGATGGCCACTCGTAGACACCATTCCTAGTCCGTCCTTGCATGAGTTGCGCCCCCGTGCGAAGATCCTTCACAACAAAAGAGAAAGGCGAAAATTCAACAGTGACTTGATTAGATACACAAAATTTGGAGACAGATATCAAGTTTTGTTTCATGTTGGGTACGCACAGGACATCAGATAATAAAAAAGATGAGTGTTTGACAGGTAAATTTAAAGAGCCAGTGTGTGTGATAGCCAAACCTGAGCCGTCACCAATCATTATATCATCGGAACCAGTGTACAGAGAGTGCAGGGACAGGTTCTGTAGATCAGCGGTAACATGGTGTGAAGCACCGGAGTCCAAAAGCCAATCAGGAGTGGGTGAGTTTGGTGCAGCAAAGTGTGCACGGGGCTGCCATTGTACGCGGGAATCAGATACCTGCTGCCGTTGATTTGCACCGACCGGAGAGAAGCTGTAGGTTGAGCACCTCTTGGATGTGTGCCCTTGATCACCACACAACTGACAGAAGCCACGATATGGCCGCGGTCCACCGGATTTGGATGTGGAAGGTGAGAAATTCCTGGATTGAAAGTTACCGGCAGCAGACTTCGGTTGTTGCGGCTGCTGTACAGGTGGCCTGGCAGTGGAAAAATTTCGGTGAAGGCTGCCTTGGTTGCCGCTTGTGTTGGGTTTGCTAGCATAGTGGGCTGTGATGGGTGACCGATTATTGATCAAGGTTTCTTGCTTCAGGACTGCCTCAAAATTGAGGAGTTTCTCATGTAGTTCCTCAAACGTGATTACGGAATCACGAGCACGAATTGCAGCGGATATGTCTTTGAACTCATTTCCCAGGCCGTTTAGAATTTTAACTGTCAGGTTTTCAGAGTTTTTCGGAGCATCAAGCATAGCCAACTCATCAGCGATGCTCTTTGCATGTTGTAAGAATTCAGTTATGGATTGCGAACCTTTTGAGATGTTGGTAAGAATGCTTTTGAGGTGCATGATGTGTCCTCTGGAGGGTTTAGCATATGTGTTAGCAAGGGCCGTCCATGCATCGTGTGTGGTTTTGGCGGAAGCGATGAATGGGATGATGGAAGGCGAGATAGAGCCAATAATAGCGTTGAGAAGAAGCTGATCTTGTCGAGTCCAGATGTGGTGAGCCGGATTCGGGGTAGAAACATCGTCTGCTGTCACAGTTGCAGGAGGGCATGGATTACGGCCGTCAACGAAGCCCATTAGGTCGAATCCGACTAGGAGTGTATGAAACTGGAGTTTCCATGATCGGTAGTTGGTGGCTGTCAGTTTTAGAGGAGCTTGGGCAGCCACATTAATGGAAATTATTGTTTTTGTGGAAGAATTGATGTCATGTGAGGAGGATGATGAGGAAACAACAGTTACTGATTCGGAAGAGGAAGAAGAACTGACGTTAGCAGCAGTACCTGTAGTCATGATGAATCGAGGAACTCGTTTGAGTTTAGAAAGGCTCTGATACCATGTAAATAATTTGTATTATGCTGAAATCAATTATTCTCATTGATTATTGAATTATTTATACAAAAGGAGATTGAGATTGTAATCAGGTATGTGTACGAAAACTTAAGTTAATGGTACAAGGAATTCTACTCTATCTAAGCTATGTGCTGTACAAGGAAAGTGAGCGTATAAGGAATGCTAATTTGAGTTGTACAAGGAGTAGTAATTAAACTAAACAACACCGTTTTGAACGTTTGGAGCAGAGTCTCTAATACAAATTGCATTGAACCTTCATGAGGTTTGACCTCTTGCACCCAAAAACAAATTTATCAAAAATTGACACTTATATCCCTGCCATTAGTCAAACTTAACTGTTGACTAAGTTTGACCATCAAATTTAAGGGTATTTTTGACATCTCAAACATTTTTTAAAAGTATTTAAAATTGAAAAAAAAATGTTAAAAATTCAAATTAAATGAAAAAGAAAACAGAAAATAATATTTTTTTAAAAACACAATAGATCTCCACCATCTATCTTTGGATGGTGAAGATTAAATAGATTTTTTTTTTTTTTTTAAAGAAAAGACCAAAAAAAAAATAAAAAAAATATGGGGGGATATCAAGGATCCATGGAGATCTCCATGGATGATGGATGGGTAGACTCAAGTCCATGGATACTAATACCAAACCAATCGTCGTCAATCACAGCTCTTCTTTGTTTTCTTTTAGTTATCTTTTTTTTTTTTTTTTTTTTGTTCTTTAGTATCAAGTATCAAACAAGTTGGATCATTGGTGCGTTTACGAAACTGGAAATGCACATGTCTGCAATTGATTGTGATTTCCAACGATGCTGGTCTTGTGATCGACGGTTTCATTTGTTTTAGGGTTGAATCAGATTTTGAAGAAGATTGACTCAAACAAAATGGAGATTGGAGATCCGTTGGATCTCCACCACTCTCCTCTTTTGTTTTTATTTTTTTTCCTTTTTAAAAAAAAAAAAAAAATCTATATAATCCCTGTGGTGGGGATCCATTAAGGGCTCGTTTGGTGCGCCGCACTGTATTGCATTGTATTGGATTAGATTAGGTTGGATTGTATAGTATTACATTGGACTGTATTACTATAATACAATCCTGTGTTTGGTGATTTTTCGTATTAGACTGTATTAAGTTATACGATAAAATTCAAACCAGAAATTCACTACAAAAACTCAACCCAGAAATTCAACAAAAAAAATTCACCAACTCATCACCATCGTCAAAATGAACCACAACCTAGAAATTCAAGAACTTCATCACCATCATCAACAAAATCAAACCCAAAACATAATCATCAATAACACCACCATCAACAGAATCAAACCCATCACCACCATCAACATACTCAACATCACCGATCTGCAACAATTTTCTTTTCCAAAAAAAAATGGAATTATACAAAATGAGTCTTTTCTCAGCAGAGCAAGAAAAGAAGAACAAATCAACCACCATAACCATAGAATTTTGACCACAACCCTAACCCCCAATCCCACCACAACCGCATAATTCCAACCACAACAATAACACCACCAAATCAACCACCACAACCCCAATCCCAGATGCTGTCGACGAGCAAGAAAAGAAGAACAACTTGGGTATTTCCTAGAATCCTACCAAATCCCTAACCCCCAAATCCGACCACCAGTTACCACCCCCACCAAAAACGACAACCATGTGCTTCAATCTTTTCTCAGCAAAGGAGATCGAAAACGACGCTCGTATTCTCGCCGGCGGCCAACCCCCACCAAAAACAATGCTCATATTCTCGCCAGCGGCTAACCATATTGGCTCGAATTGGGAGAGAAAGAAGAGACATAGAAGCGGGAAAAGAAGAGAGAGAGAGAGAGAGAGAGAGAGAGAGAGAGAAACAGGTAAAGAAAAGAGATCGGCTTCTCGTCGGCATTGAAGAAGATAGAGAGAGATTGGAGAGATCGGCATATGTGAAGGTTGGGCTGTGAATGGATGTTTCTGGTTTGGGAAGATGAAGATGAAGATGAGGTTGGGTTCTAATACATCATAATACCATCTGATATTCTGTATTAGATAATACAATGAATGGTGTATTAGGATGTATTAAATTAATACAATACAAAGGAACCAAATGTGCAACCAAACATGGTATTGTATTGTTTTAATACATTTTAAAGCCTTAATACAATACAATATAATACAATGCAGGCCACCAAACTAAAAGATAATATCTTTTTTTTCAGTTTTTAATTTTTTTTTTCTTAAATTGCTTCACCTTTTAAGTTTTTTTTTTTTTTTTCTTTTTCAATTGTTGAATTATTTTTAATTCAATTCAGTTTTCTATTCTTTAAAATTTTATTTGATCTCCACCATCTATGTTTGAAATGGACAGTGGAGATCCATTTTTTTAAAATGTTTTTTTAATTAATTAATTTATTTATTTATTTTAGGAATAAGAGGTAGTTTAGTCTTTTGATGGTCAAACTTTGTCAACAGTTAAGTTTAACCAAGTTTGACTAACGGCAGAGAGTGTGAATGTCAATTTTCAATAAAGTTATTCATGGGCGTAAGAGGACAAACCTCAGGAAGGTTTAGTGCAATTTGCTCGATTATTAATAACTAAAATTAGATTATTTTAGTTAAGAGGATGGAGAAGCCTCCTCTATTCCGTTCAATGGTGGAGACTGCAGCCTCCATAAAGTTTAATTTGAATTCGTTGAATCTTGCTAAGAAACTAAGACTCTTCAAGAGGTTTTTGTCCATAAATGATAATACAAATGGCGAGGTTCAGACGTTCAGAAGCCATTAATTTTTTTAGTTTTATTATTTATAAACTTTTATTTGATTACACTATCGTAATTAATTTCACCTTTGACTCAAAACTTAAATATAAATATTAAATTTAAAAAAAAAAAAAAAAAAAAAAAAAGTGCAAATGTTAACTGGGGAAAGAAGTGTATACCAAATGAGGGTTTTATTCACTTTTGCACAGATTTTTAGTCCAAAGAATCTATAGATAAATTATAAAATAAATTATTGTTTCTGTAACAAAAAGATTGAAATCAATGGACAAGAGAGCAAACCTTGTGTTTGAACAGATTTTCATTAAAAATGTCCTCAAGAGACCAAGAAAACACAACATCAGAGAAATCACAGTTGAGGTACTCATGATTGGCTACTGTAATTTCATTGCTAGAACCTTCACTTTCCATCATTTCCACTCTCTCTCTCTATATATGATCAGTATCATCAACAAAAAATCACAATGTCAAAAACCCATTTCAGCAAAGACACCCTTTTAAATACACAAAACCATGATTGGTTGCGTTTGGCTGTTTAGTCTTTCGTGTTGCTCGTTTGTGCTTTGGCCTGCTTGGCTTCTTTGAATAAACTTGCCGTTCAAAAAAAAAAATACTCAAAACCAAAAAAGAAAACAGAAAAAGTTGCTTAACAAGAAAGCAGGAGGTTGCAGTATTGATGCAGTGAAGTGAATAAAAGAGTTTACTTTTATGCCAAAACACATGACGTTCTATGGAGTATGGGCATCTAAAACAATATTGCCATATTGGCCCCACACAATATAGTATTTTGCAAGAGTTAACTTTTTCTTGATTCTTTTTCCTAATTCCTAAAAGGTCCAAGAAGAGAAGAAAACTCTTGAGCTATATCCATATTGGGTACGGATATTGACACTCATAAATATAATAAGCACACCCATATTTATAAGTACACATATGTCTAAAATTTAAAATTAAATCATTACTATAGACACTCATCTTAATGTCAATACTACCATTATTTAAATGAATGTGTTCATTTTAATAGATTTTATTTATAAACGCTCTTAAGTTATTAACACACCCAATTTCACAAATGATAAATTCTTAAATTCTTAAATTCTCTAGGCTCAAAAACAAAAATAAAAACAAAATTAATCTTTTGATATAATACAAGGCTTGATATTGTAAATGCTTGAGAACTTAGTAAATAAAAAAAAATAAAAAACTATGGTTGATTTGAAATGCTCTAGAATTCGATGGTAATGAAACTGCAGCAGTTTGTGCATGAGGTGAGGTGATCTACAAATGTTTTATAAAATAAAAGAAAAATCCCAGTAAAATACGTTCAAATTCGTATGTATTCTGCAGCTAAAAATTGCATAACTTTTCTTCTAGAAAGAACAAGAAGTTTAAATCATTGAAAGATTAACAACAACAACAAAAAACAGTAAAGATAACAAAACAAAAATGTTGTAAACACAGTTGCTGTTGGATATGGCTTGAATTCTCCAATGGATACCAAACACAATTTACTAATGTAGAGACTTCCTAGAGATGTGAGAGCGTTTGAGAGTATGAGGTTATGTTTGAGGGAGGCTTGGAGCACATGACGAACAGAAGAAACGAAGAACAGCTCAAACCGTTGCCGATGCCGCTGTGGCTTTGGCAGCGGTAATGGCAGCGGTTGGACACCGCTGCTAATTCTTCGGCAGCGCAACGACAGCGGTTCCAATTCCAGTGGATACCGTTGCGGTGACCGCTGTGGCTATCACAGCGGTACCGGCAGCGGTCGACGGGGATCAGGCGTATGGATCACGGTTTTCTGAGTGGTCAAGTTCAACACGGTTTAGGAAGCGGGTGGCCAACTGCAACTTGAATCGTAGTTAATCATAAGCATGCGTTGAATCATGAAATATTCATGGAAGAAGAAATATGTTGTTTCTAGAGTTCTAATGGGAAAAGGATTAATCTTTTACAAGAAGACTTATCATAAAAGAAAATAGAGTTTATGTGGAACAAGTAAATCTTGTATGACTAGGAGATAGATTTCCTTGTTAGTTTAAATTCCCTGTGATACATATAAATAGATCATAATAACTAGGTTATTTGTGTGTGTGAAAAACACTTGTGAGTAGTGGAGCAAAATAGCAAATACTAGAGAGATCTCAAAGTGAGCACTGGGTGTAATTGGGTGTAATTGGGTTTGGGGTATTATTTAGAGAGAGAATCTGAGTGTGTGGTTGTAACAATTTACTACATATTGGAACTTTCTCTTATCGTCCTGACGGCCGTGGTTTTTATCCTGATTTGGGTTTCCACGTAAATTCTTGTGTTGTGTGTGAATGGATTTAATTACTTCTCTTCATCTTATCTTTTCTTTGTTATTGTGATTGTTTGTGTTCTATCCGGCAACGCTTCCGCGCTTAGTGAACGGTTCGTTCGTTTACGCTAACAATTGGTATTAGAGCCCCGGTTGCTTGGTAGTGATCTTAACAACTTTATGGCAAGGATGATGAGATTCGATATTGAGAAATTCGACGGAAAGATTAAGTTTGGCTTGTGGCAAATTCAAGTCAAAGATATATTAATCCAACATGGTTTACACAAGGCATTGAAGGGCAATTCAACCCCTGCAAACCCTGAAGGCCATGGAGATTCTAACAAAGAAACGACTAGTACTACTTCTGGAAAACCTAAGATGAGCGATGATGATTGGAAAGATTTGGATGAGAGGGTTGCGAGTACGATACGATTGTGCCTAGCCAAGAATGTTCTTGTAAAAATTCATGGAACATATTCAGCAAAAGAACTTTAGGAGAGGCTTGAAGAATTGTATCAAGCGAATAGCGTCTGCAACCATTTCTACCTGAAGGAGCAGTTTCACATGCTGCAGATGTCTGAAGGTACGAAAATTTCTGATCATCTGGGAGTGCTCAATGGAATAGTTTCAGAATTATAGTCGATTGGAGTAAAGATTGATGAAGAAGACAAAGGTCTTAGACTCATCTGGTCCCTTCCATCGTCCTATGCGCACATGAAGCCAATCTTGATGCATGAGAGTTCAACCATATGCTTTGGAGATGTAGCGAACAAACTTATCTCTGAGGAATGAAGGCTAAAGAGTGAAGGTAAATCTTCTGATAACTCTGTTCTTTTGGTTGACAGGAAAAAGGGGAACTTCAAAGGGAAAGTTACTTGTTGGGGATGTGGACAGTCTGGACACATAAGGAAGGATTGTCAAAATAAGAAAACAAGTGCGGCTAAGGGCTCTAAAGAGGGTGATCCGGCAATCGCCTATCTTGAGTTTGATGACTACAGCAATGTCTTCTAAAGGGGCATAAACATCCTCATGGCATGACCGCTAGTTGCCATGAAAAGGATGTAGCTGATAGCGGGTCCACAATTGCGCACGGGCATTGGTTAGGAGGTGATGCAAGGTTTGTGGTGGACAAGGATGTCGATGGCTGAGCAAACTCCCTGGGAACCTAACGTGAGGAGTTGCACCATAATTTTCAGCAAGGTAAATTTCGACATGTGCCGATGAAATCTTGGGATGGTTGTTTCCTAAGTGGTTATACCTAGTGGTGGGTATGTTGATTCTTATTGATGAGGATCATAGCTGAGGACAAGTTTTGGGAATTCTCGCCATAAGGGAGGATTGTTGGATATGGCTTGAATTCTCCAATGGATACCAAACACGATTTACTAATGCGGAGACTTCCTGGAGACGTGAGAGTGTTTGGGAGTATGAGGTTATGTTTGAGGGAGGCTTGGAGCATATGACGAATAGAAGAAACGAAGAACAGCTCAAACCGTTGCCGATGCCACTATGGCTTTGGCAGCGGTAATGGCAGCGGTAGGACACCGCTGCTAATTCTTCGGCAGCGCAACGACAGCAGTTCCAATTCCAGTGGATACTGCTGTGGTGACCGCTGCTGTTGTCACAGCGGTACCGGCAGCGGTCGAAGAGGATGAGGCGTAAGGATCACAGTTTTCTGAGTGGTCAAGTTCAACACGGTTTAGGAAATGGGTGGCCAACTGCAACTTGAATCGTAGTTAATCATAAGCATGCATTGAATCAGGAAATATTCATGGAAGAGGAAATAATGTTGTTTCTAGAGTTCTAATGGGAAAAAGATTTCTTTTTTACAAGAAGACTTATCATAAAAGGAAATAGAGTTTATGTGGAACAAGTAAATCTTGTATGACTAGGAGATAGATTTCCTTGTTAGTTTAAACTCCTTGTGATACATATAAATAGATCATAATAACTAGGTTATTTGTGTGTGTGAAAAACACATGTGAGTGGTGGAGCAAAATAGCAAATACTAGAGAGATCTCAAAGTGAGCATTGGGTGTAATTGGGTTTGGGGTATTATTTAGAGAGAGAACATGAGTGTGTGGTTGTAACAATTTACTATATATTGGAACTTTCTCTTGTTGTCCTGACGGCCATGGTTTTTACCCTGATTTGGGTTTCCACGTAAATTCTTGTGTTGTGTGTGATTAGATTTAATTACTTCTCTTCATCTTATCTTTTATTTGTTATTGTGATTGTTTGTGTTCTATCCGGCAACGCTTCCACGCTTAGTGAACGGTTTGTTCGTTTACGCTAACAGTTGTAGTTCCCAAATCAACCCTAAGTTTCCTTCAAATAGTCCAGTTTCAATTGCTTTACAATATATATTGGATCATCTATTGCGTATTATGCTATTCAACAAGAAAAGCTCGAGATATGACCTAGCGCTAATTATTTATAAATTATAGTTTATCATCAAAATTAGGGTTTATCAAAATTTAGGGTTTATCATACGGTTTTTTTTTTTTTTTTTTTTTTTTTTTTAATAAAGAGATAGTCTAAGGTATAAGTGTAATTAATGAGTGTACATAATATTTTGTTTATTTTTAATTAAACTAATTTATCCTTATTAGTAAATTTTTATTGGGATATTTTTGTAATTAAATTTTTTATTAAAATATAGATGTGGTTATCATATTTATGGGTGTCAATATCGGCATCCATACATATTACATAGGAGAGCAACGTTGATGAAATTGGTGACAAGTGTTGCTTCGTTAGAGATTTACTTTGCTTCCCTACACATTAATCGATGCTTTCTTGGTGAAGGAGACCTTGTACTAAATTCGACATTTTTTTGGTTTCACACTTAAGCAAGGAATGAGGTTCTGGGCCAATATTTTATCTCACGTTGAGATTATTTTGAGGGAGATAGATACCTCACCATTCACATTAAAAAACAAGCAAATATTACCTTTCAACTTTCAAGTATCTTTGCTTTACTTAGTGCTAACTAGCACAGATACGAGGATTTGATACAGTACGATACGAGGATACAAAAATCTCCAAAAATTAGGATATGGATACAGCATGATACGTAAATTAAAATAATATATATTTATATTTAAAAATAATAATAACATTTTAAAACATAATCCAATAATCCATTCAAAACATATATCACAAAATCAACTTATTCAAACATTATAGATTACGGTTCCTTACCTATAATGTTATTCAAACATTATAGGTTAGGGTTCCTAACCTGTAACGTTTGAATAATTTGATTTTGAACTCTATATTTTCTAAATTCATAATTTGACCTTGTTTTTTTTTTTTTTAAATTGCAAAACTGCCCTGTCGTATTCTCCACGTGTTCCCTCCGTATCCTTCGCATGTCCCGCCATATCCTTCGCGTGTCCCCTCAGTTGACTTTCAAAAAAGTCAATGGATACGTTTTTGACGTGTCGGGCACATATCCAATCGTATCCGACAAGTGTTGAACACGTATCGTCAGACATGGATACGTGTCTAACACGGGCTACATGCCCTAGGAGGAGTGTCTATGCTTCACTGCTCGAGTGGAATATCAGTAAGTGGAATATTAGCAACATGCCAACAAATATCATTATAGATCTTCGTTAAATATCATTATATCATTAGCAACCGTCTTTAATGATTTTTTTTTTACCCATTTGTCTGGTGAAAGATGTTGATATGAGTATAAAAAATTTAGATTTACTAAACTCAAAAAGTAATGCTACTTTGTCCAAATTATGTGTCCAAATCTGATACTCAAATGATGTGGCAACACTCTAATCTAAATCTAATACAATTTAAATGAATAGATTACAACGTTGCCACATCATTTGGTGATGCGGCAGCAGTGGATCAACTGGCATTAGATTATTTGGAGGGGTGGGATTTGAAACAAACCAATAAGACCAAACCCGGGCAACGGAATCAGAATGACTTGGAATTTTGACAGCTAGTGCGTTTCGGTGTTTCCGGAACTTCTACATAGCTTTGCTGTGTAAGCACGTCCTTTTTTAGGCAAATTCAGTCGTTTAGGCCTTGAAGTTGCAGTTTTTGCGGTTTTAGGAAAGTTTCTTTTTCGCAATAAATTGAGTTTCCCAATTCCGAATCGACTTCCGTCAATTCTGGAGTGTTTAGGATTCTCAGTAGAATTAGTTTTTGCTTTAAATTCATTTTTTGCCTTTTTTGGTAAATTTCCGTTTTTAAGTCGTTTTCTTGCTTTCCAAGGAATTCGATTAGGTTTAGGATTTGTTTTGCTTTAAATTAAGATGTAGGCCGAATTGGCCATTCAGTTTTTGATTTATAAAATTTAGAGTTTTCTCTAATTATCCCAATTTCGGTATTCTTAGTGAATCAACGAATTGAAGCCTAACTTTCCGGTATTTGTGCGCAAATCAACGGAACTTTAGTAGGTTGTTTCTAATCGTTTTACGCAGGTTTTTCTCGACAGAGCTTCCGCTACATCATTTGGGCACCAGATTTGGGCAAAGTAGCATTATTGAAACTCAAAACAACATCATTTTGAGTGTAAATATAAGTATAAATATATAAATACATATATGAGCGGTTCTCTCTTAAAGGATTCCTTATTTTAATTTCGGTAAAGACCTTGATGAAATCACATCAATTTTTATGAATTTTGATCTTAACTTTTTTGTGGGTGATAAGTTCATTAAAATCTAATTATGAATACAATTTGAGAATTTGAGAATTTTTTAAGCACTATAACTATTTTTCTTGAATTTTCTTATATTTCTCTCATTTTTCCAATGCCTTCATATTTAACAAAATTGGGATAAATAATTCTAGTGCTTAAAATTTTTTCAAATTTTATTCATAGGTACATTTCATTAAACTTATAATCCACAAAAAAAAAAAAAAAAACTTAGATCAAATTTAATAAAAATCGATATGATTCAATCAAAGTCTTTATCGAAATTAAAATAAGGGACCCCTTACGAGAGACTCACGCTTACATACTTATAATATTATACATACATATATATATATATACAGATTTTTTATTATCAGTTCGTCCGGACAATAAATATATCTGGAGGAAGAATGTTGACCACTAGATTTACATACTTTGACTCAAAGTGTATGCACTTGTCAAAACTTCTCCATAATCTGTGGTCCGCATTCTTCGTCCTGATATATTTATTGTTAGGATAAACTGATAATAGAAAGACTGTATATATATATATATAATACTTCTCTAATCAGGACCATCCTGATTTTATAATTTCAGAACGTCCAACCACAACCACACATTCACAGTGGGCCCACAGCCTCATATTAACAAATACTCACACCCAATATGAATGTTTGGCTGTGGTTGAACGTCCTTAATTTATAATTTCAGAACGTCCTTACTAGAGAACCACCCTTGTATATATACAGTTTTTCTATTGTCAATTCGTCCTGATATTAAATATATCAGGACGAAAAATGTGAACCATTAGATTTACATACTTTGTCTCAAAGTGTATGCATTTGTCAAAACTTCTCCATAATCTATGGTCCACATTCTTCGTCCTAATAGTGAATCATTAGATTTACATATTTTATCTTAAAGTGTATGCACTTGTCAAAACTTCTCTATAATCTATGGACACGAACTGATAGTAGAAAGACTCTATATATATATATATATAATATTTTCATATCCACCAGCCATAACCTACTTGAATCAGCGATGAGTATTTGTTTTCACATCCATACCCACCCACAAACCCATTTAGCAATATCCATACATACACATCGTGGGTATCAATATTTGCTGGTAAAATTGACATCCTATTATGAACATGGCATGACTCAACGCAACAAGAAATGTCATGATAGTCACGACATGACACTATTTAATTTTTATAATAAGGAAGGTTTTTCTCCCATATTTTAAGAATAAAATAGTGAAGTAAATTAAATAATTTAAAGGTTTTTTTTTTTTTTTTTTTTTGGATAAAAGTAACTTTTAGAGTAATTGATAATTCGGACAAGTTATTTTAAGAAGTAAATATTAGATATTACTTTGATTATTGAATAATATATTATATGTTTCAACATTTAATGAAAATTTTAAAATATCTTTAATGTCCTTGTGAAATCAAGATAGGATCATTTATACCTCTATTATTATTATTATTATTATTATTATTATTATTATTAAATAAGTACTTGTTTGGTTGGGTTTTCTACTGCCTTAAAAGTTCTTATTTGAATTTTTTTAGAGTTGTTTAGTTGGGCTTTTGATATTAGCTATTAAAGTTTAAACTTCTACTTGGCAAAAGCTCATGAGAACGAGCTTCTCCAAATAGACCCCTTTTTTTTTTTAAATCTACCAACCAAACAATTGTAATTATTTTTTCAAAAGCTTTATTTCTAATAGATATATTATAAATAAATCTTTTACAAATAGATGTTTTTCAAAAGCTCAACCAAACAAGCTCAAAAGCTCAACAATCAAACATTCCAGCATTATCATCACCAGTGTATATATATATATATAGTCTTTCTATTATCGGTTCGAACTGACAATAAATATATCAGGACGAAAAATGTGGACCACAGATTATGAAGAAGTTTTGACAAGTGCATACACTTTGAGTCAAAGTATGTAAATTCAGTGGTTCACGTACTTCGTTCTAATATTTTTATTGTCAATTCGAACTGATAATAGAAAATCTGTATATATATATATACAGAAATTCTATTATCAGTTCGAACTGACAAAAGTTATATCAATTCCTTGCATGTGGGCCACTGGATTTAAATACTTTGACTTGGCTGTATGCACTTGTCAGTCAAAGTATTTAAATCCAGTGGTCCACATACAAGGAGCTGATATAACTTTTGTCAGTTCGAACTGATAATAGAAAGACTGTATATATCAGTTTTTCTAAGTGCCACCTCACCACTTTTTGCTAGAAAAAACAAAGTAATTGAATCAAATAATACTTACATGGCAAAAAGTAGTGAAATGGCATAACCTCACCACTTTATATAATGATCAATAATCCAATGTTTTTGTTTGTTTCTTTTTCTTTTTAAGGGTTGAAATCAAATCGGTCAAAGTTTAGCCATAACCTCAACTTGATCAAGAACTACAATCGTGATATAAAAAATTAATAAATAAATTAGACAGTCTTAAGATCGAATCTAGTTACATTATCTCTATAAAAATCTCCATTTTCAAATAGTAGTCAATCAACATGAGAAAATAGAACAATACCACAAACTAATATATACCCAATAATAACCTTACGTAGGAAACAATAATACAAAGAAACATTCTTGATAAAGGCATTGCATTGCAGCTTCCCCATTCCCTTGTTTTCTGTTTCAAGAATGGAAACATTTTTGGCCTTCTTGACTGCAACCTCTTCACATGAAATTCATTGCAGCTACACGTTGCCTTAATTTTTCTAACTTAATGGTTTCTTCTTCTAAGCTTTCATCTTCTTCGCTGTCAACAGATTTCTTCCGAGTTGATCCATCCCTTTCAGCCATTAGTTTGAAACAAAATTTCTCCACATCTGCCTGTAAAATAAACAAAAAGAGCATATTGTCATCTCCAGTTGTTCATTCAAGTTACTCAATGTGTAAAAATTCATAAGCAACATACTATTGCACTCTCACCTTTGAATAGACTGCGGTTCTTGTTGCCAAATCCTTATCTTCATAGACATTACTCCTAGGTGTTGCTTTTGCCAAGTCCTTATCTTCATCAGCATTGAAGAAACACCTACGATATTTAGCATCGCGGACCAAGGTCCCCCAAACACTATTACTTCTAGTTAAGGTTCTCTCATTCCCCAAAATCCAAAGACAGTGTCTGTAGGTAAGGCAACAATGGAACAAACAGTATTAGTCATTCAACACAGTTGATAAAATCAATCAATCTAAATTCAGTGTATTGAAAGATTATACGTAGATTGATACCTAGCTCTCGTAAGAGCAACGTTAACTCTCTGAAGCTTGGATAGAAATCCAATGGATCCACTGCTGTTGCTTCTTACAGTCGATATTATTATTATGTCCTCTTCACTGCCTTGGAATCCATCCACTGACTTCACTCTTACAGAAAAACCATCTCTGTTCTCATACTTACGGCCAAGTTTTTGTTGAATTGCAACTACTTGGCCATTGTAAGGTGATACCACACCAACGCTGAGTTTCTTTTTCGAGCCATTCCAAGCTGCATTGTAAAGATTACAGGTGACATCAAACGGAAAATGTTATGATCAGTATGTAAATTGTTTTACTAGAGACTAAGGGGTCGTTTGGTTTTAAGAAAACTGAATAGAAACTGAATGGCAGTTCATGAATGAACCATCAAGCATGTAACAGGTTTTGGACAGCAAGCATCAGATGGCAATATGGACATGAGACTAGAAGAAAAACATACCTTTGTACAATTTTTGTACTATGATCACCACCGCGGATACCTCGACCATATTTCTGAGGCTGCAACCAGCATTTCCATGCTCTTCTTTTCCACCAAATATGTTAATGAAAGAATAGGGACCAAACATTTGACCTGGCAAATATTGCTTTCTGTAACTTTCTTTCTCAACATTTTGGCCATCTGAAATCTGGTCAAGATAAAATTTCGAATTTGGGAAGGAGCTGATTGATGGGTGCATCCTGTATTGTATATTCAGGAGGTGTTTTGTATGCCCCAATGAGCTTAACCTCTCAAATAAACTTCTTCCAAAACCAGCTTTATCAGAAACCTGAAACAAATACCAAATATAGAAATCAAATCCAAATTACAAAAACAGAATGCGAAAATTTTCCAAAATATACAAGTTAAATGTCCAAATAGCATCAACATACACTGCTTTTCACCATTGCCGGTAACTGGTTTTCATCACCGATGAGAACAGCATGCTGTACACCCGGTAGTTGCAAAGGTATAGTTGTCTCACATTCTTTTAACTGTGCTGCTTCATCAATAACAAGAAATTTGAATGGCTCCATTTTCCCTGAATGTAACTTATATGAACTAGAAACAGTGCAAAAGATTAGAGAAGCCTTTTGCAAACACAAGTCCTCTAGTTTCTTTGGAATGTTAAGTTGACGAAATGAATTCTGAAGAATATTTAAAGCAGAATGACATTCACTTCTCTTCTTGTGCAATAAGTACTTTTCATTCATACTTGATTGAGAAAGATCTTCAATTACGGAATGTGAAAAGAGAGCCTCCAGTTCTTTCGAAGCCACGTTGTCTTGAAGCAATAAAGCTTCAAAAGAATCAAGTAATCTGCTGAGAGATTTTACTTTTTGAAGAATATTTCCTGAAATGTAAATTCCTGGTATGTGTCTAAATAGGACAGATAGACATTTTAGAAGTGAAGTTTTCGAGCTTTTGAAACTTTCCCTCACAAATTCAAGAAATGACTTGTTCTCCAACTTTACATTTTCACAACTCATAATATCTTTCTTCTTCTTCAATTCATTTTGCAAGAAAATATGATACTGAAAAACACAACCTTCAAGAAAAGCTTTCATGGAATCTAAGTGATGCTTCCATCCTGTCTGCTGTCCAAAGCACTCTTGAAGCCTTTTAACGCGATGATCTATAAATATTTCTTCAATTTCTGCACCAATCTTCAGTCGCTCCGTGTTACCGAACAACAGAATATCTCCCAAGGGACACGAAAGAATGTCTCTTCCAGCGTCTCCTTCGGATGATTCTTTCACCAGCTTTAGAACACGAGAGGCCACTTCTGTAATCGCAACATTCGTTGGAGCACAAACAAGTGTTCTGCATTTCATTACTTTCAAGAGATTAAAGAGCAGAATACTAACAGTTTTAGTTTTCCCCGTCCCTGGAGGTCCCCATATAAGATCAACACTGGTCGTGTGGTTACAATGCATCCTACTAAGACAAGTAGAAACAGCTTTTGCTTGTGAATCATTTAGGCCAGATAATAAACGAGGAGCGAGTAACTTATTCTGCTGCACACAGCCGAGTTCACAGTTTCGCTTAACCTGACATATTCAACATGAAAATTTCAATAAAACAACTACATATGAGCAGGCAAAGTAAATCAATAATCATGTTCAAAATGCTTACCACACCAGGATCACTGCATAAAATTTCCTTGACAATCTTCAAATTTCTTGACATATGCAGTGAATGAAATATTCTTTTGATTGGAGTTACATTGGTCAAGAAAATCAGAAACAGTGATTTCTTCAAGCTACCATCATCAACTGGGATGTCTTTTGATGCCTTGAGTTTCAAAGTTGTACCAATCTGATTCTTGGATAGGACTGATACAAATGTACACATCCTTCCCACCTTGAGCAAATCAGTCGCGGTTTCAGGCTTAGTATCTGTTAAAATTAAAATATCGCCTGGAAATGATTCGTAAGGCTCCTTGCCATTATTACTGCTGGATCTATTCTGCCAGTGATGATCGACCACAACATCATACAACCTTCCTTTGTCTTTCTTGGACTTTAAGGAAACCACTTTGGTAAGAGGTGCTTTCGAAATTGTCTCCATGGCTGAATACAGTTCTGATCGCGTTTCTTCCAGTAAAGGAAGAACAAATGACCCAAAATACTGCTCAACAGAACCAAATGATTCTGGAATCTTTTCGACCTAAAAGAAATGAAACCAATTTCAATGCAGTGGAGAAAAAACAGAGAGAAACAGAGTGGCATATATACAACAATTACTAGACAAAAAGTGAAGAAATACTTCTACTATTAGATGTTTTGCAAATTGGATTTAGTGTAGGAAAGAATTCACTCAAAAGAAATTTGTAACATATCGAAATCCGAGACCCAATCCTTTTAGTTAAACATCAATTTACACAGATTATCACAGGATGATCAAACATGATCATCAGTTAAACACCAATTTACACGGACTAGAGAATTGTTCAGTACATATGTATGAACTATGTTAAAAATTTTCCCAGAAAGAAGCATAGACAAAGAACAGAAAATGATTTGAGCTATGCATAACAACGAAGATGATAATAGAGAAAGAGAGCTAACCTTGTCCTTGAAAAAGTTTTCATTAAGAATGTTCTTAAGAGACAGAGAAAACACAGCATCATATAAGCCATTGGCATCAGGAACTGCTGTTTTCTTTGTTGATCCTCTACCTCTCATCATCGTTTCAACTTTTTTTTTTCTGTGTATATCTGTATATCGTCAAACAACAATCAGAGAGCTAAGTTAGAGAATTAAAGAAGAAAATAAATTAAAAAAAACAATTCATTGTCACCCTTTAAATACTAAAAGGAAGTTACTTAACCAGGAAGCAAGTGAAGTACGAACAGATATGAGTATACACTGTTCTTTGTCACCCGTTGAAGAAACCCTCAATAAGAAGTTGTTTCGTTTTCATGCATTTGTAGCAGCAGGTCCACAAACCATTGATTACCACGAAATAAACAAATGTGAATAAAGGACATAGTAGCCAAAACTCAAAAGACGCAAGCACGAAGAAAGTTATTGGCATTCTTTTTGGAAAAAGCAAACGATAATCAAAACTTCGAACGTACGAAGAAAGTTGTTGAGACACTGTGGATTTAAAATGAGTAATCTATTAGTTGACCAAAAGACATTCTTTTTAAAAGAATGGTCTTTCCTTCGTGGGAACGTTTGAATCCTAGGAGGGAAGATATTTATTTATTTATTATTATTTAAAAGAACGTTTGAACTTTTGACCAAATGAATAAGAACTTAATTACTGATATATAAATATGTAATTATGTGTTTATTAAAATCAATTGGAAATTAAATTACGTGGATCTTACACAAAAATCCAGAATTAAGTTTATGATGGAAATATAAAATTTCAATTTAAAGAATCAAGTTCATTTCCCTGATTCTCTTTCCCTTTGAACTTAACTCTTTCATGTATGCTAAATTTAAACTGAATTTTCAATGAGAAATTAATGTCTTTAGCCATATAATTACATTAAAAATTATGAAAGTAATACTCTACATATGATCTACTTTTATATATATATATATATATATATATATATATATAATTGATAAATTACAATAGTCTAAAAAGAAAAACAAAATTTAGATGTTTTGTTTACCTTTATATAAAATATATGTTTGGTTGGCTTTATGCTAATTTCGTGACTAAAACACTACATAAATGATGTAATCGGTGATTTGTACGTAAGGTGAAAATGACAAGATGAGATAATGTCAATATTTTGATATACCTTTTCAACGAAAACACTTTTGCTCACCCCCTTCAAGGGGGTAACCATTACCTCCCTCTTAAATGGATGACATGTGTCCATATAGGAGTAAATTTTTAGACAATTTTACCCCTCCATAGACACATGTCATGTGTTTGGGAGGGGGGTAATGCTTACCCCCCCTTGAAAGGGGGGTGAGCAAAAATGGAATATTTTCAACTACACTGATCAGGTTGTGGGTACCCTAAATTGTAATAGTTAAACTATCTATGTATCATTCTGTTTTTCATCCGTTTTTCAACAATTTGTTTCCAGAGAAAATCTTGTATGAGATTGCCACATGGTGAGATTGTGAGACCGTCTAATAAGACTGCATCATTTATTTTGGGAACATAAAAATAAAGAGTGGTGCTATTGGCACACCACCTATTGATGTATATATGCCTCACTTTTTTAATTATGTAGTATTCTTTTTTTTCTTTTATCAAAATTATTTAAAGAGACATGTAATTTAAGGAAAAAAATCTTCTACAAAGTAAATATATTAAAACCCCACATTCCTTTTTATAATAATAATAAAAAAAAAATTTAAATGTTCTTGTAATCCGTTTCTTGAAAAAAAAAAAAAAAAAAAAAAAAAAACTTTTCTTAACTTTTAAACCCTAAAATTTGCTTCTTAAACACATACAAAATATTATAAAAAAGTCTGACAAAGATATCAAGCATATAGAAGAATTGTCTAAGAATGATATAAACATCTGGAAGAATTGTCTGAGAATGATATAAAACATCTGTAAAAATTGTTATATCAAGCATTGAAGTAAGTTTGAAGTTTACTTTTTTTTTGGGTCAAAAAAATCAAAAATCTCTCTGTCGTAGAAATTAAAAATGTTCCGGTTTCCAGCAACAGTGAAGGTGGGAGCGATAGAGCTGAAGATATAGTTGAAGAAAGGTGTACAAAAAAGGGTGGTACAAAGTGAAGTATATCAATAAATAAACACAGAAAATTGAGACTTTTATATTTGTATGTCATGGTTTTTATATTTTTGATGCTCATTAAAGATCTGATTAAAGATCTGAGTTTTCCAGTATTTTTTTTTTTTTTTTTTTTTTTTGGTTCTTCTTATGGTTCTTTGATTAACCTTAGAGCATCTCCAACATGCTCCCTTGAAGATATCCCTTAGCTTAATTAAGGGAGTAGGTGTATTTTTTGCAGCTCCAACAACTCCCTAAATGGCTCCCTTGATTGTGTTCTTATGGAGTTCACTCCCTTAATTATGGGGTGTTTTCAGACCCCCTTAAAGTAGGCTCCACCTATTTAAGATTATTTTATTTTCTTGAAAAACTTCATATATTTAAAACTCATAATTGACAAACAATATCTAATATTTAAACATAATATCTAACATTTAAATAATAATAAAAAATTATTAAAGAGGTCATTTAAGGGAGTATTGTTGGAGCACATACTCCCTTAATGGTCAATTGCAATAACATACACCATTAAATAAGGGAGTCTTCAAATGAGACTGTTGGAGATGCGCTTATGAAGGACCTATGTTTTCCACCATGAAATAAGAAGAAGAAAAAAAACTCAAAAAATAAAAAATAAAAAATAAGAAAAGAAAAATCATCCAATGGAGGTGAGAGAGAGAAAGACATATACAGAAGAGATAGAGAGATAAGACTTATGCTCCATTTGGTAGGGAGGAAAAGGGAGAGGAAAGAAATGGGTGGAGGGAAAAGGGAGAAGAAAATGGAAAAGTGTGTGTTTAGTATGGAGAGAAAAATGGAGGGAAAGGAAAAATGGAAGGAAAAAATGGTGTGTGGGGCCCACCATTTTGTTTCCTCCCAAAAGTGGGAGGAAAAGCGAAGGAAAGAAAGGAGAAAGAAAGGGGAAATGGGACCCACCATTTTTTAGGTAACTCAAATTACAATTTTATCCAAATTTTTTTTAATATATTAAATATATATAAAGGTAAACTAGTAAAATTGATAAAATTGATAAAAGGATCTTTTCTTTCCTTCCTGTTTACCAAACAACACGAGGGAAAATCATTTTCCTTTCTTTCCCTCATGTTTTCTATCCCTCCAAATATTTCCATCATTCCTATTTTCTTTCCTCCCTACCAAACGGAGCATTAGGCTATGTTTGGTAGGGAGGAAAAGGGAGAGGAAAGAAATGGGTGGAGGGAAAAGGGAGGAGAAAATGAAGAAGTGTGTGTTTGGTATGGAGAGAAAAATGGAGGGAAGGGAAAAATGGAAGGAAAAATATGTGTGTAGGACCCACCATTTTGTTTCCTCCCAAAAGTGGGAGGAAAAGGAAGGGAAAAAAATAGTTGCTTTTTGGGGATTTAAATTACAAATTTATCTTATCTTTTTTTAATATATAAAATATAATGTAAGGTTAAAATAGTAAAAGTGATAAAAAGATCATTTCTTTCCTTCCTGTTTACCAAACAGCTCGAGGGAAAATCATTTTCCTTTCTTTCTCTCATGTTTTTTATCCCTCCAAATCTTTCCATCCTTCCTATTTTCTTTCCTCCCTACCAAACATAGCCTAAGAGATGAGGTGTATTAAGCTTAAAAAATAAGTAAAAAGGGTAATTTTGGAAATGAATCAAAAAAATTGAAAAAAATTGATAAAAACATTTAATTTTTATTTAATTAAATCAAAATTTTAGAAAGGAGTGGTGCTATTGGCACATCCCTACTGATTTATTTATGCCCCTTTTTTTAATTATTTAGTTTTTTTATTTTTTCCTTATCAAAATTACTAAAAAGCCATATAAAAAAATATTATTTTAATCTAATCAGTCTTCTCTCTCCCAAATCTATTTTCTTCCTCCACGTCACTCTCTCTCTTCATCTTCTCAAACTATCAGATTTTTAGACTTCTCTCATTTTTAAAAGCTTCGCCGCCCACAGCTGCCGGAGAAAGTGAGTCGACACCACCCACACCAGAAGATGCGGGAAGTGACAATCTTACAATCTCTTAAAAGATCCGTCGCCAAACGAAATCGTTTTCTTGGTCAAATCGTCCTTCGAAGTTTGATGAAGTTGCCGCCGCGGACATAATCACCGGGTTGTTTGTTTTTTAAGGCCTGGTTGGCAAACTTCTATAAAACATTGCAAATTAAATTAGTTTTAAATGCTTCATTCTTATTTTCTCTTTTAAATTGCAGTGCTAATGAACTTATTTTTAAGTGATTTGTTTTTTTACAAGATTTTCACCTGAGAGGTTAGAATGCCTTTTTTTATATCAAAATTTCTTTTTGGTTTTCATTGATTCAAAAGTGAGTTTCATCCTATTGATATTTCATAAATTTTTCTAATTTCGATTGTTTGCCTTTTCAATTAATTGACCTTTACATTTGCAATTTCATTGGAAATCTTGGTCTCTCTATGGACAATGTGTTGTCTTAAAATATCATATATGTATGTTTCACTTCATTATTTATATGTCTATAGGGTGTTTCAAATGTATCTCGTTTTGTGTTTGTTGTCGGCTTACTGTTTTTCGAAGGTCTTGCAACTGCTGTTGTTGTGGTTGTTCTGTTCTTATCTTCCTTCACAGTTTTTGTGTTTGGTGGCTAGAATGGTGGTGGTTTGTCAAAACTGTGCTTAAGGAGTTAGACATGTACATTAAACCTGTTAATAGGGTACTATTTGGTGTAGCATGTTTTGACCCATATTTCGATTTCGGTTTATGATTACAAAAATGAAGTAAGTTTGAAAAAGATGTGTGAGATAGATAGAGATAATTGAGGTTTATTAAGTTTGAAAAATAAGTAAAAAGAGTAGTTATGGAAATAAATAAAATAAATTAATAAAATCATTTAATTTTATTTAATTAAATCAAAAAAAAAAAAATTTAAAAAGGTTTAAATAGATCAGTAGGGGATATGCCAATAGCATTACTCTTTAGAAAGTGGAGGAGTATAAATAGACCGGTAGGGATATGCCAATAGCACCACTCAAAAATAAATTATAAAATTCTAATTTGTTACAATCTCATTGGACGGTCTCACGGTCTTACCACATGGTGGCTTGTAAGCCTTCCACTAATATTGTTAAATTAAGTGCAAACCCAATAAGAGAAGGAAACTCCATAGGAAGGGCAAGTCTGATGAAGTGGGTGACACATGTCATCTCCTTTGCGATTTACTTAGCTTCACTGACACATTAATTGATGCCTTCTTGGAAAAGGCGTTGTACTAAATTCGAGTCACTTTGTTTTTGGTTTCACACTTGAACAAGGAATGAGGTTCGTTTCTGGGCATCTGCCAAGATTTTGTCTCAAGTTAAGATTTTGATTTTGAGGAAGATAGATAGTAGATACCTCACCAATGTCACCAATTCACCATTCACATTACAAAACAAGCAACTATCACCTTTCAACTTTCAAGTATCTTTGCTTTGCTCGAGTGGAATATCACCAACAACAAAAATTCGAACCACGAAAATCCGATTCAAGTTGGGTCATGTCAGTCGTGTTGGCTGCAGTGTCGGTCCTGACCTTTCAGAGGACCAGGGTGAAAAACTAAAAAATGGGCCCTTTGTTCATAGTTTTTTCAATATACTATCACCTTTCAACTTTCAAGTATCTTTGCTTTGCTCGAGTGGAATATCACCAACAAAAAAAATTCGAACCACGAAAATCCGATTCAAGTTGGGTCATGTCATTCGTGTTGGCTGCAGTGCCGGTCCTGACCTTTCAGAGGACCAGGGTGAAAAACTGAAAAATGGGCCCTTTGTTCATAGTTTTTTCAATATATATATATACAGAAATTCTATTATCAGTTCGAACTGACAAAAGTTATATCAGTTCCTTGTATGTGGGCCACTGGATTTAAATACTTTGACTTGGCTGTATGCACTTGTCAGTCAAAGTATTTAAATCCAGTGGCCCACATACAAGGAACTGATATAACTTTTGTCAGTTCGAACTGATAATAGAAAAACTGTATATATATATATTTATTTACAGTCTTTCTACTGTCAGTTCGTTCTGATATAAAATACATCAGAACGAAGAATGTAGACCATAGATTATGAAGAAGTTTTGACAAATGCATACACTTTGAGTCAAAGTAAATAAATCTAATGGTCAACATTCTTCGTCTTGATATATTTTATATCAAAACGAACTGACAATAGAAAAATTGTATATATATATTGAGTCTCTTACGAGAGATCTCTCATTTTAACATAAAACAAGGACCGTTATAAAATTCATGGATTTTAATGAATTTTAATATGATTTTTTTGTGGATGATAATTTCAATAAAATTTACTTATAAACAAAATTTGGAAACTTTTCAAGAACTACAACTGTTTTTTTTTTTTTTTTCTTCCTATTTTTCGTCCCATTTTATGATGCTTGATTTTCAATAAAAATCGGGAAAAAAAAATACAATTTCTAGCCATGAATTTCCATTTTTTCCTTTTAAAAAACTTAGCCAATAAACTAGTTTTCGTCCTGGACGTTTTATACTCCTATAGTCCTATATAATAAATTCTTATCAATTTTCAGATTTAATGGGATGAAGAATCAATTATCTTAATGAACCTTGAAATTTCCTTTACAACTTATAGTGTTCAATGTACAATCAAATTTTACACACTTAAAAACTTTAATAAGTAAATTGCCTTAACAAGACAATTATGTATTCAATTAAGCAAGTATTAAAGCAATACAAGTCAAAGATAATGAAAACTAAAAGCAAGAAAATCAACACAAGAGATTTTTTTAACGTGGTAAAACCTCAAAAAACTTGAGGAATCATCCACGGGTTGATTCCACAACCACCGGTAACACTAAATTTCACTAGTTGGTAGAATGTACACCCTCAAACGATCAAATCACATGATCCACTCTATTGGATTGTCCCACTCTAACCTACCCTCAGGCCTTTGACTAGTGAGAGACTTGCCCCTTTATATCCAAGACACTTCACGTGTCTCTAGAAAGTTTCTTTTCGCAACTATCCGGATCTTTACAATCCTAGTCAAGACTTCCTTACTTAACTATCCAGATCTTCACAATCCTAGTTAAGACTTCTTAGTCAAGTTAGAACTTCACACTCTAAAGAGAGACTTTCTCCTTTTGCAAGACAATGATTTAAGGCCATGTTTGGTGACCTGTATTGTATTGTATTATCCCTTTAAAATGTATTAAAACAATACAATACTATGTTTGGGGTTCATTTGAGATTTCTTTGTATTGTATTAATTTAATACAGAATTTTACACCTAATACACCATTCCCTGCACTATCTAATACAGAATAACATATGGTATTATGCTGTATTAGATTATGATGATTTTTTATTTTATTTTTTTCATTTTTTTTTTCCAGAATCCTTCATCTTCAACCCAAACCCAATACATCCACACCAACCCAACCCTCATCATCTCCAAACATCATTCAACAAACAAACCAAATCCATAATCAAAGCTTGATTTTTTTTAATTTTTTTTTAATAGCAAATTTTATTAGAAACAACAACAGACAAGAGCATACAGCATAAAGGAAGCACAACAACCAGACAAACCAGAAAAACAAAGCAAAAGGATCGATCCAAACAGCAACCAGTGAACCAACAGCAAGAACAAAAACAGAGGAATGAAGACTGGAAAAGAAAGAAGAACAAAGGCTGTAACAGAGCCTGATAAAACAACACCAGAACAGCAAGAAAAGGAGGCAAAGCCCCACATACAGAAAACGATCAGCTAGCACTCCAAATAATACGATCCCCGCTACCATTCAAACCCATATCATAATCAAAGCTTGATTCTGATCCAGAAACAAAGCCAATCAAACCAATTCGTTGTTGAAAAGAAAGAAAATTGAAAAAAAAAAAAAAAAAAAAAACAACACCAAAACCAATTCTAGAAACCCAAGACTGAAATGAAACCTAGAAATTCAACACTAAACAAAAATCGAAAAACCGAATCAAAAAGAGAGAGAAGAGAAGAGAAGAGATCCTTAGAGCTAAACGAGAGAGACCTTTGGATCTGAAAAGTGAAACCCAGGATTCGTGATTCCATGGTGGCAGGATTCAATGATGAACGAGAGAGAGAGAGAGAGAGACGGTGTTCTCTATCTGGTGGTGTGCGAGATGAAGATAAATTAGAGATAGGGAATCAAGTGGTGTTCCAAATAAGAGATAAGACTAAAAAAAACAATCAAAAAATAATTTATTGAAGCAAATAAAAAAAACAAGGAAAAAAAAATGGAGTTGAATTATTTGGTCATTTATAATCTATTAATACAGCCTAATACGAAATCACATCCAAACATTATATAACTTAATATAGTCTAATACAAAATATCACCAAACATAAAATTGTATAATAATAATACAGTCAAATGCAATACTATCCAATCCAACCTAATCCAATACAATACAGTACAATACAATACAACGTACCAAACGAGCCCTAAGTGATATGCAAACATGCAAACACAAGCAAATAGATTATATTGATCAAACATACTCTATGAAGAATTAGTATTGCACAAATCAAGCTCACAAGCAAATAAAACTAATTCTTATGAACATGTGATTAAAAATATAAACAAGGCATTCAAGATCATACACAAAATTATCTAGAAATCTAAACATGTCAATCAAAGCTAGAATAACAAGTTTGCAACAAAAAGCACAAAACTAGCTTTGAAATCAAGTGATCAAATCAACACTTGAAATTCACAAAATATTCACTCAAATAAGAACTAGATTTGAATAATAGAAATCACAATCAAAAATATTCTAGTTCAAAAAACATGTAACTAAAACCTAGAAATCAACAATCAAGATCAAACACAAAGTTTTTCTAGATTCAAGTTCATGTTTATCAAAATCAGCTAAAAATATATTCAATCAAAAAATCACAAAAACTAATTTCAAAAATCACTCAAACAAGTCCAAAAATAGAATCCAAATCATTCTAAACACATATCATATTCAAATGAAGAGATTCTAAAATTTGATTACAAGAAAAGTGTAGAGAATTTGATTTATTTATAAAATGATGAATACTTGATGAAGATCAAAGTAAATCTAAAAATCTAGACTCCAGTAAGCTTTGAAAATACTTGAGACTTGTTCTCCTTTGAAATACAATGAATTTTGGCTTTTGAATCACCAAAATCGGATCTAAAATGAGCAGTGTTCTAGTAAACGCTAGGCGCTAGTCGAACGGCAGACCAACGTCTAGTGTCTAGTGACTAGGCGGTCTAGACAGTGCCTAGGCGGCCAATTTTTTTTTAAATTTTTTTTTTTTTGTTTTTTTTTGTTTTTCCTACCTATAAAACCAATAATAATAACATAATATTTCATAATTTCATAATTATTTATTTTCAAATTTCATGAAATATTATTATTTAAAAAATAAACATTTAAATATATACATATTTGAAGTACCCATAATACCCTCATTAGAATAAAATATATACATATCAGTGCACTAAACTCCTCCCTAAAGGACCTTATAGTTTTTAATATAATAAAATAAACATGTGGTGTGTACAAAGCCACAAAGGTTGGTGAGTTGGTCTGATTTCATACCACATCTCTCTTTCAAAGACATTTTGTCCTTTTTCAGACCTCATCTCTCTCACTTTCTCCTTCCTCCTTCTTGATTCTTCTCGTTTCTTCTACTTTGCTTCACACCAGAAATCTAAAATCGCTAATCCATTCCCACTGCCATCACGTTTGACTTACTGACTCTTCTCCTTCTTGAGCAACTAAAAGTCTAAAACTAAACAAAGAAACAATTAACAAACCCTAGACGATGGCGAAGAACGGTGCGACGGTGACGAACGGGGACGAAGGCTATTTCTAGCGACTGGTGACGACTTGTCGAACTTGGTTTGGTCGGCGACTGAGACTTGAGAGAAGAGATTCGAAGTCGATTTGAGATGGTTTTGTGATAGAAAGGCGGAGTCAACGGCTTTGACTCCGCCCGGACCCGATTAATCGGCCTAAACCAAACAAGTTGCCCGATTTTTTACTGTTGACCGTTGACTTTTCCGTTAATCGATTTTTTTGGCCGATTTTGACAAATTCGGGACGACCGACCACCGCATAATGTCTAGGCGGCACCCTAGATCGTATTTTCGAACACTGAAAATGAGTGAGATTCACATAAACAAAAAAAAAAAAAAAAAAACTTATGAAAAATCTGCATAATTTTTGAATATATAGAAGAGGGAAATGACATGGAGAGAGAGGGAACTCAAGTGAGCAATGGCACCACGCCACCTCAGCTCCCCGTGGAGGTGCGTGGCCTCCACGAGGGCAGAGGGGTGCCTTTCCCGTAGAGGCGTGGATGGTTTGGCAATTTGCCACCCCTCTTGCCCTTTGCTCCATTTCGAGCACCTCTCGCGTTCTTCGACCGTTCTTCGGCCTCTGAATTCCGATTTTGAATCCGTTTTCGGATTACAAACCGGGACTCTCTCACGGACATGAATGTTTATGAAACTTCAACAACAAATATGGAAATCGACTCGATATACAAGAATGAAAAGCATGCATGATAAATATACGAAAAGTTTCGTAACTTCCAACTCAGAACCTAAAAATTAATGAATGAGTAACCGAAATGTTCGGAACTCAATAAGGAACATTATGAGAAAATATTAAAGTCCGATATCAATAAAACATAAACAAACAAACACAAGAACACATAAGTATGCCATTTCTTAGAGATAGTCCTAGAACATGCATTTGTACAAAATTTGTCAAATTAAATCTAATGGATGTGCATACAATAATATGTGTGTGATTGTGTTATATCAATTGAGCACAATGATGCAATGACACATATGAATGCAATGTGTGTGTGTGCCTTATGCCTTCCAAGAGGAGAAAGAATCATGATACCTTATCATCCACGTAAGCATCTTTCCTCTTGAAGATGAGCTTTGCATGAGAAGTTGCTTTCCTTCTTTGAAGCTCAAATCAAACACGAATCACCTAAGCAACTAGTCATTACAAAATAAAGAGAGTTTTGTTATGTAACTAAGCCAACACAAATCTAAAACCTAACAATCTTCCCATTTGACTATTCCATGATAAAACCTCAACCTCACCATACAATGATCACTCAAATTTTCTCATTGTTGATCGCATTCACACATCCTCACATTACAAAGAGATCCCTAGACTAAAATGTCTTCATGTCTCCATGAGTTTTCAAGAATCTCTTCTTTAATCATCAAAATCACATGTGAGAAAGACACAACCAAACAAACAAGAAATCTTCTACAAAGAAGATTGATGAGATATATTCACAAAAACAAACAAGTAACTATTTAAGGGCCTGTTCAGTAACGTTTTCGTTTTCCGTTTTGTGTTTTCTTGTTTTCATTTGATTTCAAGAAATTGATTTTTATATTTTTAGAGTTTGAAAACGTGTGTAGTAACAATTACTAAAAACAATATCCCGAGAATGAAAACATAAAAAACGCGTCTAGTAGATTAGTTTAGAATTAATTAATATAACAAAATTAAATATTTTATATAACAATTTTTTTTTTTTAGAAAAAAGTTAGTTGGATCACCATCTCGGCGGTGGAGATCCAATTAAAAAAAGGAAAAAAATAATTAAAAAGAAGAACATTCATTAGATTTCTAGAATACATTTTTTTTCCCACAAAGTTTCAAATTTATCATATGCTAGAGCACAAATGAGCTTAAATCTTTTAGGGGTTGAAATAAATGAAAAAAGAAGCAGCAAATGAGTACAATTTGTCAATTTGTGGGTCCCAATTTATTATAATCAAAGAATTCATAAGGGGCATGACTTTTGACCAGGGGTGGAACTTGGAGTGTAAAATGGGGGGAGTGCCAACGAAATTAATAATACTTTTTTCTTTTTTTTTTATTTTCAATTTTTTTTTTTTTTTTTTAACTATTAATTTTTTTTTTCTGTGGGCCAAGTGGGGTCCATGGCCCCCCCGGCCTCGACAGGGTTCCGCCCCTGACTTTGACAAAATACAAAGGCAATGCTATTTGAGTCCAGCAAGGAGTAAAATGTGCAACAAATGAAAACCATAGCCTTCAGTGCAGAATCAGTTTCCGTCGGTTTTGGGAAGACCCTTCCACTTGAAATTTTTTGCATATGACTTCACCTTCAGTAATGGTGTGTGGTGCTTCTTGATCACATACTCCCAACCATGTCTTTCAGCAAATTCCTTTGCAGCCGCTTCATTATCAAAATTAAATCCAGCACCACCAACATTAGCATACGGGTCACCAGTGCTTGTCCAACCCCTCAAAGGATTTTCCCACTTCTGTGTCGACATAAAATTGATTTTCCACTTCCCTAATATTCCAGATTCTTGCTGAGTAGCAGTTCTAGCAGGTGAGTAAATTACAACCCTCCGACGGAGATGTTCTTCGGGAATCTCGAAGACCAAGCCGATCTCGCTGGGCTTGAGCTGGACCAATGCTTCTGATGAGAATGGTCTGGAGAGAGGGCAAACGGTGCCTCGCATGGTGCGACCGTGGCTCCATATTCGTTGCAAAGAGTGAGCCATCTTCAAACCAAAGAACACCCACCAAGAACACACCATCATCATCAATTTTCCAGAAATCATCACCTTCGCATGTCAAACATAACCAAAGCCTAAACCCAAACACAACCACCACCCCTAAAATCAACCATCAACACCCACCGTCAAACTCAACCACCAAGGCACCAACACCAACACCAACACCCACGACCACAATCACACCAACAAGAACACCCATTTTGGCCACACCCAAATTCTTCTTCTGTCCAGACCATCTCTGCCCTCCTTAGCTTGTTCGTGGTTTTCCGTGTTTCTAGAGTATGTTCGATTCAAAAAAACAAAAAAAAAAAAAAAAAAAAAGAAATAAACAGTAATAATTAATTGGTGGGCCCATAAAAAACGAAAACAAAAGGCTGAGAACACTTTTAAGTTGTTTTCATCACACACACTTTTTTATGCTTTGAATTACAAAACTGATCTTATTGTTTTTGTTTTCCTTTTCTTGGAAACACGCCACCGGACAAGGTTTTAATGTTTTTTAGATTAAAAAAACGAAAAACCTGTTTTTAGGAATGATACGAACAGGCACTAAATAATGTTGTGTTTTAGCTTTTAGTAACACATGGTTTCTCATCCGGGTACATTATAGTTTAATGTTGTGCTCGTATATATGCACCGGATCACATGAGATTGTACTAAAATTTAGTTGTATGACTAATATACAATAACATTATATATATATATATGAGACATTCTAATGTTCAACGTTACACGGTCAATGGTATGTGATCATATATGATTGTATGTGATCACGTACGTACGTGTCAATATATATATATATATACACACACTTTAGATTATTTGTTTTATTTGATTCTCGATGACATGGATAATTGAATATGAATGGGGCCATAGTTATCACCCGGGTCTCTTTCTTTTAAAGTTTCATAACTTTGATTACTTTTTTGATTTTTTCTAAGGTAAACGAGAATGATATATAAGAAAGGGAGCAGAGCTTTTTAACTAAAAAAGAGAACCAAAAACTACTACCAAAAACTAGAAAAGCTACTAGCCGTTTTAAATTTGCCGTCGCAGAGAGCAACCACCACCATGACCACAGTCGTCCCAACCTCCGAGGAAGATCTCGTTCTCGCCGTCGTCCGCTTCACCTCCAAACTTGCCTGGGCTGATGCCGGTCCCGAGGTATCTACAACTCTCTCTGCTGGTTTCTAATTACTTGTTTTTCGCATAAGAGCTTCAATTTATTAATGGGTTTGGTTTTTCTTTTCTTATTTTTTGTTGGGTATTGTACTTTTATTTTGTTTTCTTGCTCATGTTTCAAGATCCGTTGCTTTGACGTTTTGGTGGAAATTTGATTCGAAAGTTGTTAGTGTGAAGATATAAATGGTTTTTTTAAGACCCTTATCGCTTGTCGACATTATCATATAATGCCGGTTTTAGTGGAAACATAACCTTGGAATGACAAGGCTTCAAATTGTGAAAAATGGTGTGGTTAAATTGGAATATTGTTGTGATGGTGTATTTGTATATAACTGGATGTGTTTTGTGTTCTTGTGATTTCTCAGGCTGCAGAGGAACAAGTTAATAGACTCTGTTTGGAAGCGCAAGAAAGCATGGTGATGGGGAGATGGTTGTATTCGGTCAATCTAATGCTCACTTCGGCTGATTTGATTTTCTCCAAGGTCTCTGACAAAGGTACTCTTTGCTATTTTTTTTTTTTTCCCTCTGACTTGTTACATATCTTGTGAGATGTGAGATGAAAGAGAGCAAAAACAGGTTTTCATATTTTGTGTGCGTTTAGTTAAACTTCTTGGTAAACCAATGATAACAGAGTAATACTCTTCTGTGTTAATTTGATGATGTGATAACACATTTATCAGATATTCTTAAGTCAATTTGTTTTTCTTAGTTGCATAATTGCACACTTGAATGCTGCTTATGGTTTCAATCAAGGGTGTATGGATACTCTTGGGTTGAACTACTTGGGATACACAAGGTTACAGACTGAAATATGCCTAGCCAAAAGCTCCTTAGGTAGGGCATGTCTTACAAGAAAAATTGTCAGCAAAAAAAGACATCTAAATAAGGATTAAACCGTCCCTTCACCATCAAGAGAAGGGTTTGGAAGATTCTTCCTGGAGATTTCTAAAAGTCCAAATGAAATCACCAACTAGAGTCTAGGAGTTAACTGAATGAAAAGCATGTGTGTCCCATCCCATCCCACCCCACGATGTCTTGCTCTCTTTTAGGGGAGGGGACCACAATCCCCATGCACATTTCTCCGGCTCTAACGGATATATTGGACCTGAGGAAATCTATTTTATACATTGGTTTTATCCTAGGCTGTGCGCTGTCTAAGGAGATTTTTGCTTTAAATATTTTAGTGTAACACACAATATCCCATGTGTTTCCATACTGCTTTGGTTGTAGAGTTTGATAGTAATCCAAGATTAGAGCCTAGAAAATACACACAAAGGTTTTGGGATATTTGAGTAATAGTAAAAAAAAAGAGAAAAATATGCAGATTGATTCATCTTGTATTCCTAGAAACTGTATTAGGTGATAAAATGCATATTGATAATATCAAACTCTACTACCTTGGTCGTAGAGTTTGATAATAATCCCAAGGTTAGAGCTTGACAAATACAGAAAGGTTTGGTGATATTTGAGTAATAGAAAAAAAAAGAAGGAAAAATATGCAGATTCACACTTGTGATCCTAGAAACTGTATGAGGTGATAAATTGCTTATTGATACTAAAGTGTTGCAAATTTAATAGCCATCATTGATCTAGATGTGGTTTATGCAATGATGCTTATTCGGTAAAAGTTTAACGACTTTGCATTATTGCTTTCTATGACTATTTTGTCATTCTCTTACAAGTGTAACTTCATTGTGCTGTTGCTTTCTTCCAGATCTTGAGTTTATCTTCCCTGTTATCTGCAATGTTGTCTCCAAGCTTGAAAGTCCAGATGAAGCACATGAGATGGCAAAACTTATATGTGGGAAAGTCACTCAACAACCAAATGAAAAGCTTGCATTGCGCTTAAAGATGTAATGTCATTTGATTGAAAACTCGGCTTATAAGATTTTGAGAGTATTGTCTCATGTTTGTGTATTTCTTTTTACCAGCTTGTTTAATCTGTACAATCTGCTGGAGAATCCATACAGCCGGTTCTTTGTATACATGAAATTCTTTAATTTGGCATTGAATGGAAAAGCCACTGAACATATAATACCTTCTTTCAAAAAGATAGATAGCTTCTTGAAGGAGTGGAATATTGACATCAAGGATAAAAGAGAACTCTTTCTGGGCATTGCTAATGTACGGAAAGAAAACAAAAGGTATAACAAAGAGTGTACCACTCCCCACAAGTGAGCTTTTGTTTATCATTGCATTTTCATGGCCATTCATTGATTAGTTATTGCATTGAAATTCTTTGGTTGTTCCAGCTCATCCAAGGACTCTTTCAAGTTCCTGACTAAGTATTTGGCAACTTTCTCCGGTGAAGATGCATCTACTATGGGTGAAGCCAAGGAGGAAGGAGGAAGCTGTGCTTACAATTATAGAATTTGTGAAGGCACCTGACATGTTTCAGGTAATTTAAGGTCTCATCGTACGATTACAGAATTTTAAAGATTTATTAATGTATTGCTTCCTGTTGCGATGCGAAATCATCCCATTGTACATTCTTACAATTGTACTTCCGCTGTATCAGTTTCTTTCTGCTGCCCAAACATGGTGTAGTTAATTTATTCAATTAAGTAGATCAACATTTGGTAATCAAATACATTGCTGTATCAGATTAATCTGTTATCTACTAGGTTTAAATGTTTAATGAATTATTTTAGGAAGCTACACGTCAGTAATTTAAATGTTTTTAATGTCTTGGATATACTACTTATCAGAAGTGTCAACTAGTGTGTTTTTGTTGTGTAAAAAAGATGTTATACTGACTAGGGATCTTATCCCCCTTTTATCAGCTTCTAGATTTATGATTACTATTTGTTGGGTTTTTTTTTTTGCCTTCAGTGGTCTTATGGTTTTCTTATTCAAATAAGTTTTTGAATATGTGCTTATAATTGTGTTCATGCCATGACTTTTTGGCATTTTAAATCTTAGCTAATATGTTTTGATCCATTTCATTGGAGAAATATGAACTTAAAATGTAACTTACGACCATGAAGATTTTATATCTATGAACTAAGTTAGATCAATCTGTTATCTACCGGGTTTAATGAATGATTTCAGGAAGCTACACATCAGTAATTTGAATGTTCTTAGGCCCTGTTTGGGAGAGCTTTTAAGGGGCCTGGAAGCTCTTTTGAGATCCAAAAGCAGCTTTTGTAGCTGTTTGGATAAAACAAGAGAAGAGCTTCTTGACCTTGGAAGCTCTTTTACAAGAAGCACCAGCATAGGTGCTTCTCTTGGAAGGGCTTCTAGGAAGCCAAATGAACAGTTAAATGAAACTTTTATATTGCCAAGTTTACCCTTATTGGTATAAATAACAAACAAATAATAACATTTGTATCCTAAATCCAATTCCAATTGAAACCTCACCATCTCTCTCATCTCTCTCGTCCAATCTCATCTCTCTCACTCAGTCAACAAAATCAAACCTAAAAACCAAACATCAATCTCTGAAACGCCATCATCCACAGACCCTCGCCACCACAAAACCCCACAAATCCAGCTTCCCTCGCCGGTGAGATTGATTAGGAGTTGGGTTTGAATCACGGCGGCGGGTTGATTCCGTCGATTCGAAGCTGATGTGAATCGCGGCGACGGCAGATCGATTCCGTCTGAATCGCGACGACGGATCGATTCTGATGGGTTAGATCACGAAGAGAGAGAGAGAGAGAGAGTGTTTGGGTTTTGTTTGTGGTGGTTCGATTTTGGTGATGAGAGGGTTTTCTGGTTTGGGCAATTTTGGTTGTGGAAGGGGTTTCTGAGTTCGAATGGGCAGCGGCGAACTTGGGTTGGGCGGTGCTGGGTTCTGTGACGGCTGTTTGGTGGATTTGGTGGTGGTGTTGTGCTTTTTGTGGTGGCTCAATTTTAGTTCTAGGTTGTGTGGATTTGGCTGCCAAAGAACAGAAGAAGGTTGAATCACGCAAATGAGACTGATCCTAGAAATTATCTTCATCCCAAACAAGTTGTTCTATCATTAAGACTAGAAATATTTTTCATTATAGTATCATTAGTTGTCGAATTAAAATCTAGGACTTCTATTGTGCGAACAAATTATTGGTCTTCCTTTTGCTTACTTTGAATCTTTGATAGTTCTATTGGCTATTTTGAAGCAAATGTTAATACCGTTTTACCAAATCTGTGACTTGTATGGATAAGATTGTTGGCAAAAAAAAAGGTTCTAGATTTCTGGAAATGAATTTGGTTGAATCTGGGTTTGTATGAATATGTTAATCTAATTTATTATTATTTTTTTATTTTTTTATTAATCTGATGGTTTTTTTTTTACCAATTTAATTGTTTTATTTAAAAAAAAAAATTTAATGGTAATAACAAAATATTATAAAGAAATGAAAACGATATTAACCTAAAAAATATGATAAAAGAACTAAATTCATGGAGATGGTAATATGATTAAAAGAATGTTATATCATCCCAAGTGAAATAAACTTTTATTTTAAAAAATGTACCTACATTATTTATTCCATTTCAGATAAAAATGTTAAATTATAGTTATAAGTGATTTTAATTAATACAACCAAACATACTCTAAAGCTCTTTTTCAAGGGTAAAAATGTCATATTATAATTAGTAGAGATTTTAAAATTTTACAACCAAACAGTCTTAAAAGCTCTTCCTGATACAAAAGCTCATTTGAATTATACTATCCAAACAGCAATTGAAAAGCTCAGGCTTTTACTTCTCTTCTTCTACTGCCAAAAGTCAAAAGTAAAAGTTATCCTAAACGGGCCCTTAATGTCTTGGATATACTACTTATCAGATGTGTCAGATAGTGTGTTTGTGTTGTGCCTTTAGTTTTGTGTAAACAAGATGTTATACTGACTAGGGGTCTTATACCCTTTTTATCAGCTTCTTGATTTATGATTATTATTTGTTGGGTTTTTTTTTGCCTTCAGTGGTCTTATGGTTTTCTTATTCAAATAAGTTTCTGAACATGTGCTTGTAATTGTGTTCATGCCATGACTTTTGAGGATTTTAAATCTCAGCTAATATGTTTTGATCCATTTCATGGGAGAAATTTGAACTTAAAATGTAACATATGACCATGAGCAATCTTATATCTATGAACTAAGTCACACGATGTAATTTTAAATGGTATGATTACTATCAGCAATATAATTAATTAGCTGTCATAGTATGCTTTCAAATATATGTATTGGCTGTAATGGCACTACTATGAAACAAATACCAAGTTATAATTATTTCATTTGTCTAGTTATGTATGATTTCAAGTAAATTAGTTATTTTATTATATTTATTTTGCTATAATTACTTTATGATCTGAAATATTGGTTATTGATATGGAACATTTTAATTTTGGATCTTATGGCTTACTTTGGTTATGATGGATGACCTCGATTGCATTCTGCATTTTTACTATTGTGGGCAGTTTCCTTTTTACATTATAATTTCTAATTTTCATAAATAAGCAGTGTTTTTCTTCATCTCCTCGATAGACTCCAGAGATATCTTTCTCTGTAAGTAATTTATTTTGTTATGTTGCAGTGTGATTTGCTAGACATGCCTGCTGTAGGGCAACTGGAGATGGATGCTAAATATGCGCTGGTATATCAGCTTCGGAAGATCTTTTTGACTCAGAGGCTGGATGCCTACTTGGAATTTCAAGCTGCAAATTCTAACTCACTTAAGAGCTATGGTACTGTTCTTGATTTTGTATCATTTACTAATAATCAGCCATCTATTGAGTTGAAGTGTCCTCACATTTTAATGATCCTCACTTCTCTTCAATGCATCCCGCAATAGTGTAGGTCTTGTTCATGAAGACTGTATATCAAAGATGAGGTTGATGTCATTGGTGGATCGTGGTTCTAATGAAATGGGCCAAATTCCATATGACCTCATCAGGGATACCCTTCGGGTAAACTGCCTGCCTCATTTCTTGGGGATTTTCTGTACTGTCTCTGTTACTTACAGTGGTTCAATTTTGTTTGCAGATAAGTGATGATGAGGTAGAAACATGGATGGTAAAGGCAATAACTGCCAAGTTAATTGACGGCAAAATGGACGATATGAACCAAGTTGTAATTGTGAGGTAAACTACCTCCTCTCCTGTCTCTCATTCGACATACTTGCACTCACATACACAGTTATTTTTGTTTGTTCTTAACAGGTTCTTATTCAGTACTTCTGATGTTAATTGTACTTAGAAAATTTAATTTCTCTGTTTTGTTTCTGATTTTCATTTGATATGCAGCCGCTGTACTGAGCGTGTCTTTGGGCAGCAACAGTGGCTAACTCTTAGAACCAAGCTTGCAACTTTGAAGGTAACAATTCCCAGTATCAATGCTTTGTTTTTTCGTATTTTTTATTGCAGTAACATATATACCCCTCAATAATGTTTGGAAAAAAAATAGATTTGTTATCCGGTCTCATTCTTCCAACTCTGGGTTTCATCTTTGGAAAAGAAGTTTTTAATGTATATTTCCATAGCTGTTGCTATCTGCAAGTATTGGTGTCATTGCTGTGGCTTTATCTCGACATCGCTGTTATTCCTTAACTGATTAACTACCTGTTTAAATTGGTGGAAATATGATTCAGACAACACAGCATTGCCTTTGATGCAACATATTCATGAACTCTAATATATACATATATATATATACACTTTAAGGGGTTTGTATATTATCACTTAAGGTTTTTCCGGATGCTATACTTTTTCCAGGGTAATATTGCAAATGTCATCAGCACCATTCAAGCTAACAAGACAACTGAAGAGGGCACGCAGCCTGCGCAAGGGTTAATGATTCGCTAGAGTTTTGTTTTAATCTGTCATTTTGTTCACACAGCCCCTCTCACCTAGAGGTAGGTCAGATTGTTATTGGGGGCTAACTGTCATACTTGCGATTACCATTATTTACATTAGTTGTAAGTGAATCGATTCTTATTGTATCCGAAATTTTGACAGCGATGAGTTATTTCCTTTGTTTTATCGTGCTACGTTGCTAGTTGCTAAATGATATGCATGGATTAGATATTATGTAACCATTTTACAAATATGTCTTTAGCTCTTCTAAATGGGTTTTGTCTCCTTAATGTAACACATAACAAGGTGTATTGTTATGGCGCATCTATCAAACAGTTTAATTATACGTAATTTCAAGTGTTGTTTAGTAGGAAAATTTATGTTAGGAGAAGCAATGCTAGATCTTTTCTATGTGGACAAACTCTAACGCCATGTTTGGTAGGAGGGATAGAGAGTAGGAGGGATGGATGAATTAAGGAGAGAGAGTAGGAGCGATGGAGAAAATAACATATATCTTTCATGTTATTTGGTATTGGAAAGATAGTTGAATAAATGGATTGGTATATAATTTGTAAATTTACTATATTACCCCTTTATAAATTGGAGGGTAAGAAAAAATTGGAGAGTAATATTGTCATTTCCCATTCATTATACATTTATACCCCTCTTGTCATCCGCCCAATAATGGGATGATTGATTTTGGTGGGCCTGGAAGGAGTCTCCCTCCCTCCTATTCTCCTCTCCCTTGTCTCTCCTACCAAACAATGGATTGGAGCTCTCCTCCCATCCCTCTCCCTCCCTCCATCTCCCTCCTACCAAACAGAGCCTAATTTTCAAGTAGAGACCTTGTAGTTTGCTATCAGAGGAAAGGCATTGGGAGGCAGCAATTTGCATCTACCCTTAATTTTTCTCAGATTTTTTTAGTATAGGTTTTTCATTTTGATAAATAATATTTTTAAGGACAAGGAAGCATGGACACCTCAAAATTTTCAGAATTCAAGTGTCCAATACTAACATGCCAAATGGAGTGTCTGTTGACTTTGTGGCCAGTTTGACTTTTGGATACGGATGGGACACGGTAAGGATGCATATAGGATACGTATAGGGCAATTTGTAAAAAAAGGGTATTGATGATTGTGTTCTTGTGCACCATCACTTGTTCTTCCCAGATCATCATCAACTGCCATTTGATGATTGACGCGGCTGGAAGCCATATCTCGGTAGACGCCTAAGAGATCCAAACAAACCAATGGTTCCTAAAAAGTGAAATCTGTGCTACTTAGTACTTACAATCGTCTCTGCTAGCTAGCTTAAACTTCAACTCAAGTAATGTGAAATACATTTGCTTTTGATGTTGATGATTGTGAGGATTTGGAAAGTCTTGATTGAGTGTTAAATTTGCTCATTAATCGAATCTGTAATCTAGGGCTTGTTTGGATTATTATGCTTGAGATGGTTGAATAATTTGGGATTGTGATGTGTTGAAGTGGAATATGACTACATGAAAGTAATGCTCAAAATCATTGTGTGTGGTTTGAGTGCTTATTCGAGGATTATTAGAAGATTTATGAATTTAAGGAAATAACACACATTGGGATTAATGTGGGAATCATCAATTTCCATTCCTACATATTTTAAGCTACTTGGTGATTTTACTTGATATGGATGTGTAGAGAGTGCTTTGAAATCCAAACATGTTTCTACTCGGTTGTGGTTTGTGCCTAAACTATTTCTTCCTTTTTGTGCAGATTTCAAAACACCATGCCAATCAAAAACAAAGCTAAAAAGATTGGGGAAGGTTCGAGGAAGAAGCCAAAGAAGTCAGACCAGAGGAAAGACAAAATCCCTCCACCACCCAAGTGCACACTCAACAAGAATTTCAAGGTACGCCTACAAAAGGTCACAGGCCAAGCATTGATCATTGAGAAAGGAATAGACCTTGAAGACTTGAGGACCACATCCCATTACAGGGATGGTACATGAAAGAGGCTGGACTACATATACCAAGACTCCAGCTCCACCAACTTACTGTACTATGATAGTAGAGGAGTTCTATGTTGGGATGAACCCAGGGGACTACAAGAGAGGCACCCCAGTCATGGTCAGAGGAAGAGAAGTCAGAGCAGACGCAGGGGACATTAATAGACACTTCCATACACCCCCTTCCAGACGAACCAGCAGTACTTGAACTACTTGAACTAATGCGAAACGGGTGACATGAAATGACTGCCCCTTTTAATCATGGCCTTAAGCGGGCGCCCCTGTGCCCTGCCCCAGGGCCGGCTCTTGGGCTATGGTTATAAAATCGTGCCGCTAGCACATTTTCCCATTTAACTGGCATAATCATATTACATTACCATTTACTACAACTATAGACAGAAGTGAATCAACTGTTGCAACTTCAAAGAGCAAAGAATAATACAAAAAAGAGAGATTGTTTCAGGATTGAAATTGATCCATCAAGGACGCTTATTTTTCCGGCCTTTGTTCCTGTTTGGTTTTTTCTTAGACTTCTTTCCCTGGCTATCATTTTCATGTTTCCTGCTCTTGTTTCCAGAAACGTTAGTAGCTGACGAATCCCTTGGATTTCCCTTATCTGAATCACTACATTCTGCAGCCTTGCTGCTGTCACTATTTTCCGCATTGCTTTTGCTGCTTGATGCCATTCCAGTCTCTGATTCCTTCCCTTCATGGTTTGAAGGTTGCTGCAAGAACAAGTGATTCAAGAGAGGCTCCATGGTTGGCCTTCTTGACTGCAACCTCCGGAGAAGTTCTTCAATAGTTGAAACATTGTTCTCCAGTTCCAGCTCACTGCCATTTTTCCCGTAGAAATTATGTGTTAATAATTTAGTCATAATTGGTTCCAAAATAATGCAATCTAATTCAAATTCCAATCACTTTCTGCTAATAGATACCACACAGGTGATTTTACAAACTAAGTTGATTTAAGATGCTACTGTCAAAAAAATTAGGGAAGGACAAAATGCATGAGAATGAGGTCAAACCAAAGCCTTGTTTCGTTAAACTGACCTCCCATCCAAGACAGCTAAAAGTTGCTTCAATTCTTCAAGCATACTGACTGCTTTGTCCAATTGCCTCTTATCTTCACTGTCAAATGTGTTCTTTTGAATAAATCCATCCATTACGGCAGTTAAAAGATGAATGATTTTCTCCACATCCACCTGTTGAATACGCAAAAGAATAGTCAAGAATCTAGACATTGTAACACTTCATCTCATCACATGCTTTAAACTGTAATCATAAAATAAAATAAAGTGGCATACCTTGATACTTGGAGCATTTAACACTATGCTCTTCTGATCTTTTTCTTTGTCTACCAAATTTAAGGCTTCAAATATTTTCCAAAATTGTCTAATAAGGTCCATCTCCAGCTTTTCCTCATTTATGATACGAGTATTCATGTCCTGATCTGCAAGGGAAGTAGAGTCAGATTCTGCAGCTTCAGTGTGACCTTGAAATTCTTCATTTTTTGGAAACAAGATTCCCATTATGTCCTCCTTGCTTTGGCTAGTCTTCATGTCCACCAAAATAGCTTCTGGACTTGTAAAATTTGGACAACCTTTTGCTACACTCACAATCACTAGAGGATTGCCAATCTTTTTAAATGCTTCAGCAAACACATTTACATTCCGGAAATTGTGTTCCTGTCCTCTGCTAAGAGCAACATAAAATTCCCCTGGCAGTTGGTTGGTAATATATTTCTTACCCAGCAAGTTAAAAAGTAAACTTGCACAATTGCCAAAGTTCAAATGTAGCAGACAAACTATGACAAACAATCTCAAAACTACCAGTGAGTAGCCGTTCACATCATTTGTAAGACATTTCCTAATCCATTGCAATGTATCTCCTTTATTATAAAGGAGCAGCTGAACAATATGTGTGACAGACTCGAGCACATGTCCAATGAACTGTCGCCCATCAGCCTGTAAGAAGGAAATTGGTTCAGTTCTACCATCCAGGTGGACTAGCCAATCAACAAAAGAAGACTTTGTACATAAGACGCAGCCCTGGAAGCAAGACAACATAAGCACAAGGCGCTCAATAAGATATAGGAAACAATCAGGTGATATATAGTCATATTCTTCCCTCCAATTGGCTTCATAAGTATCTAGTAATGCTCCATGAAATTTCTGAACAAGAGACGCCTCACTTAGTAGAATATCTCTATTGCATGGTGCAGAAACCTGTTGAGATTCTAATACCATTTTAGCACAGAGACTCTCTAAGAATGCCTTCCATGGTGAATTTCCATCACACTTTTTCACAACTTGCTGATATAATTCATTCTGCAGCTTACCAGACCTAAATATCATAACTGCCACACGTCCAATCTGCCCAAAGGATAGTTTTTTCTTCAAGCCAATGCATTGAAAAATAACTTCTTGAAGTGTACTCTTATAAGCCTCTGTTCCTCTCAGATAAATCATATTCTCTCTCAGAGATTCTCTCCAGTCTAGAGGAAATATATAGCCAAAAAAGTTACAGGTTGAAAGTTCAAGAAACTTCTGTAGTTTCTTAGCATCGCTGAACTGGCAGTGCAGAAACTTGGAATCCAAAAGAAATTTTCCAACCTCATAGACATAAGTAAGAGACATAATTTGGCAGAACACAGATGTTGAATTCTTCATTGACAGTTTGTAGAGGACTTCAAGATTGTCCAACACCTTCATACCAACAGAAAGTAATTCTGCACTCCAGTAACTCCGAGCAGCAGAGACAAGGCGGTGGACATCGATAGAGACCAAATTCCCATTCCTTTTAACATATCCATCTTCCAACTGTCCCACCCAGTTAGCATCACATTTCAGCAAATGATAAAAGGAATCCAGGTTGTACTGCGATTTACACTGTTTCAACACCCCCAAGTAATTCAAGCAGAAGTCCCCGTAACAGTCGATATCATACTGGTGGGTTTCAAGATATCCAAGAAACTTGAAAATGTTAACAATATGATCTTTCCAGTAATTCCAAAAGTAGACCAGTGTATCAATAGATACCTTTCTTTTACAAAAATTTTCCTCTGAAAACTTCAAAGGATTCAAAATCCATCCATCTTCCCACTCATATTTAGAGGTATTTGAGTGAAGATGAACATCTAGAATCATTCGAGCAGATAATATTTCACCTCTGATACTCTGATGTCTCTTAGAAGCACTTAACTGCTGATTCATTGTCAGCAAGTTAGCCTGATTGTTTGATAAGATTTCAGCCTCATTGCAAACAAATTCATAGAATTGGTTTGAATCATTTTTTGCAAATGACTTGGCTTTCTCTAACAGTTCTTCTTTCTGGGAAAACTGTTTTAAGGGCCAGCCTTTGCTCCCATGTGACCATAGAGAGTTTGAAAATACATAGTTGAGGATAAGTGTCGATGCTTCTTTGAAATTCCCAGCCTTTTGTAGAAAACCAGCTGAATGAATAACATCTCCTCTCAGTTTTGCAATAGCTGCAGCTTCTAGAAAGTTTCCTGATTCTTCTTCCAACAAAAGAAGCTCATTCAAGCAGTTTAAAGACTTCAAAAAGCTGCGCCTCAAATCCATGGAATGAAAAGCTTTAACAAATTTCATCATGGATTTACCATCTTTAAGCTTATGATAATGAAGAGCACAACTCTCTAGAAAATCTTGTTCAATTTTGTTTATATCATCTCTTCTTTTAACTGCACCGATGTCTGTATTGGTGTGCTGTTTCCAGTATTCGATGCATTGTAAACCCAAGTCAAAAAGCTTTCCTATGGAGCAAGCATTCAAGCATTCTGAGAAAAAATTTCCCTTGGCATATACTTTTGCTGAACGCTCATAGCACCCGGCCAGATAAAAACATTCTGCAGCTCTTTCCAACTCAGATTCCTCACATTTTTCCAAATAAATCCTACCTGCAGAAATAAAAGATTAACATCTAAATGTCAAATCCAATATCATCAAGTGGTTTCAATTACTTATTTTTGCTTTCAACAACTGTAAATTAATGCCAAAACATTTTGAACGGAAATAATCAGAACATTTTGCATTGTAAAATGACAAAACAAAATCCATGGCGACAGTAGGATAAGACATCTAAACTCTAGTAGAACGCAATAACAAAACAATGACGACATATTTAAACTCGGCATCAAGGCCAGTATATATCTTAATGAGTTAACATTATTGAAAACTGAAAAATTTGAGAGTAATCGATTGAAGTTTGTGAGATTATTTCAAAGTATCACAGAAAATATCATAAATATGAAGTTATTAACAATAATCTGCAGCACAAAAAGGTGGCAGATTATAGGCATTCAACACTAAAAGTCTAATTCCTACCTGCTCTTTCATAATCCCCCAAATCAGAAAAACATCTGGCAGCAGTATCAGCCTTGCCTATTGCTTCGAAAATTTCAGCAGCCTCCCTAAGGATAATGTTAGCCTCTTCAGGATTAGAATTGCGCACACGGTCAGCAGCAGCTTTAAGGCTGGCAGCTTTCGACCTTCTTTCCCAATAAGTATCTCCAGCTCTTTCAAAGCACATTGTTGCCATCTCATAGTTATGCTCATGAAATAACTGAAAAGAAAAAATAATCAACAAAAATAGAGAAAAAATAAAAAACTGTACTGCCAAATATCAGTAAGGATCCTACTGCCAATACAATGCAACATGCCAACAGCAAAACATATTATTGACAGTAAAAATATTTTTTCTCAAGAAGTGAAGAAGGGCAATGAATTGAAACATTCAAAATGGGTGATACCAATGTCTTAACAAGTAAAGGTGACAAGACTAGAAGCATAATAATAACAGAAGGAATTGATTGTTATAGTAATGAAGTTTAATATCATTGTAAGGAAAAACCAGCAAACCTTGATGCCCTGAGACCTCCACTCCTCTGAGTTGCTTGCAACTTGCATTGCCTGTGCAAGTGAATCATCCAGCTTTCTAACTTGAACAAGAGACATTTTCTTCCAAAGGTCAAACATAGGTTTGGAGAACTCCTCCATGTTCTCCCAAATCCATAGCCTTTGCCTTGTACGAGTTATCCCTACATACAACTGCTTCAGTTCAGAACACAAGATGCTATGTTTAGCCTCATCAAAGCTCGGGAAGCATCTTGGTGAGTTAGAGTCTAGTAAATCTTGTTCCTTCATATATTCATATATAACCCTCCACTTATTTTTTAGAGTTGAAGAGCCAAAAAAGTTGTACAACAGTACATCCTGTAAAAAAGAGATGATATAAGTCACTAATACAAAAAATTTAGATTTATAAAATTGTATTAATAGAAAAAATTATGACAAAAGTAGGAGCAAATTTTGCTGTTAGGTTGCACTTGTATAAACAAATTTCAGAGGAATTGATTTTAAACAATTAACTAGATCTCTGACAAAAAAAAAAAGAGCACAACATACTAAGTGTACTCAAGGACAAAAAATGAAGAATAATCTACAAAAAATAATCAACCTTAAACCTTAATAAAGAAAAGAAATAATAAATGTACAACATATATAAATCACCTGAAATTCAAGTCCCTTGCACTCTAAGATTGTAAGCACAAGAGCTTGCTTGCCAACATGGTTGGAAATTTCCTTCCGAGCACAATCATCCCGAACTAATATCACCTGCTGTGCTCCGAAACCAACTATATTCCCGCCAAAATTTCCTCTATTTCCAAAAATTTTGATGATGGCATCTTCATTGTTCTCTGATTCAAGCAAAACCGGAGGTTCCCCGTAAATAAGACTTATCTCGGGTTTTAAAACATCAATAGAATGGGGGAAGAAACGGAATAGAAGTTCAATTATGCTTTGAGCTAACTTCAATACACCTGCATGGGTACGGAAGTTCTGTCTCAAACTGAGAACTTCTGAAATTTGTCCTTTCTGTTCCCTTCCAACATGTCCATTGCAACTTGACTCCAAAACAAATTTCTTGTAGAAAAGAGCTCGTATATCTTGAAACCGGAAATCAACTCCCCTAGCAATTGTCTGCGCTGTATCGCCAGAAAATACAAAACCCTCATCAACATTTCTACAGATGTATTTGAATAGAGCTATTTGACTCATGGTAAGATCCTGCACCTCATCGATGTAAACAAAATCCATTCCATCCACATGAATATTTTCATCCCTAAGTCGACTATGAAGATCAATTACAATATCCGCCAAATCAAATTCACCGTTTTCCACCTTCATCTTCTCATAGTTTTGAAAGACATCATAAATTTTCTCTCTCTTGCGTGTACTTAAATTAGAAACCCTGCCCCCTGATAATTGAACATAATCCTCTCGACTAAGTCTACCATCACCAACATCCATAGCGCGCAGGCCACCTTTTATATGAGATATAATCTCTGTGAAGACTCTAGATGAATCAAGCTTCTTTGTTAATTCAGAATTAAAATGGGGCCAGTATAGTAAACCAAACCTCTCAAAATTAACCTCTTTTGTCCTGATAAAGGTATGTAAGGCAACTGATCTTGAACTTTGTATACGACCATCAGAGGGTTTCTTTATGTCAAGGAATCTCTCAAAATATGAAGGACCCAATGCCCCATCAAGCATCATCAAGAATTTATGATATGTTATGACAAGGGGAAAAGACTTAAGTGGAATATCAACAAAAGAATTTGGGATATCATTGAATTCTGTCGCGTCATCAAAATCATCGACATCAAGTAAGCTGCTTTCATCTGGAAACTTCTCACCCAAGGCAGAGCTGCACACATAACAAACCCTATCAATTAGGAGTAACACGTCTACATGTAGAAAATGCAATAAGTGATTTCTCATTACCCATCCCACATTCACAAAGAAAACTAGAAAAGCAGATTACCAACAACCATTTGTTTGAACATTCACACACCTTTTCAAGTGAGATATATGTTGCTTTACAGCAAAACACAGTTTAGGACTGACTGTGACAAAAAGTTGGCGCAAAATTGGTCTCTTAGTCTCTTCAATAACCTCTTCAACCTCATTTTCCTGGCTAATATACTGATCTGTTTTAGTCTCAGCTCCATAGAATCCTTCCATTGCCAAATGGTGCAATTTTTCTTTCTGAAATAATTTCATGATCAATATAGTAGTTTTTCCGGTACCTGATCGACCATGTATGAAGGTACTTCTAGGGAAAAGTATCATCTCCCGCTGTTCATCTGTGACCTCAAATGGGAGATCCAATTCTCTACCATCACGATCTGAAAGCAAGTGGCTAACGATATCTGATGATAAGGAGTAGAATTTTATCAGCAACAAACTCTCGCTCACCTTTGTATTCTCAACATAACTTCTACCATCAAAACCATCTCCACTTAGGACATTCTCACTTTCATTTGAAAGTTCCTTGACACGGACAATTTCAGAGGAGGTCACCCAAGTCTTTGGAACTTCCAAATTCCTACATGCAAACAGACAAGCCAAAGTAAGAAAACAAATTTGTAATTCAATATTAGAAGAGACAATCATATTTAACAAATCCAAGTGCATTATTAGTGTTCAATGTTTATATTCTCAACTTGATTCGTCTCCAAGATGGAAAAAAAGAAGAATGACAATAAAAAAGAGTAGACATACCCCTCAAGACATTTCTCTTTGCAACGATTTACATAATCATCAGTGTACTTGACAAATATATCATCGAGACGTTTCACCAATTTCGAGACGTCCTCCAAAGGCAATATATCCCAGACCTTCAAAACTTGTATGTACTGCAGTTCCTTTACGATGTCTATTGAGCAAACGATATTTAAACCTTCAACCTTGAAATGCTTCACAATGTGCGAAGAGCTTTCACAAACTGAGTCTACCTTCTTCTTTTTAGGTCGCCAGCCACTAGCAAGTTTCAGTAGGAGGTTGATAACTGATTTTTTCTTCTGGGCTGACTTCAGCTTTTTAAAAGATTGCAAGAAGTTATCACTAAAAACAATCTGAGGAAATAAAGAAAATCAGTTATATCAACAGTAGCCACAATATACTATAAACTGAAAGGTAAAAAAACCTATCATTTCTAAATATGTATACCTTCCATCTTTGATTTCTGAAAAGTATACTATCTGGATTAAGCAATTCTTCTAATTCATCCAACTCTTTCTTGACTTGTAAAATCGCTTTGGCCAAATTGTTATCTTCATCGGCATTAAAGAAACACCGACGATCCTTAGCATCACGGACTAAGGATTCCCAAACAGATTCACTTCTAGTCAGAGTTCTTTCACTCCCCAAAATCCAAAGACAATGTCTATAAGGCATCAAAGGAACAATAGTCATTCAACATAGATGTCAAAAAAAAGGAATAACTACACTGTACGTATTGCAAGATTTTACATAAATTAATACCTAGCCCTCGTAAGAGCAACATTAACTCTTTGTGGCTTCGATAGAAATCCAATTGATCCACCAGCATTTGACCTTACAGTTGATATAATAATTATGTCCTCTTCGCCTCCTTGAAATCCATCAACAGTCTTTACTTTCACAGAAAACCCATCACTGCTTTCATATTCATCTCCAAGTCTATCTTTAATTGCCAATACTTGAGCAGCATAGGGTGACACTACACCAATGCTGAGCTTCTTGTTTGAGCCAATCCAAGCTGCATAGAAAAGAAATCACAAAAAACGATAGCATATTTCAGGACGCATAAAGAGTATGATGTACGAGAATATGATGTATGAGAAAATGATGAAGAGCACACTGAAAAATGTCTTAGCATTAAATTAAAGCAAGATATCAACACTTTAGTTTTCTAATTTACAAAATTGTAGTAGAAGACTTTATAAAAATAAAAGGATAAATCACAAAGTGGTACTGCATTATATATATATATATAATGATTTCATTAAAGAAAGAAGAAACAAAGGAAAACAAGATATCCGCATCTCAAAAACCTGATACAAAAGAGAACAAGATATCCACATCTCAAAAACCTTTTGTGGACTACAAAAAACGAGTAGAAATTTGTATGAACTTAGCCCCAAACCCATGCCATAAAAATATCTAATAGAAAAGTATCTATTTTCAATAGAATTGAATACAAAGCTACCCCAAAACCATTTTCCAATTTAAAAGGATGAAAAAAAAAATGAAGTATATATCTTGGAATTCGTTGGGGACGGAAGCCCAACATGAAGCCAAGAATTTGATTCTATCCTACAAGCAATTAATGTCTTCCTCTTGTCTATCTTCAAAGATTCCACTATTTCTCTCTTACCAAATTACCCACAAAGGGAAACATCAAAAATTAAATAAATCATAATATATAAAGTAATGTTGATGGGTCACAAATTAAAAAACACAAATCTCTTATGGTAAAATAATAATCAGTCTCCAACAACACATACCTTTGTACAATTTCAGCAGTATTTTCAGCACCACAGCAACCTCAACCATATTTTTGCGGCTGTGGCCAACATCATCAAACTCTTCTCTTCCACCTAATATATTGATAAAAGAATAGGTACCAAACATAGGACCTGGCAAATAGTGTTTTTCATAGCTTTTACTTTTGACATTTGGGCCATCTAAAATCTGATTTTGATAAAACTGCAAATTCGGGAAGAAGCTGATTGAAGGATGCATTCTATACTGTATACTAAGTAGGTGTTTTTGGTGACCCAAAGTACTCAACCTCTCAAATAAACTTCTGCCAAACCCAGCTTCATTAGAAACCTAAAAACAAAACCAAAGAAAAGAAAACTGGAATGAATATTGAAGCTGGAATTGTTAAAGGAAACAAAGGAACATGATGAGTAACATAAAAATCCAAATAACATCAACATACATTGCTTGCAACCATTGCTGGTAATTGGCACTCATCACCAATGAGAATAGCATGCTTTATATCTGGGAGCTGTAGAGGTATGGTCGACTCACTTTCTCTTAACTGAGCTGCTTCATCAATAACAAGAATGTTCAGAGATTCCATTGCCACTGAACGCATCTTAAATGAACTAGATGCAGTGCAAAAAATCAAAGAAGCATTTTCCATTAATGATTTATGGTTCACAACACTTGGAAGGTTACACGAGTTAAGCGATACCATCAAATATATTAAAGCAAAATAACATTCACTTCTCCTCTGCTGCAGCAGGTACTTTCTATCCGTTATCAACTCAGAAAAATCTTCAACTGGATGTGAAAAGAGTTCCTCAAGTTCTTCAGAAGCCACATTTTCATGAAGCAATAAAGATTCAAAAGAATCAAGAAGGCTAATAAAAGATTGAATGTTTTGAAGATTATGTTCCAAAATTACACTTTTTGGTATGTGGGTATAGAACACAAACAGACACTTTCTAAGTGGAGTTGCAGCACATTTCAATTTTTCCCTCACAAATTCAAGAAATGACATGCTCTTCCCATTGCCATTTTCCAAGAAAATATGATACTGAGAAACACAATCTTTGAGAACATCCATCATGGAATTAAAGCGTTGTTTCCAGTGCTTTGTCAATCTGAAGAACTTTTTAAGTCTTTTAAGGCGATAGTCCATATATATCTCTTCAACATCATCTCCAACTTTTAGCCGATCCTTATTTCCAAATAAGAGAATATCTCCCAGTGGACAAAACATAGTGTCTCTTCCAGAATCAGCTTGATATGATTCTTTCACCAGCTTCAGAACACGAGAGGCCACTTCCTTAATTGCAACATTTGTCGGAGCACAAACAAGAGTTTTGCATTTCATTTTAAAGAGGGTGAAGAGAAGCATACTAACAGTTTTAGTTTTCCCAGTCCCTGGTGGGCCCCATATAAGATCAACACTGGACTTGTGATTACAATTTATTCTGGCAAGACAAGTCATAACAGCCTCAACTTGTGAATTATTCAGGGTGGATGATAAATTAGGACAAAAAATTTCACAACAGCTGCCCTCACACAGTTGGCAGTTTTCCTCAACCTGTCATTATTCAACATGAAATTTCAGTAAGAAAACTCAACAGTTAATGTTAGCAAGCAACAATAAATTTGATAAATCTGAAACTTACTAAACTATATATTTGTACACATTACATTCAAATATTCAATGCTTGTATATATCAATAGATGAAATGATAATGACATGGTATCAAATCTACAAAAATACATCTTAAATGCTTACCACAGAATTGGTGCATAAAACCTCATTGATAATCTTCAAATTACCACATTTGTGCAGCGAATTCCATATTCTTTTGCTGGGAATTATATTTATCAAGAAAAACACAAACAATGATCTCCTCATATCAGTATCAACTTGGTGGCCTTTTGAGGCCTCAATTTTAAAGTCAAAGTCAAAATGTATATAATGAATCTCATCCTCATCCTCATCCTCATCCGGGATTTTTGTGACTAATACAAAAGTCCACATCCTTCCCAGCCTTTGCAAATCGGAAGCAGATTCAAGCTTAGCATCAGCTAGAATCAAAACATCACCTGGCAATGTTTTGTACGGCTCCTTCCCACTACTAAATCTGTTCCTCCACTCATCAACCTTAACATTATATGACCCTGAACCATATCTTGGGTGGGACTTCTCTAAAACAACAACTTGGGCATAAGGTGCTTCTTCGATTGTATCGAAACTTGAACACAATTGTGCTCGCGTTTCTTCTAATAGAGGGTAAACAAATGAGCCAAAGTACTGTTCAACAGATTGAAATGTTTCTGGGATTTTTTGCACCTAAAGGAAATTGAAACAACAGTTAAATGCAGTAATGAATACAAACAGAAACATATAATGATAATAATATGCAGCAGAAAGGGCTTGCAAAATGTCACCCACATACATTTACATTAATGCATCACAAACCTATGACCTCAAAATTATTAGCACAATACTATGAACTACTGGCAACTAAACTTATAAGTCAAGTTAATGATAAATAATATTTAACATAAAAGAATGGTTTCACATTTTTTCTCACAAAATGGTTTCATCTCTTATAAACCTGAAATAACTTGGAAAATCATTTACAAAGTGTTTTCTTGTAATTTTAACGAAAAAAAAAAACTGATCAAACAACCCAAAATTCATAATAAATTAATTGTTTTGAAGTAAAAGAATGAAAAATGAAAGAGATTAACACATATTATATAATCAACACTTGTACGCCAACAACACCCATTAATTCTTGTTGATGAAATGTGTCCAATTGTTCAAATAGTTTTAAGGGATATTATTAATTTTCCCCCTCACGTTTGCATCAACGTCGTTTTTACCCCTCTGGTTTCAAAATTCGTCATTTTTCCCCCCTACCGTTAAACATCCGTTAGAAGGGTTACTTTTGACACCAACCGAAAGCGAAAAGACACAATTGCCCTTGAGTTATTAGTTAAAAACTTAAAAGAACCCTTAAAACAATCAAGGATATAGGGATAAACAGGTAACTTAATAAAAATAACATAAAGTAATTAAAAAAATCCACAAACACCAGCCAACAAGTCAATAACCATCGATCATCAGCCCAATTTTTTCATTTTTTCAAAAAGAAAAAAACTCAAACTGTTTTTCTGAAAAAACCAGATTACAATTTTTTTCATAATAGTTTTTTTTCTCCACTCCCTCCATCAAAATCGAACCCACCACGGGACCGCATAGATTTTGCTATTCTTCACTCTATTAAAAAACAGAGCATTCACACACCCGATTAATTTGACCTCACACGAATCAAGATCCGGTTTTAAGGGAGGACCGGATTTCGTAAGAGGGGAGGAGGTAGGAGTTCTCGGCGACAAACTTCTCGAGGTCGGAGATGGCGGCGGAGATGTCGGGGAGGCGAGATGGGTCGGCAGAGGATTCGATTTGGGCGGCGATGGATTTCTTCTAGTCGTTGAAGCAGGAGAGTAAAGTGTAGTTGGTGGATGAGTCATATGGGTCGGGTTTCCGAGTCTCTAACCGAGAACATGGCGAACTCAGCGGCGATGGATTTGTTCCATTTTATTGTATTCAGGAAGAAGCTAAGGAAGAATAGTGACTGGTGAGTGAGAGGCGAGAGGCAAATGAAGAATTGAAGATGCTCCAGCTTTTTCTTTCTTGGTCAAACCAACAACACATGTTTTTTCTTACCCAAAAAAAAACAACACTTGCTTTTGATGTGGCAGCACCAACATCGAAAAAAAAATTATTTTATTTATTTTTCTTTTGCTGTGACAAGAGAAGTACCAAATTGCCCTTTAAAAGTAAAGTTCATTGAACCTTATTAATGTCTAATAGACGGTAAGGGGGGAAAATATGGATTTCTGAAAATCGAAGGGGTAAAACGATATTGATTGAAACATCAGGGGAGAAATTAATAATATCCCTAGTTTTAAAGCGATATAAAGTGAAGTTTGTGTTTGATTTGATAGAGGAGGAAAGAAATTAATGAAGAAGGTCATAATGAGTTGAGGGGCATTTTGGTAATTTTAGGATTATGACTTGAAATAAAATTTTATAATACGACTATTAACTATTAAAATTTTGTTTATAGTTTTAAAAACAAAACAAAACAAAAAAAAAACGAATTCATATAGTTTATTTATTCATTTTTAACAATTTTTACTTTGTTTTTGAGATATTTTATTTTTCAAAATTGACTTCTTCTATTTTAGACAAGAGAGGAGAGTTGTCCACTCAACTGCATCTTCTAAGTCATCTCTAAATTGTCACAAAACTATACATCTATGGCTCTATATCTTTAGATGTAATTTACAATAACCACCAAATATGAATGGATCGGGAAAGGTGCTCATTCAGTCTAACTATGTCCAAGTTCTCGAATCGTTACCACAGTAATTTATGATAATAGGTATCTTATATTGCTCTCAAAAATTGGAATTATATGATTGAAAGGGGTACATATCTATTATAATGTAACAAACTGCTAATGTAGATCTAGTATACCAGCTACTAACCATAAATACTAAATCAATTTTATTATAAATCATTTTGTATAAAGTCACTCAACCTAAAACCTCAAAATTATGTATATTATTAATCAAACGCTAGTTTTAAGTTCTTACACTTCTATGTGCAAGACCTAATCTTACATACATGTTTGTCACAATAACCAAATTCAAATACAAATACAATTAGTAATTGCATGCACAGATACATGTAAGGAAATACAAACATATACACTATTCTAATTAAATTCACCTTCAACTCAAAAGCTTAAATATAAAGGAAAGAAGTGTATAACAAATTAATGAAGAGTTCATTCACACTTACAAAAAAAAAATTAGTATCTATAGATAAATTATTTATTTCAGTAATAAAATTATGGAAATTAATGGACAAGAGACCAAACCTTGTGTTTGAACAGATTTTCATTAAAAATGTCCTCAAGAGACCAAGAAAACACAACATCAGACAAATCACAGTTGAGGTACTCATGATTGGCAACTGTAATTTCATTGCTAGAACCTTCACTTTCCATCATTTCCACTCTCTCTCTCTATAAGATCTGTATCATCAACAAAAAATCACAATGTCAAAAACCCATTTCAGCAAAGATACTCTTTTAAATACTCAAAACCAAAAAAGAAGAAAGAAAAAGTTGCTTAACAAGAAAGCAAGCAAGAGTATGCAGTAGTGATGCAGTGCTGAATTAAAAAGAGAGAACTTTTATGCCAAAAGAAAAACCTTAAGATAGAAGTTAAATAGACAGTACTGTACATAGTACAATAAATATAGCAAAAGAGATGTCCAATCCAAAGGTCTCTCTTCTTCTTCATTTTATTATTATTTGGGAATTGTCGAATTGCTTTGGAATTCTACAAAATTTACCAAGCTGTTCCATTATGTATTTATGTTTTATTGTTTAACGAGGAAAGTATACCAAAGATCACCTATCCCACTATATGATAAATGTGGCTCTATCAGAAAAATAAATGTAATATTAAGGATTTATGTATAAAACAGGAAACCAAAGGTCACACTAATCGCCCCTAGGGATGTAGCTCAGTCGGTAGATGGACGAGCTTAGAACTTGAATAAATAACTTCCAAGTTAGTGATTCGAATCCTACCAATAATAAAAGTTTCAAAAAAAACATCGGGTCTAGATAGATACTGTTGGTCACATTGATCAAGTTTCTGTTGGCATTCTTTTGAAGAAAAAAAAATGACTTATCACTCCCAACCTTAAAAGAAAAAAAAAATTATATTGTTGGTTAAACATTAGTAATGAATCTAATGATTACTCTAGTTGCCCCAGAGTCCTTTTTTATTTTTTATTTTTTCTATTATTAATTATTTATTACTCTTCATCATCGAGTTTGTTGTTTTAATCATTTATGAAATTACAAAAATAATTTGTTATTTGTAAAACAAAAATAAATAGAGTTTATTGATGGTTGGAAAGATATAATAAAAGCTAAATCCTATTTGATAATTATGTTTTTAATGTTTTAGTGAAAAAACATTGGATGAATTTGTATGGGCAACTAACGAGAGCAACTTTGCTCACCCCCTTAACTAGAGGTGACCATTACCCTCCACTTTGGTCAACGTTTGAGATGGAGGGTAATGGTTATCTCTAGTTATAATTAAGGGGATGAGTAAAGTTGCACTCGTAACTAAAACATAATGGGCCCACACAACGTAGCATTTTGCAAGTGAGTACAATTTTTATAACTCCACCACTACTCTACCAGAATACCTGTATGCCTGTATCCATCTCCGATTAACGTGAAAAATCAACAAAACGCTACTTTAAATTAAAAATTTTCAATTTTTCCTATTTCAAAAAACAATTTAAAATTTTTTCAAAAAATTCCATTGCTGGGACTTGAACCCGGGTCTCTCGGGTGAGAACCGAGTATCCTAACCAACTAGACTACAAGTCTACAACGGATTGTTGAAGTGGGAAGTGAAAGTTTAGTATTAATATTTTACTATTGTCGCATCTTTAGCTAGCAACATGGGTGCACAGTGTACTACTACTTCATCAGGAATTAATCCACACTTCTGCTACGAAGCCTGTAGACTACAAACTGACCATCGAGTCACATCAGCTTGTCTCAACCGAAACTAGTCTTAGAAGTAAAAGTAGGAAGAATTCGCTCGATAGAACTCGTTTGCATAGTCATGTTATCCATCGTTAAAAAATTCCTGAATTCTTCTTCAACTCAAAAATACTCAATAGGTTACATGTTTGTTATAATATAAACAGTATGTTAAAATTCCTTTTTTTGGTTCCTCAAAAAGCATCAACACGACCAAGAAATTGGATTTCATCTCTATCATAACATTCTAATAATACATTTCCCCCTATTTTACTGAAATATTCCTACAATGTTATGAGCTTACAACCACCAATCACCATACAAAACGAGAACAGGATTCCATCAGTGACGAACAAAAAGGAACAATCTAGTTAGCTATAGGCAATGGAGGAACCAACATGAACCGGGAAGCAATCTTCAAAAAGGACTGCCATCAAAAATTCAAACCAACATATCCTAATCTTGACCGTTCTGACTTTCATCTTTGAAAAGCTTGATCATATCATCGATTCGAAGAATTGTTATGGCTGCTTCAGTTGCAAACTGCATTCAGAAGATGTTTGGAAACAGTGTTAAGGTTACTAACATTGGTCATGGGTTTTGTATTATTCATGACTTTTACCTGAATGATCTTCACTTTGCTCATTGCAGGCTCAATAACTCCTGCTTCCAAGTTATTACGAACGGCCCCCTTTGTAAGGTCTAGTCCCATGCTGAACCAAATACATAATAGAAAATAGAGTCATAGTCAGTGACAAAATTTATCAACACAATTGTGGTCGATAATGAACCATAATCAAAAAATAATACCTTGATAAATGTTTTTTATCGGCCTTGGTTTGAGCAGTGTGGTGGTACGCCCGTAGTTTCGCAACTAACTCAGTTGCATCCTTAGCAGCATTTACAGCGAGCACCTGCAAATCATACACACTTCCGAAATAAGTCGAGATAAAATAAAAGCTTTTGCATTAAGCATTCAAAACTAAACCACACCTTAGGGATAATTAATAAGGACTCGGCAAACTCAGCAATTGCCAGCTGCTCCCGGGATCCTAGAGTTGTAGCAAGGTACTCCAAATACACTGATAGGGCAGACTCAACTGCACCTCCACCTGCTACCACCTGAATAGCCAGTACAGCAATAAACATCAAAGAGTGATATGACAATAACTACTATAACTACACATCTAGTAGTGAACATCAACAGGTTCAAATTAACAGATCAATGTGAAACTTATAAATATAGATTAAGGAGAAAATAATTGGCAAATTCTCAAGTTTACCATATTTGACTCGAGGGTCCTCTTGACAATTGATAAAGCATCATGAAGAGCTCTCTCCATCTCATCAAGCATATAGTCATTGGCTCCTCTAAGTATCAAGGAAACCTAGAGAACAATAAGACTAGGAAAATCAGAAAGCATCATAAGGTATTACCAATCAATAAGTATACGGCGGAAGAAATAAAAAATAAATGCAGATTTGGTAAATTTTAAAGTAAATTATGCATTGATTCAATACAAAACACAGGACATGAGCTTTAACTCCATTGGTAAAGTATTGAGCAGTGAAAGAGTAAGCCCCAGCTTCAATTCTCAACCCAAAAAGTATAAGAAGAAAAAGGAAAAACAAATTTGCAAATTAGGTTTTGAAGTCAAGCAGTGTTAAAATATTTGAAGTTCAATTGAAGCAAATCACGCACAGCGCTTGAAGTTTTTGTGCCCTTTATCATAATCACATCATCATCAGCAACACGCTCCTCCACCACTTCATCAGCGGATCCAAGAAGTGATGAATCAAATGTTTCATCTCCTTCCATATCAGCAAATGTTGAAACCTGACAATAAGTTTGAAAGAGCATGATTAACAGCATAATCAGGCAGCCTGCTATTTGAAATTAACTCGAAGCAATGAGTAAACAGATAAATTATATATAACTACTTTGTGATGGATCCACCATATTGGTGGAAGCAGAATAAATGAAGAAAAATTCACATAAGAAAAAATTCAAAATGAAAAAAATAAATAAATAAATAAATAAATACAAAGTTACCGATATCAAAAGGACAATTAACCATAAAAATAACTGCAATGCAATGATTTTGGGACATTCACAGAATATTAATTAAATACAGGGTAATACTAGTCTCAGGCACTTGTATGATACCCCAGAGAGAGAGAGAGAGAGAGAGAGAGAGAGAGGATTTCAAGTTTAAAGTTTTGGTCCTTTTCTTCCTTCACCAAATTTTATGACCTAGGCAGAAAATCTATAAAGAATTAACAACATATAAACTATATTTCATAGACTATATCCAAAGTTCATCCATAATAGCACAAGAATTAATGATTTTTTAAAGCAGTTGAATCCTGACAAGCAACTGATAATTAATTATGACTGAATCAGAGTAGGAATATACCATGGTTGCACCGGTTGCCTTGGCAATGTGGCGCATATCCTCCTTCCGAACACGTCTCACAGCAATAGCCCCAGCCTCTACAAAGTACTGAATTGACAAAAAAAAAAATCCAGCAAAAGAGAAATACTATTTTAGTAAAACCAGGCTTGCTTTCAACCGTCTTACAGGATAAGTAATAAATTAAAGGGTACATACCCCAAAGGTACAGTGAAAAAATTCATATAGACATTTTATTTCCTAAAAAAATCATAAGCAAACAAAGAAACAAAAGTTCTTCCTGGAAAATGACACCATCAAACTTAGATGAAGTAGGACCAACAAAAGAAAGAGAGTAGATAGAGAATTAGGGTTTGGGAAGATAGAAAATTAGAAAAAAGGGGGAAAATTATAGAAGAAAGTGAAAAGAAGGCTGGGAAATATTAATAATATTTATTCATTCAAGTCTGCCATACAAGACTCTGGAAGGGCCATTTATAATGGCCAAACACAAAGAGATAAGCAAAGCTAATCTAACTGATCTCTTGAAAGACATAATTATTCTGAAGATAAAACAAATAATAATATCCAGATAACTATTTCCCTCCCCCTAACGTAAGTTCTCAAGTCCTTGGGGTAATTCCCCATGATCTATACGTCACCGGATAAAAATTTACCAGAAGTAAAACACAGTAGTACAAGTTTCAAGAGATGCTAGCAGATACTACTGTAGGTATAAAGGCCAATTAACCATGGAAACCTCAAAATATCAAAGCACCTGCAGGCACAGCTAAAAGAAGTTGGAAAAACAATAAAAGTACAGGTATCATATATGCAAATGCTTTCTCCTATCCACATACTAACTAGTAATGTGATCTAACAAAATATTCCACTGCAGCACTGCCTATCATGGAATAGCTGAAATAAGTTGGGGAGAGAAACTTGCCTTCAAAGCCATGTCATCGATTCCTTTCGTTGTCAGAACAACATTGGCTCCAGCTTTCAGAAGTTTCTCAATGCGCTCTTTTGTCATATCAGCTTCTCTGTGAAGCCATGAAGGTACTAGTATCATCAGTGGCAGATTAATGCAATGAATTGCATACATTATAGGGTAATTTTCAAATTCATATATAATAGAAAGGTCATTAAAACTAACCCCTCAAAAGCACAAGGGTAAAAATGAAAAAATATTTAATGCCCATAAAAGGAAGGCAAATGTACCAAATCAACCTTTGTTGTAACCCAATTGCTTTAGACAAGACAGCAACTCTTGAAAATCGAAAATATTTGCAGTTAGTGAACACATGGTTCTTTTCGGATTTTTACACGACCTATGTATTCCAGTTATAAGTGTTTCTTGTTAACTTAAATTTTAATAATAAAATATTCAGTTGTTCTGACAAACAAATTAGTCTAGGAGGGACTCGGAAAGTTTCATACCCACAATATAGCCAACCATGCAGATATAAAAGTATATCAATAGTTTCACACTTAGACCATGCAAGGTCGCAAGTCTCAACAGGTAATAAATTTTTGAATCACCACAATTATGTAAGCACAACCATGGAAAGTGGCTGTAAATTGGAGTAGCATGTTTCAGAATTTTAAAAACTTAAAACAAGGTAGTAAATTAAGGTTCATTTAATCTAATCACCTTTGACGAATTTTCTCAAGCTCCCTGGGATCAGAGACTAAGACTTGAACACCCAACTGCATCTTTGTCTTCTGAAGATTAAAGTCAAGACAGGCTATCCTTGCAGGTGCAACTCTAAGAGGCATTCCTTGGGCAGCACGGCCAGTATTAAGAGCATATCCATTCAACAAGTAACTATCTCTTGCACTTTTTCCATGAGCTTTCAAAATATTGATTCCCTATAATATGGAAAGAGCAACTACATCAGTATTTCTTTTGCCATGCAAAGCAGAACAGAACATATAAAGTAAATAGCCTTATTAAGTTGTTAGTTTAAATATGGGAAGAGGGCTCTCCAAATGCAGATACACAACCACCATACAGTAACCTTTCATGGCTTTTATATTGCAAAATGTGCATATACCAACCTTGATTGGGTATTTAATTTCCCCTCGAGCATTGGTCATCTTTACCGATTGTACAGCATCTACAACCTATAAAGATAAATTAAGATAAATCAGTTAAGCACAGTCATGGCTCAGGGGCATTACCTTGTTCATGGAAAGAAAAGAAATAAATGTTCATAACAAAAATATTTCACTAGAAACAAGGCTATCATACAAATACTTGAAAATAAAGATTAATGATGCCAACAATGAAGTTCAGTGTTTCATTGAGCAGGGTGCTGGAGAGCAAGTTTACTAACAGATGTGAAAAACAGGAGTACGGAGCAACATAAACGAACATCTAAATTTTAGTGGGGAAAACATACCAAATTCGCAAAGAAGTCACTGTCACCACCAATCAACTTTGAGGACATACTTGTCTTGGCACAATTTACTAAAGAATCTTTTCCAAGCTTTTCAACCTTGAAAACCAAAATCAAGAAAAACACAATTATCAAAAACACCGTCAAAAGAAAAACATAACCAATGCATTTTTCATTCCCCACAGCAACACATGCATGGCATTCATGGTGTAACTTAGTAACTATTCAACTCAGAATTAGGTCTAGGTCTTGCTCAGGCATTACATCACCAAATTGCTGCGTACACCATGGACAACCAGTACCAAATTTCCATCTACCGTTTCATAACACAGTTTATGAAACTGAGACCACATACATTTCTCAATTGTAAAAAAAGATAAAATGACTGGCTCAATCTTACCTTCACTGCCAATTTTTCTTCAACATATTTGCAAGCTTCCCTCATTGCAAGCTGTATAAGAGATATGCAAAAGGGCATAGGATCAAATCGTAAGGGAAAACATAAACTATATAATTGAGAAACACACACAACTTATACTTGAACAAAAAAACAGTTACTAACCCTGTATCCACTGATAATAGACGTTGGATGAATCTTATTCCTCACCAGATCATTTGCCCTCTGCAGAAATGACAACCAAATCATACACTACCAATACTCCATCCCACCACATCAGTGGGTTTCCAAACAAACCATGAGAGTTTAAAGCAGACAACTTAAGGTACAATATATCAGATGCAAGAAATAAACTAGCTATAGTTACCTTCAGCAACTCTGCTGCCACAATAACTACTGATGTCGTTCCATCTCCAACTTCTCGGTCTTGAAGCTCAGCCAACTCCACAAGTACCTGCACCTCACAAATGAAAATTTAAACATCACGGGTGGAAAAAGATTTAAAGAAATTGAGCAAAATGTGACTATATCCACCTTGGCTGCAGGGTGCTCAACTTCTAACATCTTAAGAATTGTTGCACCATCATTAGTAATTGTTACATCACCAATATCATCAACAAGCATCTGCAATTAATCAGCAGAAAAAAGAATCAGTGAAGTTAAAATCCTAGCATAAGCAAAGAGCAACTTATCGTGCACATATATTGATATACACCTATCACCCATTGTAGAGTTAACCTTTTGACAAACCATAACAGGCTTCAAAACTAATGATCTGCTACTAAGTTGGAAGAAACTATGCTATTAACAGTTTGGTGCTTCCACAAACTAATCAAGCAAATAATGCAACAGAAACAAAATCAAGAAGAGGGGATGATACCTTGTCGAGTCCAACTGGACCAAGTGAGGATTTGACGATGTTTGCAACCGCTTGACACGCCATTACTACACGAATACCGAACAAACAAACTTCAGTCAAATCCACACAACAACACGAACAAAATGTGAACAACAGAGAGAGAGTTCACGAGAGTTACCGTTTTGGGTGCGAACATCTTGGCCGGACTGGCGCTCGCCAAGAATATCAGGCGTCTGTCCTGAGACAGCCATTTCTTGATCTCTTGGCTAATTTGGCGGTGGGCGAGTGTGGATTTTTGCTAAAATTAGGGTTGGGTTTTGAGATATTGAATGAACGGGAATGAAAAAGCATGTACAAGCAGCCATTGCTAGAGTGATACAAAACGATGAAAACACTGTTGAGACTTTTGGATGTGTAAAAGGGCCGGGCTGGGCCGGGTCGGGTCAGGCTCATCTAATTGTGTTGCATTTTTTGGCTCTTTGATAAACCACCTAGGAATGGCAACGGGTCGGGTTTGGATGGGTTTTATAAAATCCAAACATGCACCCGTAAAAATTTTCCTCACACACACCCACTCGTGAACCCGTGAAAATAAACGGGTTCGGGTTCGGGTTTCACCCGTGGGTTTGCGGGTCACACCCACCAACCCGTAAAATATATTAATTTATAAATAATTAATATTTAATTATATTTTTATATATATGCAATACAGAACTCCGTTTATTTATAATATATCATGGAGAATTACAATTACAATTACAATAATATAAAGCACTACCAAGTAAAGCTCCAAATGAATCTCCAAAGGAAAAATAAATAAACAAGCACGATGTTTCATAAAAGTAAAATCAGCAAGTGTAACCTATCATTAGCTATATATAAATGGGAGTTGAGAATTGTAATTCTCAAACTTAGAATTAAAAAAGTTCAATTGGAGTTTAAATTTATAATATTTTAAATAATAAATATTATATAATTTTTATTTATGCGGGTTCACGGATTTACCTGCGGGTTCGTTTTCCTAACCCACACCCAAACCCGTTGAGTTTTTATTTATACGGGTTCGCAGGTCATAAATTCACCACCCAAACCCGACCCTACAGGGTCGGGTTCGGGTGGGTGCCCACGGGTATGGCCGTAAGGCAACTTTAACCGGAACATTGTCGGACCAATTGAACGAGATATCTATACCATCAAGTCAAATTGGGGTGGGTTGATTTGTATTTTGTATTTAAACACATTAAAAATGAAAAAGAATATATAGAGGGAAATTTGCTTTATTCAGAACATATATTAGGCTATGCTGTGTGTTTTCAATGGTTTAAATTTATTAGTGCCGTTTTGCTTAGTATAGCTGAGTAGTGGGAACACTTTATCAAATTTTGAGTTTCAGAATCTCTTTTTGGTGGTTTTTCTTCGAATGTAGTTTTTTTTTTTATTTGTAAATGAGCAACCAGAACTTTGTCATAAACACAGCATGTGATTGAGAAGATAAATGTACTACTTTTATTTCAATTTCAACACATTTTCTCATTTCAATGGCACGATTCTTTTACATTACAAGTTTACAACTATACATAATAGAAGTGAATCAATGTTTCTGGCCTTTTTTCTTCTTTGGTTTTCTCTTAGACTTGTTCTTTCCCCTGCTCTTGTTTTCATTTTCCTGTTTGCTGCTATTGTTTCCGGAAGCACCAATAGATGATAAAGCCCCCGCCTTGCCCTCGTCATCTGAATCGCTACATTCTGCAGCCTTGTTGTTATTGTTTTCGTCATCACATTTGCCAGCTGATGCAATGACGACAGTCTCTGATTCCGTTCCCTCAAAGATTGCAGATAGCTGCAAGAACAACTTATTCAAGAAAGGCTCCATTGTTGCCCTTCTTGACTGCAACCTCTTGAAAAGTTCTCCAATAGTGGAAACATTTTTCTTGAGTTCCAGCTCACTGCAATATCAATCATTCATGTAAAGCTAATTTAAATACCAATCGCTTTCTGTTAATGGAAACCTATGCAACAACTTTGAATCACACCAGCAATATTACAAATATGTCCATTTTTAAATTGCTATTATGAAAAGATTAACTAGGGATAAGTTGCATAATAAGAAAGTAAATTGCAATTCAACACCATGTTTTTTTCAAACTGACCTCACATCAAGAGCAGCATAAAGTTGCCTCAGTTCTTCAACCATGCTAGCTGCTTCTTCGAATAGGCTTCCATCTTCATTGTCAGAAAAGTCCATTGCAGTACATTGATGCCGTAAAATTATTTCTACAACCACCTGTAAAATACAAAATCAGAAACCAGACGCAAAAGACTCATCATGTCTCACACTTTAATCTGAAGTCAGCAAATAATTGGCCTACCTTGATAGTTGGGGCATTTAACTCTATGCTCATATGATATTTTTCATGTTCAACCAGATTTAAAGCACCAACCATTTTCCAGAATAGTCCCAAGTTCATCATCACATTACCCTCGTTTATCTTACCATCAACAATGAAGTCCAGATCTAGTGGGGAAGCGGAGTTTGAAGAAGTAATATTTGAATTCTTCCCTTCATCACAAAAGTTTGGAGGAAGTGCTTCCGGCTCAGCAGTACCAGCTTGACCTTCAGAGTCATCAAATTTTGGAAAGAACATTCTTAATATGTCCTTGCATTGACTGACCTTCATGTCTACAAAAATTGCACCTGGACATTTAAATCGAGAACAATCCTTCCCCAAACTCACAATTACAAGGGGATTGCCAATCTTTTTAAAAGCATTAGCAAGCATATTCACATTTACATTCAGAACATTACGTTTCCATCCTCTACGAAGGACATCATAAAATTCCCGTGGAAGTTTGTTGGTAATAAAGCCCAAACCCATCAATTCAAAAAGTGTGTTTCCACAACTCCCAAAGTTCAAATGAATCAAACATACTATAACAACCAACCTCAAAACCACCAGAGAATAGTCCATCGGATTTGTACTACATCTTCTAACCCAATCCATAGTATCCATCTGATGGAAAAGCAACTGCCGAACAATATTAATTAAAGACTCAAGGACATAACCCAACGAATGTCGTACATCAGCCACCAAGTAAGTTTGGTTGGAGTTCCCTTCCTGATGGATAAGCCAGTCAACAAAAGAAGACTCAGTTGTTATAATGTAACCCTGGATTGAAGACAACATGATTAAAAGGCGCTCAATAAGATACAAGAAACAAGCTGGCGATATATAATCATATAATCTCCAGTTGGCATTGTAAGTATCCAGCAATGCTCCATGGAATTTCTGAACAAGAGACACCTTGCTTTTAATGCATGGTGCAGAATCTTGCTGAGATTCTAATCCCATATTTGCAGCGAAATTCTCTAAGAATGCCTTCCATGGTGAATTTCCAGCACACCTTTTCACAACTTGCTGATATAATTCCTGGTGCAGCCTACCAGACCCTAGAGTCATTACTGCCAAGCGTCCAATCTGTCCATAAGATAGCTTATTCTTCAAGCCAGTGCATTTAAAAATAACTTCTTCAAGCATACTCCTACAAACCTCTGTTTGTCTAAGAGAAAAAAGATTCTCTCTCAGTTGTTCTTGCCAGTCTTGAGGAAACATGTAGCCAAAAAAGTGTTCAGTTGATAGTTCAAGAAATTTCTGAAGTGTCTTGGCAGGATGGTGCCGGTGGTCTGGAATCTTGAAATCTGAAAGAAATTTCGCAACCTCATAGATGTAAGTAAGAGACCTAAATTGACAGAAAATGGGCAGTGAACTCTTCATTGAATGCTTATAGAGGGCCTCAAGATTGTGCAACACCTTCATACCAACAGATAATAACTCTGAACTCCAATAACTCCGAGCAGCAGAGACAAGCTGGTGGACATCAATAGAAACCAACTTCCCACTCCCTTGAGCACATCTGCCATCCCATTCTCTCACCCAGTCAGCATCACAATTCAGTAAAATATAAATGGTATCAAGACTGCTCCAGGATTCACACTGTTTCCATACACCCAAGTAATTTAAGCAGAAGTCACCATAACCTCTATATTCATTATCATCCTGGGTTTCAAGACGTCCAAGACACTCAAATATGTTCACAATCTTATCTTTCCAGTAGTTCCAAAAGTAGACCAGTGTCTCAATAGATTCCTTGTTTTTACAGATTTTGTATTCTGAAAACATTACTGGATTCCAAACAAATTCATCTTCCCACTCGTATTTAGAGGTATTTGAATGAAGATGAACATCCAGAATCATCCGAGTGGATAATATCTCACCTTTCAAACTCTTACGTCTCTTAGAAGCATTTAACAGTTGATTCAACCTGGGTAAGTTAGGCTGGTCACTTGATAATATCTCAGCCTCTGTGAAAACAAATTCATAGAATTGGTTTGGTTCCATTTTTGCCAAGCACTTGGCTTTCTCTAGCAGCTCTTCTTTCTGGCTAAACTGCTTTAAGGGCCAGCCTTTGCTCCCATGAGACCATAGAGAGTTGGAAAATATATAATTGAGGGTAAGCGTTGACGCCTCTCTGAAATTCCCAGCTTTCTGTAGCAAATCAGCTGCAAGAAGAATATCTCCTCTCAGTTTTGCAATACTTGCGGCATCCAAAAAGTTCCCCGACTCTTCTTCCAACAACAGAAGCTCATTCAAACAATTTTGAGACTTCAAAAAGTTGCGCTTCAAATCCATGGAATGAAAAGTTCTAACAAATTTCATCATGGATTTGCTATCTTGAAGCTCATGAAAATGTAGAGCACAACTCTCTAGAAAACCTTGTTCAATTTTGTATATATCTTCTGTTCTTCTAACTACAGCAACATCTGTATTAGCATGTTGTTTCCAGTAGTGGATACACTGTAAACCCAATTCAAAAAGCTTTCCTTTGGAGCACACGTTCAAACATTCTAAGAAAAAATTGCCTCTGGCATATACTTCTGCTGCCTTCTCATAACACCCTGCTCGATTAAAACATTTTGCAGCTCTTTCCAACTCAGATTCCTCATATTTTTCCAAATAAATCCTGCCTGCATGAATAAAATAATAGAATCTGAATGTCAAATCTACTATCATCAAAGCGGTACCAAATTAAATTTAAACTTTTTTTGTTGTCGATGTATGTTCAAATACTATTATTGAATCATGTCCTAATAGTTTAAGCTTTTGGGTCTAACTGTTTCCAACATAGTATTATAGCCAATATACCCAAGAGTCCTAGGTCGAGTCCCCCCACATATACATCTGTTTTTGTAGCTATTATAGGCATGGTCTACATGTCAAGCTCATCGGTCTTACATGCGATTACAGAACTTTATGTTGGTAACTAGTCTCGTGTATGTTTAAATACCATTTTGTTGGGCCTTTTCTAAAATCTTAAATTTTTGGGTCAAGCAGTTACTTGACGGTCAGCAAATGTAAATTAATATCAGCAGAACTTGTACAGATAATTATAAAATTTTCATTACCTTCTAGAGTGCTTGCAATATGAAAAAACAAAATAGGATAAGACATCTTGACTCTAGTCTAGTAAAATAGAAAAATTCTTGCTCACATTGAAGACAAATTTATACTCAGTGGCAAGGCAACCATCTTAATGAATTAAACATTATTGATAAATGAAAGAACTGTCAGTAATCAATTGAAATTTGTGAGATTATATCTATGTTTCACAGAGAAGATCATAATTTTAAATAACATCAAAATGCAGCACATAAAAATGGGATATTATAGGCCTCTAACACTGAAAAGCAAATCAATACCTGCTCTTTCATACTCCCCCAAATCAAAAAAACATCTGGCAGCAGAATCAGCCTTGCCTATTGCTTCGAAAATCTCAGCAGCTTCCCTAAGGATAATGTTAGCCTCTTCAGGATTTGAACTGCGCAGACGGTCAGCAGAAGCTTTAAGACCGGTAGCTTTTGTCCTTCTTTCCCAATAAGTATCTCCCGCTCTTTCAAAACACATTGTTGCCATCTCATAGTTATGCTCATGAAATAACTGGAAATGAAGAAACAATTAACAAAAAGAGAAAACAAAGAATCCAGTATTGCTAAGTGAAGAAATAATATATACACACACACATTAGCCGAACATCAATCAGGGTACTACCACCAATAAAAGCAAGGTAATTGAACTAATATTATCATTGATAACACCAATAAAAGGTAACAACTATAATGGCAGCACAAGTAGCAAGTTAGCAACAGCTACACTCCTAACAACAATACTAAAACGACACTATTTAATGACATTGCTAGCAAAGACATTGTCAAAATTATAATGTAATGGCAAATTATTTAATTATCAACAGGGCAATTTCACATCAACAGCAACAAAATATGATCTGTTACTGTTGACCATGTTTTGTTATATGCAATAAACAGCTTGCAATTTCTTCAGTAAAAATTCAACTAAAACAGGCCTTTTGAAGAGAAGGATGTTGAAGAGGGATATAATTGACGGTTATGATACTGGTTCTTAGCAGTGACCTGTAATGATCATGATGGCTGCATTTTGTTCTATGCAATGTACGATGCAGCAAAGATTTGAATGTCAAATGTCTTACCAAAAAAATGGGTGTCTCGGTAAGTATGACTAATATAAAAATTAACACAAGTAGAGTGCAACGAATGGAAGCATTCAAACCAAGTAAAAACAATATCTTAACAAAGAAAGGTGACAAGAATAGGAGCACAATAACAACAGTAGATATTGAGTATTATATTAATGATGATGAAATGTCATAACACAGAAAAAACAAACCTTGATGCCCTGTGACCTCCATTCCTCAGGGCTGCTTGCAACTTGCATGGCCTGTGCAAGTGAATCATCCAGTTGTCTAACTTGAACAAGAAGTTTTTTCTTCCAGTAGTCAAACATAGGTTCGCAGAGCTCCTCCATATTCTCCCAAATCCATAGCCTTTGTCTAGTACGCGTAATAGCAACATACAACTGCTTCAGTTCGGAACACAAGATGTTGTGTTTAGCCTCATTGAAGCTCGGGAAGGGCATTGGTGACTCAAGCAGATCTTGTTCCTTCATATATTCGTAAATGACCCTCCATTTATTTTTCAGATTTGATGAGCTAAAAAAGTTATACAGCAGTACATCCTGTAAAAGGTAATAATTCAAGTCACTAATAAGAAAATTATGGATTTATAAGACACTGATCAAGATAATAACTTGGATGTATGAAAAGAAATAATTTCTGACAATAGTAGAAGGAGCAAATGTATAAACAAATTTAGATGAATCATGAATGGATTTAAGATAGTTTACTAGATCGCTATTCTTCAGCAAAAAGATCACAAAACTAGATCGCTGATGATTCTTCAGCAAAAAGATCACAATATACCGGGAGAAATGAAGAAAGGACTTGAAATGAAAAATAATCTACAAAAAGGAAGCTCTAATCTGAATCACCTGAAATTCAAGGCCCTTGCACTCAACTATTGTAAGAACAAGCGCTTGCTTGCCAACCAGATTGGAAATTTCCTTCCGCGCACAATCATCCCGAACCAATATCACCTGCTGTGCTCCAAAACCAACCATATTCCCACCAAAAGTTCCACTATTTCCAAAAATTTTAATGATGGCGTCTTCCTTGTTCTCGGATTCAAGCAAAACTGGAGGTTCCCCGTATATAAGACTTGTCTCAGGTTTTAAAATATCAATAGATCGGGGGAAGAAACGGAATAAAAGTTCAATTATGCTTTGAGCTAACTTTAGTACACCTGCATGGGTACGGAAGTTCTGACTCAAACTGAGAACATCTGAGAGTTGTCCTTTCCGTTCCCTTCTAACATCTCCATTGCTAATAGAATCCAAAACAAATTTCTTGTAGAACAATGCTCGTATATCTTGGAAACGAAAATCAATTCCCCTAGCAATTGTTTGAGCAGTATCCCCCGAAAAGACAAACCCCTCATCTACATTTTTGCAGATATATTTGAATAGAGCAATTTGACTCATGGTAAGATCCTGCACCTCATCAACATAAACAAAATCCATTTCATCAACCTGACAATTTTCATCTTTAAGTCGTTGGTGAAGATCAATTACTAGATCTGCCAAATCAAATTCACCGCTTTCCAACTTCGTCTTCTCATAGTTTAGAAAGATATCATAAATTTTCTCTCTCTTGCGCTTGCTTATAGTGGAAACCCTACCATCAGATAATTGAACATAATCCTCACGGCTAAGTTTACCATCAACAACCTCCATTGCATGCAGGCCACCTTTTATATGGGATGTAATCTCTGTGTAGACTCTAGATGAATCAAGTCTCTTTGTTAATTCTGTATTGAAATGAGGCCAGTATAGTGAACTAAACCTGTCATAACTAACTTCTTTTGTCCTTATAAAGGTCTGTAAGGCAACTGATATTGAACTTTGAATTTGACCATCAGAGGGCTTGTTTCTGTTAAGAAATCTCTCAAAGTAAGACGTACCCAATGTACCATCAAGCATCATCAAGAACTTATGAAATGTTATAACAAGAGGGAAAGACTTATGTGGAATATCAACAAAAGAATTTGGGATATCCTTGAATTCTGCTGCATCATCAATATCATCAACATCAATTAAGCTGCTTTCTGCTGGAAACTTCCCACCAAAGGCAGAGCTGCACACATTACAAGCCCTATCAATTAAAAAAACAAAACAAAAAAAGCTTTCCATGTAGAAAATGTGAAGAAACATATTACATTAGTAAAAAATAATAATAATACATAATCAGAAAAAGTGACTGAGAAACTGGAAATATGAAAGATCCCTGTCTGGATGACAAGGAAGCAGCAGCTAGAATTAAACCAGCCATATAGCTTTTATATGGTTATTACATAGACATGTATATGATGTTTTGACAGCAATTAATCTGTAACATTTTTCGTAAAATTAATCAATATTCAGTAATGCAACTCTATTTTCACACATCTTTTTTAGACATGAAGCACCTTCTCAGTTCAATCACAGCTCCAGATTTTTAAATAGGAAATAATAGATTTACTAAATCCATTCTTACAATCAAAAGAATTCTCTAAAAATAAGGTGAATAAAAACAATCAGAAGGAAGCAAGCATTCTAAAATCTAAAATAAAAATTTCTACTTCAAAATTGGCCTACATATAGCTTGCCTGCCTGAATTTCAGTAGGCACACCAAAAGAAAATGTTAAATTTTGATAGTAAGTCCTCAAATAATCAACTCATTGACAGTTTTATGTTCAAAAGGTTTTCCTAATTAAGTAAAAAAAAAAAGTAGAAAACTAAGCACAAACTTATGCAAACTCAAGGTGATTTACCATACCATTACTGGTCCTACAATGACAAAGAAACTAGAAAGTAAATTGCAACAACAATTTGATTGAAGATTCACTCACCTTTTCAAGTGAGATATGTGTTGCTTTACAGCAAAACATAGTTTAGGACTGACCGTCACAAAAAGTTGGCGCAATATTTCTCTCTTAGTCTCACCAGGAACCTCCTCGACCTCATTTTTCTGGCTAGTATTCGGATCTGTTCTACTCTCAGCTCCATAGAATCCTTCCATTGCCATATAGTGCAATTTCTCTTTCTGAAATACTTTCATGGTCAAAATAGTAGTTTTTCCGGTACCTGACCGACCATGAATGAAGGTACTTTTAGGGAAAAGTATCATCTCCAACTGTTCATCTGTGACTTCAAATGGGAGATCCAATTCTCTACCATCACGATCAGAAAGCAAGTGGCTCACTATACCTAATGATAAGGAGTAGAATTTCATCAACAACAAACTCTCGCTCACCTTTGAGTTCTCAACATAACTTCTACCATCAAAATCAGCTCCACTTAAGTCACTCCCATGTTCATTAGCAAGATCCTTGAGACGGGTAATATCTGAAGAGGCGGCCCAAGTCTTTGGAACTTCCAATTTCCTATGTGCAAACAGAAAAGCCATAATAAGAAAACATATTTGTAATTCCATATAAGAAACAATCATGATCTACAAATCCAAGTACATCAGCCTTCAACGTTCAGGTATTATCAACATGATTCATCTTCAAGGAGGAAAATGAAGAGCAAACATACCCATCAAGACATTTCTCTTTGCAACGATTGATATAATCGTCAGTGTACTTGACAAATATATCATCCAGACGTTTCACCAATTTGGAGACTTCCTCCAAAGGCAATATATCCCAGACCTTCAAAACTTGTATGTACAGCTGCTCCTTTACAATGTCAATTGTGCAAACAACAAATAAACCTTCAACCTTGAATTGTTTGACAATTTGAGAAGAGTTCCCACAAACTGAGTCATTGTTCCTCCTTTTTGGTCGCCACCCACTAGCAAGTTTCATTAGGTGGTTGATAACTGATTTCTTTGTCCGGACTGACTTCAGGTTTTTAAAAGAATGCAAAAAGTAATCGCTGAAAACGACCTGAAGAAATAAAGAAAGCAGTTATTAACATGAATCAGCACTAGCCACAGTACTACAAACTTATAGGCAAAGACATTATAAGTACTACATAAATACCTTCCACCTTTGACTTCTGAAAAGTATACTTTCTGGATTAAGCAATTCTTCCAATTCATCTAATTCTTTCTTGACCTTTAATATTGCTTTGGCCAAATCCTTATCATCATCAGCATTAAAGAAACACTGACGTTCTTTAGCATCACGGACTAAGGATTCCCAAACAGATTCACTTCTAGTCAAGGTTCTGTCATTCCCCAAAATCCAAAGACAGTGCCTAAAGGGCATCAAAGGAACAGTAGTCATTGAACAGAGTCGTTAAAATGATCCAAACATAGTGTATTGTAAGATTTTGATAAAGTAATACCTAGCCCTTGTAAGAGCAACATTAATTCTCTGTAGCTTGGACAGAAAGCCGATTGATCCACCAGTGTTGGATCTTACAGTTGATATAATGATAATGTCCTCCTCACCGCCTTGAAATCCATCTACTGACTTCACTTTTACAGCAAAACCATCTCTGCTTTCATATTTATGTCCAAGTTTATCTTTAATTGCGACTACTTGGGCAGTGTAGGGTGACACTACACCAATACTGAGCTTCTTGTTTGATCCAATCCAGGCTGCATAGTAAAGATTACCAATGACATTAAAAAGGATATCGACATCAGTATTTATAGCATACAAACACAATGAAACAGTTTACCAGGATTTGTGCAATAAGAAAAGTATTCTGGAATAAATTAAAAGCAAGAAATCATCGCATCATTTTTTTAATCTACAGATTTGAAATTGGAGACCATATAAAATATAAAAGGATAAATCACAAAGTGATAGGGCTTAAAAGTACAATTTTTTATAGTACAATTGTATCATGTCCCAACCCTAGTGGCTGCTATTAGGACTTGACCCAAGTGATTAGGCTTACCGGTATGAGAATTTTACCATTAAATTACCAGGCAATTGCCCACAATTTTTATAAAATAATTACATATTTGTTCATTTTATTCTACCATCCTCTGACTGAACAATCATTGTGGTAAATATGTACAAGAATTAATAAAAACAATAACCCCAAACAAACATGAAGCACAGTGCTGAAAATCATGGGAAAAATGGGGAAAGATATGTTGTTCCTCAAAGGCCAACATACAAAATAAAATAAATCACAGCCTATACAGTGAGGTCACAAATTAAGAACAAACAAAAATTTAGACATACCTTTATACAAGTTCTGAAGTATTTTCAGCACAACGGATACCTCAACCAAATTTTTACGGCTGTGGCCAACATCATCAAACTCTTCTCTTCCATTTACAATATTGATAAAAGAATAGGGACCAAACATTGGACCTGACAAATAGTGTTTTTCATAGCTTTTTTTTCTGACATTTGGACCATCTAAAATCTGGTTGTGATAAAATTGTGAATTAGGGAAGAAGCTAATAGCTGGATGCATTCTGTATTGAATATTAAGCAGCTGTTTTGAGTGACCTAAAGTGCTCAATCTCTCAAATAAACTTCTTCCAAACCCAGCTTCATTAGAAACCTAAAAGCAAAACAAAACAGAAAGAAATGAAGATGCAAATATTAAACTGATAGAATCAAATTTCAAGTTCTAAAAATAGGAAGAGAAAATTGCTCAAGGGCACAAAAAAAGGAATATGATTAATAACATATCCATATAACCCTCAACATACATTGCTTTCAACCATTGCTGGTAATTGGTGCTCATCACCAATGAGAATAGCATGCTTTATATCCGGGAGCTGTAGAGGTATTGTCGACTCACTTTCACTTAACTGTGCTGCTTCATCAATAACAAGAAAGCTCAGAGGTTCCATATCCACTGAATGCAGCTTATATGAACTAGAAGCTGTGCAAAATATTAAAGAAGCCTTTTCGAAACAGAAATCCTTCAATGATTCTTTGTTCATAACTACTGGAAGGTTAAGTTCATTAAGTGAAACCCAAAGAGTTTTTAAGACGGAATGACATTCGCTTCTCCTCTTCTGCAGCAGGTACTTTTCATCCATTATTAACTCAGAAAATTCTTCATCGACTGAATGTGAAAAAAGCTCCTCCAGTTCTTCAGAAGCCATGTTGTCTTGAAACAATAAAGTCCCAAGAGATTCAAGTAAGCTAATAAGGTATACAATGTTATGAAAATTAGCTTCCAAAATGTACTCTTTTGGTACATGAGTACAGAAGATAACAAGACAATTTCTGAGAGCAGTTGCAGTAAGGTTAAATCTTTTTCTCAAAAAATCAAGAAATGACTTATACTCTCCCTTGCTAGCTTCAGTTTCATTCCTGCATTCTATGATTTCATCATCATTACTATTTTCTCTCATCAATTTATTTTCCAAGAAGATTTGATACTGAGAAGCACACTCTTCAAGAAAATCTATCATAGACCTAAAGCAATGCCTCCATCCAGTCAGCCGTACAAAGCACTCAGCAAGCTTTTCGATTCGATGGTCCAAATAAATCTCTTCAGTTCCTGCATCAACTTTTAGTCGCTCATTATTCCCAAATAAGAGAACATCTCCCAATGGACAAAACAAATCAGCTCTTTCAGAGTCTGCTTCAAATGATTCTTTCACCAGGTTAAGTACACGAGAGGCCACTTCCATAATCGCAACATTTGTTGGGGCACAAACAAGGGTTCTACATTTCATTTTTAAAAGGCTAAAGAGAAGCATACTGACAGTTTTAGTTTTCCCCGTCCCTGGTGGTCCCCATATAAGTTCAACACTGCACTTGTGGTGACAATGCATTCTAGCTAGACAAGCCAAAATAGCCTCTACTTGTGAATCATTCAGGGTAGATGATAAACTAGGGCCATATTTCTCATACCAGATGCCCTTGCTCTGCACGCAGTCGCATTTATCCTCAACCTGCCATTCAAGTTTCAACATTAAAGTTAAAAAAATAAAATTAAAAACTAGACAACTATTTGAACAGGCAACAATAAATTCTATGAACCTAAACCCATTTAATGTCAACCAAATTTTGCAAAAAATCTCATGCAAATATGCAATGCATCATATATTCCGTCGGATCAACAAAAGATATTGGCATATCAACGGACATAGTTATAATGTCATGGTATCAAATATACAAATATCATCTTAAAAGCTTACCACAGAACTGGTGTATAAAATCTCATTGATAACCTTCAAATTTCCAGCCATGTGCAGTGAATTCCATATTCTTCTGTTAGGAATTATATTTGTCAAGAAAATTACAAATATCGATTTCTCCTTCATATCATCAACCTGGATGTCTTTTGAAACCACCTTGACCTTAAAATGACTAGATGTAGAACCAATCTCACTCTCTTTCTCATCCTCTGTTATTTTTGGTACAGATAGAAAAGACCACATATTTCCCACCCTTTGCAAATCAGAAGCTGTTTCAGGCTTTGTGTCTGCTAGAATTAAAACATCCCCTGGCAACGTTTTGTATAGCTCCTTCCCGCGATTACTAAATCTGTTCCTCCAGTAATCAACCTTAACATCATACAACCCAATCCCATATGGCTTGGACTCCTCTAAATCAACCACTTGTGCAAAAGGTGCTCTAGATATGGTATCCATGCCTGAGCACAGTTGTGCTCGAGTTTCTTCCAATAAAGGGAAAACAAATGTGCGGAAGTACTCCCCAGCAGATTGAAATGAATCTGGAATTTTTTCCACCTAACCGAAACCAAAACAATGGTTCAATATTTAGAATATCATATAAACTTTCAAGCATGAACTTGAATATAATACAAATGTAATTAACAGAAACATATAATGAAGAGAGAAGGCATAGATAACTTAGGTTATGCATCAGCCAACACATAAGAATGTTTTATGGCTTGCAATATGACAACCACTAACCTACATTTTACATGTATATGTAGCCTCAAAAGAGATGCAATGCACTTTGCATCCAATAATTTTAGCCTTCATTCTACTACCTTTGGTAGTAATTCTATCTACTATCTGTAAGCTCAATTGACTTAAAATGAAAGCAATCAATGTTAACAAGCCTCATAAATTTGTTGTTCAATCAGCTCATCAATTTAACTAAATAAACATAAAAAGTTATCCATTCTGAGAAAACATTTGAAGTCTAAGAAATTAATCAATCAAATCAAAATAATATAAACACTATTGCGAAACAACGGAAGCATACATCAATAACACATGAAGTAGAACCATATATCACACAAGAAAGAAACAACAATTCAATGCGGTTAGAAATAAGTTGCCTTACATCCACTGATCCACAAGATTAAAGATACAAGAGTATACACAATAAACAACTTGAAACCTGAGAAAGCCTAAAACTTGTTCGCTCATTTAACTACCTATCAGTATCTCCAACCATAGAATAAATCCAACACTTTCAAAAACATATATAGAATTACCACAAATAACATAGTGTTATTCAAATAAATACATTGCTTTGTCTTAAATAAACCATGCATAAGTATGTGCCTAATCGAACCACTCTACAAATAAAACATATAATGAGAATATAAATCATAATCCAACAATAATCTATCTAGTTGTTTGATCAAAACAAAAATTCCCTAAGAGTCAACACTTAGACCGTCTACAAAATGAGGAATGTCAATCAAAAATTTATTGTATTTTAATTTCAACTAATTTCTCCAAATAAATAAAATTAATTTTTGTCTTGGTAAACAGCTACAAGACTCCGGCCATATCAGTGTGTACAAGGGCAGTAAGAATATGGGGTAACATCTATGTACATGCCATATTTACAAAGGTAAACTAAAAATGAAAAGGTTTGATTTTTTATTTTATTTTTCTCATACATGATTCCAAGGGTTTTCTTACCATTCTTTGTGAAGAGTGAAATGAGAGAAATAATGAAATAGTATTTTCACTTAATTCTCATTTTAGGAGATGCCCTACATATATACACGTGAGGCTTTGAACCTGCCTTCAAGATAGGTATCTAAACTTATCCTCTCTAACTAAAACAAATCATTTAAAATAAGAATCCTATCTATAGAGAATGAGTAACAAACTGCTCATATCTCTTTATTTATCATAACTAATAAATGAACAGATAAATATAAGCTAATAACTCCAACACCCCCCCTCAAGCTGGGTTATAGATGTTAATCATGCCCAGCTTGGTACACAAACCATCAAAATTGGACCTAGGCAATGCCTTGGTCAGTATATCTGCTGTCTGAAATGTTGTAGGTGTGTAGATCAATTTGACGCTATCTTCTTCTATCTTTTCCTTGATAAAATGCCTATCTATCTCCACATGTTTCGTTCGGTCATGATGGACAGGGTTTTTAGCAATGCTGATGGCAGCTTGATTATCACAGAATAACTTCATAGGTCTCTCCATAGGAATCTTAAGTTCAGATAGAACTCTTTTCAGCCAAATACCCTCACAGATGCCATGTGCCATAGCTCTGAACTCAGCTTCAGCACTGCTTCTAGACACCACAGACTGCTTCTTGCTCCGCCATGTAACTAGATTCCCCCATACATATGTACAGTATCCTGAAGCAGACCTCCTATCAATGATGGAACCAGCCCAGTCTGCATCTGAGTAGACTTCGACATCTCTGTTTGAATTCTTTTTGAAATATAAACCTTTCCCAGGAGTCATCTTTAGATAGCGTAGAATCCGGAATACAGCATCCATGTGTTCCTCTGTGGGGCTGTTCATAAACTGACTAACAGTACTCACAGAAAATCCGATGTCCGGCCGAGTATGGGAGAGGTATATTAATTTTCCTACTAGCCGCTGGTACCTGCCCTTGTCAACTGGTGCACTCTCTTCCAGTGCCCCCAATTTGGTTGTATGCTCCATAGGAGTTTCGGCAGGCTTGCAGTCCATCATACCAGTTTCTTTCAGTAAGTCGAGTATGTATTTTCGTTGAGAAACTACAATTCCTTTCCTTGACCGAGCTACTTCCATACCTAAGAAAAACTTGAGGTTTCCCAGATCTTTTACCTCGAATTCTTTGGCTAGAAATACTTTCAATTCCTGCATCTCTTCCTCATAATTTCCTGTAAGCACAATGTCGTCAACATACACAATCAATATTGTAATTTTAGCTCCAAGAGAATGCTTCACAAACAAGGTGTGATCTGATTGGCCTTGGGAAAAACCGAACTTCTTCACAACCTTAGAAAATCTCTCGAACCAGCTCTTGGGGACTGTTTTAGTCCATAGAGAGATTTCTTGAGCCGGCATACTTGGCTGGATTTTGAGACTTCATCCAACCCTGGTGGAATTTCCATGTAGACCTCCTCCTCTAGGTTTCCGTTTAGGAAAGCATTCTTGATATCTAGTTGGTAGAGCGGCCAATCTAGATTTGCTGCTAAAGAGAGTAAAACTCGAATGGTGTTCAACTTTGCAACCGGAGCGAATGTTTCCTCATAGTCTATGCCATAGGACTGAGTGTAGCCTTTAGCTACAAGCCGGGCTTTATATTGTTCCACCGTTCCATCAGCTTTGTGTTTCACTGTGAAGACCCATTTGCAACCTACAGGATGTTTCCCTTCTGGCAAATCTGTCACTTCCCATGTTTTATTCTTTTTCAGTGCTTTCACCTCTTCTTGGATTGCATCTCTCCACTCGGGTATTTTGATGGCTTCTTCAATACTGATAGGAACTTGTATCTCTGAAAGACTGAGAAGACTGAGAACAGCATGGTCATGTCATGGCTAATCAATTCCATGACCAATGATATTGGAGAGAACTTCCTGCTTTGTAAGAGTGCCAAGGAGATCTGGGATACAGCAAAAGACACCTACTCCCACAGTGACAACACTGCTGAGTTGTACAGTATTGAAAGCACTCTTCATGAACTTCAACAAGGAGAGAGGACAGTCACTCAATTTTTCAATACTCTTACCAGATACTGGCAGCAGTTGGATGTGTTTGAGAAACACAAATGGACTTGTACAGAAGATGGACTGTTATACAGAGAAATAGTTGAACAGAAGTGAGTGTTCAAGTTTCTACTAGGTTTGAATCAAGATCTAGATGAAGTGCGAGGCCGGATTCTGGGAACCAAACCATTACCCAGTATTCGTGAAGCTTTTTCAGAAGTAAGGCGAGAAGAGAGTAGAAAGAAGGTTATGCTGAATTCTTCGGTCAAAACTGAACCAGGTTTACTACCTGAGGGATCTGCCCTTGTTGCCCGAGGACCTCCATCATCCAATATCAGTGATGGCCGACCAAGAAAGGGAAGACCATGGTGTGAACACTGCCGACGACCAGGGCACACCAAGGAGACTTGCTGGAAACTCCATGGTAAGCCTGCGGACTGGAAACCTAGAGAGAGCCGAGGAACTTTTGCATCTGGCAGTGAAGGGTCTGGCACATCTGAATCCAGCCCATTCAGTAGAGAGCAAATGGAACTGTTACAGAAGTTATTCTCCCAATCACAGAGTACTCCACCCACTAGTGGAACCGGGTTTCTTGCTCACAAAGGTAATTTCTTGACAGCCCTAAATGCTAATACTGAAAGATCTAGCCCTTGGATTGTAGACTCAGGGGCCTCAGATCATATGACTGGAGATGCAAGTCTGTTCAAAACCTTTAATCCTTACCATGGTAATTCAACTGTCAAAATTGCTGATGGCACTCTATCTAAAGTATCTGGCACAGGTTCTGTTATTATTTCTAGCAATCTTACTCTTCATTCGGTTTTATTAGTGCCTAATCTGGATTGTAATCTTTTGTCGGTTAGTAAACTCACCAAAGACTTGAACTGTGTGACTAAATTTTCTCCCACTCATTGTACCTTTCAGGACTTGGATTCGGGGAAGACGATTGGCAATGCTGAAATGCATTTGGGACTCTACCTACTTAAGATTGAAGATCATTTCGGAAAACAACCTCTAAAAGCAGAATTTGTGTCATTTAGTAGTCAGTCCACACCGTGTATTAGTAATAAAAATGATAGTGAGATCATGATGTGGCACTATCGTCTAGGGCACCCTAACTTTATGTACCTTAAAAGACTTTTCCCAGTTTTATTTAATAATAAAAATTCTCAGTTTTTCCAGTGTGAGGTGTGTCCCTTGTCTAAACAAACACGTCAACTTTACCCAAGTTCATCTTATAAAATGTCTAGTCCATTTTCTATGATCCACAGTGATGTCTGGGGACCATCTAGAGTCCCTAATATCACAGGGGCTAGATGGTTTGTCTTGTTCATTGACGATCATACTAGACTCACGTGGTTATTTCTCATGAAAGATAAATCCGAAGTGAGCCAAATTTTTCAAAATTTTTGTAAGATGATCCAGAATCAATTCAGCTCAAAAATTAAAATCCTAAGAACTGATAATGGTAAAGAGTACTTCAATTCAGTTTTGGGGAGATTTCTGTCTAGTGAAGGTATAATACACCAAAGTTCCTGTGTTGAGACTCCACAACAAAACGGAGTCTCAGAAAGAAAAAATAGGCATCTACTGGAAGTTGCTAGATCCCTGATGTTTTCTACAAATGTTCCTAAACAGTTTTGGGGGGAAGCAGTACTTACTGCGGCTTACCTAATAAATCGCCTACCTTCTAGAGTCCTTAGTTTCCAAACTCCCTGCAGTGTTCTCCTCAAATCCTATCCTCATACCCGTATCCTATCCGATCTGCCTACTAGAGTGTTTGGTTGCAGCGTTTTTGTTCACATGACTCAACAAAATCGAAGTAAACTTGACCCTAAATCAATTAAGTGCATATTTGTTGGATATTCCCCAAATCAGAAGGGGTATAAGTGTTATTCTCCTGCTACTAAAAAATTCTATGTATCTAAGGATACTTCGTTTCTGGAGACACAACCTTATTATCCAAAAAACAATATTCACGGGGGGAGTGAGAATCAGAGGGAGGAATTTTGTTTTGGGGAAACGTTTTGTGTTGATCCTTTTATGTCACCTGGTAGAGATGAAAGTCTATTTCAGTTCACTAAGTCTAAGTCCACTGAAACTCTATCTCCTAAGTCTACCGAAACTCTATCTCCTCCTTATCTTGTTGAGTCTCATCCTATCAGGAATCCTAGTGGTATTAACACACTTGAGTCTGATTCTCTTGGAACTACAAGTCCTAGTCAACAGTCTCATATTCCAACTCAAACTGGTAAGTCTAGTCATCCTAGTCAGCAAAGTCTTCCAAGTCAAATTAACCAACCCAGTCTTGTAAATCGACCAGCTGAAAAACCTAGAAAATTACCAACACAAACCGATGCTGACAAGGAGTTCATTGTATATTCCAGAAAAAGGAAAAATCAGAAAGAGGTAGATTCCCAAACGCATACAAAGCAAAGTCAGGAGCTCTGATACCATGAAGAGTGAAATGAGAGAAATAATGAAATAGTATTTTCACTTAATTCTCATTTTAGGAGATGCCCTACATATATACACGTGAGGCTTTGAACCTGCCTTCAAGATAGGTATCTAAACTTATCCTCTCTAACTAAAACAAATCATTTAAAATAAGAATCCTATCTATAGAGAATGAGTAACAAACTGCTCATATCTCTTTATTTATCATAACTAATAAATGAACAGATAAATATAAGCTAATAACTCCAACACTTTGCATCTTTAATAAGCAATTAACAAGTGAAGAATTACCTCTATCCTTACATGTTATGCAACAGTAATTTATGATAACAAATAATCATATCTTGCTCTCCTCAAAAATTAGAATTATATGATTGAAAGGGAAATGCTATGCATACTGGTTACAATATCAAACAAACTGCTAATGCAAAGTATCATAAATGTTAAACCAAACTTACCACCAAGAATATGGAGATAGTATAGCTCAATGCCTATTCGAAATTTACTAATTAAAGCATTTTGAATAGAAGTACAGGTTAAATAATCACTTGACCTAAAAACTTAAAATTGTCGGTAAGAGTCCAAATGGTATCAAACATTCTTTCACCGATAGGTTTGTACTATAGAACAAACACACAAATACAAATATCATAAACAAATGTAGCTATAGATGCACCTATGAGAATTTGAACATGAAACCACACGATAAAACTGACCCCATGACCCATCTACCTAAAAGCTTAAGATTGCAAGTGATACATACAAACATGTTAACAATTGACATGGTAAACAAGCTGATAGCAACTCAAATGCACTTGGGTCCAGCCAAGCTAATTAAGAAAGTGTTTTTACAAGTTTTTCTTTACAGTCAATTGATAAATCATGAAATCTACCCCTGTTTTGCAGTAATAAATTATTCAAAAAGCTGAAACACGAGGATAATAATAATGGCATAGAAAGCAAACCTTGTCTTTGAAAAGATTTTCATTAAAAATGTCCTCAAGAGACCAAGAGAACACAATATCAGAGAAGCCATAGTCATTGGGAGCCGCTCTTTTCTTCTTTTTAGAACCGCTACCTTGCATCATTTTCTCTTTCTCTCTCTCACTATATTAGTATATTTATATCTGTATCATCAATAAACAGTCAACATGTTAAAAACCCATTTCACAAAAACCCTTTAAATACTCAAAAACAAGACAAAAATGAAGTTACTTAACAAGAAAGCAAGTAGATGAAAAAGCTATGAAGAAAACAAGGAATCAACCGTACAAGCACTAACAATCTAACATCCATCTAAAGAAAGAGATAATTATTATCCTTTAATCAAAGAGTAAACTTTTCTACCCAAAAGAAAAAGTTATCTATTTTAAGATTCTTTTGGAAACAAATGTAAACAAGTTTTACATAGAAGGAAGTTGATCAGTAGACAATGTAACAAAGAAGACGACCCAAGGTCTTCTCTTTTTTTGAAAAAATAAAAATAAAAATAATAAAATAATTTTAGAAATCTAATGTACAGAGCTGACCATTGCTTCATTTTCATGCTGTTCACCTCACCAGTACCTATCAATGTACCTCCTACAGTCCTACTACACTATCAATGTACCCTTTTACAACTTTCAAAAAAAAATGTACGCTTTGACAAAAAACAAAATAAAATAATTAAGGTAACTTGTCAAGAAAGTTTACTTCAGAAAAGAAAAAAGAAAGAAAAAAAAAATTCCTTTTTTTAAAAAATTGCCAAGGAAGTTTTTATTTAATCAAGGATTTCTATATAAAATTATAAATTATTTGGTGATTAAAATATGAAATGGATAATTATTTTGTTTTTAGTTAGTATGTACTAGGTAGAAACTATTAGCAAAAGACAGAGAGCTCAGTTAGCATTCTTTTGGAAAGAGAAAACGTTGACGATAGAAAACCTTGAAAAGAGAGACGTACACAAAAGTTGTTTTAATGATCATGAGTATTCTAGTTCTAGATGTTGACCCAAGGTCTTCTTATTGTTCTTCTTTTTCTTTTCTATTTTCTATAATATATATTCATTTAAAATTATTTGTTATATATATATTTCCCTTTATAAAGCGAGAAAATCTTAGCTGGGACGGTCCCATACACATGGCCATGGGACCGTCCAATGAGAGTGTGCCACAAGTGCACCACATACTCTGCACATACTTCCAAATATATATGTGGCATGCTTTCATTGGACGGTCTCATGGCCACGTGTATGGGACCGTACCAGCCAAGATTTTCTCTTATAAAGCATGGTTGACTAGTGGACTGTCCGAGTCTGATCTGATGGTTACCAGCAACAATTGAAAATACATGAGTTATAAAATGGTTTAAAATTTTTGTTTTTATAAAATGGTTTAAAATTTTGTTAGAACATCTCCGACCATACTTCCTAAATTTTTAGTAAATTTTAGCTATTTTAGCTCAAATGCTATTTTAATTAGTAACTATTTATGATGTCACTCCAATCATGCTTCTTAAATTTTTGCTAAATTTTTGTTTTAAATTGTATTTAAATAATCATGCTCTCGTGATATATTTTTTTAATAACAAAATCAATTTAAAAATATTAAAAAAATTAGGAAAGAGAAGATAAGGAGCTCCCTACATTTAGAAAGCCACCAAGAGGCTCTCTAAAATACGGAGCTATTTAAGGAGCCCCTTGAAGTGTAAAAAAGCTAAATTGGCTCTTTATTTTAGAGTCCATTCAAATTTATCCCTCCATAGACACATGTCATCCATTTGGGAGGGGGGTAATGGTTACCTCCATTGAAGGGGAGGTGAGCAAAAATGTTCTCTCTATTTTAGCTAAGGAGGCCATTTAAGGAGGCCCTTGGAGATGCTCTTTAACTATTTCTTTCTTAAACGAAAATGTTAATAAGTGCCAATAAAAAAATTGTATTTATTGTTTATTTAGGCTTTGGATTGATGATACAGTTTGTGTATTTCGTAAGAAAAGGTATTTTTAACATTAAGTTGGGTTTATTTTACAAACTAAAGATTTTAAAAAAATATTTACAAGTGTATTTACAAAAGGGGTGAAAATACGGTTTTCAAGGGGTGTTAATATCGTCGATCTATTAATAAAAGGTTCAATTTTGTATGTGTAATTTTTGAAAAAGAGTGGCGATATTTACACCTCTTAAAAATTGTATTTACACCCATTTTGTAAGTATGTCCCATTAAAAAATTTTAAAAACCTTAATTCATAAATAAACACCACTTAATAGCAAAATTACCATTTCTTTTAATTTTATCGTATCATACTTTTGTAACTACACCTCATCTACACATATTTTATTATTATTTAAAATTTTATTATTTTATTTATTATTGTTTATAAATAAAATTTCTAACTCCTAATTATATAAAGTACTAGGTATTGGGGCACATGCAAGACATGTGCTTAAATTAGTATTTGAGTTTCATATTTGTAAATATACATATCATTGTGAAATAAGAGATGTTAATATAACATGGTATAGTTTTAATTCATGTAAATGTTATTACATTGATATAACACTCTGAGGAAGTCTTAAATTCATGGGTTTGACAAGAAGCTCATCTACACTTGCCTTAAAAGAAATTCTTCTCACGATGATCTAACAATGATAATCTATATACAATTGTTTGCAACTTTTATTGAACATCTCAACAATTTAAATTCAACAACTAAATTATATTTTTTTACATCCAAAAGTATTTTTCAACTAAATTGCATAAATTGTGATGAAATGATTATTTAAATCTTTAATAATCGATATCCATATATTCCTTATCAGATGAATCCACAGCTTACAGTCAAATCCATTTTTTTTTTTTTCACTTTACAAATTCCCTCTGTACATATATTTATATTTAAGTCATCAAGTTGCATGTCAAATTAAATTTATGCCCCTATAATATTTCTTATTCCTTTTCAAGTCATTAAATATAAAATTATATTTTTATCCCCTATCTCATTTTACAATATAAAATAATCATCAATCCAAATACCTATTAATTTGGGTCTAGTCCATATCATTATGTGTCACTATTACTAAGACATTTCTATTAAGTAATTCTATAAACTCAAATAAATTCCATCTAAATTCATAATAATTGGGGTAAACTATTTAACAATGATTTAACCTATTTATAATTTTAAATTAAGATAAATCTTGGAAATTACTATACAATCCTTGTTGTGTTACTATTACTAAGACATGTCTATTAAGTAATTCTACAAACTCGAAGGCTTATGTTTGTCATTTGACTTTCAAAGAAAATCTAAGGGATGCTATAATAAAAATCTTACTAAAATTTATCTATTAAGTAATTATATAAACTTTAAGGATAGTATTTGTAATTTTCTGAGCATAATTATATAAATTTTAAGGATTATATCTATAATTTTACTTTCAAACAAAAAAATGATGCTATAATCATCAACCAACTCACACTTTTTATATAGTTAGGATATCAAAATGAGTTGGATTTTAAGCTTATTTTATTTACGGTGGTAGATACAAATAACAAAACTTCATATGATTAAATTATCAGATATATATATATATATATATATATATATATATATATATATATATATATATATATATATGAAATTTATATTTCAATACAGAGAATTTGTACTCCTTCGTGGCTTTTACAATTAGCCTCATATGATGTTGTTACTGGTTCTCCTTTGGAGAGTTTATAAATTTTTTCCTTTAAAAAAAAAAAAAAAGACTTAAAGGTACGGTTGCCCCTTGAATTGTTCGCGAATTGTTGATATGCCCCTTGAATTTTTTAAAACCCCCTGAACTCTCATTTTCTTAACAACAGAGACCCAAAGCCTAACGTCGTCTATTTTTTTGTCAGAAAAATTACAATAAATTCCCCTGATTATATAGATAATTGCATAAAACCAAAAAAAAAATATAGTAATATGACCTAAATACCCCTCTGCCCAAATTTAAAAAAAAAATCAAATTTAAATAATGGTTAAATAATAATAAAATTTTAAATTTAATTTTCTGAATAATTAAATTATCTTTTTTATTTAAATATCCCTAAATATTTAATAATAATAATAATAATAATAATAATAATAATAATAATAATAATAATAATAATAATAATCAGGGGAATTTATTACAATTTGCCTGACATAAAAATGTAAAGTGTTAGGCTTTGGGCCTCTGCTGCAAAGAAAATTAGAGCTCAGAGGGTTTAGTGACCATTTTAAGAATTCAGGGGCATGTTAGTAGTTCATGAACAATTCAGGGGGCATCCGTACCATTAAGCCCAAAAAAAAAAAATACAAAGAAATTCGTTATATATATAAGAGATAATTACCCCGGTGGCCATCAAATTGATGACATACTATCAAAATGGCCACTGGATTGGAAAGTTGTTCCAAAATGGTCATTATTGGCAAACTTTGTGACACTAATGGCCATTCCATCCAATTTTATCTAATTCCATCCAATGAGTGGCATTTTGGTAAATAAATGGATGCCATTAATTTATTTTAGATGTTTTTTGGAAATCAATTTTTTCAATGAGTGATATTTTGGTAAATAAGTGGATGACATTAGTTTATTTTAGATTTTTTTTGGAAATCATTTCTATTATTTTTTGAAAAGAATAATTATATTTAGTGTGTAAATATATATATTGCTATATATTGCTATATATTAAAAATAATTATAACCGCTGCAACAACAACAACAACAACAAAAAAAAAAAAAAAAAAAATATCATCTCAATAATAATAGTTTAGCCTATTTGTCTCTTAAACAAACTTACTTTCTCGAACCTCGTAATATCTCTATAAAATCTAAACAATTTTAAAAACAAGGAAGAGATACGTATATTAATCTAAACCATTTCTTTTGTTTTTTGAAAATAATAATTATATTTAGTATGTGTTATACACACTAAATATAATTATTCTTTTCAAAAAAAGAAAAAATTGATTTCCCAAAAACATCTAAAATAAATTAATGTCATCCACTTTTTTACCAAAATATCACTCATTGTAAAAATTGATTTTAAAAAAACATCTAAAATAAATTAATGGCATCTTTTTATTTACCAAAATGCCACTCATTTGATGGAATTGGATGGAATGACCATTAGTGTTACAAAGTTTGCCAATAATGGCTATTTTGGAACAACTTTCCAATCCAGTGCCCATTTTGATAGTATGTCATCAATTCGATGGCCACCTGGGTAATTATCCCTATATATAATGAGAAGGAAACGAGAATAAAAGAATAAATCTTTCAAGAAGCTTCGTACCTTTAAAGATTTTTTAATTTCTTTGCAATTTTTTTTGTCCATCAAAACAAACAAAATTAAGTAGTTAACAAAAATCCAACTATCAGTTTCAAACACTAAAGAGTTCAGACAAAAATTGTTATATACTTGAAGTGCTGTGGACCTTTTCATGGGTTTATGTTCAAATTTCTCATGCAAATCTTCATAACAAAAATAAAAAAAAGAAAAGAAAAGAAGAAGAGAAATTAGGGTTTTATGATATATGTAAAAATGAAACTATTTGTAGGAAACTGGTCAATAGTTTGTGGGTTTATTTACAAACTATTTAATTAGTCATTTTAGTATAAAAATCAAAACAAGCTCTTTTAGTAAATTTACTTAAGGATAATATTGAATTTTCAAAAAAAAAAAAAAAATTTGGTTAATGAGAAATGCTATTGATAATAAATTAATTATCTGTTTATACTTCATTTTATTTTATTTTTTATTAATGATAATTTTAACTCACTAAACAAGAAAAAAAAATAAAAAAAATCTAAAGACACTCCAAACAATTTTATTTTTCAGAAACAATTTTTTTTTTTTTTCCATCTTTGGTTTTGTCTTCCACTTTTGTGTTTTTTTTTTTTTTTTTCATTTTTTACAAATCTTAAAATATCTTATTCTTTTATTTAAAATAATTTTTTTTCTCACACACCATCAAATTCTCCATCATTATCATCACCAGTTATATATATAATAAAAAGTTTGCATGTTTTTGGGTTCAAAAAAATTGAATTTTTTTTTTTCTTAAATGCCACTCATGTTCAATCATCACCATCACTAGAATATATATATATAATTATTTTTTATATGAAAATATATTTAAAATTTTTTTTTTACTCAATAGATTTTTTTTTTCCTATTTTCACAGTTTGATCTCCAAAACAATTTTTTTATTGTTTTGATCTCCTCACTTTTGTTCATTTTTTTATTCTCTATTTTATTTTTATTTGATTACTTCACATCTCTTTTGCATTTCTCATTTCAAAATTTCTAAAAAGGGTATTCAAAATAGGTAATATTAAAATAAAATAGAATGTCTTTAGAAATTTAATTCGTTTAAATGGAGTGTCTTTATAATAGAAGTGTCAAAAGATAAAAAAGATAATTTTGGAAAAAAAAAATGTCTTTAGAATTTTTTTTTTAAAAATTTTAAAACGGAGTATATTTAGAAATGAAGTGTAAAAAAAACATTGGATTGTAAGGAGAAACTCTCTTAGTTAATTCAAGCCATGTTTGGTAAGCTGGAATTAGATTAGACTATTTCATGAGATTTGATTGGATTGGATTGGATTGAGATGGGACTAGGATTACATGGGATTTGATTAAACTAGACGGAACTAAATTAATACTATGCTATATTTGGAGAAATATGAGACTGTACTGAATTAATATGTATTGTTTAGTGAAACGTGAGATTGGACTAAATATAATAATATTTTTAATTTGATAAACCTATCTTTCAAAAGTAGAGACAAAAAATAAAATAAAATATTAATAAAAATTATTATCTAAAAAATAATTAAGTTATATAAAATATATAAATAAATTTATTTAGTAATAAAATAAATTAAAACAGTTTTAATTTATCTTTTTTATTAATATTTCAATCGTTCCATTAATATATATAATAGAAATAAATTAATTGTTTTAATTAATTGTGATAAAACAATACATTAAAAAAATGTTGAGGAGAGAGTAAAATGGTTGGAAAGGTAAACGCAGCATTTAATGGATGTCACATCAACTTTAAAAATAATCGACAACTAAAGTCTAAAGGTGGGGATGGGGTAGATTTATTGTGTCCGGCAATTGTGGGACTATTTTGGTGGTTGTGATTCAAGAAAAATGACATTCGGGTTGGGGGCTTCAAGGCCAAAAGGCAACAGGAATAATTTATCTTTTTTTGTAATGCACCTCAATATTATTAATAAAAGGTTCGGTTATGTATGTGTAATTTTTGAAAAAATTAATCCAAGATTTTTCAGATCCAATTTGGTCCGAATTTGAAACTATCCGAACCGGTTTATACCACATTGGTCCGTGTTGGGGATACCCTCATGTGGCAAGGCATGAAGCCCATTCCGGTTATTAACAAAACCGGCCTTGGGCCTTAGGCCTTGGCATGACCCGTTTCACATCACATGTGAGCTAATCTGAAAGAAACTTGTATTTGGGTTCTTAGGTTTGAATTGGAATTAACTGCATATTGTAAATTAGAGGTGTCAAAATGGCCGGACCGGCTCATACCCGGTTTGGGATTTATCTATTTCTGTACAAGCCCTTCTGGCCCCACCGGGCTTATTGACGGCCGGGCTTTCCCTCTACCCTCAAGCTCTTTTTTAGAAGGTTGGCCGAATTATCCCTTAAATTTTTCTGTGCTCATACCACTTTTTTTTTTCTTTTCTATTTTTTTCAACTAACTTGACTGAGCTAATAGGAGGAGGAAGTTGCACCAACCCTGGCCTTTGTGTTCCCATGTTGTATTCGAGTCGATTAGAACACAATTAATTTAGCTAATCATATCCGAATAAGCAACAATTCATTTCGTATTTGTATCATATTTGTTACCATATCAAATATAATATTGTATTTGATAAGGTAACAATATTATAGGTCATGTCAAAAAACTATCTTTTTTTAATTTTTAGCCCAATTAAAGCTAAACATGATCCGTTCAAAAGTGGTGTCAAAACCCATAGTCTTGACACAGTAGGTAACACATTAAAATTATTTCATCTTCACGTCATTTATAATCACCATAAATTTAGCTTTGAGGTTTCTACTGGTTATTAATTTACATGTACTGTGCTAAGATAAAAGTACTCTACAACCACTATATCAAATTCATCACATCAACATTGTAAAATGTATGTTCCAATTATGTTAAATGGCAAACGAAAGGAACTTGACAAAAATTAAGCTGATTGCATTTCAGTTAAAAAAAGAAGATGAAGAAGAAGAAGAAGATACAATGAGAATTTACATAGCCAATGCATATATATATATATATTACATAAGAAAAAACAAAAGAAGATCAATGAGAATTAGCAGTAACATTTCCTTGTTGAATGAAGGAATTAGAATTAGGGGACACAGGAGGAGAAAGTAGAGGAATGGGATCTTTAGTTTGATAATGATTATAATATGGTGGGGCTGCTGCTGATGATGATGATGATGATTCTGAAGCAGCTTTAGGCTTGAATAATAGCTGAAGAGGACATGGAGCTATGCTCTGCAACCTGCTTAATGGCTTCCTTCTAAAAACATACTCATACACTTCTTTGTGAACACTCATTGTTTGGAACCCTGGAAACTCCTCCATTTCTTCTCTTTTTGTATTTCTTCTTTCTTTTCATCATCTCCTTTTATCTACTTAGGAGAGTCTTATTACCTAGCTAGATGTCCCCCCATAAGGGGTGTGCAAATCCGATCCAATCCAATCCAGTAGGACCCGATTGGATCTTGAATTCTAAAATTCATCGGATCGGATTGGATCTTGGATTTCCATATGAAAATCCACCAACATACTGTATAAGGTTTAATTTATTTTGTCTTATACAGATGAATATTGAGCCAATTTTTGGTGTTATTGTATTTTTGATATGATAAATGGTTATATTTCCAAATTTTGGACGATTTTATTTATGTTTGTGTTTACAACTTGTGTTTAAAGTTTATAATTATTGTTTTTGTTAATTTTAGGAATATTTTAACTTTTATATATTGTGAATTGATTCATATGAATCTGATCCATTTGATTGGATTAGATCAGATTTAAATATTTTACAATTAGATCAGATCAGATTTCGCTTTAAAATTGGATAATATCGGATTGTAATTTGTTCGATCCAATGACAAATCTAATGGATCCGATCTGCTGCACACCCCTACCTCCATGATTGACCAATGGGAGAATGGCACGTCATATGCAAACTAATCAATAAAATATATAGGATGCATGTGAGGAGTTGAGACCCAGTTGCTGCTTGTGTTCAATGCTGATCCTGATCCTCGTCGTCCTCCATGTGAGGAGGGAATCACCACTATCACTGCACTGCACTGCACACATTTTTAAAGTTTTCAGTGACAATTTTCAGAAATCACATGACACTTTTAATACTTTAATGTTAATTACTCGGATTTCCCAACGCAATTTTTTTTAATTCTTACCCATCAAGTTATACAAAGCAATTACCTTGAGACCAAGGTTTCCATTTTTTTTACATATATATATTTTTTTTCATGTCATGGTAGCCCATTAGTTATATTTTAATTAAAATGCAAGGTCATGAATCATGATTGTGTTATGATAGTCCTGTCAACTTGGCTGTTCGATCAATTAAACAAGTGAATCACCAACAATATTCCAATATTAATTCGACATGTTATATCTGTTAGCAGAATTGACAATTAAGGCAGTATATATTTTACTTTATTTAGTCTAGATATATATAGAATAGTTTATTGTAATTGATAGGCATTTATTTTGTCAACTATACATTTATTTTGTCAACTATTTACCTTCCATAGTCAGATGTAATCAGCCTTGTAATTAGCTCTGATTTTCAGCCTTGTAATGGCTGATTCTCAGCCTTGTAATTAGTCCGATAATTCTATATAAAGGAAGGAACTCTCACAAGGAGAGGCATTCAGAACAAAACCATATTTGACATGGTATCAGAGCCCCAAGTTATTTTTTTTATGTTTTTCTCTCGGCTTGGATGAATTCTTAGTTTCTTGGTTTTGTTGACAGTCTCTTTTCAGAGGATTTTTTTTTTTTTTGATATTTTGGGTGATTTGGGCTGTTGCAATTCTAGTGTGGGGTTGTCGAAATTATTTTTTTTTCAGAACAAAACCATATTTGACATGGTATCAGAGCCCCAAGTTATTTTTTTTATGTTTTTCTCTCGGCTTGGATGAATTCTTAGTTTCTTGGTTTTGTTGACAGTCTCTTTTCAGAGGATTTTTTTTTTTTTTTTTGATATTTTGGGTGATTTGGGCTGTTGCAATTCTAGTGTGGGGTTGTCGAAATTATTTTTTTTTTCTTCTAAACATCTCCTTCTTTTCTTGGATTTTTGAGAAGTCTTGCTCGATCATACTATTTCTGTAACTGTTGTGATCTGTTGAGTCTTTCATTTTTTTTGGTGGCTATTATGTCAGGCGAAAATTTTATTAATTCTATTATTCGCTTTAATGGTAAGAACTATGCCAGTTGGGAATTCCAATTCAGGATGTATGTGAAAGGGAAGGAGTTATGGGGTCATGTGGATGGGTCTTCTACGGCTCCAACTGATCCTAAGGAACTTAGTTCATGGGAAGGCAAGGATGCCAAAATTGCTTCCTGGCTACTCAGTTCTGTTGAACCTTATATGGTCAACAACCTTCGTGGGTTCACTACTGTTAAGCAGATGTGGGATTATCTTCGGCGGATTTATTATCAAGATAATTCTGCCCGAAAGTTTCAATTGGAGTTAGACATCGAAAACTATCGCCAGGGGAATCTCTCGATTGAGCAATTTTATTCCGGATTTCTTAATTTATGGAGCGATTATACTGGGTTGGTGCATTCTACAGTTCCAAAAGAAGCTTTAGCAGCACTACAAGTGGTTCATTCTAAGAGCCAGCGGGATCAATTTTTAATGAAGCTCCGACCCGAGTTTGAAAGTGCACGAGCTGGGTTAATCAATCGAACACATGTCCCCTCTTTGGATGTCTGCTTGGGAGAACTCTTGCGTGAAGAATAGCGTCTTGCCTCACAGCTTGGCATTGCTCAAGATGCTGGTGGTACTGAGATGGTTAATGTGGCCTACGCTGCTCACGACAAAGGACGATACAAATCTCCGCCACAGTGTTATAGTTGCAAGGAAGTTGGGCACATTGCAAAACATTGTCGCAAGAAATTCTGCAATTACTGCAAGAAGGAAGGCCATATCATTAAGGATTGTCGTGTGCGCCCTCAAAATCGATCTGCTCCTGCTTTTCATACTGCTGTTCAATCCTCCTTTGTGCCTGCATCTTCCGCTCAACCCACCATTGTTCCAGGTTCTTCGTCCAACATTACTCCTGAGCATGTTCAACAGATGATTGTTTCTGCTCTTTCTGCTCTTGGTCTCCAAGGTAAGCAATATCTTCTTTCTTCTCCTTGGTTAATTGACTCAGCGGCTTCCAATCACATGACTGGCAGTCCAGCAGCTTTACAAGATGTTCGTAAGTATGATGGTGAGCAGTATATTCAGATCACCGATGGCAATACTCTTCCTATTACTGCGGTTGGAAATCTGGGGTCTTCTTTTACTAATGTGTTTGTGTCTCCGGCCTTATCTGCCAATCTAATTTCTGTTGGACAATTAGTAGAAGAAAATTTTTCTCTTCATTTTGATCGTAGTGGTTGTCGTGTGCAGGATCAAGCATCGGGATTGGAGATGACACCTATACATTAGGTTTACTGTTCCAGATTTCCAGTGGGACGTCTTTTTCCTCTTCAATCATTTTCCATTCCTCGTTCAATTTCTATTGGTTATTCTGCTATTGCTAATAATAGCCATTTTTGGCATAAGAAATTAGGACATCCCAACTCTGTAATTCTGACCCATCTTATGAAACATGGTCATTTGAGCAATACTAATGTGTTTTCTTCCTTGTCTTTTGATTGTGCACCTTGTAAACTTGGTAAAAGCAAATCATTATCATTTCCTTTGCAGGGTAGTCGTGCTTCTACATGCTTTGAGATTATTCATTCTGATGTTTGGGGTATGAGTCCTGTTCTTTCTCATGCTCAATATAGGTATTTTGTGACATTTATTGATGATTATAGTCGTTTCACTTGGGTTTATTTTCTTCGTTCTAAAGCTGATGTGTTTTCGACCTTCCAAACTTTTGTTGCCTATGTAGAAACACAATTTTCTACCTGTATTAAGACCTTACGCTCAGATTCCGGGGGAGAATATATGTCTCATGATTTTCAATCTTTCCTACAACATAAGGGTATTGTTTCTCAACGTTCGTGTCCTTACACCCTTCAACAGAATGGAGTCGCCGAGCGTAAGAATAGACATCTTTTAGATGTTGTTCGTACCTTGATGCTTGAATCTTCTGTCCCTCCTAGATTTTGGGTAGAGGCATTATCTACAGCTGTATATTTGATTAATCGTCTACCTTCTCCCACCTTGCATTTTGATTCTCCATATTCTCGTTTATTTGGTGTTCCTCCTGACTATAATTGTCTGCATGTTTTTGGTTGCGTCTGTTTTGTTCACTTACCTCCCATTGAACGTCACAAGCTTACTGCTCAAGCAGTTCAATGTGCTTTTCTTGGCTATAGTAACTCTCATAAAGGGTTTGTGTGTTATGATGTGGATGCTAACAAGATTCGTATTTCTTGAAATGTGATTTTTTTTTAAAATCAATATTTCTTTCCGTCTCGTCCTAATATTGTTTCTTCCTCTGTTTTGCTTCCTCCTTTTGATGATGTGTCTAGTACTCCTACTCGTTTCCGACCAGGTATTATGTATCAGCGACGTCGCCTACTGCCTCTTCCTTCCTCTGAACCGCTGCATGATTCTATCATGCATGAGCCTCATTCCTCTGAATCGCCATCCGATCATGTCGTGCATGAGCCCCGCCGGTCTACTAGGGTTTCCCGGCCTCCGAATTGGTATGGATTTTCTACTTCAGCTTTTCAAGCTACCCTTGATACTACTTTTGTGCCTAAGTCTTATTCTCAGGCTTCTACTCAAGAGTGTTGGCGCCAGGCTATGCAGGATGAACTTCAGGCTCTTCAGGACAATCATACTTGGGACATCGTGCCTTGTCCTGCTGGAGTTAAGCTTATTGGGTGCAAATGGGTATACACCATTAAACTTCATGCTGATGGCTCTATTGAAAAACATAAAGCTCGTCTGGTGGCACTCGGGAATCGACAAGAGTATGGGCTTGATTATGAGGAAACATTCGCTCCCGTGGCCAAAATGACTACTGTCCGTACTGTTATGGCAATTGCTGTTTCGAAGGGATGGTCACTTCACCAAATGGATGTGAAGAATGCGTTTTTACATGGTGATCTGAAGGAAGAAATATTTATGTCTCCTCCTCCTGGCTTGTTTCCTCCCTCTTCTGTTGAGGTTTGTCGCTTGAAACGGTCTCTATATGGTTTGAAGCAGGCACCGCAGGCATGGTTTGAGAAGTTTCGTAAAACTCTACTAGATTTCACTTTTACTCAGAGTCAGTATGACTCCTCTCTCTTCTTTTGCAAAACTACTAATGGGATCGTTATACTCATTGTGTATGTCGATGATATTGTGATTACCAGATCTGATCTACAGTTAATTGAGCAACTCCAGCAGCGCCTCAAATCTTCGTTTCATATGAAAGATCTTGGTCCACTACAGTATTTTCTTGGGCTTGAGGTCCAACATTGTCCGAATGGTATGCTTTTACATCAGCACAAGTATACCCAAAAGCTTTTATCTTTAGCCGGACTTCAAGACAGTAATTCATGTCTTACACCTATGGAGGTTAACTTGAAGCTGCAACATGCGTGTGGTGATTCCTTATCTAATCCCTTGATGTATCGGCAGTTGGTAGGCAGTTTGAATTATTTGACCATTACTCGACCTGATATCTCATTTGATGTTCAGCAGGTCAGTCAGTTTATGCAGGCTCCTTGCCAGACACATTTGGCCGCTGTCCGTCGTCTTCTTCGATATCTCAAAGGGACATCTGGTCGTGGTTTGTTTTTTCCTTTAGGGAATTCTTTACAGTTGGAGGGTTTTAGTGATGCTGACTGGGCTGGTTGTGCAGATACTCGTCGTTCTGTTACAGGTTGGTGTATGTTTCTTGGTGATGCCCTTATTTCTTGGAAGAGTAAGAAGTAGGCTCGTGTCTCGAAGTCCTCCACCGAGTCTGAATATCGAGCTATGTCGTCTGCTTGTTCTGAAATTGCATGGCTTCGAGGGTTGTTAGGCGAACTTAGTGTTCCGCAGCTTACTCCTACTCCTCTCCATGCTGATAATACCAGTGCTATTCAGATTGCTGCCAATCCCGTTTTTCATGAGCGCACCAAACATATCGAAGTGGATTGTCATTCCATTCGTGAAGCATTCGCTCGCCATGAAATTACTCTTCCACACATTTCCACTAAACACCAAACCATTGATGTCTTCACTAAGGCTCTCTCTCGTCATCGCCATCAGTTCATGATTGACAAATTGATGCTTCTTGATCGCCCAGCATCAATTTGAGGGGGGATGTTAGCAGAATTGACAATTAAGGCAGTATATATTCTACTTTATTTAGTCTAGATATATATAGAATAGTTTATTGTAATTGATAGGCATTTATTTTGTCAACTATACATTTATTTTGTCAACTATTTACCTTCCATAGTCAGATGTAATCAGCCTTGTAATTAGCTCTGATTTTCAGCCTTGTAATGGCTGATTCTCAGCCTTGTAATTAGTCCGATAATTCTATATAAAGGAAGGAACTCTCACAAGGAGAGGCATTCAGAACAAAACCATATTTGACAATATCAAGTAGCAGAAGATTGGCAATTGACCATTCCAAGCACAAGACAAACCCACCACCGATGGGCGTGCAATATCATCTGTGTGTTTTTCACCTTCTTCTTTTCCCTTATATATCATCAACGTAACATGCATCTCTATATGTGAAAAATGTATCTTATTCAATGCTAACCTATACACTCTTTTTGTTTTCAACATTATTATATATTGAATCATCAGCAATAACAAAAACATCGAATTAGTGGTGAAACTATGGTAACAAAGTAGACAAATACTATTTAGCTTCAGGTAACCCTAAATGTAAATCAGACCGTCCTATAACAGCGATGCAAGTGAATTTAACATATCTTGGAAGTATCATATTCGATAATGTTGATCAGTAGCCCATCTCAGATATATTTGTGGCCCATAGTAGAAGCCCAATGATGAAAGGTGGTTGAAGCCACTAGAAGCCCAAATAAGATTGCTCCCAGCCCAGATTTGTTACCCACTTATTCACACGGCATCGTTTCTTGGTTCATCAAGTTGATAACGCTGAGTCAAGATTACATGCTGATTTGGCAACAGTTGATAGGCTGCACTTGGGTGATGTGGAACTTATCTTATAAGGCATATATAAGCTGAAGCGAAGGAGAAAGAAATTAGTTGGGGCATATGAGGGTATTTATGGTATATAAATTTTAGTTTGAAATGGAATGGAATGGGCATTCCATTGGTTTTTGGATGGAATGCCCATTCCACCAAAATGGTGGAATCCCCATTTCAATGGAATCACCATTCCATTGCATTTTAACAAACCAAACGAATGGAATGGCTTTCTTTCCATTCCATTCCATCCAACCAAACATGACCCAAGTGTTCTGCATATGGCGACTCTAACTGGGACATACATTGTCACATCGAATGAGTGAGCTATCTATACCATCAAGTCAAATTGGGTTGATTAGTATTTCGTATTAAACACATTAAAAATGAAAAAGAATAAATAAAGAGGAAAATTTGCTTTAATCAAAACATATATTAGACTATGCTGTGTGTGTTCAATGTTTTAAATTTAGTACCGTTTTGCTTAGTACAGCTGAGTAGTGGGGACATTTTATCAAGTTTTGAGTTTCAGAATCTCTTTTTGGTGGATTTTCTTCAAATGTAGTTTTTTTTTTCCTTTGACAGCATGTTGTGATTGAGAAGAAAAATGTGGTACTTCTGTTTCAACTTACAACACATTTTCTCATTTCAATGGCACAATTATTGTTACATTACAAGTTTACAAACTATACATAATAGAAGTGAATCAACGTTTCTGGCCTTTTTTCTTCTTTGGTTTTCTCTTGGGCTTGTTCTTTCCCCTGCTCTTGTTTTCATTTTCGTGTTTGCTGCCATTGTTTCCAGAAGCACCAATAGATGATGAAGCCTTGCCCTTATCATCAGAATCACTACATTCTGCAGTCTTGTTGTCATTGTTTTCCTCATCACATTTGCCGGTTGATGCAATGATGACAGTCTCTGATTCTGTTCCCTCAAAGATTGCAGATAGCCGCAAGAACAACTTATTCAAGAAAGGCTCCATTGTTGCCCTTCTTGACTGCAACCTCTTGAAAAGTTCTCCAATAGTGGAAACATTTTTCTTGAGTTCCAGCACACTGCAATATCAATCATTCATGTAAAGCTAATTTAAATACCAATCGCTTTCTGTTAATGAAAGCCTATGCAACAACTTTGAGTCACACCAGCAATAGTACAAATATGTCCATTTTAAAGTTATTATTATGAAAAGATTAACCAGGGATAAGTTGCATAATAAGAAAGTAAATTGCAATTCAACACCATGTTTTTTTCAAACTGACCTCACATCAAGAGCGGCATAAAGTTGCCTCAATTCTTCAACCATGCTAACTGCTTCTTCGAATAGGCTATCATCTTTGTCTTCAGTAACGTCCATTGCAATACATTGATGATGTACAACGTTTTTTACAAGCACCTGTAAAATACAAAAGAATAAATCAGAAATTAAACACGAAAGTCTTGTCATATCACACGCTTTAATCTGAAGTCAACAAATAATTGGCCTACCTTAATAGTTGGGGCCTTTAATTCTATGCTCGTGTGATATTTTTCATGTTCTACCAAATTTAATGCACCAACCATTTTCCAGAATAGTCCCAAGTTCATCATCACACCACCCTCGCGTATGTTATCAATGAAGTCCAGATCTAGTGGGGAAGCAGAGTTTGATGAAGTAATATTTGAACTCTTCCCTTCATCACAACAGTCTAGATGAAGTGCTTCCAGTTCAGCGGTACCAGCATGACCTTCAGTCTCATCAATTTTTGGAAAGAACATTCTTAATATGTCCTTGCATTGAATGACCTTCATGTCTACAGAAATTGCACCTGGACATTTAAATTGAGAACCATCCTTCCCCAAACTCACAATTACAAGGGGATTGCCAATCTTTTTAAAAGCATTAGCAAGCATATTCACATTTACATTCAGAACATTACGTTTCCATCCTCTACGAAGGACATCATAAAATTCCCGTGGAAGTTTGTTGGTAATAAAGCCCAAACCCATCAATTCAAAAAGTGTGTTTCCACAACCTCCAAAGTTCAAATGAATCAAACATACTATAACGACCAACCTCAAAATCACCAAAGAATAGTCCATCGGATTTGTACTACATCTTCTGACCCAATCCATAGTATCTATCTGATTGAAAAGCAACTGCCGAACAATATTAACTAAAGACTCAAGGACATAACCGAAGGAATGCCGTACATCAGCCACAAAGTGAGTTTGGTTGGAGTTCCCTTCCAGATGGGTAAGCCAGTCAACAAAAGAAGACTCCGTTGTTATAATGTAACCCTGGAATGAAGTCAACATGATTAAAAGGCGCTCAATAAGGTATAAGAAACAAGCTGGCGATATATAGTCATATAATCTCCAATTGGCACTGTAAGTATCCAGCAATGCTCCATGGAATTTCTGAACAAGAAACACCTTGCTTGAGACATCATTATTAATGCATGGTGCAGAACCTTGCTGTGATTCTAATCCCATATTTGCAAAGAAATTCTCTAAGAATGCCTTCCATGGTGAATTTCCATCACACCTTTTCACAAATTGCTGATATAATTCATGGTGCAGCCTACCAGACCCTAGAGTCATTACTGCCAAGCATCCAATCTGTCCATAAGATAGCTTATTCTTCAAGCAAATGCATTTAAAAATAACTTCAAGCATACTCCTACAAACCTCTGTTCGTCTAAGAGAAAAAAGATTCTCACTCAGCTGTTCTTGCCAATCTAGAGGAAACATGTAGCCAAAAAAGTGTTCAGTTGATAGTTCAAGAAATTTCTGAAGTGTCTTAGCAGCATGGTGCCGGTGGTCTGGAAACTTGAAATCTGAAAGAAATTTCGCAACCTCATAGATATAAGTAAGAGACCTAAATTGACAGAAAATGGGCTGTGAACTCTTCATCGAATGCTTATAGAGGGCCTCAAGATTGTGCAACACCTTCATGCCAACAGATAATAACTCTGAACTCCAATAACTCCGAGCAGCAGACACAAGCTGGTGGACATCAATAGAAACCAACTTCCCACTCCCTTGAGCACATCTGCCATCCCATTCTCCCACCCAGTCAGCATCACAATTCAGCAAAATATAAATGGTATCAAGACTGCCCCATGATTCACACTGTTTCCATACACCCAAGTAATTTAAGCAGAAGTCACCATAACATCTATAGTCATTATCATCCTGGGTTTCGAGACATCCAAGACACTCAAATATGTTCACAATCTTATCTTTCCAGTAATTCCAAAAGTAGACCAGTGTCTCAATAGATACCTTGTTTTTACAGATTTTGTATTCTGAAAACATTACTGGATTCCAAACCAATTCAGCTTCCCACTCATATTTCGAGGTATTTGAATGAAGATGAACATCCAGAATCATCCGAGTGGATAATATCTCACCTTTCAAACTCTTATGTCTCTTGGAAGCATTTAACAGTTGATTCAACCTGGGTAAGTTAGCCTGATCATTTGATAATATTTCAGCCTCTGTGAAAACAAATTCATAGAATTGGTTTGGTTCCATTTTTGCCAAGCACTTGGCTCTCTCTAACAGCTCTTCTTTCTGGCTAAACTGCTTTAAGGGCCAGCCATTGCTCCCGTGAGACCATAGAGAGTTGGAAAATATATAATTGAGGGTAAGCATTGACGCCTCTTTGAAATTCCCAGCTTTCCGTAGCAAATCAGCTGCAAGAAGAATATCTCCTCTCAGTTTTGCAATACTTGCAGCATCCAAAAAGTTCCCTGACTCTTCTTCCAACAACAGAAGCTCGTTCAAACAATTTTGAGACTTCAAAAAGTTGCGCTTCAAATCCATGGAATGAAAAGTTCTAACAAATTTCATCATGGATTTGCTATCTTGAAGCTCATGAAAATGTAGAGCACAACTCTCTAGAAAACCTTGTTCAATTTTGTATATATCTTCTGTTCTTCTAACTACAGCAACATCTGTATTAGCATGTTGTTTCCAGTAGTGGATACACTGCAAACCCAATTCAAAAAGCTTTCCATTGGAGCAAACATTCAAACATTCTGAGAAAAAATTGCCTCTGGCATATACTTCTGCTGCCTGCTCATAGCACCCTGCTAGATAAAAACATTCTGCAGCTCTTTCCAACTCAGATTCCTCAAATTTTTCCAAATAAATCCTGCCTGCAGAAATAAAATAATAGAATTTGAATGTCAAATCTACTATCATCCAAGCGTTACCAAATTAAATTTTTAAACTTCTGTTGTTGTCGATGTATGTTTAAATACTATTATTGATCTCTTTCCTAATAGTTTAAGCTCTTGGGTCTAACTGTTTCCAACATAGTATTATAGCTTATATCCCCAAGAGTCATGGGTCTAGTCCCCCAACATATACATCTGTTTTTGTAGCTATTATGCATTTGGTACTTGAATCTGTATTTGGGCATGGTCTACGGGCCAAGCCCATCGGTCTTGCATGAGAGGGAATGTATTAGAGAGCTTTATGTTGGTAACTAGTCACATGTATGTTTAAATACCATTATTGGGCCCTTCTCTAAAATCTTAAATTTTTGAGTTAAGCGGTTACTTGACAATCATCAAATATAAATTAATGCTAGCAGACCTTGTACAGATAATTATAAAATTTTCATTGCCTTCTAAGAGCTTGCAATATGAAAAAACAAAATCCATGGCTACAATAGGATAAGACATCTTGACTCTAGTAGAAACATTCTTGCTCACAATGAAGACAGATTTATACTCAGTGGTAAGGCCAGCATTTAATGAGTTAAACATTATTGATAACCGAAAGATTTGTCGGTAATCAATTGAAATTTGTGAGATTATATCTATGTTTCACATAAAAGATCATAAATTTGAAATTATAAACATTAAAATGCAGCACATAAAAATGGGATATTGCAAATCCATACCTGCACTTTCATACTCCCCCAAATCAAAATAACATCTGGCAGCAGAATCAGCCTTGCCTATTGCTTCGAAAATCCCAGCAGCTTCCCTAAGGATAATGTTTGCCTCTTCAGGATTTGAACTGCGCAGACGGTCAGCCGAAGCTTTAAGACCGGTAGCTTTTGTCCTTTTTTCCCAATAAGTATCTCCAGCTCTTTCAAAGCACATTGTTGCCATCTCATAGTTATGCTCATGAAATAACTGGAAAAGAAGAAACAATTAACAAAAAGAGAACAAAAATCCAGTATTTCCAAGTGAAAACATAATAATAATAAAATATTACCCAAACATCAATCAGGGTCCTACCACAAATAAAAGCAAGGTAACAAAACTAATATTATTATGAGACTGCATTTTGTTCTATGCAATGTACGATGTAGCAAAGATATGAATGCCAAATGTCTTATAAATGGGTGTCTCATTAATGATGATTAATATAAAAATTTACAAAAGCAAAAGTGCAATGAATGGAAGCGAAATATCTTAACGAAGAAAGGTGACAAGAATAGGAGCACAATAACAACAGTAGACGTTGAATATTATATTAATGATGATTCAATGTCATAATACAGAAAAAACAAACCTTGATGCCCTGTGACCTCCACTCCTCTGGGCTGCTTGCAACTTGCATGGCCTGTGCAAGTGAATCATCCAGTTGTCTAACTTGAACAAGACATTTTTTCTTCCAGTAGTCAAACATAGGTTTGCAGAGCTCTTCCATATTCTCCCAAATCCAAAGCCTCTGTCTGGTACGTGTAATGGCTACATACAACTGCTTTAGTTCAGAACACAAGATGTTGTGTTTAGCCTCATTGAAGCTCGGGAAGGGCATTGGTGACTCAAGCAAATCTTGTTCCTTCATATATTCGTAAATAACCCTCCATTTATTTTTCAGATGTGATGAGCTAAAAAAGTTATACAGCAGTACATCCTATAAAAGGTAATAATACAAGTCACTAATAAGAAAAATATAGATTTATAAGACATAGATCAAGATAATAACTTGGATGTATTAAAAGAAATAATTTCTGGCAATAGTAGAAGGAGCAAATTTGGCTTTTAGCTTGCATTTGTATAAACAAATTTAGATGAATGGATTTAAGATAGTTAACTAAATCTCTGATGATTCTTCAGCAAAAAGATCACAATATACACGTGAAATGAAAAATAGTCTACAAGAAGGAAGCTCTAATCTGAATCACCTGAAATTCAAGGCCCTTGCACTCAACTATTGTAAGAACAAGCGCTTGCTTGCCTACCTGATTGGAAATTTCCTTCCGCGCACAATCATCCCGAACCAATATCACCTGCTGTGCTCCAAAACCAACCATATTCCCACCAAAATTTCCACTATTTCCAAAAATTTTAATTATGGCATCTTCCTTGTTCTCAGATTCAAGCAAAACCGGAGGTTCCCCGTAAATAAGACTTGTCTCGGGTTCTAAAATATCAATAGATTGGTGGAAGAAACGGAATAGAAGTTCAATTATGCTTTGAGCTAACTTTAGTACACCTGCATGGGTACGGAAGTTCTGGCTCAAGCTGAGAACATTTGAGAGTTGTCCTTTCTTTTCCCTTCTAACATCTTCATTGCTACTAGAATCCAAAACAAATTTCTTGTAGAACAAAGCTCGTATATCTTGGAAACGAAAATCAATTCCCCTAGAGATTGTTTGAGCCGTATCCCCCGAAAAGACAAAACCCTCATCAACATTTTTGCAGATATATTTGAATAGACCAATTTGACTCATGGTAAGGTCCTGCACCTCATCGACATAAACAAAATTCATTTCATCAACCTGACAATTTTCATCTTTAAGTCGACGGTGAAGATTAATTACTAGATCAGCCAAATCAAATTCACCGCTTTCCAACTTCATCTTCTCATAGTTTAGAAAGATATCATAAATTTTCTCTCTCTTGCGCTTGCTTAAAGTGGAAACCCTACCATCAGATAATTGAACATAATCCTCACGGCTAAGTTTACCATCAACAACCTCCATTGCACGCAAGCCACCTTTTATATGGGATATAATCTCTGTGTAAACTCTAGATGCATCAAGCATTTTTGTTAATTCTGTATTGAAATGAGGCCAGTATATTGAACTAAACCTGTCATAACTAACTTCTTTTGTCCTCATAAAGGTCTGTAAGGCAACTGATATTGAACTTTGAATTTGACCATCAGAGGGCTTGTTTCCGTTAAGAAATCTCTCAAAGTACGAAGTACCCAATGTCCCATCAAGCATCATCAAGAACTTATGAAATGTTATAACGAGGGGGAATGACTTAAGTGGAATATCAACAAAAGAATTTGGAATATCCTTGAATTCTGCTGCATCATCTGTATCATCGACATCAATTAAGCTGCTTTCTGCTGGAATCTTCCCACCAAAGGCAGAGCTGCACACATTAAAAGCCTATCAATTAAAAAATATATAAATAAATAAATAAAAACTTTCCAAGTAGAATCAGCAAAAGTGACTGAGAAACTAGAACTATGAAAGATCCCTGTTTGGATGATAAGGAAGCAGCAGCTAGAATTAAATCAGCCAGGCTGCTTTTATATGGTTATTGCATATGACATGTATAGAATGTTTTGACAGCAATTAATCAGTAACATTTTTCGCAACATTAATCAATATTTAGTTATGCAACTCTGTTTTCACACATCTTTTTTGTGAAGACCTTCTCACTTCAATCACAGCACCTGCTACAAATTTTTAAATAGGAAATAATAGATTTACTAAATCCGTTCTTACAATCAAAAGAATTCTCTATATTCAAATTTAAGCTAAAAACAGGGTAAATAAAAACAATGTACAAATTTTGTTAAAAATAATTCTCAAGCAATCAGAAGAAAGCAAGCATTCTAAAATAAAATCTCTGCTTCAAAACTGGCCTACATATAGCTTGCCTGCCTGAATTTCAGTAGGCACACCAAATGAAAATGTTAAATTTTGATAGTGAGTCCTCAAATAATCAACACAGTGACAGTTTTATGTTCAAAAGGTTTCCCTAATTAAGTAAAAAAAAAATAGAAAACTAAGATAAACTTATGCAAACTCAAGGTTATTTACCATACCGTTACTGGTCCTACAATGACAAAGAAACTAGAAAGAAGATTGCAACAACCATTTGATTTAACATTCACGCACCTTTTCAAGTGAGATATATGTTGCTTTACAACAAAACATAATTTAGGACTGACTGTCACAAAAAGTTGGCGCAATATTGCTCTCTTATTCTCACCAGGAACCTCCTCAGCCTCATTCTTCTGGCTAGTATTCGGATCTGTTCTACTCTCAGCTCCATAATATCCTTCCATTGCCATATGGTGCAATTTCTCTTTCTGAAATAATTTCATGGTTAAAATGGTAGTTTTTCCGGTACCTGACCGACCATGAATGAAGGTACTTCTAGGGAAAAGTATCATCTCCAATTGTTCATCTGTGACTTCAAATGGCAGATCCAATTCTCTACCATCACGATCAGAAAGCAAGTGGCTAACTATACCTGATGATAAGGAGTAGAATTTCATCAGCAACAAGCTCTCGCTCACCTTCGAGTTCTCAACATAACTTCTACCATCAAAATCAGTTCCACTTAAATCACTCCCATTTTCATTAGCAAGATCCTTGAGACGGACAATATCTGAAGAGGCTGCCCAAGTCTTTGGAACTTCCAAATTCCTATGTGCAAATAGACAAGCCATAATGAGAAAACATACAATTTGTAATTCCAAATAAAAAACAATCATATACTGCAAATCGAAGTACATCAGCCTCCAAAGTTCAGGTATTATCAAAACGATTCATCTTCAAGAAGGAAAATGAAGAGCAAATATACCCGTCAAGACATTTCTCTTTGCAACGATTGACATAATCGTTGGTGTACTTGACAAATATATCATTGAGACGTTTCACCAATTTGGAGACTTCCTCCAAAGGCAATATATCCCAGACCTTCAAAACTTGTATGTACAGCTGCTCCTTTACAATGTCAATTGTGAAAACAACAAATAAACCTTCAACCTTCAATTGTTTGACAATGTGAGAAGGGTTCCCACAAACTGAGTCTATGTTCCTCCTTTTTGGTCGCCACCCACTAGCAAGTTTCATTAGGTGGTTGATAACTGATTTCTTTGTCTGGACTGACTTCAGCTTTTTAAAAGATTGCAAAAAGTTATCGCTAAAAACGACCTGAAGAAATAAAGAAAGCAGTTGTTAACATGAATCAGCACTAGCCACAGTACTACAAACTTATAGGCAAAGACATTATAAGTACTACATAAATACCTTCCACCTTTGACTTCTGAAAATTATACTTTCTGGATTAAGTAATTCTTCCAATTCATCTAATTCTTTCTTGACCTTTAATATTGCTTTGGCCAAATCCTTATCATCGTCAGCATTAAAGAAACACTGACGTTTTTTAGCATCACGGACTAAGGATTCCCAAACAGATTCACTTCTAGTCAAGGTTCTGTCATTCCCCAAAATCCAAAGACAGTGCCTAAAGGGCATCAAAGGAACAGTTGTCACTGAACACAGTCGTTAAAATGATCCAAACATAGTGTATTGTAAGATTTTGATAAAGTAATACCTAGCCCTTGTAAGAGCAACATTAATTCTCTGTGGCTTGGACAGAAAGCCGATTGATCCACCAGTGTTGGATCTTACAGTTGATATAATGATAATGTCCTCCTCACCGCCTTGAAATCCATCTACTGACTTCACTTTTACAGCAAAACCATCTCTGCTTTCATATTTATGTCCAAGTTTATCTTTAATTGCGACTACTTGGGCAGTGTAGGGTGACACTACACCAACACTGAGCTTCTTGTTGGAGCCAATCCAAGCTGCACAGTAAAGATTACCAATGACATTAAAAAGGATATCGACATCAGTATTTATAGCATACAAACACAATGAAGCAATTCACCAGGATTTTGTTAAATAAGAAAAGTATTCTGGAATTAATTAAGAGTAAGGAATCATGGCATCATTTTTTTAATCTACAGATTTAGACATACCTTTGTACAAGTTCTGCAGTATTTTCAGCACAACGGATACCTCAACCAAATTTTTACGGCTGTGGCCAACATCATCAAACTCTTCTCTTCCATTTACAATATTGATAAAAGAATAGGGACCAAACATTGGACCTGACAAATAGTGTTTTTCATAGCTTTTTTTTCTGACATTTGAACCATCTAAAATCTGGTTGTGATAAAATTGTGAATTAGGGAAGAAGCTAATAGCTGGATGCATTCTGTATTGAATATTAAGCAGCTGTTTTGAGTGACCTAAAGTGCTCAACCTCTCAAATAAACTTCTTCCAAACCCAGCTTCATTAGAAACCTAAAAGCAAAACAAAACAGAAAGAAATGAAGATACAAATATTAAACTGATAGAATCAAATTTCAAGTTCTAAAAATAGGAAGAGAAAATTACTCAAGGGCACAAAAAAAGGAATATGATTAATAACATATCCATATAACCCTCAACATACATTGCTTTCAACCATTGCTGGTAATTGTTGCTCATCACCAATGAGAATAGCATGCTTTATATCCGGGAGCTGTAGAGGTATTGTCGACTCACTTTCTCCTAACTGTGCTGCTTCATCAATAACAAGAAAGCTCAGAGGTTCCATATCCACTGAATGCAGCTTATATGAACTAGAAGCAGTGCAAAATATTAAAGAAGCCTTTTTGAAACAGAAATCCTTCAATGATTCTTTGTTCATAACTACTGGAAGGTTAAGTTCGTTAAGTGAAACCCAAAGAGTTTTTAAGACGGAATGACATTCGCTTCTCCTCTTCTGCAGCAGGTACTTTTTATCCATTATTAACTCAGAAAAATCTTCATCGACTGAATGTGAAAAAAGCTCCTCCAGTTCTTCAGAAGCCATGCTGTCTTGAAACAATAAAGTCTCAAGAGATTCAAGTAAGCTAATAAGGTATACAATGTTATGAAAATTAGCTTCCAAAATGTACTCTTTTGGTACATGAGTACAGAAGATAACAAGACAATTTCTGAGAGCAGTTGCAGTAAGGTTAAATCTTTTTCTCAAAAAATCAAGAAATGACTTATACTCTCCCTTGCTAGCTTCAGTTTCATTCCTGCATTCTATGATTTCATCATCATTACTATTTTCTCTCATCAATTTATTTTCCAAGAAGATTTGATACTGAGAAGCACACTCTTCAAGAAAATCTATCATAGACATAAAGCAATGCCTCCATCCAGTCAGCCTTACAAAGCACTCAGCAAGCTTTTCGATTCGATGGTCCAAAAAAATCTCTTCAGTTCCTGCATCAACTTTTAGTCGCTCATTATTCCCAAATAAGAGAACATCTCCCAATGGACAAAACAAATCAGCTCTTTCAGAGTCTGCTTCAAATGATTCTTTCACCAGCTTAAGTACACGAGAGGCCACTTCCATAATTGCAACATTTGTTGGGGCACAAACAAGGGTTCTACATTTCATTTTTAAAAGGCTAAAGAGAAGCATACTAACAGTTTTAGTTTTCCCCGTCCCTGGTGGTCCCCATATAAGTTCAACACTGCACTTGTGGTGACAATGCATTCTAGCTAGACAAGCCAAAATAGCCTCTACTTGTGAATCATTCAGGGTAGATGATAAACTAGGGCCATATTTCTCATACCAGATGCCCTTGCTCTGCACACAGTCGCATTTCTCCTCAACCTGCCATTCAAGTTTCAACATTAAAGTTAAAAAAATAAAATTAAAAACTTGACAGCTATTTGAACAGGCAACAATAAATTCTATGAACCTAAACTGATTTAATGTCAACCAAATTTTGCAAAAAATCTCATGCAATGCATCATATATTCCCTCGGATCAACAAAAGATATTGACATATCAACGGACATAGTTATAATGCCATGGTATCAAATATACAAATATCATCTTAAAAGCTTACCACAGAACTGGTGTATAAAATCTCATTGATAACCTTCAAATTTCCAGCCATGTGCAGTGAATTCCATATTCTTCTGTTAGGAATTATATTTGTCAAGAAAATTACAAATATCAATTTCTTCTTCATATCATCAACCTGGATGTCTTTTGAAACCACCTTGACCTTAAAATGACTAGATGTAGAACCAATCTCACTCTCTTTCTCATCCTCTGTTATTTTTGGTACAGATAGAAAAGACCACATATTTCCCACCCTTTGCAAATCAGAAGCTGTTTCAGGCTTTGTGTCTGCTAGAATTAAAACATCCCCCGGCAACGTTTTGTATAGCTCCTTCCCGCGATTACTAAATCTGTTCCTCCAGTAATCAACCTTAACATCATACAACCCAATCCCATATGGCTTGGACTCCTCTAAATCAACCACTTGTGCAAAAGGTGCTCTAGATATGGTATCCATGCCTGAACACAGTTGTGCTCGAGTTTCTTCCAATAAAGGGAAAACAAATGTGCGGAAGTACTCCCCAGCAGATTGAAATGAATCTGGAATTTTTTCCACCTAACCGAAACCAAACCAATGGTTCAATATTTAGAATATCATATAAACTCTCAAGCATGAACTTGAATATAATACAAATGTAATTAACAGAAACATATAATGATCGAAGAGAGAAGGCATAGATAACTTAGGTTATGCATCAGCCAACACATAAGAATGTTTTATGGCTTGCAATATGACAACCACTAACATACATTTTACATGTATATGTAGCCTCAAAAGAGATGCAATGCACTTTGCATCCAATAATTTTAGCCTTCATTCTACTACCTTTGGTAGTAATTCTGTCTACTATCTGTAAGCTCAATTGACTTAAAATGAAAACAGTCAATGTTAACAAGCCTCTAAATTTTTTGTTCAATTAGCTCATCGATTTAACTAAATAAACATAAAAAGTTATCCATTCTGCGAAAACATTTTAAGTCTAAGAAATTAATCAATCAAATCAAAATAATATAAACACTATTGCGAAACAATGGAAGCATACATCAATAACACATGAAGTAGAACCAAGTATCACACAAGAAAGAAACAACAATTCAATGTGGTTAGACATAAGTTGCCTTACATCCACTTATCCACAAGATTAAAGATACTAGAGTATAAACAATAAACAACTTGAAACCTGAGAAAGTATCATAAATGCTATGCATACTGATTGAAAGGGAAATGCTATGTATACTGATTACAATATCAAACAAACTGCTAATGCAAAGTATCATAAATGTTAAACCAACTTACCACCAATAATATGGAGATAGTATAGCTCAACGCCTATTTGAAATTTACTAATTAAAGCATTTTGGATAGAAGTACAGGTTAAATAATCACTCGACCTAAAAACTTAAAATTGTAGGTAAGAGTCCAAATTGTATCAAACATTCTTTCACCGATAGGTTTGTACTTTGTACTATAGAACAAACACACAAATACAAATATCATAAACAAATGTAGCTATAGATGCACATATGGGAATTTGAACATGAAACCTCTAGATAAAACTGACCCCATGACTCATCAACCTAAAAGCTTAAGGTTGCAAGTGATACATACAAACATGTTAACAATTGACATGGTAAACAAGCTGATAGCAACTCAAATGCACTTGGGTCCAGCCAAGCTTATTAAGAAAGTGTTTTTACAAGTTTTTCTTTACAATCAATTGATAAATCATGAAATCTACTCCTGTTTTGCAGTAATAAATTATTCAAAAAGCTGAAACACGAGGATAATAATAATGGCCTAGGAAGCAAACCTTGTCTTTGAAAAGATTTTCATTAAAAATGTCCTCAAGAGACCAAGAGAACACAATATCAGAGAAGCCATAGTCATTGGGAGCTGCTCTTCTCTTCTTGTTAGAACCGCTACCGTGCATCATTTTCTCTTTCTTTCTCTCACTGTATTTATATCTGTATCATCAACAAACAGTCAACAAAAACCCTTTAAATACTCAAAAACAAGACAAAAATGAAGTTACTTAACAAGAAAGCAAGTAGATGAAAAAGCTATGAAGAAAACAAGGAATCAACCGTACAAGCACTAACATGCATCTAAAGAAAGAGATAATTATTATCCTTTAATCAAAGAGTAAACTTTTCTACCCAAAAGAAAAGGTTGCCTATTTTAAGATTCTTTTGGAAACAAATGTAAACAAGTTTTATATAGGAGGTTGATCAGTAGACAATGTAACACAGAAGAAGACCCAAGGTCTTCTCTTTTTTTGAAAAAATAAAAATAAAAATAATAAGATAATTTTAGAAATCTAATTTACAGAGCTGACCATTGCTTCATTTTCATGCTGTTCACCTCCCCAGTTACCCAGTACCTATAAATGTACCTCCTACAGTCCTACTACACTATCAATGTCCCTTTTACAACTTCCAAAAAAAAAAAATGTACCCTTTGACAAAAAACAAAATAAAATAATTAAGGTAACTTGTCAAGAAAGTTTACTTCAGAAAAAAAAAAATTCCTTTTTTTTTTAATTGCCAAGGAAGTTTTTATTTAATCAAGGATTTCTATACAAAATTATAAATTATTTGGTGATTAAAATATGAAATTGATAATTATTTTGTTTTTAGTTGGGAAACTATCATTTTCCCCCCTATATTATGCCATATTAGTAACTTTACCCCATGTGTTTTCATTAATGGTCAGTCAACCCCTTGAAACCAAAAATATCGGTCATTTTCCATCCAAAATAACATTGACCATTAATTCCAAAATTAAAACAGCATCACTAGGCATTGAACCTTTGACATTATAATCAAAAGCCACAAGCTCTAGCCAGCTGAGCTACTCTAACTCATTATTGATGGTTTGTTGATTTAAATTTATAAATAGTTATATAGTTAAATAATTTGTGTAAAATAATTTAAATCTATTTATATAATTTAAAATAAACTCATATATAATTTAAAATAAAATCATATATATATTATTTAAATAAAATCATATTTAATAATAATATAAAAATAGATTTATGAAAAAAGAAAAAGAAAATAAGAAAACAAAAGGAAAAAAATATAAAAAAATGATTATTTTTAAATTTTTTCCTTTTCAAAAAATATATTATTTCTATTTGATAAAAAATCCAGAAAATCAAAACCCATAAATTGAAAAAAGAAAAAAAAAATCAAAAACGAAAAAGAAAGAAAGAAAATTAATAAAAAAAAATTTCTTTTTTTGAATTTTTTTTCCTTTTGTTTGTTTTTTTTTTTTTTTCATAATTCTGTTTTTCTATTATTATTATTAAATATGATTTTATTTTAAATTATATATATATGAGTTTATTTTAAATTATATAAATAGATTTAAATTATTTTACATAAATTATTTAACTATATAACTATATATACATTTAAATCAACAAACTATCATCATTGAGTTGGAGTAGTTCAGTTGGCTAAGGCTTGTGGCTTTTGATCATAAGGTCAAAGGTTTGACACCTATTGAAGCTGTTTTAATTTTGGAATTAAAGGTCAACGTTATTTTGGATGGAAAAGTTAATAAAAGGGGGAAAATGACTAATATTTTTGGTTTCAGGGGGTTGACTGGCCATTAATGAAAATACAGGGGGTAAAGTTACTGATATGGTATAATATAGGGGGCGAAATGATACTATCCCTTTTTAGTTAGTATGTACTAGGTAGAAACTAGTAGCAAAAACAGAGCTCAGTTGGCATTCTTTTGGAAAGAGAAAACCTTGACGATAGAAAACCTTGAAAAGAGAGACGCACACAAAAGTTGTTTTAAGGGAAAATTGCACAAACTTACCCTAATGTTTTCCATTATGGTATAATATTCAACTAATACCTTTAATTGCACAAACAACCCCTCATGTTAGTCAACTTTGGTTAAAAATAGCCATTGACCATGATTTTTTTTTGAAAGCCCAAAATTGCCCCTGCACTTTATTACAAAAAAATCTTAATTGCCCTTTATTTAAAACATTATCTACTTTAAATTATTATAATATAAAAAATAAATACTAAACATAATCCTTTTTAAATAAAAAAAAATTCAAAAATAATATATTAAAAACAAAACAATTTAAGAAAACATTATTTTGAGAAAATACAATTTAATAATATATTAAAAACAAAACAAAAAAAAACTTTATTTTGAGAAAATATAATTTAAAATTGGGATTTTAGCAAAATTGCCCTATTTGAGGGCCTAAATTGCAAACATACCCTAACAATTATTTTTATAGCAAAATTGCCCCTAAAAGACGAAACTGCCCTTAATGATAATTGCCCTCAATTCCTCCATTTTCAGCAATGAATTTGTGCTTCGGGTCACACATGACCCGATATCGGGTCAGCCGTGACCCGAAGCACAAATTTCACCTCTTCGGGTTGCCCCCAACCCGAAGCCATGAATTTGTGCTTCGGGTCACACTTGACCCGATATCGGGTCAGTTGTGACCCGAAGCACAAATTTCACCTCTTCGGGTTGCCCCCAACCCGAAGCCATGAATTTGTGCTTCGGGTCACACCTGACCCGATATCGGGTCACCAACGACCCGAAGCACAAATTCATGGCTTCGGGTTAGGGGTTACCCGAAGCCATGAATTTGTGCTTCGGGTCACACCTAACCCGATATCAGGTCACTCATGACCCAAAGAACAAGAACAGTAAAAAAAAAAGTTTTTTTATATTAATTTACACTCCTTATGTTTTATGTAAAGTTTTTTCTTTTTGAATTGATAAATTTATATTTACACTCCTTATATTTGTATATATGTTTTGATGGTGTTTTGATAATATTATAATTGCCTATGTTTTATACCTCTAATCTTTAGTTTATTGCTTTGTTTTGAGTTAAACTCTTACATTTTACGTTTCTTTTCTTAGTTCTCAGCTATTCAAGTCCTAGGAGATAATTGGAAGCAATTTGGAATATTTTCGATCAAACCCGAGAAAACAACATCTGCTGATGGGTCAAATTCAAGAATTAAACTGTATCATCTCAGAAGGAACTGGGTTTCGAGCCTTATATGGTTGGAAAGATATGGAAGTTAGCTTTCCGTGGAATTTTACGGTTCGCAATTTCGAGTTTTCTAGAAGGAGTTATGACCATTTTACCACCCAAAGGTCAGCCAAATTTCAGGGCAAAACGTTTCGTGAAAACTGTACTAATCAGTGAGGAAATAAATTTTTCCGCCCATGTTGCGTTCATCTTTTTTTCGTTACGATTCTAACGATATAAAGACCTTAAAATTCTGAGCGGTGGTTTAAAAGTTATGAGTGTTTCTTCGACCGAAGGTCATGAATGTGCCCTGTTTTGAAAATTCTGCACGTGACCTGTCTTCGACGTCTGTTTTCACACTTTTCCAATTCGAATTTTGAAATATTTTCTACATGAAAAGTGTTCATTTTCATGTCTATATTCTTGTGTCAAATTTTGAACAAGTTTTATTGAGCATCTTTGAAAATATGCATTAAAGAGCGAACGTTGATCGAATTCGAAAGTTGACAGCTTTTGTTGGAAGTTTGTCCTCTATGTGTAAATGCTTCCTTCACATGTTGTTTTGTTAATTTGTTAATTTGTTGGACATTGGTCGAACACCGAAGAATTTGTCAGTAACTGAATTTATAAAAAATTTGGCAAGAAATCATTTGTTTTTTCAACAAATCCATACTATTTTCTGTACCTGCAAACAACACACTCCCAATATCCACAACACTTCTCAACTCCTCCGAATTTCATTTCATACACAATTACTACCGCAACGAATACAAATAGAAATCTCATTAATTAAACTAACAATCCGTTAATTACAAAAAGTTATCTTCAACTATATTATTACATGGAACTTGTTTAGAATTATTATATGGAACATTTTTATGCATAGGAATTTTAAACATAAAAATGTGAAGATCTCAACAACAAAGGGTTTGACAAGCAGAAGAATTAGGTTTGGTCTTCAAACGGTAAAAGAGCTTCTTCTTCTTGGAAGTTGGATTCTCAATGGTGAGAACAACCTTGCCTGCTTCACCAATCTTGAAACTATCACAAACCACAGCTTCTTCACTTAACCCAACTTTTCTTGCTTTTCGGATTATAATTGTGTAGCTTTTTTCACTACTTGGCACAAATTCTGCCCCATACTTCACATCCCTCCGCGGACTTGCCAACAAAACGGTATTTCGGTACCTTCTTCTGCAGCATAGATGTTCCCTAGAAGATTAATAAAGGGTAGTCACTACATTTCACGGTGTATTGACTTAATCACAAAAAGTAAACCTTTCCCTCTATATAATACCGAAACAGAGTAGAACAATCATACATCCATCAATAGAACTAATCAATCCGCAAAATACTTCAAGGAAATCATTAACATTGTGCTGTTCATGACTGTGAAAGGTCATGCATAAACAGAAAATCATCTACATATGATATTTATCACCAAAAAGTTTGAGATGATTAAAGCCTTCAAAATCATCTACATATGATATTTATAAACTAAACTCCTACTAAACCAGTATTCTGTTGCTAGACATCCAAATTACAATGTGAAGTACAAAGTGCACACAAGCAATAAACTTAAACAAACTAAATTAGACAAACACTAGCAAATTTCTTATAATTCACCATCACAATGACGCAGGACACGGCAGAGAGTGTACTGCTTTTGGATGTTGTAATTAGCTGAAATTTGGCTGAATTTTTTCCAGGAATGGACTAAATTGAAGATATTTGTTGCATCCATAAACAATATACAAGGGATATAGGAACTTATCAAATGCATACATTAGAACTAGAAATAAAGTTTTTGAAGAAAATACCATACAAAATGTGAACATTACAGATTGCATGCAGAAAAACTCATATTAGGAAAAAGAAAACCCATATTAACGAGCAGAGGAAACCTCACAACACTATTATAGATATGTAATTGCAAAAAATAAGAATCTCAAACGAGATACATGACCCCGAAGCATTGAAAATTGAAAATCATTCCCTAAATCAAACCAATCTAACTCAAAAATTGAAAACCCTAAAATCAATTTCAAATTCAAAACATATACCTAAATGTTAGGGTTCCGAACTCCAAATACCTGAAATTTGACCCAAATGGACGAAATATTGCCGCTTTGGAGCGAGGAGGCTGATTCGGAACGAGAAGACGGCAAGTTGACGACATCGGCGCGCTGTTCGGACCGAGAAGACTCGACGTCGGCGTGCAAGTTGACGACGTCGGATGCCGTCGATGGTGGCTGGATATCGTCTACGACGTCGACATCGCGACGAAGAAGTTACGGTTGGGCCGGAAAGGACGTCGCAGACGGTGGCTTGCGTCGGCGACGGAAGATGGGTTTCGATCGGGATGGGTGGCCAGAGGAATTGGGAATTTAGGGCAAATAGAGTGAAATTGGGAATTGGTTGAAAAAGGGTAGGAAGGTCATTTCAGGGCAGTTTTGCAATTTATTTGGGTTTTAGGGTAGATTTGCAATTCAGTCCCTAAAATAGGGCAGTTTTGCTAAAAACCCAAATTATGCAAGTCCAATATAAATGGTGGTAATGCGTTACATATTTTTTAATTTTTTTTGTTTTTATTATATTATTTTTGAATTTTTTTTTATTTAAAAAGGATTATGTTTAGTATTCTAAATACAAATATAAATAAAATCATCAAGAGTTTGAAATAAAAATATAATCATTTGTCATAATAAAATACAGTAGCACCGAAAATTTGTTCAATGTTCATCTCTATAAGACAAAATAATTTGATTCAATATAAATTACGCATTATATTTTGGTTCAAAATTTTTTAAAAAAATATATACTAAACATAATCCTTTTTAAATAAAAAAAATATGTTTTAAATTTTAAAAATATGTAGCACATTACCACTATTCATATTGGACTTGCATAATTTTAAATTATATTTTCTCAAAATAACGTTTTTTTTTTGTTTTTTTTTAATATATTATTAAATTATATTTTCTCAAAATAACGTTTTCTTAAATTGTTTTGTTTTTAATATATTATTTTTGAATTTTTTTTATTTAAAAATGATTATGTTTAGTATTTATTTTTTATATTCTAATAATTTAAAGTAGATAATGTTTTAAATAAAGGGCAATTAAGATTTTTTTTGTAATAAAGTGCAAGGGCAATTTTGGGCTTTAAAAAAAAAATCATGGTCAATGGCTATTTTTAACTAAAGTTAACTAAAATGAGAGGTTGTTTATGTAATTAAAGACATTAGTTGAATATTATGCCATAATGGGAAACTTTAGGGTAAGTTTGTACAATTTTCCCTTGTTTTAATGATCATGAGTATTCTAGTACTAGATGTTTACCCAAGGTCTTCTTATTATTATTCTTTTTCTTTTCTATCATTTAAAATTATTTGTTATATATATATATATTAAGAGTAATACTAGATATCACAATTAAAATCACAACTATTACAACACAACACATGTGGCATATAAGGTGTCAATTGGTGAGTGGATACATAAATAGATGAAATAAAATTTATCTCATTTATCTATGTATCCACTCACCAATTGACACCTTATGTGCCACATGTGTTGTGTTGGAATAATTGTGATATCTAACATTACTCATATTTTAAAGAAAAAAAATCTATAAAGCATGGTTGACTCTGGTCTGATGGTTACCAGCAGCAATTGAAAAGACATGAGCTGTCCATTTTCATTTTTGTTTTTATAAAATGGTTTAAAAATTTGTTAGTTAACTATTTCTTTCTTAAACGGCCAATAAAAAAAATTATTTATTTTGAGACAAGAGGAAGTTATATTTTAATATATTTAAAAAATGAATTTCATTTGTTTATTTAGACTTTGGATTGTTAATACAGTTTGTGTATTTCGTAAGAAAATGTATTTTTAACATTAAGTTGGGTTTATTTTACAAACTAAAGATTTAAAAAAAAAAAATTACAAGTGTATTTACGAAAGGGGTGAAAATACGATTTTCAAGGGGTGTTAATATCGTCACATTATTAATAAAAGGTTCAGTTCTTTATGTGTAATTTTTGAAAAAGAGTGACGATATTTACACCCCTCAAAAATTGTATTTACACCCATTTCGTAAGTATATCCCATTAAAATTTTTAAAAAACCTTAGTTCATAAATAAACACCACTTAATAGCAAAATTACCATTTCTTTAATTTTATTGTATCGTATTTTTGTAACTACACCTCATCTACACATATTTTATTATTATTTAAATTTTTGTTATTTTATTTATTATTGTTTATAAATAAAATTTAATTTCTAACTCCTAATTATATAAAGTATATCAAAATGAGTTGGATTTTAAGCTTATTTTATTTACGGTGGTAGATAAAAATAACAAAACTTCATATGATTAAATTATCAGATATAAAAAAATATGAAATTTATATTATCAATACAGAGAATTTGTACTCCATGGCTTTTACAATTAGCCTCATATGATGTTTGACGACACGTCGTTGCAGTGTCAGTTAAAATATGAACATTTAAGTTTGACATCGCTAGCGCGCAAGTCACAGGGACTATCACAGCGGCAAATGAGGGTATTGTTCCACATGGAGGTGGAATCCGTCGACCATTACCGGTTCTAGCTATTATTACAACACGCCGAGAGAACTCGTGTGTTGCAGGTTCGAAAATGTGTAAATAATAATATAAATAAAATATAAATTACATAACAATCCTCATAATTAAGGATAGAATGGAATGGAGAGATGGCATGCAATGTGGTTACACTAGGGAAACAATTCAACCATAACAATCCTCGTAATTAAGTGCTAGACTCACTTAGTCCCTCAATGTGCAAGTATATAATAGACTCGTGTCCTCTTAATTGATCTCTAATCTCTCTCGAGTCTTAGAAATCACATCCACACATACATATGGATTCATTAAGTACTGTGGGACACACATACGAGCCATGTATGCCGCCCTAGTGATCTCTCAACTTTCCAGTCAAATACAGTGGTTATTTCGTTGGGCATGTAATGCGCAACCGTGTGGGCCATACTACAGCCAATAATTCATCCACGAGGCTAACCAAATATGGGATGGCAACAAAGTGAAAGCATTAAGAATACGAGATACCCCTATAACACGAATGTGATATGCTCGTATCCCCTTAATTAATCTCTACCCTCTCTTGAGTGACATAGAGATTATATCCATGCATAAATGCTTGGATTCATTAAGGAATGTGGGACACACACACGAGCTCTATACGTCAGTCTAGTGATCTCTCAACTTCATGGTCAAATGTAGAGGATATCACGCCGAGCATGTTAATTGAACCACGCGATATGTAACACACAACCTAAATATCATCCACAAGGTGGCTAACCGAGTGAAAGCATTAAGCAATGAAATACCCCTATAACTACACAAGCATAAGAGGAATTTAGTTTGTCTTTACTCTAGATATGGATTCGGTTTTATCAATCTCTCTATGATAGCTAGAAATGGAAAACAAGCTTACCAAACAAACATGTGCATAAAGTTGGTTGTTATATATTAAGGACATTCAATTTAGGTTAAGAGTTCATTATCTTGATTTGGAAATTTTCCCTAAATCAATTTATTACTCGATCCTGCCAAGGATGGGCAATTGTGCCTTGATAACAAGACCCATTAAGCATAAAAATATAAACCAAGGCCAATTTAGCAACAAAATGCCTGAACTAAGCCTTTTCTACTCTTTTGAGCTAAAACTCTAACACTCAAATTACTCTAAACATGGTATTTTAGTCATCTACCAACATACAAACAATTATGTGAAGCTAAATTACTCTACTCCTAAATTAATTTACTCTGCTCCTAATCCCATTCAAGCATACATGTCAATTTCGGACCTCCACACGCATGGATATTACAATTAGAGATTAATTCATGCAATTAACAAAGAGTAAAACAAAACCCAACCGAATTTGAAAACAAACATACATATATTACACATGTGAAGGTTTACAATATTCCCTAAATCGAGGTTACACATTAAAGAAGCAAGAAATACAAATAAAAGAGTAAATAAGAGCAAACCCTTGAAGACAAGTCCTCCAAAGATACTCTATAGCTTTCCTAACTCGGATTTGGCTCCTAATTCCTCGAAATCTACTCTAAAATGGATGGAGGAAGTGAAAAAGGGGGTTGTGGAGATGTATGGTGGGCTCACATAGAGGAAGAACCTCCATGGGAGCTTGGGTCTCTCCTTATTATGTGAAGAAAATGAAGAAGATGAAGGAGATAGAAGAAAACGAGAGTTGGGCAGAAGAGAGAAAGAGAGAAAGAGAGAGGGATGATAGGAGATGGAAGAAGTTCTTTTTGAAGAGAGAGAATATGGGATATTTATAGTTGGAGGAGTTAGGGTACAAAAATAGGGATGAAAAGACGAGTTTACCCCTCTTGAAAAGCCTTAAAAAAATGCAAGTCAGGTGCAGGTTGCGGTACGTCTCGCAATACGCTTTAACGATCTGTCTGACGAAACACTTTTTGGTGTCCTCTACTGACTTCCGTGGTACAGGTCACTATACGCAATTTGGTCTGACGCGGTACACTTTAACGAAATCTAGAAAATTTCAACACAAATTTCTTTTGTTCTTTCACACTGCGTTTTGACCCGGAAACACCCCGTTTCCACACAATGACTTCCCAAAACAAAATGAATATGCACAAGGCTCACAAAACATATTATATTCACAAAAACGCTCGAAAACGAAAGCAAACGACAAGAAATGAGGACCTCAAAAGGTGTATAAATCGTTCCGATCAATGTTGTTACTGGTTCTACTTTGGAGAGTTTAAATTTTTTTCCTTCAAAAAAAAAAAAAAAAAAAAACTTTTAAATGATCACTAAACCCCATGAACTCTCATTTTCTTTACAGTAGAGGCCCAAAGCCTAACGTCGTTCATTTTTCTGTCAGAAAAATTGCAATAAGTTTCCCTGATTATATAGATAATTGCATAAAACCAGAAAAAATATAATAATATGACCTAAATACCCCTTTACCCAAATTAAAAAAAAAAATTAAATTGAAATAATGGTTAAATAATAATAAAATTTTAAAATTAATTTTTTGAATAATTAAATTATCTTTTTTATTTAAATATCCCTAAATATTTATTAATAATAATAATAATAATAATAATAATAATAATAATAATAATAATCAGGGGAACTTATTGCAATTTGCCTAACAGAAAAATGGACGGCATTAGGTTTTGGGCCTCTACTGTAAAGAAAATGAGAGTTCGGGGGGTTTAGTGACCATTTTAAGAATTTGGGGGCATATCAGCAGTTCGCGAACAATTCATGGGGCATCCATACCGTTAAGCCAAAAAATATATATATATATATACAAAGAAATTCGTTATATATATAATGAGAAGGAAACGAGAATAAAAGAATAAATCTTTCAAGAAGCTTCGTACCTTTAAAGATTTTTGAATTTCTTTGCAATTTTTTTTGTCCATCAAAACAAATAAAATTAAATAGTTAACAAAAATCCAACTATCAGTTTCAAACACTAAAGAGTTCAGACCAAAATTGTTATATACTTGAAGTGCAGTAGACCTTTGCCTGGGTTTATGTTCAAATTTCTCAGGCAAATCTTCATAACAAAAATAAAAAAGAAAAGAAAAGAAGAAGAGAAATTAGGGTTTTATGATACATGTGAAAATCAAACTATTTGTAGGAAACTGGTCAATAGTTTGTGGGTTTATTTACAAACTATTTAATTAGTCATTTTAGTATAAAAATAAATAAAAATCGAAACAAGCTCTTTTTTTAAATTTACTTAAGGACAATATTGGATTTTCAAAAATAAATATTAATTTGGTTAATGAGAAATACTATTAACAATCAATTAATTATCTGTTTACAATTCATTTTAATTTTTTTTTATTAATGATAATTTTAACTCGAATTAAAATTACTAAACAAGACAAAAAAAATCTAAAGACACTTCAAACATTTTTTTTTTTTTTTTAGAAAACAAGTTTTTTTTTTTTTTTTTTTTTTTTTTTTTTCATCTTTAGTTTTGTCTTCCATTTTTGTGTTTTTTTTTTTTTTCATGTTTTACAAATCTTAAAATATCTTATTCTTTTATTTAAAATAATTTTTTTCTCACACACCATCAAATTCTCCATCATTATCATCACCAGTTATATATATATAATAAAAAGTTTGCATGTTTTTGGGTTCAAAAAAATTGAAAGAAAAAAAATCTTAATACCACTCATGTTCAATCATCACTATCACCATAAAATATATATATATAAAATTCTTTTTTACAAAAAAATATATTTTAAATTATTTTTTTACTCAATAGAATTTTTTTTTCTATTTTCAAGGTTTGATCTCCAAAACAATTTTTTTATTGTTTTAATCTCCTCACTTTTGTTCATTTTTTTTATTCTTTATTTTATTTTTATTTGATTACTTCACATCTCTTTTGCATTTCTCATTTCAAATTTTCTAAAAAGGGTATTCAAAATAGGTAATATTAAATAAAATAGAGTGTCTTTAGAAATTTAATTCTTTTAAATGGAGTGTCTTTAGAATAGAAGTGCCAAAATATAAAAAAGATAATTTTGGGAAAAAAAAAGTGTCTTTAATTTTTTTTTTTTTAATTTTAAAATGGAGTGTATTTAGAAATGAAATATATAAAAAATATGGGTGAGGATATTGACACCCATAAATATGATAAGCATACCCATATTTTAATAAAAAATTTAATTACAAAAATATCACAATAGGAATTTACCAATAAGGACAAATTAGTTTAATTAAAAATAAATCAAATACTATGTACACCCATTAATTACACCCATATCTTCAACTATATCACTTTATTAAAATAAAAATAAAAAACTAAACCTTCACTCTATTTCAAGTATCAAAATTTTAGTTTTTGTAGAAGAGAAAACAAACTTTTATTATTTTTTACTTGAAAACTGAATTTTGGGTGTTCTCTTTGGATTCGAAAGAATCAAAGTAAGGTTTCCAAAGTAAACTGAATTTTAGTTGGATGTTTTATGCATCAAGGTTGTTTTAGATTCATGGTTTATAACTTTATATGTTTGTAGAATTACGTTGTTTGTAGAATTATGCCTGCTTGGAAAGGTTTGTTTTGCCTCCTTTTCTTTTCATTTTGTCCCTAACGTTTTGATCGTGTTACCAGGGAAGATTGAATGTGTGATTACACACAACACGACATGATGGATTGAGGTTTTTTATTAACATGTTTGGTTTGTGTTTCAGTGTTTTCTTCAATAGCTACAAAGAATAGAAAGATTATTAAGATTTAATGGGTTAAACTCGATTTAAAACTGATCTATATAAACAATAGGATAGGATTTATTGAACTAGAACGGCTAGAAATGCAATGAGATTCCAAAAACAGCAAAAATCTTAATCACATATAAGTAACTTTCAGCAGAAGAGCCAAACTACTTAATTAAGAATCTCTCAAACTACATAATCTAGAGCTAGCTTCAATGACAGTAATTTTACGAAAGCACATAATTTGATTTTAGACATTCATTTAAATAAGGGTATTATTGCCATTAAGATGAGTGTTTATAGTAATGTTTTAATTTTAAATTTTAGACATGGGTGTACTTATAAATATGGGTGTGCTTATCATATTTATGGGTGTCAATATCTGTACCCAAAATATATATATATATATATTGGATTGTAAGGAGAAACTTTCTTAGTTAATTTAGGCCATGTTTGGTGCACGGGATTAGATTAGACTATTTCATGGGATTGGATTGGATTGAGATGAGATTAGGATTACATGGGATTGGATTAAACTAGACTGAACTAAATTAATACTATGCTATATTTGGAATGGGACTGGACTGAATTAATATGTTTTATTTGGTGAAACATGAGATTGGACTAAATATAATAATATTTTTAATTTGATAAACATATCTTTCCAAAGTAGAGATAAAAAATAAATAAAAATATTAATAAAATATTAATAAAAAATGATTATCTAAAAAATAATTAGGTTATATAAAATATAAAACATAAGAATTCATTGGTAAAAAACTGCAGTCCCAATGCCGTCAACTTTCTCTTCAGATCAAGTGCAAATCATTAGCCTCTTGCACCTGCAGAACGAAGAAGAAGAATCATTTCAAACACTTCAAAAACAAGAAAGGTAGCTCTAAAAGATTCAAGTTCTTCAGAAAGAAAGCAAAGCAAGGTTGGAATAAATCCCAACGATGCTACATTTGCGGTAAACCCGGACATTATGCAAAGAAATGTCCCAACAAAAAAGCAAAGTCCGCCAGATTAGTTCAGCAGTTAAAAGACATTGCTGATGAAGTTCCGTTCGATGCAGACATTGAATAAATCTTCTCTGAACATGATCATGCTGATCCCTCCATAACCTTTGTTCTTCAAGAAGATCTTTCTGACTCAGAATATTCTGGCTCCTCTGACTACAGCTCTATTCCAGAATCTTATCAAGCTACTCCCCTCGTTTCTCATTTTGGACCCCAAGCTCCGGTTCGGATTCTACCTGACAAGTACTCCAAACCTGTTAATGTTATCGCTTATTTTGACACAGGTTCTAACACCACAATGATGAATCCAAAGGTCCTTCCTCCAGAATTTTGGAAATCCCAAGTTCGGCATATCCGAGCCGCTGATGGAAAAGTCTTTTCCACTAATCTGATTTCCAGGAAAAAGATTGGTATCCGATTTTTCCCATCCTTTACTCTTTGGGTCCAAGTCATCGACACTCCTCTTCCTGATAAAGACATCCTCATCGATTGGGATATTTTCTGCCATAGTAAATCTCTCTGGATTCTTCCTATCGGCATTCGATACAAAAGGCATTTCAAAGCTTTTTCTGATATTCTGAAGATTTTCCCGCTCTTAGAAATCCAAGCCCCTTTTGAACACATTTAACATAAATTGCTCTTGCTTTGTGCTGACAATCATGCCACTTTCTCTCACCCTTCTCCTCTGTGGAAAAATCCAGATTTCTTTATCAAGCTTCCATTTAAGCTTAATGAAGATACTAATCCTACCAAGGCTACCCACTCAGGCATGTCTCCCTCAGACCTCAAGCTGGCTAATGAAGAGTGCAATGAACTCCTTCGTCAAGGTCTGCTAGAACATACCTCTTCCCCCCTGGGCGTGTCAAGCTTTTTACGTTGAAAAACGCTCAGAATTGCTCAGAGGAAAAAAAGAGATTAGTCATGGATTACAAGCCCTTCAACCTTTTTCTCAGAGATGACAAGTTTCCTGTTCCCAAGCCAAATGTCTTATTCTCTCAGCTTCCAGGAGCTACGATCTTCTCCAAATTTGATCTCAAAGGTGCCTTCTGGTAAATTGGTATTCGCCAGATGAAAGATATAAGACAGCATTCTGTTTTCCTAATGCACAATACCAATGGACTGTTCTCCCCTTTGGGTTAAAAACTGCTCCATCCCTTTTCCAAAAGGCTGTTACCAGAATTTTTCATCCTCTCTTACACTCAGCCCTCATCTACATTGATGACATCCTCCTGTTCTCTCCAGATGATACCTCTCACAATCTCCTTCTCCAACAGTTCCATGACATTGTTCATCACTATGGTATCATGCTCTCCGAAAAGAAAAGTATAGTTGGAAGATCTGAAATTGAATTTCTTGGAATGCACATTTCCAACGGCCAATACCGTCCTGGTCCTCATTTGGCTGTCCGATTACTAGACTTCCCTGATTCTGATCTCAGCGTAAAACAAGTTCAACAATTCCTCGGAATAGTCAACTATGTCAGAGACTTTATTCCTCATGTCAGTCAATACACCTCAGTCCTCTCCACACTACTTAAGAAGCATCCTCCTCCCTGGAATTCCTCCCACACTAAGGCCATCATCAAATTAAAGGAGATCTCTCAATCTCTTCCTGCCCTCATCATCCCTTCTTTGGGCCAACTCATCTTCCAGACTGATGCCAGTGATTTTTTCTGGGGAGCCGTTCTCATTGAAGATCGAGAAGGTCAACAGAGATACTATGGTCATACCAGTGGACAATTCAAAGATGCCCAACAGTATTATCACACTATCTATAAAGAGATTCTTGCTGTCAAATATGGAATCCAAAAGCTCGATTTTCACCTCCGGACAAAAAACTTTATTGTTGAAATGGACAACTCATCCTTCCCAAGGATACTCGATTTTCACAATAAGATTCCTCCCAATCCTCTCCTTTTGAGACTCAAAGATTGGTTTGCTCGATATGACTTCACTGTACGCCACGTGAAAGGCCATCATAATATAATTGCTGATATGCTCTCCAGGCCTCCACTCACCCATCTCATTACACCCACAGGTCACTATCCTCTTATCTTCATGACTTCTCCTGCTGGTCCCTCATCATCCTCACCAGCCATACATGATTACTCATTCCTACCAGAACTCTTGGCCACGTTGCCACCTGATCATCAACCTTCTCTAGATCAGATCCGGTCCTTCGCCAAGGCTCAACTCCCGGTCTACTTAGCCCACATCAATAGTCAAGACTGTCGTCACACCGTCAACAATCTATCCAGACCATTTCTTGACCCATTCATAATGCCACCCTTCTACTACTTTTCTCCTCAACTCCTTTGGTTCCTCTGGTGTTTATCAGTCCTATATCACCATGCCATCGTCTTCCCACTTCAAGCTTTATATAGTCATCTCCATGACCCTTCTCAACAAAACTCTCTGTTATGGGTTTTCCTCCAATGGTTCACATCCTTGACAACCTGGAAAAACGAACTCACTGAGCTCATGGGAAAATATAACATTTGAAAGCTTGATTATGAGTCAGCTGCCTCTGTATGCTGTATTTGGATCCTCCATAGGCCCTACAGGTACAATCCCCACAAACGACTCTTATGGACTGCCAACACCAGTTATGAATGGCACACCACTTATGATTATCAAAGGATGTACCTAAAAATTCTCCAAGTCTCACTGCTCAATTTCCTCTGTGATGTTAATTACGTCCCCACCGACGAAGTTTTCATCCTTCTTGATATCCCTAGAGATCCCACTCAGAGCTGGAACCCCTTTCAAGATTCATACATGATTGACTCTCAGGACCCCTTTGATTTTGCCTGGCCCTGCTCCATCTGTGGAGCCCAAGATTCAGATGATGAATATCATGCCACCTGTAATCTATTAAGTCCGTAATTTTAGCTCAGCCCGAGATCCAAGCTCGTGATCTTATCTTGTGCAAAACTTTAATTATTATGCTTTGTTTGTATTAGGCACTGTTTGTTTGTATTAGGCCCTGTTTGTTTATATTTGGTTATATTTGGCTGATGGCCCCTAGTTTGCTTTTATGTATTTAGCTGCCACGTTGTTAGCTTTACTGTGTGCTAAGTTTGGATGTATCCTATCTCTCCCTCTATATAAGGAGAGCTCGTCTCTTGTAAAATTCAGAATCTGCAATCAATAAAAATATTCCTCTTGTGTTCTAATGTCTTGCTAAATATTTCCTCATCTTCCTTCGAATGCCTGTCTCTCATATAAGTAACAGTCTGTAATTATCTCAGTATGCTCTGTGCTTGCCTCTAGTTGAGGATCCTGCACATCAGAAGATGAGATGTTTTCGGCTTAAGGTCCATGTCTGTCTCTAGATGGTTGAAATGTTAGTACCCTGTTTAGGCCGTGGTCAGGCCGTCATTGTGGGGAAAGCTCTAAAAACTCTAGAGAGGCACCCAGGGGTACCTGGCACCCGACTGGTATCAGAGCTGGGGTGCCTGCCACCCGACTGGTATCAAAGCCTTATCTCGATTACCTGGAGTCCAGGAAAAGAGTTAGACTGTTATGAGTATTTTAGACTGGTTTAGAAGGAAGAAATTTCTCAGAAATGGCAAACACTACCACTAATCCCTCTACTGCTACTTTAGTCCCTAATAGATTATCTTCTTCCTTGTCCTTGCCTCCTCATACTATCCAAAGAACCCATTCCAACAGAATCCAAGATTTAGTAGAATACACTCATATCCCTGCTTCAGCCCAGATAAATGAAACAGCTTTCCCTCTGCTCAACCCATACAACATCTTCAAGAGAAACAAATCTCTCGCCACTCGGTTAACTCGTCTTGTCCATACCAGACCACTTCCCATCAAAGAATATGTCCAGTCCACAGGCTTAGATAAATGCTTAATTCCATCCTCTCCCAGTGAACAATATGTCACTCTCACCATTGATCAAAACATGATAGATCAATGGATCAAAGACGGATACTCTCATCTCCACATAGGTGCTATCCGAATCATCCTCTCTCTACACGGCCGAAAAGGCTTGCCTGTCACTTCCAGACTGGCCTTGCTCAACACCATTTACACTCAGTATGAACATGCTATGATTGGCACTTACCTATCTACTCTTCATGCTGGAAGCATATCCCTCACATATTATCCAAACTTTAACATTCCTTTAAGGGATCAGAACCTCCACAAATGTCTCAAAATCCAAATTCAGATCCTTGATGCGCCCATGCAAGCTAATTCTTACATGGCTACTATTCATCATCAGCTTGCTTACAGACTCCAAGACCATGCTCTTGATCTCCCACTTCCTGATCATAATGGTGATATGATCTTCATCAAAGCAGAAAGAGAAGATGAAGTCCCTACCATCCTTTAAATTCCAAAACAGCTACCCAGAGAAAAGCTTACAGAAATCATGCCTCTTGAATGGCTCATAAATTATGAAAAGGTTTTCTAAGACGAAGCTCCTGTCGTTGCTACTGATACATCATATGTTCCTCAGCCAGATGGCTCCATCAAAACAATCTATGCACCCCTCACCGGTTCTAAGGCTCTTTCCAATTCGGAGACGTCTCCGATTTTCCAAGCCCTTATGATCCAACCTGTCACAACTGAAGATGATATTCCTATCCACAGTTTTGAAGATGACGGATCTCCGATCTACACTGATAAAATCCGTGGTCACTTCATCTGGGATGTTGATCCCACTATGTGTGATGCAGACTGTATATGTCGACGTTGTCTTAAATATACTTCTCCTATCTTCTGTAAATCCTGGAATAAACCTCACAAACCAGGACACCCTGACCGTCCTTGGATAAGCCTCTATCCTATCAAAAATAAACATTTACCCATTTATAACAGAGCTTTACAGATCCTACGATCTGAAGGTCTTCTACCTCCACAATCTGCCCTTGCAGTCCCTAAACTACCCACACAAGTCCCTTGCTACATGACCTCAGATTATGATTGTGATTTCCCTCCACTTGAACCTTCCTCAAATCAAGAATCTCTTTATAGATAGTGTGATAATGCTGTTGGGCATCTTTGAATTGTCCACTAGCATGACCACAGTATCTCTGTTGACCTTCTCGATCTTCAATGAGAACGGCTCCCCAGAAAAAATCACTGGCATCAGTCTGGAGGATGAGTTGGCCCGAAGAAGGGATGACGAGGGCAGGAGGAGATTGAGAGATCTCATTTAATTTGATGATGGCCTTAGTGTGGGAGGAATTCCAGGGAGGAGGATGCTTCTTAAGTAGTGTGGAGAGGACTGAGGTGTATTGACTGACATGAGGAATAAAGTCTCTCACATAGTTGACAATTCCGAGGAATTGTTGAACTTGTTTTACGCTGAGATCAGAATTAGGGAAGTCTAGTAATCGGACAGCCAAATGAGGACCAGGACGGTATTGGCTACTGGAAATGTACATTCCAAGAAATTCAATTTCAGATCTTCCAACTATACTTTTCTTTTCGGAGAGCATGATACCATAGTGATGAACAATGTCATGGAACTGTTGGAGAAGGAGATTGTGAGAGGTATCATCTGGAGAGAACAGGAGGATGTCATCAATATAGATGAGGGCTGAGTGTAAGAGAGGATGAAAAATTCTGGTAACAGCCTTTTGGAAAAGGGATGGAGCAGTTTTTAACCTAAAGGGAAGAACAGTCCATTGGTATTGTGCATTAGGAAGACAGAATGCTGTCTTATATCTTTCATCTGGATGAATACCAATTTGCCAGAAGGCACTTTTGAGATCAAATTTGGAGAAGATCGTAGCTCCTGGAAGCTGAGAGAATAAGACATTTGGCCTGGGAACATGAAACTTGTCATCTCTGAGAAAAAGGTTGAGGGGCTTGTAATCCACGACTAATCTCTTTTTTCCTCTGAGCAATTCTGAGCGTTTATCAACGTAAAAAGCTTGACACGCCCAGGGGGAAGAGGTATGTTCTAGCAGACCTTGACGAAAGAGTTCATTGCACTCTTCATTAGCCAGCTTGAGGTCTGAGGGAGACATGCCTGAGTGGGTAGCCTTGGTAGGATTAGTATCTTCATTAAGCTTAAATGGAAGCTTGATAAAGAAATCTGGATTTTTCCACAGAGGAGAAGGGTGAGAGAAAGTAGCATGATTGTCAGCACAAAGCAAGAGCAATTTATGTTGAATGTGTTCAAAAGGGGCTTGGAATTCTGAGAGCTGGAAAATCTTCGGAATGTCAGAAAAAGTTTTGAAATGCCTTTTGTATTGAATGCCGGTAGGAAGAATCCGGAGAGATTTACTTTGGCGGAAAATATCCTGGCGGAAAATATCCAACCGAAAAGGATGTCTTTATCCGAAAGAGGAGTGCCGACGACTTAGACCCAAAGGGTATAGGAGGGGAAAAATTGGATACCAATCTTTTTTCTGGAAATCAGATTAGTGGAAAAAACTTTTCCATCAGCGGCTCGGAAATGCTGAACTTGGGATTTCCAAAATTCTGGAGGAAGGACCTTTGGATTCATCATTGTAGTGTGAGAACCTGTGTCAAAATAAGCGATGACATTAACATGTTTGGAGTACTTGTCAGGTAGAATCCGAACCGGAGCTTGGGGTCCAAAATGAGAAACGAGAGAAGTAACTTGATAAGATTCTGGAATAGAGCTGTAGTTAGAGGAGCCAGAATATTCTGAGTCAGAAAGATCTTCTTGAAGAACAAAGGTTGTGGAGGGATCAGCATGATTGTTGATGGTGAAATTTGGATTGCCACGCATTCAACAATTATATCAATTCAACGTAAAACGAGAAAATAAACAATTCATGCAATAGATAGGTTTTACGTGGAAAACCCTTGAATGGGAAAAAACCACGGCGCCCCAAAGGGCAGAAAGATAATACTAGGCTTATTGCTTTGTTTACACACTTATATCTCTTATACAATTGCTCTCTTCTCTCAGTTTTTTGAACCCTTTCCTCGTGGGATAGGTGGTTCTATTTATACATAATAATTAGGGTTTTCCCCTTGGTCTTCACCGTTTTGGTAGTAGGATTCCTTCTTGGACTTGTATTTGGGAATCCCACGTGGCTTTGGGTTAGGATTTCCTGTACTTCCGCCGAGTCGGTTCGTGCCCTGTACGCTGATTCAGTGAACACCCCCGCTTTTGGGTATTACCCCTCGGCGACCATGTTTCTGATTTTGGCGAGTACATATCTAGGCTCTGGCGACTACACCTTTGACTTGTTGACTTTAAGACTGACATACTGACTGATCTATGTTTTTTCCTTTGAACTGGTCAACGAGTGATGTGGCAACCTTTTCTTCAGCATTTATTGACTCTTTTAATGACGTGTCTGCTTGGCGAAATTATTCATACAACAATACCCCCATAAATATTTCGAGCCGAGCGAATGACTTGACCTTCCAATTCGTTTGTTTCTGCGAGCAGTATTTATATCCATGCTTTTAAGATTTCGGCGCACTTTGTAAATAATTCCCCTTTTTTTTCATTTTCACCACGTGTGGAATTTAGTTGATCCTTCCGGTGCAAGCTTTTATTCTTAGCCATACAAACTCTGGCGCTTCCACTTACTTGAAAGGTGGAGATATGTTTTGACTGCTTGGTTATCCCCGAGGTGCCACATGTCCGTCGTTTGATGGGTGTCATTGCGGTTGTTCTCCGTGACCGTCACTCACCTTAACAACATCCTATTCTGATTTTTTTAAAATTTGAAAACTCCTGACGACATGTCGTTGCGATGTCGGTCAAAAGATGAACATTTAAGTTCGACCTCGCTAGCGCGCAAGTCACAGGGACTAGCACAGCGGCAAGTGAGGGTATCGTTCCACAGGGAGGTGGGATTCGCCGATCGTCACCAGTTCTAACTATTATTACAACACTCCGAGAGAACTCGTGTGTTGCGTTTGCGGAAAAGTAAGTAATAATATAAATAAATAAATCACATAACATAATATTTACAAGGATAGGATGGAATGGAGAGATGCATGAAATGTGGTAACACTAGGGAAATGACTTAACCGTAACAATCCTCCTAATTAAGCTCTAAACTCACTTAGTCCCTCAATATGCAAGTATATCATAGGCTCGTGTCCCCTGAATTGATTTCTAATATCTCTCGAGTCTTAGAAATCACATCCACACAATGCATGGACTCATTAAGTGTCGTGGCACACACACAAGAGCCCTGTATGCCAGCCTAGTGTATCTCTCACTGTCTGGTCATATACAGTGGTTATTTCGTTGAGCATGTAATGCACAACCGCGTGGGCCATACTACAGCCAATAATTCATTCACAATGGCTAACCAAATACGGGATGACAACCAAGTGAAAGCATTAAGAATACGAGATACCCATACAACACATATGTTATATGCTAGTGTCCCCTTAATTAATCTCTAATCTCTCTCGATGTCTTAGAGATTACATCTATGCATAAATGCTTGGATTCATTAAGGACTGTGGGACACACACACGAGCTCTACACGCCAGCCTAGTGTATCTCTCACTGTCTAGTCAAATGTAGAGGATATCACGCTGGACATGTTAATGTGAACCACGCAATATATAACACATAGCCTAAATATCATCCACAATGTGGCTAACCGAGTGAAAGCATTAAGCAATGAAATACCCATATAACTACACAAGCGCAAGAGGAATTCAGTTTGTCTTTACTCTAGATACGGATTCAGTTTTATCAATCTCCCTAGGATGGCTAGACATGGGAAACAAGTTTACCAAACAACAATGTGCAATAAGTTGGTTGTTATACATTAAGAACATACAATATAGGTTAAGGGTTCATCCTCTTGATTTGGGAATTCTACCCAAATCAATTCATCACCCAATCCGGCCAAGGAAGTGCAATTGTGTCTTAAAAAGAACCATTAAGCACAAGGATTTGAACCAAGGCCAATTTAGCAACTAACTTGCCTGAACTGAAACCTTTCCTACTCTTTGGAGCTAAATCTCTAACACTCCAATTACTCTAAACATGGCATTTTGATCATCCATCAATCAATCAACAATCATGGGAAGTTAAATTACACTACTCCTATATTAAATTACTCTACTCCTAATCCCAATCATGGACACATATCAATTTCGGACCTCTACACACATGGATATTGCAATTAGAGCTTAAAACATGCAATTAGCAAAGAGTAAAACAAAACCCACAAGAATTTAAGAACAAACAACATATATAACACAAGTGTAGGGTTTACAATATTCCCCAAATCGGGGTTACACATCAAAGAAGCAAGAAATACAAATAAATGAGTAAAAAAGAGACAACCTTTGAAGACAAACCCTCCAAATAAACTCCTAGCTTTCCTAGCTCGAAATTGGTCCAAAGACCACTCCTATTCCTTGCAATCTGCCCTAAAATGGATGGAGGAAGTGTAAAACGGGGTTGTGGAGATGTATGGGGAGCTCCCATGGAGGAAAACCCTCCATGGGAGCTTGGGTCTCTCCTTATTTGGTGGAGAATGTGAAGAAGATGAAGAAAATGGAAGAGAGAGAGAGAGAGTTGGGCGGAGGAGAGAGAGAGGGGTGCAAGGGATTCTGAAAAACTGATGAGAAAAGGGGATATTTATAGTGGGGAGGGGGCTAGGGCAGAATTGATGGTGAAAGGATGAGCATGCCCTTGCATAAGTGGCTGATTTTGGGGGCTGATTTTGGGGGCTTCAAGGATGAGCTTCCAACAGCGCGCACCGTTACGGAAACGGACATAACTTTCTCTACAAACATCGGAATTGCGTTTTTGAAAAACCTTTAGAAAGAAGACTTCTAGGGTTTTCCAACCATATGTAGCACGAAACCCAGTTCGATTGGAAGAGAGAGATATGACCCTCGCAAGTTGAGTGTTCTGCAGAAAACTTTCGTCAAAAATTTCGCCTTGATTTTGCAGCCTATTTTGCGGCCATGGGCCGCAGAATTTAAAAAAATGAAGTTCTGGTCCCTTTTTGCTCCCTAAACGGTGGCCCCTAATCACCGAATTAGGGAGCAAAATTTAACTTTTGAAAATTGCACTTTTGCCCCAGAATTTCCTTCTTTTTGCACAAAGGCCCTTCTTCTGGAAAAAATCCTGAAACACTTATTTAAAACGTTAAATACCCATTTTTACCTGGAAAACAAGCATAAAAGATAAAAGTAAGGGACTACACAACTTGTAGAAATAAGAGTTATCAACTCCCCCTTTTTAAATGCTCAAACGTTTCTCCTTCTCCCATATCCTCTCATATCTCCATTAATCTCTTCTACCTCTCTAAACAGAGTTCCTTCATTGTCTCTCATTCTTCTCCTTTAGAAATTTCTGCCATAAATTTCTTCTATTTTATTTCATTGTCGGACGGCTCATCTTGAACTTGATCGTGTTTATTTCTTGGCGTCCCCAAATCTCATGCTCATTCTCCGAACCTAGGGTTTTTCTAGTGAGTTTTCATGGATCCCTCCTTATGTTCTTCTCTTTTTAATCAAATGATGCAAGCTATGGAGCTTGGTGACAAACGTACTTGAAAGTAATACAATAACGCTCGGTCTGTTCTAAATATTATCTAGAGGGGGGTGAATAGATTTTAACTATTATTACCCAATTTTCGCTTGCAAGTCAATTTTACGAAAATGCCCCTACTAGTCAAAAATACAAGCAAGTGTAATATAGTACGGAATTTAAATAACACTTGATGTATACGTGGAAACCCAACCACTGGGAAAAACCACGGGCTGTTTAGTGCGCCACACTCGGACCTCAAAATTCACTAATCGAAATGGAGTTTACAACCTATGTAGATCTCGTCTAACACTCCGGTCAATAACCCCCCACTTCTACCACTCGGGCCTTTAAAAGTGGCTCTAGTCCTAATTACTTGAGGCCTAAGCAACCTTAGCCTCAAGACTTAATTCTCTATGAAGAGATTATGCAACCTATGTGAATATGTAAAATACTCAAAATGCAATTTAGAGCTAGGTTACTCTAAATGCTTACCTAGGATAATAATATGCAATTAATTCAATCCTAGATATCAATAGCTAGATGACATGTCAAATAGCTTAGCTAATCAAGATTAATCAAAAACCTAATTAGCTATCACAAAACAACACTCAATTAATTCATCACAATTAATTTTCTAATCTTGTATTTATCATATGATCAAAAACATACAAGTAAATTAAAAGAGAATATGCTTGATAGTAAACTACTAAAATAAGATGAAATTAATCAAAATCTTACCAAGTATGTTGTGATGATGCAAACCTAATCATAGATGAATGCAAGATGAACTTTGATGCAAAAAGGATTTGATTTGAGTGTTTAAAGGTGAGTTCTTGATTTGTTTTTTCTCAAAAATCTCTCTTTGAAGTTTAGGGTTCTAAAGACTCAAAGAACTTAATCAGAGAATGAGAAAGTAAGATATTTATAGACATCAAGAATTGGGCATGTGAAAAGACAAGTTTGCCCCTGAAATGCACCGATCGGCAGTTTCAATCGGTGGCCAGGCCGCCGATCATGACCGTCGAATTAAGCCCGTGAAGAACAGAGCATCAACGACGGTTTCATTCTGAGGTTTCGTGACTGCCGATCCAACCGCCGAATCAAACCCGAGAGATTAAAATCGATCAGGTATGAACAACGGTTTCGAACGGCGGTCGTGACCGCCGATCGTGACCGTAGAATTGCTTCAGACCTTTCTGGACTGAAACTGCGGTTTCATTCGGCGGCCAGGCCACCGATCATAACCGCCGATCACCAACAATGGTGAAAACCAAGGAGAAGCCAAGGGCATTCTCCGTGGGCGGTCTTCGTGTAAAACCAAGCACATTCTAGTGCGTGTGCGGACGTTTCCGAACACTATTGGGAAATGAATTACTAAGCACATATACACACAACAAGATATCAAACAAAGTGCTAGTGTGTAAAGTGACATGTGAAGAGTATGCACACATGATCAAGTATGCTAAGTGTGTGTGTGCTAACTAAATCTCTTCAAAGAAAAATCAAGCACTAGAAATTATACCTTTAGCGTGCTTGTCCCTTGAGGTCTTGAAAGGGCCTTCGAGCATGAAGTTCAAACACCTAAACTACCCTTACATTATCAACCCCAACATGTGGTTTGTCCACGAAATAAGCCAATCAATATATGGGAATCCTTACAGTACTGCAGACAAAATTGAATCTTTGATTCGTAATTTTCACCCGGATTCTCTGGTCCCACTTTCTATTTATGTTCCATCTTCTGAAGATGATTCCATCCCTAACATTTCTCCTTCGTCTTTCGATAGTGATTCTCCAGTGATGCCAAGATCTTCTAAACCAGGTGGCAGCAAACGACGCGCCTCTAGGGTTCCTCGTGGGTCCCTACTGGATGCGCAGACAACTGTTGACTCTGACGTTGAAGACCATCAATGGGATAGGCTGCATTTCTCATTTGATCGTCCGTGTTCCTTTGATACCGAAGTTAATGTGGTTGGCGAGGATGAACTCCGCAAGTATAGGAGTCGCTTTGAAATTCCAGACTCACTGACTTTGATGCTACCTGGTAATCGAGCAGCATGGAATCTTCCCGAAAATGCGGTCGCCATTTATGGTGCCATGCTCAGCTGTGGAGTAACCTTTCCTCTTCAGCCTTTCATCGCCAGGTTTCTTGCGGAGGCTCGAATTGCACCCACTCAACTTGCCCCAAATAGCTATAGGATTCTTATGTGTTTGGGATTAATGTGGAAGTTGAAAAGTTATGAACCCCCTACGCCTCGTGAGATTCGCCATTTTTACACCTTAAGGTAGGCGGGCAACAGTGGAACTTACTTTCTTCTTTCTTCGCCCGTGGAGAACTGGATCCCAGAGGGAGTGGCGAACCCTGGACAAATAGAGATTTCTGGTGATGAGAAGAAGAAAGGATTTATTTGGGGTTTTCCTACCTCAAATAAGAGATGGAAGAACAGCTGGTTCTTCGTTGGTGGCGAGTGGGGTAGAGACGTGTCCGCCCGTGGTTGCCTGAATCTTACGGCGAGGAAAGTTCCTAGGCACTTCACTTCTCCCGACACTTGGTCGAAGGCCGTCCCTGTTTTGTTGGACGAAGAGATATCTCATCTTGCTGCTGCGGCCATCCTCCCTCTAGATGAAAGGGGCCGTCCATTTCTTTTGAACGAGGATAAAATGATCGCTCAGCGGCTTTTTTCGCGCTTACCCGCCAGATTTCCTCGCCGTAAGTTTTACATGCTTTCTTTTGGTTTTATAGTTTTGCTTTTTCCATTGCTAATACTTGATGATTTTTCTTGCAGTGTGTGACTTCGATACTGTCTGTAACTTGCAAGCCCGGGCAGTGAAGAATTGTGATGCTGCCAGTAAAAGACATACTGCTGGTTTGACCAATGAAGGAATTGCTAGCCCGGATGGTGGTTATCCCTCAGATGGTGAGAAAGCTGGTGATATTATTGAGGGAGGGGTCGAATCGGGATAGCCCCCTGTGCATACAGAGGCTGCTGCGAATGCTCCTACTGCGACTACCCCCAGCCGAAAGGGAAAAGAGAAGGTTGGAGCTTCAGGGGCAGTGAGTGACATTCCTATTTTTGATGCGGATGTCCCTGAAACTCCCCTTGATCCCGTGAATGACTTGACTCCCAGAACCGGTAGAGGCAAACGCCCGGCTGAGGGTACTTCTGATCATACTACTCGACCTCTAAAGCGGCAGTCTAGAGTTGTACAATACGTTGTTTCTTCGGATGAGGAGGGTGCTGATGAACCTGTACTTGCCGAGACTCTCTCTACCCAAGTACCTGTTTCTGAGGTTCCTGCTGGTAGGGTGAGTACGGTGGTGTCTCCACCTCCTGAGGGAGTTACTCGATTGAACACTCCTGCCCCTTCCCCTTCCCCTTCCCCTTCCCCTTCCCCCATCCCCATCCCCATCCCCAACCGGTGCAGCTCCTCCTCCAGCGGCTGCGGGTGAGCCGATTACGTCTTCTGTTAGCCAACCTGGGCCATCTGGTCAGCCAGGGCCAGCTGGTAGACTGGAGTCATCAAAGCAACCCGAGGCTTCTGCATCTGGTTCAGGCATTACTCGCAAAGCTCCTCCCGTTGATCCAACCGAAGCTGGTGAGGGAGTCGAGTCTGTTTCCCTTTCGGATTTCACTGCTGCGGAGATTTGCTTGCACATAATGAACAACGACGTTTATGTCGGTGAGGGTTGGGAGCACGTGAAGAGCAGGTCTTGTAACAAGAAAATGGAATTTTTCTTCAACTGCCACTCTCTGGTGAGTCTCTTGCGGTATTCATGTTGTATTTTTCGTTTGCGTGTTTCCTGACTTGTTTTTCTTTTCAGATAATGTCCGAGTTGACTGACAGCTACAGGCGAAGGAATTTTCTTTCTAGGGATGTGAAACGCCTGCGAGAGCGAGCTTCTGTTTTGGCAGCTGAAAAGCTTTCCGCTGAGGAGAATCATGCTCAGCAGCTTACTCAGTTGAGGGAATCCGCTGATAGTTACCTTTCTGCTCAGCTGGCTGCTGAAGAAAAATTGTCTGCTGCTGAATGAGCAATTGTCTGCGAGTCAAGACTCACTCGCAGCACGCTTAGATGTTGAGCGACTAGCTGAGGAGGCTAAGGTAAAAGCGGAGTGCGAGGCATTGGACCTGTACAATCAGTTGTCTTCGCGTGATGTCATCTTCAATGATCTGAAGGTTGTTTTAGAGGTTGAAGCAGTTGATCGTTTTAAGAGGTCCCCTGCCTATGATGAACTTTTGTTGCGTGAATTCGAACGAGGCATGAGGCAGTCGAAGAAGTTCTTCGCCATGAAGGATCATTCGAATGAAAAGGCTCTAAGGCGTTTTGACAAATCCCTTGAGTTGCATATGGACAGCGCAGTGGGTTCGATAAAGGGACAGAGAAAATGGTGGAAAGCCCATTGTCGCTATACGAGGACTGAGCCTCATCCAATGCACTTAGAAGTTCCCAGCAAACGCGCTTTTAATACTTACTATTCTGGTCAGAAGGGCAGCTTTTCTGGTTCTGGTACTGAACCCGATTTAGGCCCTGTTGCTGGTAGGGATTATGGGCCTTTCATGCCAGAGGGGGATGAAGAAATTTCTTGGCCTTCTGAAGATGAGATTGAAGATGAGGAAGACAGCGAGGATCCTCCGGCAGCCAGTTGAACTTATGTATTACTTTTAGTTGTAAATAACTCTCCTTGTAAATAACTCTCCTTTGTAGCTTCAGTTTGTAAATAACTTACAAAATTTATAACTCCTTTTGACTTCACTTTTGGTTCAGCTACCCTTGATGAATTCTTGGCTTTGTTTCTTTATTCAGCTACCATTACTGAGTTTTAGCGTACTCAGTGTTTTGTCCAGTCGTGTTCGACTATACACCAAGTTTCTAGCATATTATTTGTTGTTTATTCAGCTGCCATTGCTGAGTTTTAGCGTACTAAGTGTTTGTCAAGACGTATCTGACCATACAAAAAAGTTTTTTGCATATTATTTATTGTTTATTCAGCTGCCATTGCTGAGTTTTAGCGTACTCAGTGTTTGTCAAGACGTATCCGACTATACACCAAGTTTTTAGCATATTATTGGGACGTCTCCCTCTTTTGCTTTTTACTTTGTTTTTTAGTCACTTTTGTTCTCGGCTAGCTTTGTCAATCCCCAGCGCTTTGAGATTCCTCATGTACGCTTTTGATTGGGTGTTTCTTGTGTCTTTCTTGGGATCTCGTTTTTCCCGCGGCGGCGACCACCTATTTTTATGATAGCTTTAGGCATAGTTGCCTTTGGCTCGCCTTAATTTCGTGCCTCATCTCGCTCGTTTCTGTTGCTGCGAGTATAAAACTCATCTTTACGCAACGGTGAGTGACTTATGGTGTATGATGACGAGTATACTTTGTACCTGATTACTTTTGTGGAGAGCTAAGTCACGGGTTCTTAGTAATAAATTACTCTTTATTGAATACTTCCTGCAACTTATGTTAAAATAAAAACAGAGAAAGAATGCTAAAACGAAAACTACCTAAGAAGAAAAAACATTGACATAAATTCTAGAAGCAAATGAAAAAAGTTAAGGGTAGTATATCTTCAGGTACTACGCATTGCATGGCCGAGGTAGTTCGCCTAAACCCTCTCGAGTAATACGATATGCCCCGTGACCAGCTATGCCTGTAATTTGGTAAGGCCCTTCCCATTTGTCTGCGAGTGATCCTGCAGCTTTATCTCTTGTTCCTGGGTTCACCCTTTTCAGCACCAAGTCGCCAAACGCGAACCTCCTTTCACGTACATGTGAGTTGTAATATCTGGCTACCCTCTGTTGGTACGCAGTGTTTCTTATTTGTGCGCGCTCTCTTCTTTCTTCTAATTCATCCAGACCGCATTTTAACATATTAATGTTGAGTTCCGGTTGAAAGAGTTGTACCATTGGTGAGGAGAAACATGTTTCCACGGGAATGACAGCTTCAGCTCCGTAAGCCATAGAATATGGGGTCTCACCTGTTGAACCCCTTTGTGGTTCGATATGCCCAGAGTACCTGTGGTAATTTATCTGCCCAGCTACCCTTTTTCGCCGCCAATTTGGCTTTCAGGTTGTGTTTTATGATCTTGTTCACTACTTCAGTTTGGCCATTCGTCTGCGGATGTGCTAGGGAGGCGTAGTAGTTGTTAATGCCATACTTGTCACATAGCTCCATGAATTTCTTGCCATCGAATTGGGTCCCGTTGTCCGTGATGATGGTGTTTGGTATCCCGAATATGTACATGATATTTTTCTTCACGAAGCTTATAGTGTTTGCTTCTGTTATATGTACTAATGGTTCGGCTTCTACCCACTTCGTAAAATAATCCACGGCTACTATAGCGTGCTTCGCTCCTCCAGCTGCTGTTGGCATTGGGCCGATCAAGTCAATTCCCCACATGGCAAATGGCCAAGGCAAGGTAATGCTCTGCAAGAGTTCAGGTGGTTGGCGAATGTTGTTGGCAATTTTTTGATACGCCTCACATCTTGCTGCCACCCTTTTAGCGTCGGTGAATAGTGTTAGCCAGTAAAAACCCTGTCTTAATGTTTTGTGGGCTAGGCTGACACCCCCAGCGTAATTCCCACAGCTTCCACTATGTATGCTTCTCAGTATACCTTTTGCTTCTTCAGGCCCGACACATCTCTGCAGTGCCCTTGAGTACCCCCTTTTGTATATTTCTCCATTGAGTACTAAATATCTCGTAGCTCTGTATTTCAATCGTTTTGCTTCTAATGGATCACTTGGGAGTACATCATTGACGAGGTACTCTTTGATTGGTGTAATCCAGCTGTCTCTCTCACCAAAGACTGCCCCAACTTCCTTTATTTTGACTATACTCGGGTGTAGCAGGCGAATCATAGAAATAGTTCTGGGCCAGATGTTGATTATGGCGGATGCCAACTTGGTCAAGGCGTCAGCCTGCTCGTTTTCTTCTCTGGGGACCTGAACAATTCTGTATTCTTTGAATTTTTCCAGTAGCTCCTTTGCTAACACCAGATAGGCGATCATGCTTTCATCTCTTGCTTGGTATTCATCTAGCACCTGATTGACAACAACTTGAGAGTCGCTGAAAATTTCCACCTCATCTGCTCCTAGGACTATGCAAACTTTTAATCCTGCTATGAGTGCCTCGTATTCAGCTTGATTGTTAGTAGCTTTGAAGTCAAAACGCAAGGCACATTCGACTGAATCTCCTTCTGGGGTTGACACCACTACCCCTGCCCTGCTGCCGTGCGTGTTTGACGACCCGTCAACGCGGAGTTGCCATTTGGATACTTTTTTATTTTGCTCCACCATCATTCTCGCCACCTCTATGTTTGGCTCGGTGAACTCTACTACAAAGTCTGCAACTGCTTGGGCTTTAATTGCTGTCCTTGGAAGATACTCTACATCGAACTCACTTAACTCGATCGCCCACTTCGTTAATCGACCGGATACTTCTGGTTTTTGCAGAATTAATTTCAGTGGGCAGTTGGTGTATATTCCGATTTTATGAGCCTGGAAATATGGTCTTAACTTCCTTGCTGTTGTTATTAGAGCGAGTGCCATTTTTTCGGCAGGCGAGTACCTGGTTTCAGCTGGTAACAGTGCTTTGCTGGTGTAGTATATTGGTTTCTGGATCCCCTCCTCTTGTGTTAACAGCACGGAACATGTGGCTGCTTCAGAGACGGACAAGTACATATACAATGTTTCTCCCATTTCTGGTTTTGATAGCAGCGGTGCCTGCCTGAGGTAATCTTTCAAGGCCTGGAAAGCCCTTTCACAATCCTCGTTCCACTAAACTCTCTTTCCCTTCTTTAGGGCTTTGAAAAAGGGTAGGCATCGATCTGTTGATTTAGCTATGAACCTGCTCAGTGATGCCAAGCACCCCGTGAGTCTTTGGACGTCTTTCAACGTTCTTGGCGAAACCATTTTTGCTAATGCTTGGATTTTTTCAGGGTTCACCTCTATTCCTCTTTTATGCACTTGATATCCGAGAAACCTTCCAGATGGTACGCCGAACACGCATTTTACTGGATTCAATTTCATTCCATATCTCACCAACACATCGAATGTCTCCCTCAAGTCATCTATCTTATCTGCTGTGATGCTTTTCGTCAGCATATCGTCAACGTAAACCTCCATATTTCTTCCTATCTGTCTGGCGAACATTTTGTTGACTAAGCGCTGGTAAGTTGCTCCAACGTTTTTCAGGCCGAATGGCATGACTATGTAACAGTATAACCCTTGATCTGTGGTGAACGCCGTCTTCTCCTCATCTGGCTTGTGCATTTTTATCTGGTTATATCCTGAGTATGCATCCATGAAGCTCAATGTTTCATGTCTGGCTGTTGCATCGACCAACTGGTCAATTCTTGGTAGCGGGAAGCTATCTTTGGGGGCAGGCCTTGTTCAGATCGGTGAAGTCAACGCACATCCTCCATTGGCTGTTCTTCTTTTTCACTAGAACTACATTCGCCACCCATTCCGGGTACTTAACCTCTTTGATTGATCATGCGGCGAGCAACTTGGACACCTCCTCTTTTATTGCCGCACTTCTCTCTGGGTTAAAGCTTCTCCTTTGTTGCACTACTGGTTTGCATTTTTCGTTTACAGCTAGGTTGTGTGAAATCACGCTTCTATCAATCCCCGGCATGTCTTCATGGCTCCAGGTGAAAATCTCCTTGTACTCTTTCAACAAGTTTGTCACATCTCTTGTAAGGATTCCCATATATTGATTAGCTTATTTCGTGGACAAACCACATGTTAGGGTTGATAATGTAAGGGTAGTTTAGGTGTTTGAACTTCATGCTCGAAGGCCCTTTCAAGACCTCAAGGGACAAGCACGCCAAAGGTATAATTTCTTGTGCTTGATTTTTCTTTGAAGAGATTTAGTTAGCACACACTCACTTAGCATACTTGTTCATGTGTGCATTCTCTTCACATGTCACTTTACACACTAGCACTTTTTTTTATATCTTGTTGTGTGTATATGTGCTTAGTAATTCGTTTCCCGATAGTGTTCAGAAACATCCGCGCTCACACGTATGTGTGCTTGGTTTTACGTGAAGACCGCCCACGGAGAATGCCCTTGGCTTCTCCTTGGTTTTCACCATTGTTGGTGATCGGTGGTTATGATCGGCGGCCTGGCCGCCGAATGAAACCGCCGTTTCAGTCCAGATAGGTCTGAAACAATTATGCGGTCACGATCGACGGTCACGACCGCCGTTTGAAACCGCCGTTCATACCTGATCGATTTTAATCTCTCGGGTTTGATTCGGCGGTTGGATCGGCGGTTGGATCGGCGATCACGAAACCGCCGAATGAAACCGCCGTTGATGCTCTGTTCTTCACGGGCTCAATTAGGCGGTCGTGATCAGCGGCCTGGCCACCGATTGAAACCGCCGAACGGTGCGTTTCAGGGGAAAAATTATCTTTTCACATGCCCAATTCTTGATGTCTATAAATATCTTACTTTCTCATTCTCTAATTAAGTTCTTTGAGTCTTTAGAACCCTAAACTTCAAAGAGAGATTTTTGAGAAAAAATCAAATCAAGAACTCACCTTTAAACACTCAAATCAAATCCTTTTTGCATCAAAGTTCATCTTGCATTCATCTATGATTGGGTTTGCATCATCACAACATGCTTGGTAAGATTTTGATTAATTTCATCTTATTTTAGTATTTTACTATCAAGCATATTCTCTTTTAATTTACTTGTATGTTTTTGATCATATGATAAATACAAGATTAGATAATTAATTGTGATGAATTAATTGAGTGTTGTTTTGTGATAGCTAATTAGGTTTTTGATTAATCTTGATTAGCTAAGCTATTTGACATGTCATCTAGCTATTGATATCTAGGATTGAATTAATTGCATATTATTATACTAGGTAAGCATTTAGAGTAACCTAGCTCTAAATTGCATTTTGAGTATTTTACATATTCACATAGGTTGCATAATCTCTTCTTAGAGAATTAAGTCTTGAGGCTAAGATTGCTTAGGCCTCAAGCAATTAGGACTAGAGCCACTTTTAAAGGCCCGAGTGGTAGAAGTGGGGGGTTATTGACCGGAGTGTTAGACGAGGTCTACATAGGTTGTAAACTCCATTTCGATTAGTGGATTTCGAGGTCCGAGTGTGGCGCACTAAACAACCCGTGGTTTTTCCCAGTGGTTGGGTTTCCACGTATATATCAAGTGTTATTTAAATTCCGCACTATATTACACTTGCTTGTATCTTTGACTAGTAGGGGTATTTTCGTAAACTTGACTTGCATGCGAAAATTGGGTAATAATAGTTAAAATCTATTCACCCCCCTCTAGATATAGTTTATACACACCGAGCATTATTTCTTTCAATTGGTATCAGAGCGGGTTCCTAGATATACTTAGGTGATCCTAGCTCATTTTAGGTGTGTTTTGCATTTGTGTGATTTTTGCTCATTCATACATTTTGCATTCATTTGAATTCATTCATTACATACAATGAGTGGATACGGTGGCAACCATGAGGGTGCTTCAAGCACACGGCCTCCCCTCCTCACCGGTGTGAATTATGCCTCATGGAAAGGCAAGATGGAGGCATACGTGTGCCAAATCCTTGATAGGGCATGGATGGCTATTGAAGATGGGTATGCACCTCCTATGATGACTCCCACGGGTGGTGGAGAAGAAGTACTCAAGCCTAAGGCTCAGTGGTCACCTGAAGAGTTTGAGACTTCAAAATGGAATAGGAAGGCATGGCATGCTCTTCTATGTGCAGTGGATGAAAATCAGTACAAACTGATTCAGAACATTAGGATAGCCAAGGAGGCATGGGATATCCTAGAGGTTACACATGAAGGAACCGATGTGGTTAAGGATTCCAAGCTACAAGTCCTTCAAACGCAATTTGAGTTGCTTAAAATGGAGGAGGACGAGTGCTTCAATGACTTTGAAGTCAAGTTGATGGATATTGTGAATCAAAACCATCAACTCAGTGATCCTTATTCGGATAGGAGAGTTAAGCAGAAAATTATGAGGTCTCTCCCTGCTAGGTTTGAATCAAAGGTGACGGCTTTAGAGGAAAATAGCACCTATAAGGACATGAAACCGAGCGAGGTTATTGGAAGACTCCTCGCCTATGAATCTAGGAAGGCTCCTAGCATTTCACCTCCTAAAAAGCAAAAAGGAATTGCTTTGAATGCTTCCAAGGTTGTGAAGGAGGAAAAAGGTGACTCGGACGAAGACATGGCATTGTTGCTTAGAAGATTCAAGAAATTCATCAAGTTTGAGAAGAAGGGCTTTGGATCCAAAGGCCAAGACTTGAAGAAAAAGGCTCACTTCAAGAGTTTTGAGCCTAGGCAAGAGAAGAGTGAAAAGAAAGGGGTCCAATGCTATGAGTGTGGTGGTATAGGTCACATCTCACCCGATTGTGGGAACCTGAAGAACAAGATGGCAAAAGTGATGGCCACCACGTAGAGTGAAAGTGATGACTCCGGAAAGGGAGACAAGTCATCTAGTGATGATGAGCTTACCATCAACTGTACGGCATTTGGGGCCACTTGTGTAGAAGATAAAGTTGTTGGTAAGAATGACTTGACTAGTGATCCCATAGAAGAAAAAGATGAAGAAGTAGCTCTAGAGGTGATTGGCGAAGCTACTCATTGGGATATGGCTCTCATTGACTCAAGAGACCAATGTGGAGGTCTAAATGAGGGAAATGACTCCATTAGTGAGAATGAGAGTGGAGGAGATAACTTAAGTGAAGATGACTCCTCATCTAACTCTACAAATGGAAATTTAGAGAAAATGGATGTGAATGACTTTATAGTCAAGTGTGAAAGTTCATTGGAGAAGAACAATAGAAAATTGAAGATTTTAGAGGATGAAAATCTAGAACTTTCAACACACAATGACCACTTAAGTAAACAAGTGGAGGCATCCAAGAAGATTGAAGACAAGCTAAGGGATGAGCTAGCTATGTCTAAGAGGAATGAAAAAGGGTTGAAGAGAGAGCTTGTTGAAGCCATAGAGTCATTGTCTAGGATGACTACAAGCACCAAGAAACTTGACCACATTCTTGGTAGTGGAAAGAACCCTTGTGACAAGAGAGGTATTGGGTATGAAGTAAGCAAGGAGATCACTACTCCAACCAAGACCATCTTTGTCAAGAGTTTGAGCAAGAACGAAGCCTCACCGGTGCACACACCTAGGAAGAAAATCGATCTAGGATAATGCTCAAGAAGTGCACATGTGAAGGAAGCTCCAAAGAGACAACCTCAAGCTCAAAAAGTTCCTCAACCAAACTTCCCTCAAGCTCATATTCATCAAGGGAAGATGCCAATCATGCAAAATGGATCAAGGAAGCAAACAAGACCGGTTCAACAACAAAGAAGATTTGAACCCGCTCAACCACAAAGTCATGGGAAGGCTCCTATGCATGCACAAGGACATGGTATGAATTCTAAATTTATCCCTACATGTCACTTTTGTGGTATTGATGGTCACATTAGACCAAATTGCTTTCATTTCATTAAATTATGTAGAATCAAAAGCATGATTGAAAAGAGAATGACAAGAGCTAGAATGCATGCTAATAGGAAGGAAAATATTCATGTTCATGATCCTATTATTTCTAGTACTCTTGAACCATTGTCCACTAGGAAGAAAAAAGCCATATCTATGTGGATAAGGAAAAATGAACCTGCTTGCTATGAGACTAACAAGTCTCAAATAGGTTCATCCAAGTCAAATGGACTTGGGAGATCCATAGGACCTCATGACCTTCATTGATGAAAGATGATATTGACCCCATATGGGGAATTCAAGCAAAGAGAGCTTATGCATACTTGTTGCATGCAAATATTTGAAAAATCTTATGCTCCTTTGTTAATTGCTTGAGTAAGCTTGGTTACACATATGTATATATGTTTTCAATTCAATAAGTGTGAACCATGCTTGTCTACAATCCATGTCATATTTATGTTCAAACATGTATTTTTGGACTAGGAGATTTACATAGGAAGTATGATATGAATGACCTATAGTTATCTCCATGACATGATGATTCTTAATGACATGCTAAAAAATTGAAAAGCATGAGTTATTTTTATAACATGCTAATGACATATGAAAAGCATGAAATTCAAATGACATGCTCAAATGAAAAAGCATGAATTGATAATTGCAATTTATAAATGCAAAACTTGTGTGAAAAAGCTTATGAGACTCAAAATGAATAAAGGATCTTGTATCCGTTCAAAGGAATTTATATTCCAAATTGTCTCTCTTTCTTTATTTGTTGAACATGTCTACTATCATACGGGTTTCATTCTCGGAAAAATCAAATAGAGTGCAAAGTTGCTCATGACATGTTTGGCTTATAAAGTTGCTCATAAATTAAAATCAATGAAAACTCTATATCTTTGCTTCTCTCATGACATTGGTGAAATTGGTTTGAATTCTTATTAGAAACCTTTGTCATTTGCTTTGCCAAATACCATTGTATTTTGGACTTGAATGCTACATGTCTTGTATGCAAAGCATGTTTTGTTTCACACATTTATTTCAAAATAAATCTCCTTGTTTCTCTCCATTTGATAGAGTTGCATAAAGTGCATTTTATGATTATGCAAATGACTTGAATGCTATCTTCTCTCTTTGCTAAGTGACCCGGTTGGGGACTACTCCTTTGCCTATATCATGACAAAAAGGGGGAGTAGAATGGTGGTAAGAGGAGTTGCAATTATGCATGTTGGGGAGATAACACATTGAGGGGGAGTAACACATTGAGGGGGAGTAACCCTTTGAGGGGGAGCATTGCATTCATCATACATTGCATGATGTTGTGTTTAAATTCTTAGAAATGCAAATGCTTGTATGTGTCCTCACTTGATTAATCTCACATGTTACTTGAATTGGAAAGTATAGAAACTTTACTTTCAGGGATTGATTTGTCTACATGAGATTGATGACTTCAAGATTACTTTTATATATCTCTTTGTATGTAGAAAATCATTGTAGACCCATAGTTTCTATTATGTTGTGAGGAATCAATGTGAGTGGTGGTTTTGTCACGAAATAGCCAAAGGGGGAGATTGTAAGGATTCCCATATATTGATTGGCTTATTTCGTGGACAAACCACATGTTGGGGTTGATAATGTAAAGGTAGTTTAGGTGTTTGAACTTCATGCTCGAAGGCCCTTTCAAGACCTCAAGGGACAAGCACGCCAAAGGTATAATTTCTTGTGCTTGATTTTTCTTTGAAGAGATTTAGTTAGCACACACTCACTTAGCATACTTGTTCATGTGTGCATTCTCTTCACATGTCACTTTACACACTAGCACTTTGTTTTATATCTTGTTGTGTGTATATGTGCTTAGTAATTCGTTTCCCGATAGTGTTCGGAAACGTCTGCGCTCACACGTATGTGTGCTTGGTTTTGCACGAAGACCGTCCATGGAGAATGCCCTTGGCTTCTCCTTGGTTTTCACCATTGTTGGTGATCGGCGGTTATGATCGGCGGCCTGGCCACCAAATGAAACCGCCGTTTCAGTCCAGATAGGTCTGAAGCAATTATGCGGTCACAATCGACGGTCACGACCGCCGTTCGAAACCGCCGTTCATACCTGATCGATTTTAATCTCTCGGGTTTGATTCGGCGGTTGGATCGGCGGTCACAAAACCGCCGAATGAAACCGCCGTTGATGCTCTGTTCTTCACGGGCTCAATTCGGCGGTCATGATCAGCGGCCTGGCCGCCGATTGAAACCGTCGAACGGTGCGTTTCAGGGGCAAAATTGTCTTTTCACATGCCCAATTCTTGATGTCTATAAATATCTTACTTTCTCATTCTCTAATTAAGTTCTTTGAGTCTTTAGAACCCTAAACTTCAAAGAGAGATTTTTGAGAAAAAATCAAATCAAGAACTCACCTTTAAACACTCAAATCAAATCTTTTTTGCATCGAAGTTCATCTTGCATTCATCTATGATTGGGTTTGCATAATCACAACATGCTTGGTAAGATTTTGATTAATTTCATCTTATTTTAGTATTTTACTATCAAGCATATTCTCTTTTAATTTACTTGTATGTTTTTGATCATATGATAAATACAAGATTAGAGAATTAATTGTGATGAATTAATTGAGTGTTGTTTTGTGTTAGCTAATTAGGTTTTTGATTAATCTTGATTAGCTAAGCTATTTGACATGTCATCTAGCTATTGATATCTAGGATTGAATTAATTGCATATTATTATCCTAGGTAAGCATTTAGAGTAACCTAGCTCTAAATTGCATTTTGAGTATTTTACATATTCACATAGGTTGCATAATCTCTTCTTAGAGAATTAAGTCTTGAGGCTAAGGTTGCTTAGGCCTCAAGCAATTAAGACTAGAGCCACTTTTAAAGGCCCGAGTGGTAGAAGTGGGGGGTTATTGACCGGAGTGTTAGACGAGGTCTACATAGGTTGTAAACTCCATTTCGATTAGTGGATTTCGATGTCCGAGTGTGGCGCACTAAACAGCCCGTGGTTTTTCCCAGTGGTTGGGTTTCCACGTATACATCAAGTGTTATTTAAATTCCGCACTATATTACACTTGCTTGTATCTTTGACTAGTAAGGGTGTTTTCGTAAAATTGACTTGCATGCGAAAATTGGGTAATAATAGTTAAAATCTATTCACCCCCCCTCTAGATATAGTTTATACACACCAAGCGTTATTTCTTTCATCTCTCTTAACACGTTCAGTCAGCCTTGCTCCGATCTTGACTGTTTTGTCCAGTTCTGCTTTGTTTAGAACAATCGACTCAGTTGGCTCTTCCTTTTCTCTGCTCGTTTTATCCCTTGGGTCTAATTCAAAGGTTTCCGGATTATCTTCTTGCACTTCCTTGTTTACCTCGAATATGCTTAAGGTCTCCATCCCTGCCTTATCTTTGAAGATTGATAGGTTGGCGCGGCAAGCCATTTCCTGTGACCCTTTCAGTTCTCCGACTCCAAATTTTGTAGGGAACTTAACTTTCAACGCGTGGGTTGAAATGACGGCTCGAGTTTTGTTAAGAAACGGTCGGCCAAGCAAAGCATTATACGGCCAATTAAGGATGTTGACTACAACAAAGTCCAGCAGGATTGTTCGCCGGCATGGTGCTGTACCAAACCTCATCGGCAGCTTCACAGTTCCCAATGATCTCACTTCTACGCCCCCGAAACCTTTCAACGGCACATGGAAGGGTTCTAGATCTTTTTTATCCAACCGCAACTCATCGTATAACCTAGCACTTAAAATATCAGCTGAACTCCCGTTGTCAATCATCACCCGAAGGACATCCTTGTGTGCTATTCGAACCCCCACTACGATTGCATCATTAGGCTTTGCATCAATTCCGTCTGAGTCTTCTACTGTAAACGTTATGGGGTCATGTCCTTCTCCTCCTTTCTTGGGGTTTCTTTGCACATAATTAATCTCCATGCTTCTGCTTTCATACATTACTTCTCGGACTTCTGACATCCTTTCTCGATTGCTTCTCCCAGTATGGGGCCCGCCAAAAATGGTGTTTATAGTGGCGTTAGGGCTGTTCTCCTTGGACTCTTCCTTTCCTGCCCGTTTCCCTGGCGGCTATCCTGGCGACCCCCGTGCTTGTCCCCTTTCAAAGCAAAATCCTTCAGGTGCCCATCTCTGATCAAGCTATCAATATGATCACGCGGCTGGAAACATTTTGAAGTTTCATGCCCATGATCTTTGTGAAATCGGCAGTATTTAGTTGTATCTCTCCTGGCATTTGCTGATTGCTGCCGAGGGTACTTGGCGAGTTTTTTGTCTTCTACCATAGAAAGTATTTCCTCCTGATCGCCAGTTAAAGGGGTGTAATGGTTGTACTTTCCTTGAAACCTATTGGCTTGAGTGTTTCCTCTGCTTTTCCTTAGATGTCCCTTTTAGCCCTTCTCGTCTCTCTGGCGGTCACATGACTGTGTCTTTTTGTCATCCTTATGGTCCGATTTTGAGTCAGGCTTATGTCCATGTACGTAGCTACCCCCTTGCGCTACTTCTTCTTCTTCTGCCAATGCATAGTCGCCAGCTATTTCCATCATCTCCTCATAAGTTTTCGGTCTATCTCTTCGCAGGTCAAAGGATAATCGCCCACTTTGTAACCAATTGGTGAAAGCGGCGATAACAGCTACATCACTGGCGTCTTCAATTTGAGCAACTTCCTTCCTAAATCTTACTAGATACTTCTTGATCGACTCATTGCGCTCCTGCTTCAAGTTTGATAGATGAGCGAGTGACTTTCTTCTCTGCACACTCCCCATGAATTGTCTTATGAATGCTTTGCTGAGGTTTGAGAAACTGTATACTTCCGGGTGGAAGTCTTCCAAACCACCTAGAGGCGAGGTCACCGAATGTTTACGGGAAGGTGATGCATAACAGCCCGTCATAAGATGAGTACTGGGCCATAATATTGCGGAATCGGTGAACATGCTCCTTCGGATCCCTGTTCTCCTCATACTGCTCAATGGTTGGCATTCTAAATCTGTCTGGAAATTGGGTGTGAGCAATATTTTCAACGAATGGGCTATCTGACTCATCATCCGAAGATACGTTGCGACCATACCTTCGTGCCATTGCTGAAACCTTTCGTGATAGCTCTTGTAGGGTGACATCTCGCTGACCAATTGGCTCTCCTGCTGGATCGAGTCTGCTCTTGATTGTCATTCTCCCATAATTGCCTCTATCATTCGGGCTCCTTCGATCTTCCGTGCTCTCGGATCTTCTTCGCCGTGCTCTTTTGGATCGTAATTCCCTTCGTGGACAAGGACTCTTATCTTCATATGAGATAGAACGGTGTCTCCGCCGATTCCTTTGGTATGTGTCACTGGAATTGGCCCCATGTGTTAGTATCTGGTCTCGCTCCTCCCTAGATTCTTCATTCATCACACCTTTTCCCTTCCTTTGTTTTCTCCCTTCGAAATCTTCATGGTGGTCCCGGAGAGTCTCTTCAGTTGGTTGTCTTGCTTGAGCATCAGGGGTTGCAATGTGAACTTCCGACCATAGTCTTTCGGGTGGCTGGATTCCAGGAGTGGTCAACTCATAGGGAGAAGAAATTCCCAATGCTATGGGAAGCGAAAGCCCTATTTTGCTAGCCTCACTGATTAAGTTTACCAATGCAGTTTGGAAGTGCTGCAGAACCCCGGGGTCGGCTGCCCTTGTTCCTGGCGTTGCTGCCGATTATTCCCCGATTGTCACCGCCCTATCTCCTGTTGGCGCGGTTGGTTCAACAATTAGATCTCCACTGGAGTTACCATCTTTGTCACTATCGTTGTTCATATTTTTTAATTCGCAAGGGTTCCTCGAAGTTTTTATTCAAAAGACCCCCTCCTTCTAGCGCCAATTGTTGACGGTGAAATTTGGATTGCCACGCACTCAACAATTATATCAATTCAACGTAAAACGAGAAAATAAACAATTCATGCAATATACAGGTTTTACGTGGAAAACCCTTGAATGGGAAAAAACCACGGCGCCTCAAAGGGCAGAAAGATAATACTATGCTTATTGCTTTGTTTACACACTTATATCTCTTATACAATTGCTCTCTTCTCTCAGTTTTTTGAACCCCTTTCCTCTTGGGATAGGTGGTTCTATTTATACATAATAATTAGGGTTTCCCCCTTGGTCTTCACTGTTTTAGTAGTAGGATTTCTTCTTGGACTTGTATTTGGGAATCCCACGTGGCTTTGGGTTAGGATTTCCTGTACTTCCGCCGAGTCGGTTCGTGCCCTGTACGCTGATTCAGCGAACACCCCCGCTTCTGGGTATTACCCCTCGGCGACCATGTTTCTGATTTTGGTGAGTACATATCTAGGCTTTGGCGACTACACCTTTGACTTGTTGACTTTAAGACTGACATACTGACTGATCTATGTTTTTTCCTTTGACCTGGTCAACCAGTGATGTGGCAACCTTTTCTTCAGCATTTATTGACTCCTTTAATGACGTGTCTGCTTGGCGAAATTATTCATACAACAATGATCTTGTTTAGAGAAGATTGATTCAATGTCTGCATCGGACGGAACTTCATCAGCAATGTCTTTTAACTGCTGAACTAATCTGGCGGACTTTACATTTTTGTTGGCACATTTCTTTGCATAATGTCCGGGTTTGCCGCAAATGCAGCATCGTTGGGATTTATTCCAACCTCGCTTTGCTTTCTTTCTGAAGAACTTGAATCTTTTAGAGCTACCTTTCTTGTTTTTGAAGTGTTTGAAATGATTCTTCTTCTTCGTTCTGCAGGTGCTTCGTTCTGCAGGTGCAAGAGGCTAAGGATTTGCACTTGATCTGAAGAGAAGGTTGACGGCATTGGGACTGCAGATTTTTGCCTTCTGTGAGCATCTTGGAGAAGAATCTTTGAGTGGCACAGAGTTTATCCAGAGAGCTGAGAGCATACATATGGAGTTCACCTAAGGATGTGTCATTGAGAGATCGTCCCGAGGTGTCTATTTTCCGTTGTATCTCACCTTGGAAGTCATCTGGAAGGGAATTGACATAGACCTATTTAAGACTATGATCATTAATTCCACCAAGGGTATGATATCGTTGAGACATCCGCTTGTAATGGAACTCGATGTCTTTTCTTTTGAGAGAGCAACAACGCATGTCAAAGAATTCTTGTCTAGCTTATTTATGGATATGATCAGGATCACCAAGGAATTCTCTGAAAATATATCCCATGGCTTGTGAGGCTAAGGGAACTCGAACAAATTGGAGTTGTCTATATTCGCCAAGAGCCTGGTACCAGTCTCTGAGAGAACCAGTAAAACCAGAGACGAACTCACGTAAAATTGTTTCAAGGTTCTGTTCAGACTTAGCCAGTTGGAGATCAAGCCATGCGCTCATCTCAGAAACCCGTTTTCTCTAGGAACCAGGAGAAGTGTCATCAAGGGTAAACCAATGGTCATTAGTTGGTTTAGTAGGAGGACGACCAGGAACATGTTCTGGAGGTTCTTCGACAAAGGGAGCGGGAGTAGTGGAGGCAGTCTCATCAGGAGACTCATATGTTCTTGTTGAGGGTTGAGGGTCTGTGTGAGATGCCATAAAAACTTGAGTAAGATCGGCATAATCATGAGGAGAAGAGGCGGCAGTATCCAGCCAGGATGAATGACAGGAAGTCTGTGACGACTGAGAGGAATATCATGCCACCTGTAATCTATCAAGTCTGTAATTTCAGCTCAGCCCGAGATCCAAGCTCGTGATCTTATCTTGTGCAAAACTTTAATTATTATGCTTTGTTTGTATTAGGCACTGTTTGTTTGTATTAGGCCCTGTTTATTTATATTTGGTTATATTTGGCCGATGGCCCCTAGTTTGCTTTTATGTATTTAGCTGCCACGTTGTTGGCTTTACTGTGTGCTAAGTTTGGATGTATCCTATCTCTCCCTCTATATAAGGAGAGCTCGTCTCTTATAAAATTCAGAATCTGCAATCAATAAAAATATTCCTCTTGTGTTCTAATGTCTTGCTAAATAGTTCCTCCTCTTCCTTCGAATGCCTGTCTCTCATATAAGTAACAGTCTATAATTATCTCAGTATGCTCTGTGCTTGCCTCTAGTTGAGGATCCTGCACATCAGAAGATGAGATGTTTTCGGCTTAAGGTCCCTGTCTGTCTCTAGATGGTTGAAATGTTAGTACCCTGTTTAGGCCGTGGTCAGGCCGTAACGCGATCAATCTTCTGATCAATAGAGTTAAGAACTCTGTTTTGAGCCCTGGCATTGTGGGATTGCCAGTTGAGGACTTGTTCAGCCTGGGAGGGCTGCTTGAAATAACCATCAGATTGGACTTTGGTAGATTGGACAAAAGGTTTTGAGAAGCGAGATTTTTCTTGATTTGAGGAAGGTTCAAGTGGAGGGAAATCACAATCATAATCTGAGGTCATGTAGCAAGGGACTGGTGTGGGTATTTTAGGGACTGCAAGGGCAGATTGTGGAGGTAGGAGACCTTCAGATCGTAGGATCTGTAAAGCTCTATCATAAATGGGTAAAGGTTTATTTTTTATATGATGGAGGCCTATCCAAGGACGGTCAGGGTGTCCTGGTTTGTGAGGTTTATTCCAGAATTTACAGAAGATAGGATGTAAGGTTCATGATTTGTATTGGCTTGATTCTATTGCAAAACACTCTATATTTGTATTAGTTGTTGCTTAGGATGTTCTTGGAAGAAAAGAAGCTTAAAAGTTGAAGAGCAACGTCTAGTGCAAATGTCGTCTTCAAGAGGTGAAAGCGTCAAAGGTATATCTTGACTTCTATCCTCTTGCAAGGCGTTAGCGCACACACACACAATTCATACATGTGTGTCCCTGCATCGTAGTACAAACATTTGGTATAACACATTCACACACTTCTTAGTATGCACATGCATTGGTCTCTTATCGACAAACATTGTATAATTGCATGCTTTGTGACTATCTCTTTGATATGGCATGCTTGTGTGAATTTGTGTTTGTTTGTTTATGTATTTTGTATTTTGGACTTGAATATGTTCTTATTTGATTCCTTATTGAGTTCCGGTCGTTTCGGTTACTCATTCATAAGGTTTCGAGTCCAAACGATGTAGCTATGCTACTTTTCGTTCTCATTCGTTGAGTTGACTTCATCGTCGTTTTCCGAGATGATTTCTCAACCATTTTTCAAAGTTATGTAGTCATCATCGTTGTGCGTAAGGGAGTCACAGTTCGTAATCTGAAAACGGATTCAAAATCGGAGTTCGGATGCCCAAGTTACGGCTGAAGAACGTGAGAGTGCGTGAGAGAGGTGAGAGTGGCCAAGAGGCCACGTGGGCCACGCCGTGAGGGAGGCCGTGGGCCCCACGGCCAGAGACCCTCTCTAGCCCCGTGAGGCCCACGCGCCCCCCACGGGGTGGGTGACGTGGCCCTTGCTGATTGGCCCGAAAATCTCTTCTCTCTCTTCTTTTTAAACACTTCTCCTTCCTTCCACAAGAACTTAAAGAACTTTTCACGAAATTCTGCAGATTTTCTTCAATTTTTAGTTTTAGTATTTTGATCATATCTTTCTCATACGAACTCGAAATCAATCGATTCAAAAGCCAAAATTGTTCGTATTGAGGAGAGCTACAAACCCCAAGCATTTCTAGAGAGATCTGACTTCGTCATTATTCCCAGCAGCCTGATATTCAGTACGTGGTCAAGGTTGTTTGTTCAACTTCTTCTTTTTCAATTTCATCTTTGATCATCTCTTGATTCTTACTATTTGATTGATGAAATTTGTTGAGAAGTATGTTAGATCATATGCTAGGGGTTTTTGATCATTTGTCAATTGAGTTTTAGCTTTGTGATTTCTCTTGAACATATATGTGCTAAACTTGATTTTGTTTGAAATTGATTCTAGAAAATGTATATATGATGTGCTTCATGTTATTTTCTAGGTTTAATTTCATGATCTAAGAACTAGGTTTTTAGTGTGATATATTGAATATTCATACCTTGTTCTTATTGATTTACATGTCTTGATTTCTAGATAATTTTGTGATTGTGTGTTGGAAGCATATTCTAGATTATCATTGAACATGTACATTTAGCTTGATTGATCATCTAGCTTAATTTGATTGTGTTTGCATCACTTGCATCACTTAGATCATAGCCTTGCATTAGGTTGAAGTCTCTAGCAAAGTGAGTGAAGCTTTGTGGATAGAGCAAGGAAGTCTTGATTAGAGTCGGGAGGACTTGGATAATCAAGCAAGGAAGACTTGTCTAGGGTCGGGAGGATCCGGATAGGCAAGCAAGAAATCTGAAAATATTTATAAACGTGTCCTAAAGTAATCTAGAGGGGGGGTGAATAGATTATATTCAATTCTTTTACCCAATTTTCGTTATTAGTCAATTTTACGAAAATTCCCCAAACAAGATACAAAGTGAAAAATAAGGACACACAATATTTACGTGGAAACCCACACGGGGAAAAACCACGGGCTGTTGAGTGCGCCACACTCGAACCTCAATCCACTAATTGTAATGGCAATTACAACCTAGGTTGACCACGTCAAACCTCACACGGTTACTAATCTACCACAACTACCCGCAGGCCTTCAAGAGTGAATCTAGTTCATGCTTGCAAAACTATCACAATAGAAACTACAAGACTTGACTCTAAAGGAAGAGATAAAACAACCTAATGTGAATATGTGAAATACTCAAGATGCTAAAAATTCAAGGTTAGACATTCAAGGTTATCTAGGCATGGATGAACATGTTAGACAATCCTAGATATCATTTTGCTAGATGACATGCATATAATATAACCAAATAAGCAACCAAAATCCTATATGCTCTATCTAGCACAATACAACTCACAAACCACAATAAAAGCAATCTTGAAACTAAGTCAAGTCATAAAGATGCAATCTTGAATCAATTAAAGTGATAAAAAGCTATCTTGTAAAATAAGAACATATAGATATGAGAATGATGTTCTAGATACAAGTCATGTGAGCAATAATAAAAACCCTAAATGAAATCAACCTAGAATCATACTAGATGATGAATGAAAGATGCAAGATGAAGGGTTTTTGTGATTTGAAACCTTAAAGATGGAGTCTTGATGCCTTGGAGTGGAAGATGCTCAAGAACCTCTCAAATGTGTAATTTTTGCTCTAAAAACCGAGCCAAGGCAAACAAGACACATATATATGTGATCCAAATGAAGTGATGTCGTTTTAAAATAAATGCCTGAAAGCGCGACATCGGCGGTTTCATTCGGCGGTCAGGCCGCCGAATTAGACCGCAGAATACCAACCGTCTCGACTCAAACACTAGATCGGAGGTTTGGTTTGGCGGTCAGGCCGCCAAACACAACCGTACAATTCCATATGACATTTTGGAATCATTCGGCGGTCGAGAATATGACCGCCGATCAAACCGCACATTTTGGACAGAAACCATCAGGTCAAAATGACGGTTTCATTCGGTGGTCAGGCCACCGTTTGAAACCGCACAATTCTAATCATGATACTGGAATGATTCGGCGATCGAATTTATGGCCGCCTATCTAACCGTAGAAAATGGAACAGAATTCCATTTTCATTCGGCGGTTTCATTCGGCGGTCTGTCCGCCGAAATCAACCGCCGTTTCCCCAAACTTGGAGAAATCAAAGGAGAAGCCAAGGCATTCTCCGAAACTGGTCTTCACGCTTAACAAGAACACCAACGTGCATGCGTGGACGTTTTCGAATCATCTCGGAAATGAATTACAACACACTAATGAAAAGTAAACATGAAGTGCAAGAGTGATAAGTGACATGTGAATGCAATCTAATGCCTATCATGACATGGCAAATCAAACGAAGATGCAAACACATTAGTAATTACACACAACCAACAAGAATAAGATCATGCATGGATTTGTGAGTGTATGCAACTACATCTCTTCAAAATAGAGTTAAGTCAAGAGAACTACCTTCCTTGAAGCTCTTGATCACACAATGAGGTTTTCTTCCATTTTAAGCTACCCTTACATATAGAACCCCATTGTGATTTTGTCAACAAAATACGCCAATCAAAAGTGAGGAACTTACAAAATCTTCCTAGAGACGTAAGCGTCTTGGATAGGAAGTTGCTTTCTAGAGGTGTAGGATATATCTCGGATAGGAAGTAGGCTTGGTGATTCACTAGCCGAGGGTAGATTAGGAGTTGATAGCTTGAGCGGATATCATGAGTTGATAGCTTGAGTGTGTAAGTCCATTTTCACATAGTGGATTGCTTCGCCGGTGGTTATGGTATCAACCCGTGGATGTTTCCTCTTTGAGGTTTTACCACGTAAAAAATACTTGTGTTCATTTTTGTTTTACATTTCTTTGTCTTCCATATCTTACATTGATTGCATATCTTGTAAATTGATTAACTCTTGTATTAGTGAAATCAATCCATTTGCTAAATCTTATCAAGTGTGCTTTTTCTTTGTTATATTCCGCATCATTTTTAATAGTGGGAGAATTTGGGCCTATACCTATTCACCCCCCCCCCCCCCCCCCCCCCCCCCCTCTAGGTATATATTACACTATATTGCTTAAAGGAATTTCAATTGGTATCAGAGCGGGTGTCTAGACGTAATTAGATAGATATATATTATAGTGTTTGTGTTTTGTTTTGTTGTGTTTTTGTGTTTGTTCATTTTTGTAGCTATGGGTGATTCAATGCCGAAAGGTGCTTCCAGTGGTAGACCTTCTCTATTGAATAGTGGTTGAAAGTTATTAAAATTACTCGAGGCGTGTTTATCAATATAAAGCTAGAGGGGGGGGTGAATAGATTTTAACTATTATTACCCAATTTTCGCATGCAAGTCAATTTTACGAAAATGCCCCTACTAGTCAAAAATACATACAAGTGTAATATAGTGCGGAATTTAAATAACACTTGATGTATACGTGGAAACCCAACCACTGGGAAAAAACCACGGGCTGTATAGTGCGCCACACTCGGAACTCGAAATCACTAATTGAAATGAAGTTTACAACCTATGTAGACCTCGTCTAACATTCCGGTCTGTAACCCCTCACTTCTACCCAGCGGGCCTTTATTAGCAACCCTATTCCAATTTGCTTGAGGCCTAAGCACTCTTAGCCTCAAGACTTACTTCTCTATGAAGAGAAACAACCCTATGTGAATATGTATGAATATTCAATTAATGCAATAAGAGCTAGGGTACTCTAAATGCTTACCTAGGATTATAAGATGACAATATAATCAATCCTAGATATCACATATAGCTATATGACATGGCATATAACTTTAGCTAAGTAAAGGATCACCAATCCTAGATACAAAGCTATCATATAAAACCCACAAACATTCAAAGGATTAACTAGTTGATTAAAAAATAATCTATCAACCTAGTTATCAATACATCACACAAGAATGTTCATGGCATAGCTTTTAGGCAATAATGACCTAATCAAATAAGCTATGAACAATAATCTCAATCAATAAATGAGATCAATTAGCTAGATGGCATATGAACATTAAAGCCTAGCTAACAAATAAAAACCCAATCAACACATAATCTCAATCTTATATGTAGAAATTAATCTAAACACATATAAGTAAAATATGAGATAAAATTGATAAGTAGAAACACTAATTATGTAAGATAAAAGTGTTCAACAAATCATACCATGTGTGTTGAAGAAGTCCCATGCATTAGCATATGCTAGATGATCCTAGATGATGCTTAGATGAAGATTTATGCATGTGGGGATGGGTTTAGAGAGATAAAGATATGATCTTTAAGCTTTCTCTCTCAAGTCTCTCTAAATATCTCTCTAGGGTTCTAATGATCAAAGACTTGTGTTCTGAACCAGAGATAAGGATGTATTTATAGAGACCAAAAACAGGGCAGGTGAAAATACAATTTTGCCCTTGAAACGCACCGATCGGCGGTTTCATTCGGCGGCCAGGCCGCCGAAATGAACCGCCGAATGGCTCCCGTGTGGAACAGGGGAACTTCGGCGACTTCATTCGGCGGTTTGGAAACCGCCGATCCCAACCGCCGTTTTGGACCCGAGAGATATATTTCAATCAGGTCTCATTCGGCGGTTTCGAACGGCGGCAAGGCCGCCGAACGTAACCGCCGATTCACCAAAAATGGTGAAACCAAGGAGAAGCCAAAGGCATCTCCACCGGCGATCATCGCGCAAATCAAAGCACATTACCGTGCACGCGCGGACGTTTCCGAACATCCTTAGGGAAACGAATTACTCCACACTAAAAGCTAACATACATGAAGTGCAAGTGTGGGTATTGAATGCATCCTAATGCCTAACATGTCATGGCATTATCATATAACAAGATGCAATCAATTCAATCATGCAAGAAGAGATATTGAATAAATCAATAAAGCACAATGCACACAAAATATAAACACACCATACAAGAATAAGAGTTATGCATGTTGTGTGTGTGTGTGCAACTATATCTCTTCAAGCCAATGTAAGCACTAGATATATACCTTTGGTGCTTGTCCTCTTGAGGTCTTGGAAAGGGTCTTGATCTTCAACAAACACCTAGACTACCCTTACAACCAAACCCCAACATGTGGTTTGACCACGAAATAAGCCAATCAATAATGGGAATCCTTACAATCTCCCCCTTTGGCTATTTCGTGACAAAACCACCACTCACATTGATTCCTCACAACATAATAGAAACTACAGGTCTACTTATGATTTTCTACTTTACAAAGAGATAAGATAAATAGTCTTGAAGTCTTCAATCTCAAGTAGAACAATCAATCCCTGAAAGCACAGTTTCTATACTTTCTAATACAAGAAAAGGTGAGATGAATCAAGTGAGATAAAACAAGCATTTGCATTTAAAGATTTAAGTACAACATCATGCAATGTATGAATGTGCAAATGCTCCCCCTCAAAGGGTTACTCCCCCTCAATTAGTATTCTCCCCAACATGCACAATTGCTACTACAATTTGCAACTCCCCTTACCACAACATACTCCCCCTTTTTGTCATGATATAGACAAGGGAGTAATCCCCAACCGGGTCACTCAAGGCAAAGAGAGATAGTAGCATTCTAGTATATGCATAATCAATATAAGTCACTTTATGCAATCTCAATTTATTGGAGAGAAACAAGGAGATTTATTTAAAGAAAATGTGTGAATCAAAAAATTGCTTTGCATACAAGACATGTAGCATTTAAGTCCAAAAAATCATGGTATTTGGCAAAGCAAATGACAAAGGTTTTCAATATGAATTCAAACCAATTTCACCAATGTCAAGAGAGAAGCAAGGATATAGGTTTTCATTGATTTCAATTTAAGAACAACTATATCCAACTTTATAAGCTAAACATGTCATGAGCGACTTTGCACCCTACTTGATTTTTCCGGATAAGATATCCGTATGATAGTAGACATGTTCAACCAATAAAGAAAGAGAGACATTTGGATTGTAAAATCCTTGAATGGATACAAAATCCTTTTTCATTTGAGTCTCATAAGCTTTTTCACACATTATTTTGCATTTAAAAAATGCAATCATCAAAACATGCTTTTCAAGATTAGCATTTAGCATGTCATTTTAGCAATCATCATGTCATGGAGATCATTATAGGTCATTCAAATTAAATCCAATGTATATATCTCCTAGTCCAAAAATGCATGTTTGAACATAAATATGACATGGATTGCAATACAAGCATTGATCACACTTATTGAATAGAAAATATGTATACATAGTGTAACCAAGCTAACTCAAGCAACAAAAAGAGAAGCATAAGATATTTCAAATTTTTTGCAAGTGACTAGATGCAAAATAGCTCTCTTTGCTTAAGTTCCCCATATGGGGTCAAATTTCCATACCACTTCAAAGAAAGGTATGAGGTCCTATGGACCTACCAAGTCCTTTGGACTTGGATGAACCTATTTGAGACTTGTTAGTCTCGTAGCAAGCGGGTTCATTCTTATTACTCCACTTAGGTGACACTAAATCAATCCTAGTGGACAAAGGTTCTAGAGTACAAGATGAAAAAGGATCATGCACATGATTTTCTTCCTTTTTATGAAGCATCTTAGCTCTAGCCTTTTTCTTTTCAATCATGCATATAAGATTACATAATTAAATGTAATGCAAGCAACTTGGTCTAACATGACCAACAATACCACACAAAAGACAAGAGGAGATAAGGTTAGGAATTATACCATTCCCTTGAGCATGCAAAAGTGCTTTCCCTTGTCGTTGTGGTTGTCTTGGTAGTTGGATAGGATCTCTCCTCCTTTGATGATGACCAAGACAAAGTTGCTTGCTCGGTTGAGCTTGCATGATTGAACACTTCCCTATTAAGATCGTAGGTTGAGGGAAGATAGCCTTCTTGGTTGGTTAGACCAAGATTGAGGAAGGCTTGGGCTTGAAGCTCTTTGGAGATGTGAGCAACGCCCTTTCATCTTCGTCTCCTCTCTCTCCTTAGAGGGACATCTCCTCATCGGAGTCATTTTCTTCTCTCATAAAATCACTCATAGTGTTTGCGTTGAATGAATGCAAATGAGAAGAATGCAAGATGTATGTCAAAAACAATAATCATACAAAATGCAAAAACACACCAAAATGAGCTAGGATCACCTAAGTATATCTAGGAACCCGCTCTGATACCAATTGAAAGTTATTAAAATTACTCGAGGCGTGTTTATCAATATAAAGCTAGAGGGGGGGGTGAATAGATTTTAACTATTATTACCCAATTTTCGCATGCAAGTCAATTTTACGAAAATGCCCCTACTAGTCAAAAATACATACAAGTGTAATATAGTGCGGAATTTAAATAACACTTGATGTATACGTGGAAACCCAACCACTGGGAAAAAACCACGGGCTGTATAGTGCGCCACACTCGGAACTCGAAATCACTAATTGAAATGAAGTTTACAACCTATGTAGACCTCGTCTAACATTCCGGTCTGTAACCCCTCACTTCTACCCAGCGGGCCTTTATTAGCAACCCTATTCCAATTTGCTTGAGGCCTAAGCACTCTTAGCCTCAAGACTTACTTCTCTATGAAGAGAAACAACCCTATGTGAATATGTATGAATATTCAATTAATGCAATAAGAGCTAGGGTACTCTAAATGCTTACCTAGGATTATAAGATGACAATATAATCAATCCTAGATATCACATATAGCTATATGACATGGCATATAACTTTAGCTAAGTAAAGGATCACCAATCCTAGATACAAAGCTATCATATAAAACCCACAAACATTCAAAGGATTAACTAGTTGATTAAAAAATAATCTATCAACCTAGTTATCAATACATCACACAAGAATGTTCATGGCATAGCTTTTAGGCAATAATGACCTAATCAAATAAGCTATGAACAATAATCTCAATCAATAAATGAGATCAATTAGCTAGATGGCATATGAACATTAAAGCCTAGCTAACAAATAAAAACCCAATCAACACATAATCTCAATCTTATATGTAGAAATTAATCTAAACACATATAAGTAAAATATGAGATAAAATTGATAAGTAGAAACACTAATTATGTAAGATAAAAGTGTTCAACAAATCATACCATGTGTGTTGAAGAAGTCCCATGCATTAGCATATGCTAGATGATCCTAGATGATGCTTAGATGAAGATTTATGCATGTGGGGATGGGTTTAGAGAGATAAAGATATGATCTTTAAGCTTTCTCTCTCAAGTCTCTCTAAATATCTCTCTAGGGTTCTAATGATCAAAGACTTGTGTTCTGAACCAGAGATAAGGATGTATTTATAGAGACCAAAAACAGGGCAGGTGAAAATACAATTTTGCCCTTGAAACGCACCGATCGGCGGTTTCATTCGGCGGCCAGGCCGCCGAAATGAACCGCCGAATGGCTCCCGTGTGGAACAGGGGAACTTCGGCGACTTCATTCGGCGGTTTGGAAACCGCCGATCCCAACCGCCGTTTTGGACCCGAGAGATATATTTCAATCAGGTCTCATTCGGCGGTTTCGAACGGCGGCAAGGCCGCCGAACGTAACCGCCGATTCACCAAAAATGGTGAAACCAAGGAGAAGCCAAAGGCATCTCCACCGGCGATCATCGCGCAAATCAAAGCACATTACCGTGCACGCGCGGACGTTTCCGAACATCCTTAGGGAAACGAATTACTCCACACTAAAAGCTAACATACATGAAGTGCAAGTGTGGGTATTGAATGCATCCTAATGCCTAACATGTCATGGCATTATCATATAACAAGATGCAATCAATTCAATCATGCAAGAAGAGATATTGAATAAATCAATAAAGCACAATGCACACAAAATATAAACACACCATACAAGAATAAGAGTTATGCATGTTGTGTGTGTGTGTGCAACTATATCTCTTCAAGCCAATGTAAGCACTAGATATATACCTTTGGTGCTTGTCCTCTTGAGGTCTTGGAAAGGGTCTTGATCTTCAACAAACACCTAGACTACCCTTACAACCAAACCCCAACATGTGGTTTGACCACGAAATAAGCCAATCAATAATGGGAATCCTTACAATCTCCCCCTTTGGCTATTTCGTGACAAAACCACCACTCACATTGATTCCTCACAACATAATAGAAACTACAGGTCTACTTATGATTTTCTACTTTACAAAGAGATAAGATAAATAGTCTTGAAGTCTTCAATCTCAAGTAGAACAATCAATCCCTGAAAGCACAGTTTCTATACTTTCTAATACAAGAAAAGGTGAGATGAATCAAGTGAGATAAAACAAGCATTTGCATTTAAAGATTTAAGTACAACATCATGCAATGTATGAATGTGCAAATGCTCCCCCTCAAAGGGTTACTCCCCCTCAATTAGTATTCTCCCCAACATGCACAATTGCTACTACAATTTGCAACTCCCCTTACCACAACATACTCCCCCTTTTTGTCATGATATAGACAAGGGAGTAATCCCCAACCGGGTCACTCAAGGCAAAGAGAGATAGTAGCATTCTAGTATATGCATAATCAATATAAGTCACTTTATGCAATCTCAATTTATTGGAGAGAAACAAGGAGATTTATTTAAAGAAAATGTGTGAATCAAAAAATTGCTTTGCATACAAGACATGTAGCATTTAAGTCCAAAAAATCATGGTATTTGGCAAAGCAAATGACAAAGGTTTTCAATATGAATTCAAACCAATTTCACCAATGTCAAGAGAGAAGCAAGGATATAGGTTTTCATTGATTTCAATTTAAGAACAACTATATCCAACTTTATAAGCTAAACATGTCATGAGCGACTTTGCACCCTACTTGATTTTTCCGGATAAGATATCCGTATGATAGTAGACATGTTCAACCAATAAAGAAAGAGAGACATTTGGATTGTAAAATCCTTGAATGGATACAAAATCCTTTTTCATTTGAGTCTCATAAGCTTTTTCACACATTATTTTGCATTTAAAAAATGCAATCATCAAAACATGCTTTTCAAGATTAGCATTTAGCATGTCATTTTAGCAATCATCATGTCATGGAGATCATTATAGGTCATTCAAATTAAATCCAATGTATATATCTCCTAGTCCAAAAATGCATGTTTGAACATAAATATGACATGGATTGCAATACAAGCATTGATCACACTTATTGAATAGAAAATATGTATACATAGTGTAACCAAGCTAACTCAAGCAACAAAAAGAGAAGCATAAGATATTTCAAATTTTTTGCAAGTGACTAGATGCAAAATAGCTCTCTTTGCTTAAGTTCCCCATATGGGGTCAAATTTCCATACCACTTCAAAGAAAGGTATGAGGTCCTATGGACCTACCAAGTCCTTTGGACTTGGATGAACCTATTTGAGACTTGTTAGTCTCGTAGCAAGCGGGTTCATTCTTATTACTCCACTTAGGTGACACTAAATCAATCCTAGTGGACAAAGGTTCTAGAGTACAAGATGAAAAAGGATCATGCACATGATTTTCTTCCTTTTTATGAAGCATCTTAGCTCTAGCCTTTTTCTTTTCAATCATGCATATAAGATTACATAATTAAATGTAATGCAAGCAACTTGGTCTAACATGACCAACAATACCACACAAAAGACAAGAGGAGATAAGGTTAGGAATTATACCATTCCCTTGAGCATGCAAAAGTGCTTTCCCTTGTCGTTGTGGTTGTCTTGGTAGTTGGATAGGATCTCTCCTCCTTTGATGATGACCAAGACAAAGTTGCTTGCTCGGTTGAGCTTGCATGATTGAACACTTCCCTATTAAGATCGTAGGTTGAGGGAAGATAGCCTTCTTGGTTGGTTAGACCAAGATTGAGGAAGGCTTGGGCTTGAAGCTCTTTGGAGATGTGAGCAACGCCCTTTCATCTTCGTCTCCTCTCTCTCCTTAGAGGGACATCTCCTCATCGGAGTCATTTTCTTCTCTCATAAAATCACTCATAGTGTTTGCGTTGAATGAATGCAAATGAGAAGAATGCAAGATGTATGTCAAAAACAATAATCATACAAAATGCAAAAACACACCAAAATGAGCTAGGATCACCTAAGTATATCTAGGAACCCGCTCTGATACCAATTGAAAGTTATTAAAATTACTCGAGGCGTGTTTATCAATATAAAGCTAGAGGGGGGGGTGAATAGATTTTAACTATTATTACCCAATTTTCGCATGCAAGTCAATTTTACGAAAATGCCCCTACTAGTCAAAAATACATACAAGTGTAATATAGTGCGGAATTTAAATAACACTTGATGTATACGTGGAAACCCAACCACTGGGAAAAAACCACGGGCTGTATAGTGCGCCACACTCGGAACTCGAAATCACTAATTGAAATGAAGTTTACAACCTATGTAGACCTCGTCTAACATTCCGGTCTGTAACCCCTCACTTCTACCCAGCGGGCCTTTATTAGCAACCCTATTCCAATTTGCTTGAGGCCTAAGCACTCTTAGCCTCAAGACTTACTTCTCTATGAAGAGAAACAACCCTATGTGAATATGTATGAATATTCAATTAATGCAATAAGAGCTAGGGTACTCTAAATGCTTACCTAGGATTATAAGATGACAATATAATCAATCCTAGATATCACATATAGCTATATGACATGGCATATAACTTTAGCTAAGTAAAGGATCACCAATCCTAGATACAAAGCTATCATATAAAACCCACAAACATTCAAAGGATTAACTAGTTGATTAAAAAATAATCTATCAACCTAGTTATCAATACATCACACAAGAATGTTCATGGCATAGCTTTTAGGCAATAATGACCTAATCAAATAAGCTATGAACAATAATCTCAATCAATAAATGAGATCAATTAGCTAGATGGCATATGAACATTAAAGCCTAGCTAACAAATAAAAACCCAATCAACACATAATCTCAATCTTATATGTAGAAATTAATCTAAACACATATAAGTAAAATATGAGATAAAATTGATAAGTAGAAACACTAATTATGTAAGATAAAAGTGTTCAACAAATCATACCATGTGTGTTGAAGAAGTCCCATGCATTAGCATATGCTAGATGATCCTAGATGATGCTTAGATGAAGATTTATGCATGTGGGGATGGGTTTAGAGAGATAAAGATATGATCTTTAAGCTTTCTCTCTCAAGTCTCTCTAAATATCTCTCTAGGGTTCTAATGATCAAAGACTTGTGTTCTGAACCAGAGATAAGGATGTATTTATAGAGACCAAAAACAGGGCAGGTGAAAATACAATTTTGCCCTTGAAACGCACCGATCGGCGGTTTCATTCGGCGGCCAGGCCGCCGAAATGAACCGCCGAATGGCTCCCGTGTGGAACAGGGGAACTTCGGCGACTTCATTCGGCGGTTTGGAAACCGCCGATCCCAACCGCCGTTTTGGACCCGAGAGATATATTTCAATCAGGTCTCATTCGGCGGTTTCGAACGGCGGCAAGGCCGCCGAACGTAACCGCCGATTCACCAAAAATGGTGAAACCAAGGAGAAGCCAAAGGCATCTCCACCGGCGATCATCGCGCAAATCAAAGCACATTACCGTGCACGCGCGGACGTTTCCGAACATCCTTAGGGAAACGAATTACTCCACACTAAAAGCTAACATACATGAAGTGCAAGTGTGGGTATTGAATGCATCCTAATGCCTAACATGTCATGGCATTATCATATAACAAGATGCAATCAATTCAATCATGCAAGAAGAGATATTGAATAAATCAATAAAGCACAATGCACACAAAATATAAACACACCATACAAGAATAAGAGTTATGCATGTTGTGTGTGTGTGTGCAACTATATCTCTTCAAGCCAATGTAAGCACTAGATATATACCTTTGGTGCTTGTCCTCTTGAGGTCTTGGAAAGGGTCTTGATCTTCAACAAACACCTAGACTACCCTTACAACCAAACCCCAACATGTGGTTTGACCACGAAATAAGCCAATCAATAATGGGAATCCTTACAGTGGTAACTACTCCTTTTGGAAAATTAGGATGAGAGCTTACATTAGATCCATTAATGAAAAAGTATGGATAAGTGTTGAGGAAGGTTATGAGTTGCCTACCAAAAGGATTGAAGATGGCACTATGATTGCGAATCCTAGAGCCGAATGGACGGCCATTGATTTTGATAATGCTAAATGGCATCATCGAGCGGTGAATGCTATTTTTAGAGGTGTAGATAGTACTTAATTTATCTACATCCAAAACCTTGAATCGGCAAAGGAAGCATGGGATACTTTGCAAACTACCAATGAGGGTACGTTAGCGGTTCGAAGGTCTAGAGTACAAATGCTTACTTCTCAATTTGAAAGTCTTGTTATGAATGAGGATGAGAAGTTAGTAGACTTCCAAACTAGACTCTTGAATATCACCAACCAAAGTCAAACTTTGGGAGAGCTATATCCACAAGAGAGAATTAATTGGAAGATCTTGAGATCCTTACCTAAGAGATTTAATGCAAAGGTTACCGCAATTGAAGAAAGCAAGAATGTCGATCTTATGAGGGTTGATGCTACAAACTTATGAGCTTGGGTTTAAGCCGAAGATTGAAGGTAAGGGAATAGCACTCAAGGTAACCAATAATGAGAGTGAAGATGATGTGGCTTGTATGGTGAGAACTCTCAAGAGATTTCTAAAGAACATACGTTCTAAGAGAGAGGAAGTCAAGAAGAAGATCACTCCAAAAGAAGTGGTAGATTGCAAGGATGAATCTATGAAGAAGTTAATTCGATGCCATGAATGCAAAGGGATTGGATTTATCTCTACCAAGCGTGCTAATGAGAAGAGAGAGTCTAAGAAAGGCTTAGCTATGGCGGCTTCTTGGAGTGATGTGAGTGTGAGTGACAAAGAAGAGGAAGAGGAGTCCTCGAATGAACGAGAATATACTAGCAATTATATTGCTCACCCGGCTATATATGAAGGAAGATTTGAGGGTAGTAGTGAAGATGTTAGGATTATGCTCAATAGCAAGAGTGTAATATTGTTTTTGACAATCTTTTCATATTAATAAAGTGATTTCTGATTTAAACAAATCTTATAGCATTTATAGATTGAATATTATAATTGTCAAAAGTAAATAATCATAAGGTCAAAAGACTATGAGAAAAGAATAATTGTTCGTACATCTAGATATGTATGAGGTAGACACAATTCTTTTGTTAGTCTTGAATAATGTTCACAACTTAAGTTAAAGGTTGGGCACATTTATCTTGTTAAAGTTGTAGAATTCTTTTACTAGCATTTGAGTGGGATCAAATGTGTTATGATGAGTCTAAAATCATCGGAGGGTCTTCGAGTAAAAGAATCTAGTGCACTGGGTGCATTGAACTGGATCACAATGAAATACTTTATCTAGAACCGTCAATAGATAATAGTCTTTTCATTATCAGGACAATCGGAGAGTCTATCTTAATCCTGAGATAAATGATGGACTTATGGTTGCAAGTGGTATCATTTGAGTTATCAATGAGTACGATTATATAGCATAGTCTATCCTCGATAGTTTGGTGGTATTCATTTGTTAATCGATAGAGGACTTCATTTATAGATATGGACATCGTGGCTCCATTTATTAAATGAGAGTAGAATATCATCATATGGATGTTTTGAGGTATTGGATATTGAATCTTAACGTTAAGTTTTCGATAGAGTCTATTGAAACATAGCTTCTGGACAAGTCAAAATATCCAAGTTCAAAATGTGGTCATATGAGTAAATATGGTAACTTGGAGAGTTATAGGCGGTCTATGAGCTCTTGGCGATTACTGATACTCTTCACGAGGATACACCATCTCCAATAAGATTGTCTAGGGTACGAATGAGAAATATTTACTTATTCTATCTTTATTTAAGAGTTCAATTTTATCTCTTTAGTGGAATGAGTTAAAATTAATAGATCGGACCTAAGTGAATCATTTGTTGATTGTGATTAGGTTATGTCTATTGAAACTTAAATTTATATAGCCCGCCAAGATCCCCAATCCACACGGACTTGCATGGATCACTTGATATATTCTACCGGACTAATTATGGGTCCATCTAGAATTGTATTAAGGCATGTGGGCTTGTTTCTTTTAGTAAGAATGGACCTAGTTCACATGTGGGCCTTTTAATTAAAGGTCCAATAGATTTAATAAAATGAAAAATAATATTTGGGCCTATCTTTGTGTATGGGCGGCAAGGCTTGAAAAATAGCTTAATATATTATTTTATTTTATTATTTGATTAAATGGGAATTAATCAATTGATTGATTAATTAATTATTTAATTAAGAAACAAAATCTTTTTCTGACTAGGAAATATGTTTCTTAGTAGTATACTATTGTGGTAGTATAATAAATATAAAAGACTTTATTTGGTAAGTAGATAAATAAGGGATTTATTTATCTAGTCAAATTAGGAAGTCTTTGATATAGTCACAAATACACTAAAGAGTTGGATTAGGGTTTGGAATTCTAAAGAAATCTACCTATGGTTAGGATTTAGGTCGAAAGACATAAATCCTATTTGGTAGAAGATTTCGGCCACCCAAAATATGGTTATCAATAGAATTCGGCCACCCTATTATTTTGGCAAGAAGAATTCATGAGAAATATATATATATTATTTTTGTAAGAAGAATTTGTCCACTACCTATTTTATTGGGCAAGAAGAATTCGTGAAATATATATATTATTTTTGCAAGAAGAATTCGTCGAAGTAATATATTTAATTGGGCAAGAAGAATTCGTGATATACATATATATATATATTCTTTGTATAGAATTCAGTAACCCTAGAGTTCTTGCTTGAGAGAATATTTTTTTTTTGCTTGAGAAAAATAGAATCCAACTCTTAGACTAGTGTGATTTTCAGCCAAGAGGAATAGAGAGAAAAGTTTGTTCTTATTTCGATAGTGCACTAGTTACTTTTACATCAAAAGGTTTTGTGCACAATTTCGAATAAGGTTCACGCGAGTTTCGATTTAAAGATTGTGAATTCAAAAGTGACCGGATCATTCTTTGTTGTCTCTTGGAACCTGTTGTGACTAACGAAAAAAAAAAAGTTTTGTTAATCCATCCTCAGGTACACAATTCAAAGAGAAGAGAGACCACGCTCCTAGGTGATTCACGTTCGTGATTGGATTGGAAGATCTTACGGATTACCATCGACGCAATGTCAATCGGATCACTCGACAAAGGTATGATATCTTTAGTATTATATGTTAATTAATTAGAGGGTTAAGGTTCAAATTATGGAAAAAATTTAAACTATACTAAAACCTCTTTTTAGTCTCGCTTCCGCTGCGTGACCGTATTTTTCCCTACAGAAGACTCCTCAAGTAATGAGGAAAGTGAATACTCTTCGAGTAGTGAAGATAGTGAAATCTCCTCCAATCATGAAGAGTTTGAAGCCTCCTCAAATCAAGATTTTATAAGCTTCAATGACAAGATCCTTCAACAAAAGAATGAAGAGAACATCAAGTTGAAGTTGATCAATGCCAATTTAGTGGTGATCTTTAAAGCTCTCGTCAATGAAAAGAAGATGTCTTTGGAGAAGATAAGCAAGCAAAGTGAAGTCATCAAGGAGCATGAAAAGACCATTGAAAAGTGTGTCTCAAAGGTGGAGGAAAGTGCTCAAGAGTTAGATGATTTAAAAGAAGACTTTACTATGAAGTTGTTTGTCATGAAAGGAGAGATTAAGCAAAAAGAGAACTCTTTAAGTATCATGATAAAGGAGTGTGAGCTTAAAGATGAAGTCAAATCTCTTAAAGAGTCTATTAATGGCATGAATATTGGAGCCATTAAGCTTGACGAAATAATAAAGCTTGGAAAGCATCATGGAGATATGAGTGGCTTGGGCTTTGTAGAAGAAGTTAAGAAGACTCCTACAACCAAGAACAAGTCAAGAAAGTCCAAGAAGAAGAAAGACTCAACTACTATTCCTTCCAACATCAAAGACAAAGACAAGAAGAGCTATGGAACTTCTCAACCGACTTCTCAACCAAAGCATGCACACCAAAAAGGTAACTTTTCTAAATTCATTCCGGTTTGTCATTATTGTAATGTGGTTGGTCACATTAGGCCTGAGTGTTATGAATATGCTAGGCAATGCAAACTAGGAAATGTGGAACATGATAAAAATGTGAAAAAGCTACCTAATCATTCTCCTAAGCATGAGTTTAAGTCTAGAGCTAGACATAACATCTCTAAGTTTATCCCGGTTTGTCATTTTTGCAATGTTGTAGGGCATATCAAACCTAAATGCTACAAGTATATTAGACAATGTGAACTAGAGAATGAGATGCATGCTAGTGAGATGAAAAGACTTCCTTTGGTTGTTTCTAAACATGTTAGGGCATTAGAGACTATGCATGATGAACATGTTAATGAAAAGAAATCAACAAGGAAAGTTTGGGTTAAGAAAAATAATGTGCATACTTGTGAAATGGATAAATCTTCTTTGAAAGTTTCTAAACATGACAATAGCTTTGATGCTTTGAGAAATGTGCATATTGATCATATTCATGTGAAGAAACCTATCAAGAAAATTTGGATTGAAAAGAATAACATGCATGTTAATGATAATTATGTTAAGAAAAATGTTGAGAAGAAATTGGTTAAGAAGAGTGTTAACCATGATCATTTGAAGAGTCTTGATGAAATATTTGTGCGTGGCAAAAATGATGACTTTAATATGAGTGATGTTTTCATGAAGAAGATAGTTGATGATTTATCTTCTAGATTTCATATTGCCATGCGTAATGATCATGATGTTGTTTGTGTTGGTTCACCTAAGACTAATATGGTCAAAGGTGAGTGCTCTCATACTTGATTAAGTAGCACATATGAGAATATTTTTGTTCTTGTTTGATAAGAGTTCTAAGTTTGATGCTTGACTATGTCATTTTTAATGTGCTAGGTCTAGTATTCAAACTTAGTGTCTCTAGTCAATATATGAACTTAATATTCTCATAATCACTATGATAGTCAAAATTTGTTGATTAACTTTAAAGAAGTTGAATTTTGAAATCTATTTGGTGAAATTTTTTGTTAAGACTTTTAGAGAAAGTCATTTTCATGTGTTTGTTTGAGTTGAAAGTGTTTGGTCTTTATTTTCTTGGGATGACACACCAACAACTTGTTGTCATGAGGACAAACAAGCCAAGAAAGCTCATAAAAAGAGCGGAGACCTTTCATTGGTGAAAAAAAGCATGCTAAGGTATTTCTCTACTCTAAAAGCTTGCTTTCTATTTCATCTTTTCAACTCTATGTATGCATGATATCATTGCACATAGATATTAGGCATCATTTCATTAGAGAACATGTTGAACATTCTATTGTTTCTCTAGAGCATATGCCTACTAAAAATCAACTTGCGGACTTGTTCACCAAGCCCTTGGACAAAGAGAGGTTTAAAACTCTTAGAATGTCGATTGGCATGATTTGTGTTGATTATTGTCTATGTGTGATTGTGAGTGGCTTGATGAGCAAAACGTTAATTGAATATCATTATCTTTGAGAGCTACTCACTTGAGAAGTAGTGATCTTAAACAAATATCTTTTATTGTTTCTAGATCATGCACTTGAGCTTGAAAATCTTATTTTTGAAAAGTGCATTAATGCTTCTCTTATATGTTTTAGTTTTGAGTTTTTGTGGTTGAATATGTGTAGATAATGGATGCATCTAGAAGTTTATTGCTAAGTACATGATAGATGACCTATGGTATGTATCCATTTTGCTTCGGCACTACATAGTATTCAACGAGCACCCTTATGGAAAGGGCTACACACCTTGGTTGTGAAGCCGCCCAATGTAGGAAAGGGCTACGCCATTGTGATGAGTGAAAGCCGCCATGAGGTGTATATGTTTATGTTAGAAAAATCAAAGAAGTGTTGAAAAGAATCATTTAAAAAAAAAATCTTTGATTCTAAGCCTAAAAGAAATGAAAAATAAAAGGCTTAATGGTATATAGTTGAGAATTATGAAAAAACTCGGGTTGACAAACAGAAACGGGAAAACGAGCCACATGCACACACACGCTCATATGTTGATATATATTCTTTTTAAAAGCGAAAACCCGGATAAATATCGGTTTGACCTATTTTTGGAAATGCTTTAGATGGATAGGTGTGGATAGAGTTTGCATGTTGATATCACAATTACTCCTTCTATATATTTGAGAAGCATTCACACACACACATTTTGCTTATGTGCTTGATTCATTAGCAATGTGAGAATATTTTTGAGAGATTAATGAAAATCTATGATTCTCTCTTGGACTTTGACAAGTTATGAAATATTTTCTCTTATTGCTTGATTGTGTGATTGTGTGATGTCCCTTGTGAACAAATCTACTTGGTGATAATATGTGGAGCATATGTTAAGGGGGAGCTTTAGTTTATTCAACTTCGCTCTCTATACGATTTGTTTGCTTTGTATCTCGTTCTTTATCTCTTGTGTCCCTTGTCTTTTCCTTGACAAAAAGGGGGAGAAAATGTATACCTCACCATGTTTGAAATTGGGGAGATTTTGTATACTTCACACATTGTGTGGAAAAATGTTCCAATTGTGTGATCATATTCCTCTTTGTGCTTAATTGTGACTTTGTCTTAAGGGGGGAATTCTTATCTTAAATGGGAGAAAGAATTCTTTCTTGATACTGTTAAGGATGAATGGTCTTTGAGAATTGGGAAACTAAGGGAATACTTTAATATGAAAACATTTTATTCATTTGAGATATTGCATTTTTGTATGAGATAAGAGATGTCTTCTATATTTGTTTTTGGTTAATATCTCACCATTCTTCTTTAGAGAAGATCTCTTATTTGGTTTGCTATTTTCTCTCATAGGTACTTTGAAGACCAAAAGAGGAATTCTTGAAGACTTGAAGACTTTTTAGTCTAGGTATCTCTTTGTAATGTGAGGATGAGAGTATGCTATCAACTTGAGTTTATTGGAGTGAAACATTGTATGGTGAGGTTGAGGTTTTGCCATGGAATAGCCAAAGGGGGAGATTGTAAGGTTCATGATTTGTATTGGCTTGATTCCATTGCAAAACACTCTATATTTGTATTAGTTGTTGCTTAGGATGTTCTTGGAAGAAAAGAAGCTTAAAAGTTAAAGAGCAACGTATAGTGCAAATGTCGTCTTCAAGAGGTGAAAGCGTCAAAGGTATATCTTGACTTCTATCATCTTGCAAGGCGTTAGCGCACACACACACAATTCATACATGTGTGTCCCTGCATCGTAGTTCAAACATTTGGTATAACACATTCACACACTTCTTAGTATGCACATGCATTGGTCTCTTATTGACAAACATTGTAGAATTGCATGCTTTGTGACTATCTCTTTGATATGGCATGCTTGTGTGAATTTATGTTTGTTTGTGAATGTATTTTGTATTTTGGACTTGAATATGTTCTTATTTGATTCCTTATTGAGTTCCGGTCATTTCAGTTACTCATTCATAGTGACCTGTGGGTGTAATGAGATGGGTGAATGGAGGCCTGGAGAGCATATCAGCAATTATATTATGATGGCCTTTCACGTGGCGTACAGTGAAGTCATATCGAGCAAACCAATCTTTGAGTCTCAAAAGGAGAGGATTGGGAGGAATCTTATTGCGAAAATTGAGTATCCTTGGGAAGGATGAGTTGTCCATTTCAACAATAAAGTTTTTTATCCGGAGGTGAAAATCGAGCTTTTGGATTCCATATTTGACACCAAGAATCTCTTTATAGATAGTGTGATAATGCTGTTGGGCATCTTTGAATTGTCCACTGGCATGACCACAGTATCTCTGTTGATCTTCTTGATCTTCAATGAGAACCTGCTCCCCAGAAAAAATCGAGTTGGCCCGAAGAAGGGATGACGAGGGCAGGAAGAGATTGAGAGATCTCCTTTAATTTGATGATGGCCTTAGTGTGGGAGGAATTCCAGGGAGGAGGATGCTTCTTAAGTAGTGTGGAGAGGACTGAGGTGTATTGACTGACATGAGGAATAAAGTCTCTGACATAGTTGACGATTCCGAGGAATTGTTGAACTTGTTTTACGCTGAGATCAGAATCAGGGAAGTCTAGTAATCGGACAGCCAAATGAGGACCAGGACGGTATTGGCCGTTGGAAATGTGCATTCCAAGAAATTCAATTTCAGATCTTCCAACTATACTTTTCTTTTCGGAGAGCATGATACCATAGTGATGAACAATGTCATGGAACTGTTGGAGAAGGAGATTGTGAGAGGTATCATCTGGAGAGAACAGGAGGATGTCATCAATATAGATGAGGGCTGAGTGTAAGAGAGGATGAAAAATTCTGGTAACAGCCTTTTGGAAAAGGGATGGAGCAGTTTTTAATCCAAAGGGGAGAACAGTCCATTGGTATTGTGCATTAGGAAGACAGAATGCTGTCTTATATCTTTCATCTGGATGAATACCAATTTGCCAGAAGGCACCTTTGAGATCAAATTTGGAGAAGATCGTAGCTCCTGGAAGCTGAGAGAATAAGACATTTGGCTTGGGAATAGAAAACTTGTCATCTTTGAGAAAAAGGTTAAGGGGCTTGTAATCCACGACTAATCTCTTTTTTCCTCTGAGCAATTCTGAGCGTTTTTCAACGTAAAAAGCTTGACACGCCCAGAGGGAAGAGGTATGTTCTAGCAGACCTTGACGAAGGAGTTCATTGCACTCTTCATTAGCCAGCTTGAGGTCTGAGGGAGACATGCATGAGTGGGTAGCCTTGGTAGGATTAGTATCTTCATTAAGCTTAAAGGGAAGCTTGATAAAGAAATCTGGATTTTTCCACAGAGGAGAAGGGTGAGAGAAAGTGGCATGATTGTCAGCACAAAGCAAGAGCAATTTATGTTGAATGTGTTCAAAAGGGGCTTGGATTTCTGAGAGCGGGAAAATCTTCGGAAAGTCAGAAAAAGCTTTGAAATGCTTTTTGTATCGAATGCCAGTAGAGAGAATCCGGAGAGATTTACTTTGGCAGAAAACATCCCAGCCGATGAGGATGTCTTTATCCGGAAGAGGAGTGCCGACGACTTGGACCCAAAAGGTATAGGAGGGGAAAAACTGGATACCAATCTTTTTTCTGGAAATCAGATTAGTGGAAAAAACTTTTCCATCAGCGGCTCGAAAATGCTGAACTTGGGATTTCCAAAATTCTGGAGGAAGGACCTTTGGATTCATCATTGAGGTGTGCGAACCTGTGTCAAAATAAGCGATGACATCAACAGGTTTGGAGTACTTGGCTGGTAGAATCCGAACCGGAGCTTGGGGTCCAAAATGAGAAACGAGGGGAGTAGCTTGATAAGATTCTGGAATAAAGCTATAGTCAGAGGAGCCAGAATATTCTGAGTCAGAAAGATCTTCTTGAAGAACAAAGATTGTGGAGGGATCTGCATGATTCTGTTCAGAGAAGATTGATTCAATGTCTGCATCGGACGGAACTTCATCAGCAATGTCTTTTAGCTGCTGAACTAATCTGGTGGACTTTGCCTTTTTGTTGGGACATTTCTTTGCATAATGTCCGAGTTTGCCGCAAATGTAGCATCGTTGGGATTTATTCCAACCTCGCTTTGCTTTCTTTCTGAAGTACTTGAATCTTTTAGAGATACCTTTCTTGCTTTTGAAGTGTTTGAAATGATTCTTCTTCTTCGTTCTGCAGGTGCAAGAGGCTAAGGATTTGCACTTGATCTGAAGAGAAGGTTGACGGCATTGGGACTGCAGATTTTTGCCTTCTGTGAGCATCTTGGAGAAGAATCTTTGAGTGGTATAGAGTTTGTCCAGAGAGCTGAGAGCATACATGTGGAGTTCACTTAAGGATGTGTCATTGAGAGATCGTCCCGAGGTGTCTATTTTCCGTTGTATCTTATCTTGGAGGTCATCTGGAAGGGAATTGACATAGACCTGTTTAAGACTATGATCATTAATTCCACCAAGGGTATGATATCGTTGAGACATCCATTTGTAATGGAACTCGATGTCTTTTCTTTTGAGAGAGCAGCAACGCATGTCAAAGAATTCTTGTCTAGCTTGTTTATGGATATGATCAGGATCACCAAAGAATTCTCTGAAAATATATCCCATGGCTTGTGAGGCTAAGGGAACTCGAACAAATTAGAGTTGTCTATATTCGCAAAGAGCCTGGTACCAGTCTCTAAGAGAACCAGTAAAACGAGAGACAAACTCACGTAAAATTGTTTCAAGGTTCTGTTCAGACTTTGCCAGTTGGAGGTCAAGCCATGCGCTCATCTCAGAAACCCGTTTTCTCCAGGAACCAGGAGAAGTGTCATCAAGGGTAAACCAAGGGCCATTAGTTGGTTTAGTAGGAGGACGACCAGGAACATGTTCTGGAGGTTCTTCGACAAAGGGAGCGGGAGTAGTGGAGGCAGTCTCATCTAGAGACTCATAGGTTCTTGTTTAGGGTTGAGGGTCTGTGCGAGATGCCATAAAAACTTGAGTAAGATCGGCATGATCATGAGGAGAAGAGGCGGCAGTATCCAGCCAGGATGAATGACAGGAAGTCTGTGATGACTGAGAGGAAGCGTCTTCTGAGAAGGACGCTATATCAGACTCGGATGAGGAGGAAAATGTTTTAGAAGCAAACAGGACCGGGTCGTATGAGCTGGAAGAGGCTTGTTTGTCTTTTCGCTTCGAAGGGGACCTTGTCTTAGGATTCCCTAGTGGGGAAGAGAGTATGGGATATTTTCGGAACAATTCACCAGTGGATCTAAAGTGTCTGGAAAAATCATCAGGTTTGGATGGGGGTGAACGTGTAGGAGACACAGGGAAAAACAGTGATTGTGAGTGATGAGAATAAGGTTTTGGTTTGTAAGAATGATCTGTGGTCAGCTACTCAAGCTGTTCTTTAAGTTGTTTGATTTCTCTTTCTTTTGTATCAAAATCTGGGCCAAAATAACCATGAGAAATATATCTGTGAAGATCATAATGAAGCTTTGCAATTCTCGATTGAAGGTCAGAGGCTAAGTCTCTGAAGATGGCATCAAGACTCTGGATATGATGATCATGTTGAGAAACATGTCATGTAACGCGATCAATCTTCTGATCAATAGAGTTAAGAACTCTGTTTTGAGCCCTGGCATTGTGGGATTGCCAGTTGAGGACTTGTTCAGCCTGGAAGGGCTGCTTGAAAGAACCATCAGATTGGACTTCGGTAGATTGAACAAAAGGTTTTGAGAAGCGAGTTTTTTCTTGATTTGAGGAAGGTTCAGGTGGAGGGAAATCCATTGGAGGAAAACCCATAACAGAGAGTTTAGTTGAGAAGGGTCATGAAGATGACTATATAAAGCTTGAAGTGGGAAGACGATGGCATGGTGATGTAGGACTGATAAACACCAGAGGAACCAAAGGAGTTGAGGAGAAAAGTAGTAGAAGGGTGGCATTATGAATGGGTCAAGAAATGGTCTGGATAGATTATTGACGGTGTGACGACAGTCTTGACTATTGATGTGGGCTAAGTTGACCGGGAGTTGAGCCTTGGCGAAGGACCGGATCTGATCTAGAGGAGGTTGATGATCAGGTGGCAACGTGGCCAAGAGTTCTGGTGGGAATGAGTAATCATGTATGGCTGGTGAGGATGATGAGGGACCAGCAGGAGAAGTCATGAAGATAAGAGGATAGTGACCTGTGGGTGTAATTAGATGGGTGAATGGAGGCCTGGAGAGCATATCAGCAATTATATTATGATGGCCTTTCACGTGGCGTACAGTGAAGTCATATCGAGCAAACTAATCTTTGAGTCTCAAAATGAGAGGATTGGGAGGAATCTTATTACGAAAATCGAGTATCCTTGGGAAGGATAAGTTGTCCATTTCAACAATAAAGTTTTTTGTCCGGAGGTGAAAATCGAGCTTTTGGATTCCATATTTGACAGCAAGAATCTCTTTATAGATAGTGTGATAATGCTGTTGGGCATCTTTGAATTGTCCACTGGCATGACCACGGTATCTATGTTGACCTTCTCGATCTTCAATGAGAACGGCTCCCCAGAAAAAATCACTGGCATCAGTCTGGAGAATGAGTTGGCCCGAATAAGGGATGACGAGGGCAGAAGGAGATTGAGAGATCTCCTTTAATTTGATGATGGCCTCAGTGTGGGAGGAATTCCAGGGAGGAGAATGCTTTGTAAATAATATGGAGAAGACTGAGGTGTGTTGGCTGACATGAGGAATAAAGTCTCTGACATAGTTGACGATTCCGAGGAATTGTTGAACTTGTTTTACGTTGAGATCAGAATCAGGGAAGTCTAGTAATTGGACAGCCAAATGAGGACCATGACGGTATTGGCCGTTGGAAATGTGCATTCTAAGAAATTCAATTTCAGATCTTCCAACTATACATTTCTTTTCGGAGAGCATGATACCATAGTGATGAACAATGTCATGGAACTGTTGGAGAAGGAGATTGTGAGAGGCATCATCTGGAGAGAACAGGAGGATGTCATCAATGTAGATGAGGGCTGAGTGTAAGAGAGGATGAAAAATTCTGGTAACAGCCTTTTGGAAAAGGGATGGAGCAGTTTTTAACCCAAAGGGGAGAACAGTCCATTGGTATTGTGCATTAGGAAGACAGAATGCTGTCTTATATCTTTCATCTGGATGAATATCAATTTGCCAAAAGGCACCTTTGAGATCAAATTTGGAGAAGATCGTAGCTCCTGGAAGCTGAGAGAATAAGACATTTGGCCTGGGAACAGGAAACTTGTCATTTCTGAGAAAAAGGTTGAGGGGCTTGTAATCCACGACTAATCTCTTTTTTCCTCTGAGCAATTCTGAGCGTTTTTCAACGTAAAAAGCTTGACACGCCCAGGGGGAAGAGGTATGTTCTAGCAGACCTTGACGAAAGAGTTCATTGCACTCTTCATTAGCCAGCTTTAGGTTTGAGAGAGACATGCCTGAGTGGGTAGCCTTGGCAGGATTATCATCTACATTAAGCTTAAAGGGAAGCTTGATAAAGAAATTTGGATTTTTCCTCAGAGGAGAAGGGTGAGTGAAAGTGGCATGATTGTCAGCACAAAGCATGAGCAATTTATTTTGAATGTGTTCAAAAGGGGCATGGAATTCTGAGAGCGGGAAAATCATCGGAATGTCAGAAAAAGCTTTGAAATGCCTTTTGTATCGAATGCCGGTAGGAAGAATCCGGAGAGATTTACTTTGGCAGAAAACATCCCAACCGATGAGGATGTCTTTATCCGGAAGAGGAGTGCCGATGACTTGGACCAAAAGAGTAAAGGATGGGAAAAACCGGATACCAATCTTTTTCTTGGAAATTAGATTAGTGGAAAAGACTTTTCCATCAGCGGCTCGGAAATGCCGAACTTGGGATTTCCAAAATTCTGGAGGAAGGACCTTTGGATTCATCATTGTGGTGTGAGAACCTGTGTCAAAATAAGCGATGACATTAACAAGTTTGGAGTACTTGTCAGGTAGAATCCGAACCGGAGCTTGGGGTCCAAAATGAGAAACGAGGGGAGTAGCTTGATAAGATTCTGGGATAGAGCTGTAGTCAAAGGAGCCAGAATATTCTGAGTCAGAAAGATCTTCTTGAAGAACAAAGGTTGTGGAGGGATCAACATGATCCTGTTCAGAGAAGATTGATTCAATGTCTGCATCGGACGGAACTTCATCAGCAATGTCTTTTAACTGTTGAACTAATCTGTGATCAGAACGATTTATACACCTTTTGAGGTCCCCATTTCCTGTCGTTTGCTTTCGTTTTCGAGCATTTTTGTGAATATAATATGTTTTTGTGAGCCTTGTGTAGGTTCATTTTGTTTTGGGAAGTCTATGCGCGATAACGAGGTGTTTCCAGGCCAAAACGAAGCGCGAAAGGACGAAAGAATTTGGTGTTGAAATTTTCCAGATTTCATCGAAGCGTACCGCGTTAGACAAAATTGCGTACTACGTCCTGTACCGCGAAAGTTGGCAGAAACATTTCGTCAAACAGGACGTTAAAGCGTACTACGACCCGTATTACGACCTGCACCAGATTTTGTTTTTTTAGGACTTTTCTTGAGGGGTATTCATGTCTTTTTACCCCTATTCTTGTACCCTAACTCTCCCCACTATAAATATCCTCTATTCTCTCTCTTCTAAAAAAAGAATCACTCAATCCCTAACTCTCCATCTCTTTCTCTTCTCCTCTTTCACGCCCCACACCAAATTTCTGTCATCTTCTTCATCTTCTTCATTTTCTTCACCCAATAAAGGAGAGGCCCATGCTCCCATGGAGGTTCTTCCTCCATGGGAGCTTCCCAAACATCTCCACTACCCCCATTTTCACTTCATCCATCCATCATAGACTAGATTTCAAGGAATTAGGAGACAAATCCAAGCTAGGAAAGCTATGGAGCATCTTTGGAGGCTTGTCTTCAAGGGTTTGCTTTTATTTACTCATTTCCTTGTAATTTCTTGCTTCTTTGATGTGTAACCCCAATTTGGGGAATATTGTAAACCCTCACATGTGCTATATATATGTATTTTGTTCATAAATTCGTTTGGGTTTTGTTTTGCTCTTTGATTTATGTATGTTTAATCTCTTATTGTGAAATTTATGTTTGTGGAGGTTAGAAATTGACATGTATGCTTGAATGGGATTAGGAGTAAAGTAATTAATGTAGGAGTAGAGTAATTTAGCTTCCCATGATTGTTTGTATGTTAATGGATTGCCAAAATATCATTTATTGAATGATTTGAGTGTTAGGGATTTTATCCCCAAAGAGTAGAAAAGGCTAGTTTATGCCTTTAGTTGCTAAATTGGCTTTGGTTCACATCCTTGAGCTTAATGGATCTTTTTAAGACACATTTGCCAATCCTTGGCTGGAATGGGTGATGAATTGATTTAGGGAAAATTCCCAAGTCAAGAGGAGAACCCTTAATTCATTTGAATGTTTTTAATGTTTAACAATTGCATTGATGCACATTAGTGTTAGGTGAACTTGTTTCCCATTTTTTTGCCATCCTAGGGAGATTGATAACCGAATCCGTATCTAGAGTAAAGACAAATTGAATTCCTCTTGTGCTCGTGTAGTTATAGGAGTATTTCATTGCTTAATGCTTTCACTCGGTTAGCCACCTTGTGAATGATATTTAGGTTGTGTGTTATATATCGCGTGGTGTCGTATTGACATGCTCATCGTGATATCCTCTACATTTGACCAGAAAGATGAGAGATCACTAGGCTGGCGTGTAGAGCTCGTGTGTGTGTCCCATAGTCCTTAATGAATTCAAGCATTTATGCATGGATGTAATCTCTATGTCGCTCGAGAGAGGGTAGAGATTAATTAAGGGGACACGAGCATATAATATTCATGTTATATGGGTATCTCGTATTCTTAATGCTTTCACTTGGTTGCCATTCCGTATTTGGTTAGCCTCGTGGATGAATTATTGGCTGTAGTATGGCCCACGCGGTTGTGCATTACATGCCCAACGAAATAACCAATGTATTTGATCGGAAAGTTGAGAGATCACTAGGCCGGCATACATGGCTCTTATTTGTGTCCCATGGTACTTAATAAATCCATACGTATGTGTGGATGTGATTTCTAAGACTCGAGAGAGATTAGAGATCAGTTAAGGGGACACGAGTCTATTATATACTTGCACATTGAGGGACTAAATGAGTCTAGCACTTAATTAAGAGGATTGTTACGGTTGAATCATTTCCCTAGTGTAATCACATTTTATGCCATCTCTCCATTCCATCCTATCATTGTAAATATTATTGTTTATCATTTATTTATTTATATTATTATTAACATTTTCCACACAATCAACACATGAGTTCTCTCGGCGTGTTGTAATAATAGCTAGAACCGGTAACGGTCGGTGAATTCCACTTCCCTGCGGATCGATACCCTCACTTGCCACTGTGCTAGTCTCTGTGACTCGTGCGCTAGCGAGGTCGAACTTAATTGTTCATCTTTTGACCGACACTGCAACGACGTGTCGTCAATCTGGCGGACTTTGCTTTTTTGTTGGGACATTTCTTTGCATAATGTCTGGGTTTGCCGTAAATGTAGCATCGTTGGGATTTATTCCAACCTCGCTTTGCTTTCTTTCTGAAGAACTTGAATCTTTTAGAGCTACCTTTCTTGTTTTTGAAGTGTTTGATATGATTCTTCTTCTTCGTTCTGCAGGTGCAAGAGGCTAAGGATTTGCACTTGATCTGAAGAAAAGGTTGACGGCATTGGGACTGTAGATTTTTGCCTTCTGTGAGCATCTTGGAGACGAATCTTTGAGTGGCACAGAGTTTATCCAGAGAGCTGAGAGCATACATGTGGAGTTCACCTAAGGATGTGTCATTGAGAGATCGTCCCGAGGTGTCTATTTTCCGTTGTATCTCATCTTGGAGGTCATCTGGAAGGGAATTGACATAGACCTGTTTAAGACTACGATCATTAATTCCACCAAGGGTATTATATCGTTGAGACATCCGCTTGTAATGGAACTCGATATCTTTTCTTTTGAGAGAGCAGCAACGCATGTCAAAGAATTCTTGTCTAGCTTGTTTATGGATATGATAAGGATCACCAAGGAATTCTCTGAAAATATATCCCATGGCCTGTGAAGCTAAGGGAACTCGAACAAATTGGAGTTGTCTATATTCGCAAAGAGCCTGGTACCAGTCTCTGAGAGAACCAGTAAAAGGAGAGACGAACTCACGTAAAATTGTTTCAAGGTTCTTGAAAGTAATTAAATACTCAAGGTGTGTTTTTCAATATAAAGCTAGAGGGGGGGTGAATAGATTTTATCTAATTATTACCCAATTTTCGCATGCATGTCAATTTTACGAAAATACCCCTACTAGTCAAAAATACATACAAGTGTAATATAGTGCGGAATTAATAAATGACACTTGATGTATACGTGGAAAACCCAACCACTGGGAAAAACCACGGGCTGTATAGTGCGCCACACTCGGAACTCGAAATCACTAATTGAAATGAAGTTTACAACCTATGTAGACCTCGTCTAACACTCCGGTCTGTAACCCCTCACTTCTACCCAGCGGGCCTTTATTAGCAACCCTATTCCAATTTGCTCGATCCTCGAAGTCACTACTTGTAATGATGTTTACAGCCAATCCCGGTCTGTAACCCACCACTACTACCCAGCGGGCCTGTAATAGCAACCCTAGACCAAGACTTTAATCTCTCAAAAGAGATGCACAACCCTATGTGAATATGTATGAATATTCAATTAATGTAATAAGAGCTAGGGTACTCTAAATGCTTATCTAGGATGATGATATATTCAATTTAAATCAACCCTAGATATCAATAGCTAAATGACATATCAAATAGCATAGATAATCATAGATTATAAAAACCTAGATATCTATCAAAAACAACACTCAATCAATTCATCACAAATAATCTCTTTTCTTGTATTTAGCATATGATCTAAAACATACAAGTAATTTAAAAGAGATGGCTTGGTATTTAAAATACTACAATAAGATGAAATTAATCAAAATCTTACCAAGCAAGTTGTGATGATGCAAACCCATACATGGATGCACTCTATATAGACATAGGAGATGCAATATGAAATTTGATGCAAAAGGGGTTTGATTTGAGTGGTTAAAGTTGAGTTCTTGATTTGATTTTCTCTCAAAATCTATCTTTGAAGATTAGGGTTCTTAAGAGTCAAAGAACTAATTCAGATAATGAGAAAGTGTGATATTTATAGACATCAAGAACAGGGCAAGTGAAAAGACAATTTTGCCCCTGAAACGCACCGTTCGGCGGTTTAAATCGGCGGCCAGGCCGCCGATTACGACCGCCGAATTGAGCTCGTGAAGAACAGAGCATTAACGGCGGTTTCATTCGGCGGTTTCGTGACCGCCGATCCAACCGCCGAATCAAACCCGAGGGATTAAAATCGATCAGGTATGAACGGCGGTTTCGAACGGCGGTCGTGACCGCCGATCTTGACCGCATAATTGCTTCAGACCAATCTGAACTGAAACGGCGGTTTCATTCGGCGGCCAGGCCGCCGATCATAACCGCCGATCACCAACAATGGTGAAAACCAAGGAGAAGCCAAGGGCATTCTCCATAGGCGGTCTTCGCGCGAAACCAAGCACTCATTAGTGCAAGCGCGGACGTTTCCGAACAATGTCGGGAAACGAATTATAAGGCACATATACACACAACAAGATATATCAACCAAAGTGCTAGTGTGTAGAGTGACATGTGAAGAGATGCACATAAAAATAAGCAAGTATACAATCATAGCAAGAATGCTAAGTGTGTGTGTGCTACTAAATCTCTTCAAAGAAAAACAAGCACAAGAGATTATACCTTTGGCGTGCTTGTATCTTGAGGTCATGGAAGGGCCTTTGATCTTCAACACTAATCACTTAGACTACCCTTACATTCAAAACCCCAACATGTGGTTTGACCATGAAATAAGCCAATCAACAAAACGGGAATCCTTACAGTTCTGTTCAGACTTTGCCAGTTGGAGGTCAAGCCATCCGCTCATCTCAGAAACCCGTTTTCTCTAGGAACCAGGAGAAGTGTCATCAAGGGTAAACCAAAGGCCATTAGTTGGTTTAGCAGGAGGACGACCAAGAACATGTTCTGGAGGTTCTTCGACAAAGGTTGCGGGAGTAGTGGAGGCAGTCTCATCAGGAGACTCATAGGTTCTTGTTGAGGGTTGAGGGTTGAGGGTTGAGGGTCTGTGCAAGATGCCATAAAAACTTGAGTAAGATCGGCATGATCATGAGGAGAAGAGGCGGCAGTATCCAGCCAGGATAAATGACAGGAAGTCTGTGATGACTGAGAGGAAGCGTCTTCAGAGAAGGACGTTATATCAGACTCAGACAAGGAGGAAAATGTTTTAGAAGCAAACAGGACCGGGTCGTATGAGCTGGAAGAAGCTTGTTTGTCTTTCCGCTTCGAAGGGGACCTTGTCTTAGGATTCCCTAGTGGGGAAGAGAGTATGGGATATTTTCGGAACAATTCACCAGTGGATCTAAAGTGTCTGGAAAAATCATCAGGTTTGGATGGGGGTGAATGTGTAGGAGACACAGGGAAAAACAGTGATTGTGAGCGATGAGAATAAGGTTTTGGTTTGTAAGAATGATCTTTGGTCAGCTGCTCAAGCTGTTCTTTAAGTTGCTTGATTTCTCTTTCTTTTGTATCAAAATCTGGGCCAGAATAACCATGAGAAATATATCTGTGAAGATCAGAATGAAGCTTTGCAATTCTCGATTGAAGGTCAAAGGCTAAGTCTCTGAAGGTGGCATCAAGACTCTGGAGATAATGATCATGTTGAGAAACATGTCGTGTAACGCGATCAATCTTCTGATCAATAGAGTTAAGAACTCTGTTTTGAGCCCCGGCATTGTGGGATTGCCAGTTGAGAACTTGTTCAGCCTGGGAGGGCTACTTGAAAGAACCATCAGATTGGACTTCGGTAGATTGAACAAAAGGTTTTGAGAAGCGAGTTTTTTCTTGATTTGAGAAAGGTTCAAGTGGAGGGAAATCACAATCATAATCTGAGGTCATGTAGCAAGGGACTGGTGTGGGTAGTTTAGGGACTGCAAGGGAAGATTGTGGAGGTAGAAGACCTTCAGATCGTAGGATCTGTAAAGCTCTGTCATAAATGGGTAAAGGTTTATTTTTGATAGGATGGAGGCCTATCCAAGGACGGTCAGGGTGTCCTGGTTTGTGAGGTTTATTCCAGGATTTACAGAAGATAGGAGAAGTATCTTTAAGACAATGTCGACATATACAGTCTACATCACACATAGTGGGATCAACATCCCAGATGAAGTGACCATGGATTTTATCAGTGTAGATCGGAGATCCGTTAGCTTCAAAACTGTAGATAGGAATATCATCTTCAGTTGTGACAGGTTGGATCATAAGGGCTTGGAAAATCGGAGGCGTCTCCGAATTGGAAGGAGCCTTAGAACCGGTGAGGGGTGCATAGATTGTTTTGATGGAGCCATATGGCTGAGGAACATATGATGTATCAGTAGCAACAACAGGAGCTTCGTCCTGGAAAACCTTTTCATAATTTGTGAGCCATTCAAGAGGCATGATTTCTGTAAGCTTTTCTCTGGGTAGCTGTTTTGGAATTTGAAGGATGGTAGGGACTTCATCTTCTCTTTCTGCTTTGATAAAGATCGTATCACCATTATGACCAGGAAGTGGGAGATCAAGAGCATGGTCTTGGAGTCTGTAAGCAAGCTGGTGATGAACAGTAGCCATGTAGGAATTAGCTTGCATGGGCGCACCAAGGATCTGAATTTGGATTTTGAGACATTTGTGGAGGTGCTGATCCCTTAAAGGAATGTCAAAGTTGGGATAATATATGAGGGATATGCTTCCAATATGAAGAGTAGATAGGCAAGTGCCAATCACAGCATGTTCATACTGAGTGTAAATGGTGTTGAGCAAGGCCAGTCTGGCAGTGACAGGCAAGCCTTTTCGACCGTGTAGAGAGAGGATGAGTCGGACAGCACCTATGTGGAGATGAGAGTATCCATCTTTGATCCATTGGTCTATCATGTTTTGATCAATGGTGAAAGTGACATATTGTTCACTGGGAGAGGATGGAATAAAGCATTTATCTAAGCCTGTGGACTGGACATATTCTTTTATGGGAAGTGGTCTGGTATGGACAAGACGAGTTAACCGAGTGGCGAGAGATTTGTTTCTCTTGAAGATGTTGTATGGGTTGAGCAGAGGGAAAGTTGTTTCATTTATCTAGGCTGAAGTAGGGATATGGGTGTATTCTACTAAATCTTGGATTCTGTTGGAATGGGTTCTTTGGATAGTAGAATGAGGCAAGGACAAGGAAGAAGATAATCTATTAGGGACTAAAGTAGCAGTAGAGGGATTAGTGGTAGCGTTTGCCATTTCTGAGAAATTTCTTCCTTCTAAACCAATCTAAAATACTCATAACAGTCTAACTCTTTTCCTGGACTCCAGGTAATTGAGACAAGGCTCTGATACCAGTCGGGTGGCAGGTACCCCTGGGTGCCTCTCTAGAGTTTTTAAAGCTTTCCCCACAATGATGGCCTGACCACGGCCTAAACAGGGTACTAACATTTCAACCATCTAGAGACAGACAGGGACCTTAAGCCGAAAACATCTCATCTTCTGATGTGCAGGATCCTCAACTAGAGGCAAGCACAGAGCATACTGAGATAATTACAGACTATTACTTATATGAGAGACAGGCATTCGAAGGAAGAGGAGGAAATATTTAGCAAGACATTAGAACACAAGAGGAATATTTTTATTGATTGCAGATTCTGAATTTTACAAGAGACGAGCTCTCCTTATATAGAGGGAGAGATAGGATACATCCAAACTTAGCACACAGTAAAGCCAACAACGTGGCAGCTAAATACATAAAAGTAAACTAGGGGCCATCGGCCAAATATAACCAAATATAAACAAACAGGGCCTAATACAAACAAACAGTGCCTAATACAAACAAAACATAATAATTAAAGTTTTGCACAAGATAAGATCACGAGCTTTGATCTCGGGCTGAGCTGAAATTACAGACTTGATAGATTACAGGTGGCATGATATTCATCATCTGAATCTTGGGCTCCACAGATGGAGCAGGGCCAGGCAAAATCAAAGGGGTCCTGAGAGTCAATCATGCATGAATCTTGAAAAGGGTTCCAGCTTTGAGTGGGGTCTCTAGGGATATCAGGAAGGATGAAAACTTTGTCTGTGGGGACATAATTAACATCACAGAGGAAATTGAGCAATGAGACTTGGAGAGTTTTTGGGTACATCTTTTGATAATCATAAGTGGTGTGCCACTCATAACTGGTGTTGGCAGTCCATAGGAGTCATTTGTGGGGATTGTACCTGTAGGGCCTATGGAGGATCCAAATACAGCATACAGAGGCAGCTGACTCATAATCAAGCTTCCAAAGGTTATATTTTCCCATGAGCTGAGTGAGTTCATTTTTCCATTTTGTCAAGGACGTGAACCATTGGAGGAAAACCCATAACAGAGAGTTTTGTTGAGAAAGGTCATGGAGATGACTACATAAAGCTTGAAGTGGGAAGACGATGGCATGGTGATGTAGGACTGATAAACACCAGAGGAACCAAAGGAGTTGAGGAGAAAAGTAGTAGAAGGGTGGCATTATGAATGGGTCAAGAAATGGTCTGGATAGATTGTTGACGGTGTGATGACAGTCTTGACTATTGATGTGGGCTAAGTAGACCGGGAGTTGAGCCTTGGCGAAGGACCGGATCTGATCTAGAGAAGGTTGATGATCATATGGCAATATGGCCAAGAGTTCTAGTGGGAATGAGTAATTATGTATGGCTAGTGAGGATGATGAGGGACCAACAGGAGAAGTCATGAAGATAAAAGGATAGTGACATGTGGGTGTAATGAGATGGGTGAGTGGAGGCCTGGAGAGCATATCAGCAATTATATTATGATGGCCTTTCACGTGGCGTACAGTGAAGTCATATTGAGCAAACCAATCTTTGAGTCTCAAAAGGAGAGGATTGGGAGGAATCTTATTACGAAAATTGAGTATCCTTGGGAAGGATGAGTTGTCCATTTCAACAATAAAGTTTTTTGTCCGGAGGTGAAAATCGAGCTTTTGGATTCCATATTTGACAGCAAGAATCTCTTTATAGATAGTGTGATAATGCTGTTGGGCATCTTTGAATTGTCCACTGGCATGACCACAGTATCTCTGTTGACCTTCTCGATCTTCAATGAGAACGGCTCATTTGCACTTGATCTGAAGAACGAAGAAGAAGAATCATTTCAAACACTTCAAAAACAAGAAAGGTAGCTCTAAAAGATTCAAGTTCTTCAGAAAGAAAGCAAAGCGAGGTTGGAATAAATCCCAACGATGCTACATTTACGGCAAACCCGGACATTATGCAAAGAAATGTCCCAACAAAAAGGCAAAGTCCGCCAGATTAGTTCAGCAGCTAAAAGACATTGCTGATGAAGTTCCGTCCGATGCAGACATTGAATCAATCGTCTCTGAACAGGATCAAGCAGATCCTTCCACAACCTTTGTTCTTCAAGAAGATCTTTCTGACTCAGAATATTCTGGCTCCTCTGACTATAGCTCTATTCCAGAATCTTATCAAGCTACTCCCCTCGTTTCTCATTTTGGACCCCAAGCTCCGGTTCGGATTCTAGCTGCCAAGTACTCCAAACCTATTGATGCCATCGCTTATTTTGACACAGGTTCACACACCTCAATGATGAATCCAAAGGTCCTTCCTCCAGAATTTTGGAAATCCCAAGTTCGGCATTTCCGAGCCACTGATGGAAAAGTTTTTTCCACTAATCTGATTTCCAGAAAAAAGATTGATATCCAGTTTTTCCCCTCATATACCCTTTGGGTCCAAGTCGTCGGCACTCCTCTTCCGGATAAAGACATCCTCCTCGGTTGGGATGTTTTCCGCCAAAGTAAATCTCTCCGGATTCTTCCTACCGGCATTCGATACAAAAGGCATTTCAAAGCTTTTTCTGATATTCCGAAGATTTTCCCGCTCTCAGAATTCCAAGCCCCTTTTGAACACATTCAACATAAATTGCTCTTGCTTTGTGTTGACAATCATGCCACTTTCTCTCACCCTTCTCCTCTGTGGAAAAATCCAGATTTCTTTATCAAGCTTCCCTTTAATCTTAATGAAGATACTAATCCTACCAAGGCTACCCACTCAGGCATGTCTCCCTCAGACCTCAAGCTGGCTAATGAAGAGTGCAATGAACTCTTTCGTCAAGGTCTGCTAGAACATACCTCTTCCCCCTGGGTGTGTCAAGCTTTTTACGTTGATAAACGCTCAGAATTGCTCAGAGGAAAAAAGAGATTAGTCGTGGATTACAATCCCCTCAACCTTTTTCTCAGAGATGACAAGTTTCATGTTCCCAGGCCAAATGTCTTATTCTCTCAGCTTCCAGGAGCTACGATCTTCTCCAAATTTGATCTCAAAGGTGCCTTCTGGCAAATTGGTATTCATCCAGATGAAAGATATAAGACAGCATTCTATTTTCCTAATGCACAATACCAATGGACTGTTCTCCCCTTTGGGTTAAAAACTGCTCCATCCCTTTTCCAAAAGGCTATTACCAGAATTTTCCATCCTCTCTTACACTCAGCCCTCATCTACATTGATGACATCCTCCTGTTCTCTCCAGATGATACCTCTCACAATCTCCTTCTCCAACAGTTCCATGACATTGTTCATCACTATGGTATCATGCTCTCCGAAAAGAAAAGTATAATTGGAAGATCTGAAATTGAATTTCTTGGAATGCACATTTCCAACGGCCAATACTGTCCTGGTCCTCATTTGGTTGTCCGATTACTAGACTTCCCTGATTCTGATCTCAGCGTAAAACAAGTTCAACAATTCCTCGGAATTGTCAACTATGTTAGAGACTTTATTCCTCATGTCAGTCAATACACCTCAGTCCTCTCCACACTACTTCAGAAGCATCCTCCTCCCTGGAATTCCTCCCACATTAAGGCCATCATCAAATTAAAGGAGATCTCTCAATCTCCTTCTGCCCTCGTCATCCCTTCTTCGGGCCAACTCATCCTCCAGACTGATGCCAGTGATTTTTTCTGGGGAGCCGTTCTCATTGAGAGATCGTCCTGAGGTGTCTATTTTCCGTTGTATCTCATCTTGGAGGTCATCTAGAAGGGAATTGACATAGACTTGTTTAAGACTATGATCATTAATTCCACCAAGGGTATGATATCGTTGAGACATCCGCTTGTAATGGAATTCGATGTCTTTTCTTTTGAGAGAGCAGCAACGCATGTCAAAGAATTCTTGTCTAGCTTGTTTATGGATATGATCAGGATCACCAAGGAATTCTCTGAAAATATATCCCATGGCTTGTGAGGCTAAGGGAACTCGAACAAATTGGAGTTGTCTATATTCGCCAAGAGCCTGGTACCAGTCTCGGAGAGAACCAGTAAAACGAGAGACAAACTCACATAAAATTGTTTCAAGGTTCTGTTCAGACTTTGCCAGTTAGAGGTCAAGCCATGCGCTCATCTCAGAAACCCGTTTTCTCTAGGAACCAGGAGAAGTGTCATCAAGGGTAAACCAAGGGTCATTAGTTGGTTTAGCAGGAGGACGACCAGGAACATGTTCTGGAGGTTCTTCGACAAAGGGAGCTGGAGTAGTGGAGGAAGTCTCATCAGGAGACTCATAGGTTCTTGTTGAGGGTTGAGGGTCTGTGCGAGATGCCATAAAAACTTGAGTAAGATCTGCCCGACCATACGGAGAAGAGGCGGCAGTATCCAGCCAGGATGAATGACAGGAAGTCTGTGACGACTGAGAGGAAGCGTCTTCAAAGAAGGATGCTATATCAGACTTGGAAGAGGAGGAAAATGTTTTAGAAGCAAACAGGACCGGGTCGTATGAGCTGGAAGAAGCTTGTTTGTCTTTCCGCTTCGAAGGGGACCTTGTCTTAAGATTCCCTGGTGGGGAATAGAGTATGGGATATTTTCGGAACAATTCACCAGTGGATCTAAAGTGTCTGGAAAAATCATCAGGTTTGGATGGGAGTGAATGTGTAGGAGACACAGGGAAAAACAGTGATTGTGAGCGATGAGAATAAGGTTTTGGTTTGTAAGAATGATCTTTGGTCAGCTGCTCAAGCTGTTCTTTAAGTTGCTTGATTTCTCTTTCTTTTGTATCAAAATCTGGGCCAGAATAACCATGAGAAATATATCTGTGAAGATCAGAATGAAGCTTTGCAATTCTCGATTGAAGGTCAGAGGCTAAGTCTTTGAAGGTGGCATCAAGACTCTGGAGATGATGATCATGTTGAGAAACATGTCGTGTAACGCGATCAATCTTCTGATCAATAGAGTTAAAAACTCTGTTTTGAGCCCTGGCATTGTGGGATTGCCAGTTGAGGACTTGTTTAGCCTGGGAGAGCTGCTTGAAAGAACCATCATATTGGACTTCGGTAGATTGGACAAAAGGTTTTTAGAAGCGAGTTTTTTCTTGATTTGAGAAAGGTTCAAGTGGAGGGAAATCACAATCATAATCTGAGGTCATGTAGCAAGGGACTGGTGTGGGTAGTTTAGGGACTGCAAGGGCAGATTGTGGAGGTAGGAGACCTTCAGATCGTAGGATCTGTAAAGCTCTGTCATAAATGGGTAAAGGTTTATTTTTGATAGGATGGAGGCCTATCCAAGGACGGTCAGGGTGTCCTAGTTTGTGAGGTTTATTCCAGGATTTACAGAAGATAGGAGAAGTATCTTTAAGACAACGTCGACATATACAGTCTGCATCACACATAGTGGGATCAACATCCCAGATGAAGTGACCATGGATTTTATCAGTGTAGATCGGAGATCAGTCAGCTTCAAAACTGTGGATAGGAATATCATCTTCAGTTGTGACAGCTTGGATCATAAGGGCTTGGAAAATCGGAGGCATCTCCGAATTGGAAGGAGCCTTAGAACCGGTGAGGGGTGCATAGATTGTTTTGATGGAGCCATCTGACTGAGGAACATATGATGTATCAGTAGAAACGATAGGAGCTTCATCCTGGAAAACCTTTTCATAATTTGTGAGCCATTCAAGGGGCATGATCTTTGTAAGCTTTGCTCTGGGTAATTGTTTTGGAATTTGAAGGATGGTAGGGACTTTATCTTCTCTTTCTGCTTTGATAAAGATCGTATCACCATTATGACCAGGAAGTGGGAGATCAAGAGCATGGTCTTGGAGTCTGTAAGCAAGCTGGTGATGAACAGTAGCCATGTAGGAATTAGCTTGCATGGGCGCACCAAGGATCTGAATTTGGATTTTGAGACATTTATAGAGGTTCTGATCCCTTAAAGGAATGTTAAAGTTGGGATAATATGTGAGGGATATGCTTCCAGCATGAAGAGTAGATAGGCAAGTGCCAATCACAGCATGTTCATACTGAGTGTAAATGGTGTTGAGCAAGGCCAGTCTGGCAGTGACAGGCAGTGACAGGCAAGCCTTTTCGGCCGTGTAATAAAATAAATTAAAACAGTTTTAATTTATCCTTTTTATTATCAGTTCCTTGTATGTGGGCCACTGGATTTAAATACTTTGACTGACAAGTACATACAGCCAAGTCAAAGTATTTAAATCCAGTGGCACATATGTAAGGAACTGATATAACTTTTATCAGTTCGAACTGATAATAGAATTTCTGTATATATATATTTCTGTATATATATATATAACTTTTGTCAGTTCGAACTGATAATAGAATTTTTGTATATATATATATATATATATACAGAAATTCTATTATCAGTTCGAACTGACAAAAGTTATATCAGTTCCTTGCATATGGGCCACTGGATTTAAATACTTTGACTTTGCTGTATGCACTTGTCAGTCAAAGTATTTAAATCTAGTGGCTCACATACAAGAAACTGATATAATTTTCGTCAGTTTGAACTAATAATAGAAACACTATATATATATATATAATTGAAATAAATTAATTGTTTTAATTAATTTTGATAAAACAATACATTAAAACATGTTGAGGAGAGAGGAAAGTGGTTGGAAGAGTAAACGCAGCATTTAATGGATGTCAGATCAACTTTAAAAATAATCCAAGGACAACTAAAGTCTAAAGGTGGTTATGGACTAGATTTATTATGTCCGTCAATTGTGGGACTATTTTTGTGGTTGGGATTCAAGAAAAATGACATCCGAGTTGAGGGCTTCAAGGCCAACATGCAATAGGAAGAATTTATCTTTCTTTGTAATGCACCTCAATATTATTAAGAGAGAAATTCAAAACTAACCACTTGAAACATTAAACTTTTGTTAATAACCACTTTTGAAACTTTAATATTTAATAACCACTTTTTTAAAAAACTTTCAGTGTATGTCCGTAAATTACAATAGTGCCCCTGAAATTTGTTTTTTTTTTTTTTAAACCTCAAACTTGAAATCATGGCTAAAAACTTGAATGTTGAAACTTGAAATCATGACTAAAAGGAAATATGAAACTTGAAATCATGACTAAAATGGAATATGTGAAACTTGAAATCATGCCCAATTTTCCTTATCCCCTTTCTTCCCCAAATCCCCAAATCACCAAATTAGGTTTCTTTCTTTTTTTTTTAGGTTTTTCTTTTCTCTGCAGATCACAGCCGGCGAAGGGGAGCACGGCCGCCGGACGTCGTCGTCTGGTCGTCGCCCGTAGCGGGACGTCGTTGCCGAGCACCTGGGCTATGCTGGACGTCGTCACCGAGCTTCAAGAACCAGCAGCACCGTGCTTAACGAACCACGGCGCCGCTGGTTTGTGGAGTTTGACGACAACGTCCGGCGCAGCCCAAACGCTCGGCGATGACGACCGGTGATGGCGCGATGACTTCCGGCGATGTTTGACGGCGATGAGTTCCAAGGAAAAAAGAGAGAGAGAGAGAGAGAGAGAGAGAGAGAGAGAGAGAGAGGGTTTGGGGTGGTTTTTATATGAGGGCTTTCCAGTAATTTCTTTAAAAAAATGGTTATTAACAATTAAAATTTCGTTTGTGGTTAAAAACGAATTTCCCATAATATATGTGGTCATTTTTGACAATTTTCACTATTATTAATAAAAGGTTCGGTTATGTATGTGTAAATTTTGAAAATTTTGATACAAGATTTTTCAGATCCAATTTGGTCCGAATTTGAAAATATCCGAACCGATTTATACCACATTGGTCCGTGTTGGGGATACCCTCATGTGGCAAAGGCATGAAGCCCATTCCGGGTATTAACAAAACCAGCCTTGGGCCTTAGGCCTTGGCATGACCCGTTTCACATCACATGTGAGCTAATCTTAAAGAAACTTGTATTTGGGTTCTTAGGTTTGATTTGGAATTAACTGCATATGGTAAATTAGAGGTGTCAAAATGGCCAGATCGGCTCATACCCGTTTTGGGATTTATCTATTTCTATACAAGCCCTTTCAGCCCCACCCGGCTTATTGACAGCCGGGCTTTCCCTCTACCCTCAAGCTCTTTTTTTGAAGGTTGGCTGGATTATCCCTTAAATTTTTCTGTGCTCATACCACCTTTTTTTTTTTTTTTTTTCAACTAACTTGACTAAGCTAATAGGAGGAGGAAGCTGCACCAACCCTGGCCTTTGTGTTCCCATGTTGTATTCGAGTCGATTAGAACACAATTAATTTAGCTAATCATATCCGAATAAGCAACAATTCATTTCGTAATTGTATCATATTTGTTACCATATCAAACATAATATTGTATTTGATAAGGTAACAATATTATAGGTCATGTCAAAAAACTATCATTTTTTTAATTTTTAGCGCAATTAAAGTTAAACATGATCCGTTCAAAAGTGGTGTCAAAACCCATAGTCTTGACACGGTAGGTAACACATTAAAATTATTTCATCTTCATATAATATTTACAGCTCGTATAAGAAATTGGCACCTTTAATATATAATCACCATGAATTTAGCTTTGAGGTTTCTACTGGTTATTAATTTACAAGTACTGTGCTAAGATAAAAGTACTCTACAACCACTATATCAAATTCATCACATCAACATTGTGAAATGTACGTTCCAATTATGTTAAATGGCAAATGAAAGGAACTTGACAAAAATTAAGCTGATTGCATTTCAGTTAAAAAAAGAAGATGAAGAAGAAGAAGAAGAAGAAGATACAATGAGAATTTACATAGCCAATGCATATATATATATATATATATATATATATATATATATATATAGAGAGAGAGAGAGAGAGAGAGAGAGAGAGAGAGAGAGAGAGAGAGAGAGAGAGAGAGAGAGAAAATCGAAAATAGCCATGTGAAACATTAAACTTTTGTTAATAATCACTTTTGAAATTTTAATTGTTATTAACCACTTTTTTAAAAAAAATTCAGTGTAGTACCATAAATTACCAGAGTACCCCTGAAAATAGTGTTTTTTAAACCTCGAAGCAAACTTGAAATCACGACTAAATTGAAATGTTCAAAACTTGAAATCATGCCTAAAATAAAATTTTCCCCTTCTTCTTCCTCTTCTTCTTCCTTAGGTTTAGGTTTTTTTTTTTTTGTCTTTTTTGTTGCAGATCACGGAGGCCGATCGATCGTCGGTGAACCAGCGAACGATCGCTGACACTCGCCATCGTCATCCCGTCGCCATCCCGTCGCCGACAAAGGAGCAATGAACCGGTGAAGCTGCAGCGAATCGGCGATCCAGCTGGGCGTGAAGGACTGCCGCGACGCCCAGAAGCTCGCTGAAGCTCGGCGAGAGGCAGATCGGGGAGAGAGTGTGGCAGATCGGGGAGAGAGAGAGAGGCTAATCGTGAGAGAGAGCAGAGGAGAGAGAAAGAAAAAATGAGAAAAGGAGAGAGAGAGAGAGAGAGCTGATTTGGATGCTTTTATATGGGGGCATTCAAGTAATTTTACAAAAACATGGTTATTAATAAATAAAATTTTGTTTGTGGTTAAAAACAAATTTCCCATAATATATGTGGTCAGTTTTGACAATTTTCACATATATATATATATATATATATATACATTACATAAGAAAAAACAAAAGAAGATCAATGAGAATTAGCAGTAATATTTCCTTGTTGAATGAAGGAATTAGAATTAGGGGACACAGGAGGAGAAAGTAGAGGAATGGGATCTTTAGTAGGTGGGGCTGCTGCTGATGAAGAAGAAGATGATGATGATGATGATTCTGAAGCAGCTTTAGGCTTGAATAATAGCTGAAGAGGACATGGAGCTATGCTCTGCAACCTGCTTAATGGCTTCCTTCTAAAAACATACTCATACACTTCTTTGTGAAAACTCATTGTTTGGAACCCTGGAAACTCCTCCATTTCTTCTCTTTTTGTATTTCTTCTTTCTTTTCATCATCTCCTTTTATCTACTTAGGAGAGTCTTATTACCTAGCTAGATGTCCCCCCATAAGGGGTGTGCAGATCCGATCCAATCCAATCCAGTAGGACCCGATTGGATCTTGAATTCTAAAATTCATCGGATCGGATTGGATCTTGGATTTCCATATGAAAATCCACCAACATACTGTATAAGGTTTAATTTATTTTGTCTTATACAGATGAATATTGAGCCAATTTTTGGTGTTATTGTATTTTTGATATGATAAATGGTTATATTTCCAAATTTTGGACGATTTTATTTATGTTTGTGTTTACAACTTGTGTTTAAAGTTTATAATTATTGTTTTTGTTAATTTTAGGAATATTTTAACTTTTATATATTGTGAATTGATTCATATGAATCTGATCCATTTGATTGGATTAGATCAGATTTAAATATTTTACAATTAGATCAGATCAGATTTCGCTTTAAAATTGGATAATATCGGATTGTAATTTGTTCGATCCAATGACAAATCTAATGGATCCGATCTGCTGCACACCCCTACCTCCATGATTGACCAATGGGAGAATGGCACGTCATATGCAAACTAATCAATAAAATATATAGGATTCATGTGAGGAGTTGCAACCCAGTTGCTGCTTGTGTTCAATGCTGATCCTGATCCTCGTCGTCCTCCATGTGAGGAGGGAATCACCACTATCACTGCACTGCACTGCACACATTTTTAAAGTTTTCAGTGACAATTTTCAGAAATCACATGACACTTTTAATACTTTAATGTTAATTACTCGGATTTCCCAACGCAATTTTTTTTAATTCTTACCCATCAAGTTATACAAAGCAATTACCTTGAGACCAAGGTTTCCATTTTTTTTACATATATATATTTTTTTTCATGTCATGGTAGCCCATTAGTTATATTTTAATTAAAATGCAAGGTCATGAATCATGATTGTGTTATGATAGTCCTGTCAACTTGGCTGTTCGATCAATTAAACAAGTGAATCACCAACAATATTCCAATATTAATTCGACATGTTATATCAAGTAGCAGAAGATTGGCAATTGACCATTCCAAGCACAAGACAAACCCACCACCGATGGGCGTGCAATATCATCTGTGTGTTTTTCACCTTCTTCTTTTCCCTTATATATCATCAACGTAACATGCATCTCTATATGTGAAAAATGTATCTTATTCAATGCTAACCTATACACTCCTTTTGTTTTCAACATTATTATATATCTAATCATCAGCAATAACAAAAACATCGAATTAGTGGTGAAACTATGGTAACAAAGTAGACAAGTACTATTTAGCTTCAGGTAACCCCTAAATGTAAATCAGACCGTCCTATAACAACGATGCAAGTGAATTTAACATATCTTGGAAGTATCATATTCGATAATGTTGATCAGTAGCCCATCTCAGATATATTCGTGGCCCATAGTAGAAGCCCAATGATGAAAGGTGGTTGAAGCCAGTAGAAGCCCAAATAAGATTGCTCCCAGCCCAGATTTGTTACCCACTTATTCACACGGTATAGTTTCTTGGTTCATCAAGTTGATAACGCTGAGTCAAGATTACATGCTGATTTGGCAACAGTTGATAGGCTGCACTTGGGTGATGTGGAACTTATCTTATAAGGCATATATAAGCTGAAGCGAAGGAGAAAGAAATTAGTTGGGGCATATGAGGGTATTTATGGTATATAAATTTTAGTTTGAAACGGAATGGAATGGGCATTCCATTGGTTTTTGGATGGAATGCCCATTCCACCAAAATGGTGGAATCCCCATTTCAATGGAATCACCATTCCATTGCATTTTAACAAACCAACGAATGGAATGGCTTTCTTTCCATTCCATTCCATCCAACCAAACATGACCCAAGTGTTCTGCATATGGCGACTCTAACTGGGACATACATTGTCACATCGAATGAGTGAGCTATCTATACCATCAAGTCAAATTGGGTTGATTAGTATTTCGTATTAAACACATTAAAAATGAAAAAGAATAAATAAAGTGGAAAATTTGCTTTAATCAAAACATATATTAGACTATGCTGTGTGTGTTCAATGTTTTAAATTTAGTACCGTTTTGCTTAGTACAGCTGAGTAGTGGGGACATTTTATCAAGTTTTGAGTTTCAGAATCTCTTTTTGGTGGATTTTCTTCAAATGTAGTTTTTTTTTTCCTTTGACAGCATGTTGTGATTGAGAAGAAAAATGTGGTACTTCTGTTTCAACTTACAACACATTTTCTCATTTCAATGGCACAATTATTGTTACATTACAAGTTTACAAACTATACATAATAGAAGTGAATCAACGTTTCTGGCCTTTTTTCTTCTTTGGTTTTCTCTTGGGCTTGTTCTTTCCCCTGCTCTTGTTTTCATTTTCGTGTTTGCTGCCATTGTTTCCAGAAGCACCAATAGATGATGAAGGCCCCACCTTGCCCTTATCATCAGAATCGCTACATTCTGCAGTCTTGTTGTCATTGTTTTCCTCATCACATTTGCCGGTTGATGCAATGATGACAGTCTCTGATTCTGTTCCCTCAAAGATTGCAGATAGCCGCAAGAACAACTTATTCAAGAAAGGCTCCATTGTTGCCCTTCTTGACTGCAACCTCTTGAAAAGTTCTCCAATAGTGGAAACATTTTTCTTGAGTTCCAGCACACTGCAATATCAATCATTCATGTAAAGCTAATTTAAATACCAATCGCTTTCTGTTAATGAAAGCCTATGCAACAACTTTGAGTCACACCAGCAATAGTACAAATATGTCCATTTTAAAGTTATTATTATGAAAAGATTAACCAGGGATAAGTTGCATAATAAGAAAGTAAATTGCAATTCAACACCATGTTTTTTTTCAAACTGACCTCACATCAAGAGCGGCATAAAGTTGCCTCAATTCTTCAACCATGCTAACTGCTTCTTCGAATAGGCTATCATCTTTGTCTTCAGTAACGTCCATTGCAGTACATTGATGATGTACAACTTTTTTTACAAGCACCTGTAAAATACAAAAGAATAAATCAGAAATTAAACACGAAAGTCTTGTCATATCACACGCTTTAATCTGAAGTCAACAAATAATTGGCCTACCTTAATAGTTGGGGCCTTTAACTCTATGCTCGTGTGATATTTTTCATGTTCTACCAAATTTAATGCACCAACCATTTTCCAGAATAGTCCCAAGTTCATCATCACACCACCCTCGCGTATGTTATCAATGAAGTCCAGATCTAGTGGGGAAGCAGAGTTTGATGAAATAATATTTGAACTCTTCCCTTCATCACAACAGTCTAGATGAAGTGCTTCCAGTTCAGCGGTACCAGCATGACCTTCAGTCTCATCAATTTTTGGAAAGAACATTCTTAATATGTCCTTGCATTGACTGACCTTCATGTCTACAGAAATTGCACCTGGACATTTAAATTGAGAACCATCCTTCCCCAAACTCACAATTACAAGGGGATTGCCAATCTTTTTAAAAGCATTAGCAAGCATATTCACATTTACATTCAGAACATTACGTTTCCATCCTCTACGAAGGACATCATAAAATTCCCGTGGAAGTTTGTTGGTAATAAAGCCCAAACCCATCAATTCAAAAAGTGTGTTTCCACAACCTCCAAAGTTCAAATGAATCAAACATACTATAACGACCAACCTCAAAATCACCAAAGAATAGTCCATCGGATTTGTACTACATCTTCTGACCCAATCCACAGTATCTATCTGATTGAAAAGCAACTGCCGAACAATATTAACTAAAGACTCAAGGACATAACCGAAGGAATGCCGTACATCAGCCACAAAGTGAGTTTGGTTGGAGTTCCCTTCCAGATGGGTAAGCCAGTCAACAAAAGAAGACTCCGTTGTTATAATGTAACCCTGGAATGAAGTCAACATGATTAAAAGGCGCTCAATAAGGTATAAGAAACAAGCTGGCGATATATAGTCATATAATCTCCAATTGGCACTGTAAGTATCCAGCAATGCTCCATGGAATTTCTGAACAAGAAACACCTTGCTTGAGACATCATTATTAATGCATGGTGCAGAACCTTGCTGTGATTCTAATCCCATATTTGCAAAGAAATTCTCTAAGAATGCCTTCCATGGTGAATTTCCATCACACCTTTTCACAAATTGCTGATATAATTCATGGTGCAGCCTACCAGACCCTAGAGTCATTACTGCCAAGCGTCCAATCTGTCCATAAGATAGCTTATTCTTCAAGCAAATGCATTTAAAAATAACTTCAAGCATACTCCTACAAACCTCTGTTCGTCTAAGAGAAAAAAGATTCTCACTCAGCTGTTCTTGCCAATCTAGAGGAAACATGTAGCCAAAAAAGTGTTCAGTTGATAGTTCAAGAAATTTCTGAAGTGTCTTAGCAGCATGGTGCCGGTGGTCTGGAAACTTGAAATCTGAAAGAAATTTCGCAACCTCATAGATATAAGTAAGAGACCTAAATTGACAGAAAATGGGCTGTGAACTCTTCATCGAATGCTTATAGAGGGCCTCAAGATTGTGCAACACCTTCATGCCAACAGATAATAACTCTGAACTCCAATAACTCCGAGCAGCAGACACAAGCTGGTGGACATCAATAGAAACCAACTTCCCACTCCCTTGAGCACATCTGCCATCCCATTCTCCCACCCAGTCAGCATCACAATTCAGCAAAATATAAATGGTATCAAGACTGCCCCATGATTCACACTGTTTCCATACACCCAAGTAATTTAAGCAGAAGTCACCATAACATCTATAGTCATTATCATCCTGGGTTTCGAGACATCCAAGACACTCAAATATGTTCACAATCTTATCTTTCCAGTAATTCCAAAAGTAGACCAGTGTCTCAATAGATACCTTGTTTTTACAGATTTTGTATTCTGAAAACATTACTGGATTCCAAACCAATTCAGCTTCCCACTCATATTTCGAGGTATTTGAATGAAGATGAACATCCAGAATCATCCGAGTGGATAATATCTCACCTTTCAAACTCTTATGTCTCTTGGAAGCATTTAACAGTTGATTCAACCTGGGTAAGTTAGCCTGATCATTTGATAATATTTCAGCCTCTGTGAAAACAAATTCATAGAATTGGTTTGGTTCCATTTTTGCCAAGCACTTGGCTCTCTCTAACAGCTCTTCTTTCTGGCTAAACTGCTTTAAGGGCCAGCCTTTGCTCCCGTGAGACCATAGAGAGTTGGAAAATATATAATTGAGGGTAAGCATTGACGCCTCTCTGAAATTCCCAGCTTTCCGTAGCAAATCAGCTGCAAGAAGAATATCTCCTCTCAGTTTTGCAATACTTGCAGCATCCAAAAAGTTCCCTGACTCTTCTTCCAACAACAGAAGCTCGTTCAAACAATTTTGAGACTTCAAAAAGTTGCGCTTCAAATCCATGGAATGAAAAGTTCTAATAAATTTCATCATGGATTTGCTATCTTGAAGCTCATGAAAATGTAGAGCACAACTCTCTAGAAAACCTTGTTCAATTTTGTATATATCTTCTGTTCTTCTAACTACAGCAACATCTGTATTAGCATGTTGTTTCCAGTAGTGGATACACTGCAAACCCAATTCAAAAAGCTTTCCATTGGAGCAAACATTCAAACATTCTGAGAAAAAATTGCCTCTGGCATATACTTCTGCTGCCTGCTCATAGCACCCTGCTAGATAAAAACATTCTGCAGCTCTTTCCAACTCAGATTCCTCAAATTTTTCCAAATAAATCCTGCCTGCAGAAATAAAATAATAGAATTTGAATGTCAAATCTACTATCATCAAAGCGTTACCAAATTAAATTTTTAAACTTCTGTTGTTGTCGATGTATGTTTAAATACTATTATTGATCTCTTTCCTAATAGTTTAAGCTCTTGGGTCTAACTGTTTCCAACATAGTATTATAGCTTATATCCCCAAGAGTCATGGGTCTAGTCCCCCAACATATACATCTGTTTTTGTAGCTATTATGCATTTGGTACTTGAATCTGTATTTGGGCATGGTCTCCAGGCCAAGCCCATCGGTCTTGCATGAGAGGGAATGTGTTAGAGAGCTTTATGTTGGTAACTAGTCACATGTATTTTTAAATACCATTATTGGGCCCTTCTCTAAAATCTTAAATTTTTGAGTTAAGCGGTTACTTGACAATCATCAAATATAAATTAATGCTAGCAGAACTTGTACAGATAATTATAAAATTTTCATTGCCTTCTAAGAGCTTGCAATATGAAAAAACAAAATCCATGGCTACAATAGGATAAGACATCTTGACTCTAGTAGAAACATTCTTGCTCACAATGAAGACAGATTTATACTCAGTGGTAAGGCCAGCATTTAATGAGTTAAACATTATTGATAACCGAAATATTTGTCGGTAATCAATTGAAATTTGTGAGATTATATCTATGTTTCACATAAAAGATCATAAATTTGAAATTATAAACATTAAAATGCAGCACATAAAAATGGGATATTGCAAATCCATACCTGCTCTTTCATACTCCCCCAAATCAAAATAACATCTGGCAGCAGAATCAGCCTTGCCTATTGCTTCGAAAATCCCAGCAGCTTCCCTAAGGATAATGTTTGCCTCTTCAGGATTTGAACTGCGCAGACGGTCAGCCGAAGCTTTAAGACCGGTAGCTTTTGTCCTTTTTTCCCAATAAGTATCTCCAGCTCTTTCAAAGCACATTGTTGCCATCTCATAGTTATGCTCATGAAATAACTGGAAAAGAAGAAACAATTAACAAAAAGAGAAAACAAAAATCCAGTATTTCCAAGTGAAAACATAATAATAATAAAATATTACCCAAACATCAATCAGGGTCCTACCACAAATAAAAGCAAGGTAACAAAACTAATATTATTATGAGACTGCATTTTGTTCTATGCAATGTACGATGTAGCAAAGATATGAATGCCAAATGTCTTACCAAAATAAATGGGTGTCTCATTAATGATGATTAATATAAAAATTTACAAAAGTAAAAGTGCAATGAATGGAAGCGAAATATCTTAACGAAGAAAGGTGACAAGAATAGGAGCACAATAACAACAGTAGACGTTGAATATTATATTAATGAAGATTCAATGTCATAATACAGAAAAAAAAAACCTTGATGCCCTGAGACCTCCACTCCTCTGGGCTGCTTGCAACTTGCATGGCCTGTGCAAGTGAATCATCCAGTTGTCTAACTTGAACAAGACATTTTTTCTTCCAGTAGTCAAACATAGGTTTGCAGAGCTCTTCCATATTCTCCCAAATCCAAAGCCTCTGTCTGGTACGTGTAATGGCTACATACAACTGCTTCAGTTCAGAACACAAGATGTTGTGTTTAGCCTCATTGAAGCTCGGGAAGGGCATTGGTGACTCAAGCAAATCTTGTTCCTTCATATATTCGTAAATAACCCTCCATTTATTTTTCAGATGTGATGAGCTAAAAAAGTTATACAGCAGTACATCCTATAAAAGGTAATAATACAAGTCACTAACAAGAAAAATATAGATTTATAAGACACGGATCAAGATAATAACTTGGATGTATTAAAAGAAATAATTTCTGGCAATAGTAGAAGGAGCAAATTTAGCTTTTAGCTTGCATTTGTATAAACAAATTTAGATGAATGGATTTAAGATAGTTAACTAAATCTCTGATGATTCTTCAGCAAAAAGATCACAATATACAGGTGAAATGAAAAATAGTCTACAAAAAGGAAGCTCTAATCTGAATCACCTGAAATTCAAGGCCCTTGCACTCAACTATTGTAAGAACAAGTGCTTGCTTGCCAACCTGATTAAAAATTTCCTTCCGCGCACAATCATCCCGAACCAATATCACCTGCTGTGCTCCAAAACCAACCATATTCCCACCAAAATTTCCACTATTTCCAAAAATTTTAATTATGGCATCTTCCTTGTTCTCAGATTCAAGCAAAACCGGAGGTTCCCCGTATATAAGACTTGTCTCGGGTTTTAAAATATCAATAGATTGGTGGAAGAAACGGAATAGAAGTTCAATTATGCTTTGAGCTAACTTTAGTACACCTGCATGGGTACGGAAGTTCTGGCTCAAGCTAAGAACATTTGAGAGTTGTCCTTTCTTTTCCCTTCTAACATCTTCATTGCTACTAGAACCCAAAACAAATTTCTTGTAGAACAAAGCTCGTATATCTTGGAAACGAAAATCAATTCCCCTAGCGATTGTTTGAGCCGTATCCCCCGAAAAGACAAAACCCTCATCAACATTTTTGCAGATATATTTGAATAGACCAATTTGACTCATGGTAAGGTCCTGCACCTCATCGACATAAACAAAATTCATTTCATCAACCTGACAATTTTCATCTTTAAGTCGACGGTGAAGATCAATTACTAGATCAGCCAAATCAAATTCACCGCTTTCCAACTTCATCTTCTCATAGTTTAGAAAGATATCATAAATTTTCTCTCTCTTGCGCTTGCTTATAGTGGAAACCCTACCATCAGATAATTGAACATAATCCTCACGGCTAAGTTTACCATCAACAACCTCCATTGCACGCAGGCCACCTTTTATATGGGATATAATCTCTGTGTAGACTCTAGATGCATCAAGCTTTTTTGTTAATTCTGTATTGAAATGAGGCCAGTATAGTGAACTAAACCTGTCATAACTAACTTCTTTTGTCCTTATAAAGGTCTGTAAGGCAACTGATATTGAACTTTGAATTTGACCATCAGAGGGCTTGTTTCCGTTAAGAAATCTCTCAAAGTACGAAGTAACCAATGTCCCATCAAGCATCATCAAGAACTTATGAAATGTTATAACGAGGGGGAATGACTTAAGTGGAATATCAACAAAAGAATTTGGAATATCCTTGAATTCTGCTGCATCATCTATATCATCGACATCAATTAAGCTGCTTTCTGCTGGAATCTTCCCACCAAAGGCAGAGCTGCACACATTAAAAGCCTATCAATTAAAAAATATATAAATAAATAAATAAAAACTTTCCAAGTAGAATCAGCAAAAGTGACTGAGAAACTAGAACTATGAAAGATCCCTGTTTGGATGATAAGGAAGCAGCAGCTAGAATTAAATCAGCCAGGCTGCTTTTATATGGTTATTGCATATGACATGTATAGAATGTTTTGACAGCAATTAATCAGTAACATTTTTCGCAACATTAATCAATATTTAGTTATGCAACTCTGTTTTCACACATCTTTTTTGTGAAGAAGCACCTTCTCACTTCAATCACGGCACCTGCTACAAATTTTTAAATAGGAAATAATAGATTTACTAAATCCGTTCTTACAATCAAAAGAATTCTCTATATTCAAATTTAAGCTAAAAACAGGGTAAATAAAAACAATGTACAAATTTTGTTAAAAATAATTCTCAAGCAATCAGAAGAAAGCAAGCATTCTAAAATAAAATCTCCGCTTCAAAACTGGCCTACATATAGCTTGCCTGCCTGAATTTCAGTAGGCACACCAAAAGAAAATGTTAAAATTTGATAGTAAGTCCTCAAATAATCAAACACATTGACAGTTTTATGTTCAAAAGGTTTCCCTAATTAAGTAAAAAAAATAGAAAACTAAGTACAAACTTATGCAAACTCAAGGTTATTTACCATACCATTACTGGTCCTACAATGACAAAGAAACTAGAAAGAAGATTGCAACAACCATTTGATTTAACATTCACACACCTTTTCAAGTGAGATATATGTTGCTTTACAGCAAAACATAATTTAGGACTGACTGTCACAAAAAGTTGGCGCAATATTGCTCTCTTATTCTCACCAGGAACCTCCTCAGCCTCATTTTTCTGGCTAGTATTCGGATCTGTTCTACTCTCAGCTCCATAATAGCCTTCCATTGCCAAAAGGTGCAATTTCTCTTTCTGAAATAATTTCATGGTTAAAATGGTGGTTTTTCCGGTACCTGACCGACCATGAATGAAGGTACTTCTAGGGAAAAGTATCATCTCCAATTGTTCATCTGTGACTTCAAATGGGAGATCCAATTCTCTACCATCACGATCAGAAAGCAAGTGGCTCACTATACCTGATGATAAGGAGTAGAATTTCATCAGCAACAAGCTCTCGCTCACCTTCGAGTTCTCAACATAACTTCTACCATCAAAATCAGTTCCACTTAAATCACTCCCATTTTCATTAGCAAGATCCTTGAGACGGACAATATCTGAAGAGGCTGCCCAAGTCTTTGGAACTTCCAAATTCCTATGTGCAAATAGACAAGCCATAATGAGAAAACATACAATTTGTAATCCCTATAAAAAACAATCATATACTACAAATCGAAGTACATCAGCCTCCAAAGTTCAGGTATTATCAAAACGATTCATCTTCAAGAAGGAAAATGAAGAGCAGGCATACCCGTCAAGACATTTTTCTTTGCAACGATTGACATAATCGTCGGTGTACTTGACAAATATATCATCGAGACGTTTCACCAATTTGGAGACTTCCTCCAAAGGCAATATATCCCAGACCTTCAAAACTTGTATGTACAACTGCTCCTTTACAATGTCAATTGTGAAAACAACAAATAAGCCTTCAACCTTCAATTGTTTGACAATGTGAGAAGAGTTCCCACAAACTGAGTCTATGTTCCTCCTTTTTGGTCGCCACCCACTAGCAAGTTTCATCAGGAGGTTGATAACTGATTTCTTTGTCTGGGCTGACTTCAGCTTTTTAAAAGAATGCAAAAAGTTATCGCTAAAAATGACCTGAAGAAATAAAGAAAGCAGTTAATAACATGAATCAGCACTAGCCACAGTACCACAAACTTATAGGCAAAGACATTATCAGTACTACATAAATACCTTCCACCTTTGACTTCTGAAAAGTATACTTTCTGGATTAAGCAATTCTTCCAATTCATCTAATTCTTTCTTGACCTCTAATATTGCTTTGGCCAAATCCTTATCATCATCAGCATTAAAGAAACATTGACGTTCTTTAGCATCATGGACTAAGGATTCCCAAACAGATTCACTTCTAGTCAAGGTTCTGTCATTCCCCAAAATCCAAAGACAGTGCCTAAAGGGCATCAAAGGAACAGTAGTCATTGAACACAGTCGTTAAAATTATCCAAACATAGTGTATTGTAAGAATTTGATAAAGTAATACCTAGCCCTTGTAAGAGCAACATTAATTCTCTGTGGCTTGGACAGAAAGCCGATTGATCCACCAGTGTTGGATCTTACAGTTGATATAATGATAATGTCCTCCTCACCACCTTGAAATCCATCTACTGACTTCACTTTTACAGCAAAACCATCCCTGCTTTCATATTTATGTCCAAGTTTATCTTTAATTGCGACTACTTGGGCAGTGTAGGGTGACACTACACCAATACTGAGCTTCTTGTTTGAGCCGATCCAAGCTGCATAGTAAAGATTACCAATGACATTAAAAAGGATATCGACATCAGTATTTATAGCATACAAACACAATGAAACAGTTCACCAGGATTTGCGCAATAAGAAAAGTATTCTGGAATTAATTAAAAGCAAGGAATCATCGCATCATTTTTTTAATCTACAGATTTGAAATTGGAGACCTTATAAAATATAAAAGGATAAATCACAAAGTGATAGGGCTTAAATGTACAATTTTTTATAGTATAATTGTATCATGTCCAAACCCTTGTGGCTGCTATTAGGACTTTGACCCAAGTGCTTAGGCTTACCGGTATGAGAATTTTACCATTAAAATACCGGGCTATTGCCCCACAATTTTCATAAAATAATTACATATTTGTTCATTTTATTCTACCATCCTCTAACTGAACAATCATTGTGGTAAATATGTAAATGAATTAATAAAAACAATAACCCCAAACAAACATGAAGCCTAGTGCTGAAAATCATGGGAAAGATGGGGAAAGATATGTTGTTCCTCAAAGGCCAACATATAAAATTAAATAAATCACAGCCTATACAGTGAGGTTGATGGGTCACAAATTAAAAACAAACAAAAATTTAGACATACCTTTGTACAAGTTCTGCAGTATTTTCAGCACAACGGATACCTCAACCAAATTTTTACGGCTGTGACCAACATCATCAAACTCTTCTCTTCCATTTAAAATATTGATAAAAGAATAGGGACCAAACATTGGACCTGACAAATAGTGTTTTTCATAGCTTTTTTTTCTGACATTTGGGCCATCTAAAATCTGGTTGTGATAAAATTGTGAATTAGGGAAGAAGCTAACAGCTGGATGCATTCTGTATTGAATATTAAGCAGCTGTTTTGAGTGACCTAAAGTGCTCAACCTCTCAAATAAACTTCTTCCAAACCGAGCTTCGTCAGAAACCTAAAAGCAAAACAAAACAGAAAGAAATGAAGATACAAATATTAAACTGATAGAATCAAATTTCAAGTTCTAAAAATAGGAAGAGAAAATTGCTCAAGGGCACAAAAAAAGGAATATGCTTAATAACATATCCATATAACCCTCAACATACATTGCTTTCAACCATTGCTGGTAATTGGCGCTCATCACCAATGAGAATAGCATGCTTTATACCCGGGAGCTGTAGAGGTATTGTCGACTCACTTTCTCTTAACTGTGCTGCTTCATCAATAACAAGAAAGCTCAGAGGTTTCATATCCACTGAATGCAGCTTATATGAACTAGAAGCAGTGCAAAAAATTAAAGAAGCCTTTTCAAAACAGAAATCCTTCAACGATTCTTTGTTCATAACTACTGGAAGGTTAAGTTCATTAAGTGAAACCCAAAGAGCTTTTAAGACGGAATGACATTCGCTTCTCCTCTTCTGCAGCAGGTACTTTTCATCCATTATTAACTCAGAAAAATCTTCATCGACTGAATGTGAAAAAAGCTCCTCCAGTTCTTCAGAAGCCATGTTGTCTTGAAACAATAAAGTCTCAAGAGATTCAAGTAAGCTAATAAGGTATACAATGTTATGAAAATTAGCTTCCAAAATGTACTCTTTTGGTACATGAGTACAGAAGATAACAAGACAATTTCTGAGAGCAGTTGCAGTAAGATTAAATCTTTTTCTCACAAAATCAAGAAATGACTTATACTCAACCTTGCTAGCTTCAGTTTCATTCCTGCATTCTATGATTTCATCATCATTACTATTTTCTCTCATCATTTTATTTTCCAAGAAGATTTGATACTGAGAAGCACACTCTTCAAGAAAATCTATCATAGACATAAAGCAATGCCTCCATCCAGTCAGCCGTACAAAGCACTCAGCAAGCTTTTCGATTCGATGGTCCAAATAAATCTCTTCAGTTCCTGCATCAACTTTTAGTCGCTCGTTATTCCCAAATAAGAGAACATCTCCCAGTGGACAAAACAAATCAGCTCTTTCAGAGTCTGCTTCAAATGATTCTTTCACCAGCTTAAGTACACGAGAGGCCACTTCCATAATCGCAACATTTGTTGGGGCACAAACAAGGGTTCTGCATTTCACTTTTAAAAGGCTAAAGAGAAGCATACTAACAGTTTTAGTTTTCCCCGTCCCTGGTGGTCCCCATATAAGTTCTACACTGCACTTGTGGTGACAATGCATTCTAGCAAGACAACCCAAAACAGCCTCTACTTGTGAATCATTCAGAGTAGATGATAAACTAGGGCCATATTTCTCATACCAGATGCCCTTACTCTGCACACAGTCGCATTTTTCCTCAACCTGGCATTCAACATTAAAGTTTTAAAAAAAAAATTAAAAACTAGACAGCTATTTGAACAGGCAACAATAAATTTGATGAACCTAAAACTCATTTAATGTCAACCAAATTTTGCAATACATCGCATGCAATGCATCATATATTCCCTCAGATCAACAAAAGATATTGACATATCAATGGACATAGTTATAATGCTATGGTATCAAATCTACAAACATCTATCTTAAATGCTTACCACAGAACTGGTGTATAAAATCTCATTGATAACCTTCAAATTTCCAGCCATGTGCAGTGAATTCCATATTCTTCTGTTAGGAATTATATTTGTCAAGAAAATTACAAATATCGATTTCTTCTTGTTGTCATCAACCTGGATGTCTTTTGAAACCTTGACCTTAAAATGACTAGATGTAGAACCAATATCATTCTCATTCTCATCCTCTGTTATTTTTGTGACTGATAGAAAAGTCCACGTATTTCCCAATCTTTGCAAATCAGAATCTGTTTCAGGCTTTGTGTCTGCTAGAATTAAAATATCCCCCGGCAATGTTTTGTATGGCTCCTTCCCGCGATTACTAAATCTGTTCCTCCAGTTATCAACCTTAACATCATACAAACCTATCCCATATGGCTTGGACTCTTCTAAATCAACCACTTGGGCAAAAGGTGCTCTAGATATGGTATCCATGCCTGAACACAGTTGTGCTCGGGTTTCTTCCAATAAAGGGAAAACAAATGTGTGGAAGTACTCCCCAGCAGATTGAAATGAATCTGGAATTTTTTCCACCTAAACAAAACCAAAACAATGGTTCAATGCAATATAGAATATCATATAAACTTTCAAGCATGAACTTGAATATAATACAAATGCAATTAACAGAAACATATAATGAAGAGAGAAGGCATAAATAACTTAGGTTAACAATATGTATCAACCAACACCTAAGAATGTTTTACAGCTTGCAATATGACAACCACTAACATACATTTTACATGTATATGTATACTCAAAAGAGATGCAATGCACTTCGCTTCCAACAATTTTAGCCTTCATTCTACTACGTATCTCTGGAAGTAATTCTGTGTACTATCTGTAAGCTCAATTGACTTAAAATGAAAGCAGTCAATGTTAACAAGCCTCATTTAAAATTTGTTGTTCAATCGGTTCATCAATTTAACTAAATAAACACAAAAAGTTAACCATTCTGGGGAAACATTTGAAGTCTAAGAAATTGATCAATCAAATCAAAATAATATAAACACTATTGCAAAACAGTTGAAGTATACATCAATAACACATGAAGTTGAATCATGCATCACACAAGAAAGAAACAACAATTAAATGTGGTTAGACATAAGTTGCCTTACATTCACAAGATATAAACACTAAACAACTTGAAACCTGAGAAAGCCTAAAACTTGTTCCCTCATTTAACTACCTATCAGTATCTCCAACCATAAAATAAATTTAACACTTTCAAATATATATATATATATATATATGTATAGAATTACCACAGATAAAATATTTGTTAGACAAATAAATACACTTTGTCTCAAAATAAACCTCACGTAAGCAAGTGCCTAATCTAAACACTCTACAAATAAAACAACAAATGAGAATATAAATCATAATCCAACAATGATCTATCTAGTTGTTTGATCAAAACAATAAGTTCCTAGGCGTCAACACTTAGACTGTCTACAAAATGAGGAATGTCAATCAAAAATTTATTATATTTTAAAACTAACTAATTTCTCCAAAAAATTAAAATTATTTTTTGTCTTGGTAAACAGCTTCCGGACTCCGTTCATATCAGTGTACAAGGGCAGTAAGAATATGGGGTAACAATCTAAGTACATGCCATATTTACAAAGGTAAACTAAAAATGAAAAAGTTTGATTTTTTCTCTCATATATGATTCCAAGGGTTTTCTTACCATTCTTTGCTTTTATAATAAACAATTAAACGCAACAGTCATTTATGATAACAATTAATCTTATCTTGTTCTCCTCAAAAATTGGTATTATATGATTGAAAGGGAAATGCTATACATACCGACTACAATATCAAACAAACTGCTAATGCAAAGTATCATAAATGTTAAACCAACTTACCAACAATTATATGGAGATAATATAGCTCAACACCTATTCGAAATTTACTACTTAAAGTATTTTGAATAGAAATACAAGTTAAATAACCACTCGACCTCAAAACTTAAAATGGTAGGGAAGAGTCCAAACACTAGTATCAAGCTCTTAGTACTAATAGACCAAACATTCTTTCTCTGATAGGTTTGCACAATAGACCAAACACAAATAGAAATATCAATAACAAATGTAGCTATAGATGCACCTAGAGAATTTGAACATGAAACCTCTAGATAAAACTGACCCCATGACCCATCAACCTAAAAGCTTAAGGTTGCAAGTGATACATACAAACATGTTAACAATTGACGTAGTCAACAAGCGGATAGCAACTCAAATGCACTAGGGTCCAGCCAAGCTTATTAGGTCTTTACAAGTTTTTCCTTACAATCAATTGATAAATCATGAAATATACCCCTGTTTTACAATAATAAATTATTCAAAAACCTGAAACACGAGGATAATAATGGCCTAGAAAGCAAACCTTGTCTTTGTAAAGATTTTCATTAAAAATGTCCTCAAGAGACCAAGAGAACAAAATATCAGAGAGGCCATAGTCATTTGGAACTGCTCTTTTCTTCTTGCTAGAACCGCAACCTTGCATCATTTTCTCTTTCTCTCTCTCACTATATTTATATCTGTATCATCAGCAAACAGTCAACATGTTAAAAACCCATTTCACAAAAACCCTTTAAATACTCAAAAACAAGACAAAAATGAAGTTACTTAACAAGAAAGCAAGTAGATGAAATAGCTATGAAGAAAACAAGGAATCAATAGTACAAGCACTGACATGCATCTAAAGAAAGAGATAATTGTTGTCCTTTTATCAAAGAGTAAACTTTTCTACCCAAAAGAAAAAGATAACGTATTTTAACATTCTTTTGGGAACAAATGTAAGCAAGTTTTATGTAGAGGGAAGGTTTTTTTTTTGGGGGAACAAATATATAGAGGGAAGTTGATCGGACAATGTAACAAAGGAGACGACCCAAGGTCTTCTCTTTTTTTGAAAATAAAAAAATTAAAAATTAAAAATTATTTTAGAAATCTAATTTACAGAGCTGACCATTGCTTCATTTTCGGGCTTTTCACCTCCCCAGTACCTATCAATCTACCTCCTACTACACTATCAAATATCAATGTACCCTTTTACAACTTTCAAAAAAAAAATGTACCGTTTTGACAAAAAAACAAAAAAATAATAATCAAGGTAACTTATCAAGCAAGTTTACTTCCGAAAAATAAAATAAAATTGAAAATTGTCAAGGAAGTTTTTATTTAATCAAAGATTTCTATATAAATTATTTGGTGATTAAAATATGAAATGGATAATTGTTTTGTTTTTAGTTAATACATAGAAACTATTAGCAAAAGACAAAGCTCAGTTGGTATTCTTTTGGAAAGAAAATGACAATGAAAAGAGAGTGACAAAAGTTGTTTTAATGATCATGAGTATTATAGTCCTAGATGTTGACCCAAGGTCTTCTTCTTACTATTTGTTTTTTTTCTTTTCCATATTCTATAATATATATTCATTTAAAATATATTTTAAAGCAAAAAAATCTATAAAGCATGGTTGACTTGTTGACTGTCTGTTGGCTACCATCAGCAATTGAAAAGACATTCCGTTTTCATTTTTGTTTTTATAAAATGGTTTAAAATTTTGTTAGCCAACTATTTCTTTTTAAACAAAAATGTTAATAAGTGCCAATAAAAAAAATCACTAATGCTAAACAACCCAAAAGTTTAGTTCAAATTTCAACATAAATGATGTGGCAAGTTATTTTTTCATTAACCACATCATCCTATGTTGTGTGTGGTCATGACAACTCACTTACCACATCATTTAAGTTGAAATTTGAATTGTATAGCACTACTAAAAAAAAAAAATACTTATTTTGAAACAAGAGAAGTTATATATTAATATATTTTAAAAATGAATTTGATTTGTTTATTTAGACTTTGGATTGGAGTTTTTCTCTAGTAGGTACACAACTGTGAGCATACTTATAGCACACTTATCCACATCATCATTGCCAGAAAAGGCAATCCAATTGAGTCAAATAATACTTACATGACAAAAAGTAATGAGGTGGATAAGTATGCTCACAGTTGTGTGTCTATCCAAGAAAAACTCTTTTGGATTGTTAATACAGTATGTGCTTAGTAAGAAATTTTATTTTTGACATTAATGGGGTTTATTTTACAAACTAAAGATTTTGAGATTTTCTCTTTACAATCCATTTTTTTTCTTTTTACACTCATTTTTTTTAAAGACAATCCATTTTAAAAATTAAATTAAAAAAAAAAATCTAAAGACACCTCATTTTATTTCAAAATTATCTTTTTTATCTTTTGTACTCATATTCTAAAGACATAACATTTAAAAATAAATAAAAATTATAAAGATACTTTTATTTTTTTTATTTTTTATTTTTTTTAAGGAAAGGACTTCATTTAAGAGAAAGAGAAGGAAAAAAAAAAAAAAACTATAGAGAAAATAAATCAATAGAAACTAAAGGCGCCACATAGTTGGGACAGTCCTCGATCGACATCTAAACTAGAAAATTTTGCTAAGCCATGTGCAACCATCAACCATGTTAGAATCTAGAGACATGAGTTATAGTCTTAACACGATTACAGTCCATGTACTATTTAATATCTTCAAAGATCAAACCAAGCTCATACAAAATTGGGTCTTTCGTAGAAACCAAAGCCACCCATTATTACTTCTGAATTTTAATTTTAACGTATATGCAAACCCCAAAAAAACTAGTAATTTGAATTTGATATATTTAGTCCACTTAGAAAATAAGAATATATTTTAAAGTTTGTAAACCAGTAAAGAGGGAAAAAACATAAAAGATGAAAAAAAAAAAAAAAACACAGATTGAAAAACTTTTTGTCTTGTTTATAAATTTTAATTCAGGTTAAAATTATAATTAATAAAAAAATATATATATGAGTGTAAACAGATATTTTATTGATTGTTAATAGCATCATTCAAAGATTTTTTTTTCTTTTTTTTTTAAATTTTTGACAAATGTATTTACGAAAGAGGTATAAATACGGTTTTTAAGGGATGTCAATATAGTCACTCTATTGATAAAAGACCAGTTCTGTATGTATACTTTTTAAAAAATTTGATCCAAGGATTTTTAGATCTAATTTGGTCCGAATTGGAAAATTTGAACCGATTTATACCACTAAGACAGATATTACCCCATTGGGCTGTGTTGGGATTACCCTCTTGTGGCAATGCATGAAGCCCATTCTGGGTAGGGTACAGATATTGACACTCTTAAATATGATAAGTGCACCCAAATTTATAAGTACACCTATGTCTAAAATTTAAAATTAAAATATTACTATAAACACTCATCTTAATGCTAATAGTACCCTTATTTAAATGAATGTTTTCATTTTAATATAATTTATTTATAAACCCTCATAAGTTATTAACACACCAAATTTTATAAATGATAAATTTTTAAGTTCGAAAACATAGTCTCGGGAATTCTTAAATTCTTAAATTTCGATAATTTTTACTTCAGGCCAATTTCAGGCTGTGTATTTACCTAAAGCAATTTCTTTATCATAAGTTGATTTCTTTTTTCGATGAGTTTGAGGTTTAAAGCAATTTCTGATCCAGATGGGAGTGGTTCGAACTTGAAGGAACAAAAAATGGATCTTGGGAATGAAAGAGAAGTTGTTTATGTTCCGAGGTTGTTGACGTCTGATGAATCGTGGAAATTCTTTGATTATCTGAACAAGGAGATTCCTTGGACCATACCTACCATTCGTGTCTTTGGTCGATCTCACGTTCAAGTTAGACATGTCATCAATTTCTTTGTTTTTTTTTTTATTCATGATTTTTAATATGTAAGTTGATCATTGATTTCGGATTCCAAAATGAGGTTCTAGCAATGGTGATTTATGGATTGGTTGGATACTTGGACGTGAAGTTACTGTTTGCAAATTAAAATGCATAGTTTATGTTTTGATCTCTCTCCATGCTCCTTTCAAATTTGCTATCTACCAGTAGATATTTTTCTGTTCATGGTGCAATACTTCCTTGGAGATCCTACTGTCTAATGGTATATTTTCTATGCAACCTAGAGACACATGTTATGTTGCAAGTAAAGGATTGCCAGAATTAATTTACAGTGGATACCATCCTCATGCCTATTCTTGGGATGATTTCCTCCTCTTAAGGACATTCCTCTGAAAATCCTTGTTTCATTACTTTGTTATATGATAATGAGAGATTTTGGTTCTGTTGGGCTTATGTTCTTCTAATTCTTTAAAAAAAAAAAAAAAAAAAATTAAGGCTGAATTATGGTTTTTTTTTTTTTTTTTTTTAATAAAGTGATATAGTTGAAGATATGGGTGTGATTAATAGGGGTAAATAGTATTTTGTTTATTTTTAATTAAACTAATTTGTCCTTATTGATAAATTCCTATTGGAACATTTTTGTAATTAAATTTTTTATTAAAATATGGGTATACTTATCATATTTATGGGTGTAAATATCGGCTCCCTTCTGGGTATTAACAAATAATTTGGATCCTCTACCGATTTGATCTTTTTCCTGACCTTTTTAAAGTATGTGATTGGTTGTTGATAAATTGGTTGGAAACTAATCACATCTTAACCCCACATTCATTACAATGCTTATGTGTCATAAGATTATGTAAAGTTAGGAAAAAATCATATCAACAGAGGATCCAAATTCATTAACAAAACCCGCCTTGCACCTTGGCATGACCTGTTTCACATGTGAGCTAAGATGGATATATGAACCTTGTATTGGGTTCTTAGGTGGTGTACAAACAGTTTTATAGGGTTATAAATAGAGTTGTAATATTTGCATGTCTTAAAAACTGTTTGTGCTTCTTTTTTTTTTTTTTTTTTTTTTTTTTATATAAACACCCCATTAATTTTTTTAAAAAAAACTTACATCTGGTAAGCACCCTGAACGTTTCCAAATATGTCCTTTCTTTTATTATTTTTTTTATAAAAAAACTATATTACAAATAAATAAATTATAAATAATTAAAAACAAAAACAAAAAAGAGGACCGTGGAACCACGCCCAGATTTGGAAGGAGGCGGTGCCTGCAGGCCTGCCTCCTCCTTTTACAATCTATAGTATTGGATGGTGGAGGACACGGGCAGCTGCATTCTCTATTTTTTTCATCCTTCTAGGATTTTCCTTCTATCAAGTATTTGATGTAGGTTTTTTTTTTATTTCTTTTTTTTTTCTTTAATAATTTTATTTTATTTCCTTTTTAAAAAAAAATATTTTATTCCTCTTTATATTTAGTTTAGTTGGTAAAAAAAAATTATAATATATTTTGCTTAAAATATTAATAATTTAGTATAACGATAATGTTGGAATTTTAAAATTTTATAAATTTAGGGTTTACATATCGTTTTAGAGGGGTGCAAATATCTCTACTCTTATGAATATCGTCACTTTTAAAATGAACAGTATATGGTAAATTAGAGGTGTCAAAATGACCGAACCGACCTGTACCAGTTGTGGGCTCTATCCATTTTTATACAAACCTGTCCAGCCCACCCGACATAATGAGGGCTGGGGCCGGGTTTTCCCACTAGAAAAAAAACAACCGAAATAAAGAAGCTAGACATAAAGCTCAAAACATCAGAAATAATGACCCCAATATCTGATCTGATGGTTACCATTAGCAGTTGAAAAGACATGGGCTTCCCATTTTCATTTTTAAGAGCCCATTTTCATTTTTTTTCTTTTTTCTTTTTTTAATTATTTTCATTTTTGCTTTTATAAAAAGGTTTAAAAAATTGTTAGCCAACTATTTCTTTCTTAAAATAATCCCGAATTATTATAATATTTTAAAAATATTTTATTTATTTTATTAAGACATGAGAAGTTATATATTAATATATTTTAAAAAAATAAATTTGATTTATTTATTTAGGCTTTAGATTATGTTGACATGACCAATTTTATGAAACAAAGCTTTGTTGGAAGCATTGTAAATTTCCAAAATAGGTCATGTTGATTACTTTGTACCTACTTGTTTTATGATGTTTCGATTTTTAGCTGATTATTAAGTTCTGGAGAAGAAAAAAAAAAGTAGCTTGTCAACCTAAGGCTATGAAAAAATTTAGGCCATGTTTGGCACGACATACAGTATTGTACTGGACTGAATGTATAGATTTGGAGTGTACTGGATTGTACTGGATTTGATTAAGTTTAGTACAATTTTATATTTGATATTGCATCACACTACACCATATTGGACTGTGCTATCAAATTTTTATTTTAATTAAATCTATATTTTTTGAATATGCTTTTGTCTTCTTTAAATACTTATTTATTTTATTTTATTTTATAAAATTTAAATTGATAAAAACAATGTAAATCATTTTTTTATAATTTTAAAATTTATTGACAGGTATTTTCATAAACAATGTGAATCAAAGTGATAAAATCGCATACATCATCAAATATTTTCATTTACATAATCAAAATTATAACCTTATAACAAACATAAACAAACCTTAATAAATGAATGTTTAATAAATTAATAACCCCGTTTAAATAATAAAATCTTTTGGTCCCAACTCGGACTAGTGTACTAAAATAATAATCTTACTAAATGCTATCAAGTTATTAAATTTAATAATTTATTTGGGATGCACCCTTGTTTTTATTATTATTATTTATAAATACAACCTGGTGTGCAATGACTAGGATTTGGAATAATGTTAGATTGAATGAACCTTTTTTTTTTATCTCAAAACCACATTGGGTGTTGGTACCTTGTCTTCTTTTGGATACTTATTTATTTAACTTTTATCATATAAAATTCATATTAAACAAATAATGTAAATAGAATTTGCTATATAATGTCTTTAATTTTTTTTTTCACATTTAATATATTTTATGGGTTAATTGCACTAACTCACCCTTCTTCTTCTTTTTTATTTTTATTTTTATTTTATTTTTTATCATCACTAACTCACCCTTACTTTATTGGATCTCGCAATATTTCAAAAAGATATCCTAAATTAGCACAAACACCCCTTGCCATTAAGATAATCCACTAACTTTAATGGTTGACTAACATTGACCTATGGAAAACCAAATATACCCTTGCCACATAAAATATTTTTAATTAAAATTTGATAAATTTTTTTTTTTTTTTTAAATATAATATATTGGCCGTTTGCAGTAACATCCTCAATTCGCGAAGGAGTCTCCTCTGTGAATTGCAGGAGGTCAATTTCCAAGATTGGTGAAGATCTTTTTCGGTAAATAGGAGATCGTTAAAGATCTATTGTTTCCTTTGGTGGAGCTCCACCATCAATATATTATTTTTTATTATTTTTTAAATTTTAAATTTTTAAATTTTAATTAAAAAAATATTTTATGTTTGAGATGATGTAGTAATGGTATATTTGGCTTTCTAAGGGTCAAAGTTAGTCAACCGTTAAAGTTAACGGATTGACTTGATGGTATGGGGTGTTTGTGTTAATTTAGGACATCTTTTTGAAATCTTGCTAGATTTAATAAACTAAGGGTAAGTTAATGCAATTAACCCATATTTTATCTATAAAATATTACCTTTTTATAAAAACTTAAATTTTATCAAATAAAATCCTAAAACTACAAGAATTAATTGTCAAATCAAATCGATGTCAAATCAAGGCAAAGATGCAATCATAAAGCTGGTAGAAAATTTCTAAAATAAAAAACAGTTTGGGCGTTAGATAAGTTTCGAAATCCGGCCCAGTCACGCCCTTTTATACTGGACTGATTAATTTGGTCTGGGCCAGATAAAATCTATCCCGGTAGGTAATCCGGTTGGATAGTTTTGCCAAACACCGAACATTATTAAATTAGTACTGTCTGGTCTACTAATCTAGTCCAGTACGACGTAACAAACAGACCCTTAGGCTCTGTTTAGTAAGTGGGAGAGATGGATGGAGGGAGAGGGTTGGAGTGAAAGGGATGAGAGGAGAGCTCTAATCCATTGTTTGGTTGGAAAGATAAGAGAGAGAAGAGGAGAAGAGAATAGGAGGGAGGGAGACTCCTTCCGAGCCCACCAAAATTAATCCTTCCATTAATGGGGGGATGAGAAGAGGAGAGGTATAATGGGTGGGAAATGACAATATTACCCTCAAAAATTTTATTATCCTCCAATTTATAAAAGAGTAATATAGTAAATTTGTAAATTATATACTAATCAATTCATTCAACTCTTTTTTCAATACGAAATAACATGAAGGATAGATGTTATTCTCTTCAACTCTCCTACTCTCTCTCCTTCTTAATTCTTTCATCCCTCATAATCTCTCCCTCCTACCAAACATAGTGTTACGGTATGTAGTTAAAGTTTTGGAGGATCATGATTAGTAGAAAATAGACAATATATGGTTGGCTCAATAGTAAATCATTCACACATATATTCAAGGGATTGTAGGTTTGAGAATCGATACTTTGAGTTTTCGAGTCATGCCTCCTACCCTAATCCTAAAATATTGTAATAGTTCAATAAAAAAAATAGAAAATATAGCAATTCATCATTTATTTAAACATTTGAGGAAAAATGACATTCTAGTTTAGGGCTTTAAGACCGACATGCAACAAGAAGGATTAGTTTGAGTCGCTCGCCATAATTAATATTTGTTGTAGGCGTGGGATGGGAGGCTTTTGGGGTGCTAACTTAGTTGGGATGTTTTAAGTATTCTAGGATACTTGAAAAAATTCATAAAATAATAATTATATATATATATATATATATATATATATATATATATATATATATATATATATATATATATATAAAATGATATTACCCCATTAGTCAGTGTTGGGATACCCTTATGTGGCAAGGCATGAAGCCCATTTTGGGTATTAAGCATGGCCCGTTTTTGATGTGTGCTAAGATGGATATCTGAAAAAAAATAAAAATAAAAATAAAGGGAAAATTGCATTAGAGTACCCTTCACCTTTGCTAAAATTGCAACTAAATCGTATAGTTGCTAAAATGACAAACTAGTACCCTTGACCAAATGGTTGACCATCAAAATTAACAGTTGACCAGTCAAATACTATGAAACGACCAAATTCCCCTAAGCAACATATTTTATCAGTTAGTATTATAATTATTTTTTTAAAAAAAAAACACATCAAAAATGTTTTTTTAAAAAGGTTATTGGAGGAGTTGACCTCCTCCAAATGAGACCAAACTCCATTAGATCGAGAGCTCCAATAAAGGAGATCCAGAAACAAAAACCCATAAAATAAATTTAAAAATCTTCTCCACCAAAACCCCTCTTGATTCTCTCATGGATCTGTCATTTTCCCTTCTCCAGATCTTCCGATTTTTCCATAGGAAAACCCATATGGGTTTTTGGTTTTCTCGATTGGAAATTTATTTCCAAGAAAATAAGACTATTGTTGTCTCGTTGGCAAGATGTAAGATCTGGGTTCCCAAAACCACAAGTCTAAAAACAAAAGCACAATTTTTTGTTCTTTTTTATAATTTTAAAAACATTGTGTTTTGTTTCTAGTTTTTGTTTGAATGCTCTACTCAAAGACTTTGTGGAACCAATTTGTTGTTGATTGAAAGAGAGAGTGGAAACACTGTAAAATGGTGTGTGTGTGTGTGTGTGTGTGAACTGTGAAGGAATGTGTTTGTTTTTTTGGTTAATTTAATGCTACTCTTTTCTTTTTCTTCGTCTATCTCCTCCCCAAATTCCCATAGAAATGATCGATGATCTACTACACCTTTTTTAATTATTAATTTAATTAATTTTTTTTTTTGATTTCCTAAATTGACAATGTTGATTGAAAAGACAAAAATGTTGATGATGAATGAGAAAAGGGAATATGAAAATCTGAGTTTCTAGATCTTCAAAAAAGAAGTTATTTTAATTTTTTTTCTTTAATTGATGTTATTGATTAAAGAACTTTATTATTTCCATGTTTTCTTTGATTTTTATCTTTTAAGAAAGAAGAAGATGAAGATCTGGGTTCCCAATCTCCTTAAAAAAAATAATTTTTTTTAAAAAAATATTTTTTTTTTTTAAATATTTTTTTTCTTTGATTTTCTTAATTGATGATGAGATAATGATTGAGAAAGAAGAATACAAAGATTTGAGTTTCCAGATCTTCTAAAAAACAAAAAGAGTTATTTTAATTTTTTTTTCTTTAATTGATTTTAATAATAATTGAAGAACTTTATTATTTCATTTTTCTTCTTTGATTTTTTCCCTTAAGAAAGAAGAAGACGAAGATTTGGAAAAAAAAAAAAAAACATTCCCACTTCCCAGATCTTTTGAAAAAAAAAATGTCTTTACTTTTTCATTAAATTTTATCTTTTTAAATATTTTTTTAAATAACAATTGTGAATTTCATTTATTTATTTTTATTTTTTTAAAGATGTTTTTGGTTCAAATTATTTAATTTAAAACGACCTTAATACCCTTCTTACATAAAAAAAACCCAGTTAACTATAACGGTCAACCGTTTGGTCAAGGGTATTAATCTATTATTTTAACAAAATTGCGATCTAGTTGAAATTTTAACAAAGGTCAAGGTATTTTAGTGTAATTTTCCCAAAATAAAATACTTGTATTGGGTTCTTATATTTGAATTAGAATTACCAGCATACGGTAAACTAGAGGTGTCAAAATGATCGGACCGGCCCGTAATCATACCCATTGCGAGCTCCCATCCGTCCCCACCTGGTATATTGATGGTCGGGTTTTCACCCTGCCTTCAAGTTCTCATGCTGGCTGACCGAATACGGCACATTATCCCTTCAATTTTTTCTGAGCCCATACCACTCTTCTTTTTTTAATCATATTTCAACTAATTTGACTGAGCTAATAGGCGATGCACAAACCCTGGCCTTCGTGTTCTCTCGTTGTAATTGAGTCGATTAGAACACAATTAATTTAGTTAATTATATCCGAATAAGCAACAATTCATTTCGTATTTGTATCATATTATAGGTCATGTCAAAAAGTTATCCTTCTAATCTTATAATTAATGTTAACTTTAACATGAGCAAGGTTTGTTTATTTTTTAGTCCACTTAACGTTAAACACAATTTGTTCAAAAATTATTTAATGTTCATGTGATATTTACGGGTCATATAAGAAATTGGCACCTCTAAATACATAATTACCATAAAATTAACTTTGAGGTTTCTCCTGATTATTTACATGAACCGTGCTAAGATAAAAGTGATCTACAACTACAACCACTATATCAAATTCATCACATCAACATACAATGTATGTTCCAATAATTAGATTTTTGAAAAAACTCTGAAATATTATGTTAAGTGGTAAATAAAAAGAAGAAGAAGAAGAAGAAGAAGAAGTAGATACAGTGATAATTTACATAGCCAATGCACACATATATATATTATAAGGAAAACAAAAACAAAAACAAAAGAAGAAGATCAATGATATTTAATTAGTAGTAAGATTATTTCCATGTTGAATGAAGGAATTAGAATAAGGGGACACAAGAGGAGAAAGCAGAGGAATGGGATCTTTAGATTGAAGATGATTATAAGAAGATGGTGGGGCTTCTGCTGATGATTCTGAAACAGCTTTAGGCTTGACTAATAGCTGAAGAGGACATGGGGCTCTGCTCTGCAACTTGCTCAGTGGCTTCCTTCTAAACACTTCTTTGTGAACACTCTTTGTTTGGAACCCTGGAAACTCCTCCATCTCTCTTCTCTTTTTTAATTCTTCTTTCTTATCAATTATCATCTCCTTTTATCTACTTAGAGACTCTTATTACCTATATCTAGATCCCCCCCAATCCCACCCCCACCCCCCATTCGATCTTGGATTTTCATATGAAAACCCGCCAAAATATAAGGCTTAATTTATAATTGGGCCAATTTATATTGTTTTAGACCATCTCCAATGCATATGCTCATGTCAATGCCAAATTTGGCACAAAAAAGAGTGAAATACTATATTTGGTACATCAATTTAGCATTGTGCTCCAATGCACAATTCTATTTAAAATGTTATTTTTATTATTTATTAATTAAAATTATAAAAGTAAACACTTACTATTAATGCATTCATTATTTCTTTTAATACTCCAATGCAAAATTCCATTAATGCATTCATTATTTCATTTAAAATATATATAATGGTATTTTTGTAATTAAAAAATGAGCATTTATTGTTGTACCAAATTTGGCACTGTATTGGAGGATGGTTTTTACACCCTATGCTAAATTTTAGCATTGACATAATAATTTGGCACAACATTGAAGATGCTCATGCAGATGAACATTGAGCCAATTTTTGGTGTTGTTGTATTTTTATTAGGGCAAATTGCATTGCACCCCTTGAGGTTTGGGTAAGGTACACTTAGTTGGAAACGTTTTTGTATTATACATTAACACCCCCAAGAATTAAATTTGACTTCGAAAATGCCTAAAATGCCCCTAGTTGTATTATTTTATATTTTATTTTCTTACTTTTTAACCAAAAACTTTATAAACTTTAATAAAATAAAATAAAATAAAATAAAAGATATGATTCATTAAATAAATAAATAAATAAATAGTTAAAAAAATTAAATAAATAAATAGTTTTTTAAAAAATTAAATAAACAAATAGTTAAAAAAAATTAAATAAATAAATGGTTTTAAAAAAATTAAATAAACAAATAGTTTAAAAAAATTAAATAAACAAATAGTTTAAAATAAATAAATAAATAAATAGTTTTTAAAAAATCAAATAAATAAATAGTTTTAAAAAATCAAATAAATAAATAGTTTAAAAAATAAATAAATAGTTTAAAAAAAATAAAGTTTAAAATAATACAACTAGTGGCATTTTAGACATTTTTCAAAATCAAATTTAAGTTTTAGGGGTGTTAATGTATAATACAACTTTTCCAACTAAGTGTACTTTGCCCAAACCTCAAAGGGTGTAGTGCAATTTCCCTTTTTATTATGATAAATAGTTATATTTCAAAATTTTGGACGATTTTTAGGAATGTTTTAACTTTTATATACTATTAAGAATTGATTCATATGAATCCAATTAGATCCGATTGAAGTATTTTGCAATTAGATCAGATCGAATTTCGCTCTAAGATTAGATTAGATCGGATTGTAATTTATTCGATCCAATCAACTCGGATCAGATCTCAGATCATGGCAAATCCAGTGGATCTGATCCGCTGCACACCCTACCCCCATGATTGACCAATGGGAGAATGGCACGTCATATGCGAACTAATTAATAAAATATATAGGATTCATGTGAGGAGTTGCAACCCAGTTGCTGCTTGTGTAAGAAAACCTGCAATCTGATCCTGATCCTCATCGTCCTCCATGTGAGGAGGGAATCACCACTATCACTGCACTGAACACATTTTTAAAGTTTTCAGTGACAACATTTTCAGAAATCACATGACACTTTTAATACTTAATTACTCAGATTTCCCAATGCAACTTATCTTGTTTTACTTTTTTAATTCTTATCCATCAAGTTATATACAATGCAATTACCTTGAGACCATGGTTTCCATTTTTTTACATTTTTTATTTTTCATGTCATGGACTCATGGTAGCCTGTTAATTATATTTTAATTGAAATGCAAGGTCATGATTGTGCTATGATAGTCCTGTCAACTTGGCTGTTCGATCAATTAAACAGTAGCAGAAGATTGGCAATTGACCAGTCCAAGCGCAAACAAACCCACCACCGATGGGCGTGCAATATCAATACTGTGCACGTCTGTGTGTTTTTCACTTTCTTCTTTTCCCTTATATATATAATATATCATCAACGTAACATGCATCTATATGTATGTTATTCGATGCTAAACTATACCCTCTTTTTTGTTTTCAACATTATTAAATATCTAATCATCAGCAATAACAAAAACGATCGAATTAGTGGTGAAACTATGGTATCAAAGTCGACAAGTACTATTTGGCTTTAGGTAGCCCCTAAATGTAAATCAGACCGTCCCATAAGAACGATACAAGTGAATTTAATATGTCTTTGAAGCATCATATTCAATAAAAATACACACACAAATCTTGAACACCTTGTATGTCATCTTTGCCATCTAATAAAAAAGATTAATTGATGAAAAGGACAAGCACATTAGTTATCTAATAAGTGAAAGTGTGAAACAATGTATTCTCCAATACATTCCCACATCATCTTGAAGTAAGCCTGAGAGAAAGCCACGTGGTAGTACCCCAAATAACCAATAATGATATAGTGTCAATCATATTAGGTAGTGTTGAAGATGATGAGTGTCTATTGTCTAAGCGCACACACACACTATCTTAAAAAAAGAAGACGCATTTTGTCTACCTTTTCTTCTTTCCGTTTTGGTTAAGTTGTCTGTTTGTGTTCTTTAGGCTGAATTTGGTCAAAAAGGAGGATCCAATCACTTTCAATTTAGACTAGGTTTCATTGGACCATTTCAAACCACCACGTATGTATAGAATTTTAGAAGGGGGTTTCCACAAACCAAACCCACTAGTCCAATTACATGTCTGATGTCTCTATCAAAAATGATGTTTAAATTTCCATTCAAAAAATTGGTAGACTGTGGAAAATGCAAGTCATGATTATGATTTATATTGGGTCAAGGTTGGTAGCCTCACCCACCAATCCAAACTAATTGTCTTATTCAAAAACATTTTAGTATTCTTTCAACTGGTTTCTGCTTTCTAATTTGATTTTGGCAATAGTCCAAATAACTGTCGGACACAATTCTTAGTCTTCCACATATTACCAAAAAGTCATAACAAGAAGATGAATTAACAAACACACAAGAAGAGAAGTGAAAAAATTATGTACAAAAGTTTGAAACTGACTTAAATTTTCCATTTTTTTTGCTTTCTTGGCTCCAACATCTGATTGGATCCACAGTAAAGAAACAAAATGCTAAAAAGGGGGACAATTGATGGGAAAATATTTACAAGCACAACAAACTCTCTCTCGCTCTCTATGGTTTTCTTTCTTTTATACCACACTCATGAGCAATGGCCGTGTTCCTAAATGTAATGCTAACATCTGATGTAGAATTCTGTGTTGGAGTTTTTAAATATATACGGGAAGTGAGCTAGTAAAAGTTCATTTCTCAGGAATAGGATCTAACCAAGCCAAAATTGACGAAAGATCGGGATTTGAAGAGGCCTCTAAACAAGAACCTAGTTGGAGATTCTTGTGATGATGGCTTTGAGTCTTCAGGGCTGCCCTTCACTTTAAGTATAGTTTGGCCAATCGTTTGCCGGATGGAATCGATTGTTTTGGCATCAACCGGATACCCTGATGCATCACCAACATAGAATGTGTTTAGAGCTTTCCCTGATTTAGTTGTAACTTCTGCTCTAGTGACAGTGAGGCTATTCTCACGGAAAATGCGAGTAACATCAGATAGCAGCCCAACTCTGTCAGTAGTGCACAATTCTAGCTTCAAACCCTGAATGAGGGACAAATTAATCAATAGGTTGAATTATGTATTATGTAAAACAAACGATAAAACAACAAAAGACGTCCAAACAACATTTTGTTCTGATTCATCTGTTTTGTTTCAGTTGTCTGTTGTACAAAGATTCTTTACATCTACATCTTTTAAGTAGAATTCATTTAATCAAAAACAAGGAAGGTCATATAATCAACACAAAACTACATAGAAGAAAACAAAATATGAAAAAAGTTAAAAAAAACAACTACAACTGGAGTGGCTCTGCAATGCAAGTTTTATAACGACAATCAATAATTTGTAATATTGTTTTCATAAAAGCATATAGAGCACATCAGCACACACATTGTCTTCATCTAATTTCATATATTGAAATAAATTTAGTAAGAATTATATATCTAGACATACAGAGCAATCCCAGAAAGATGTACCAATCAATATCCTCATATAAATCAGTTAAGTATATCAATGGAGATTCTCTAAATGAAAACCAAGCAGACAATCCAAAATTCAAATAGATGATAGTAAACTCACCTCAGATACTCTTCTCTTAATAGCTGCTTCTAGGCACTGTATCACTCTTTCTCTCTCTGCATCTGATTTCACAGGGGATCCATCTATATGCCTGATATAATACTCCTGCTCACAGAAACATCAACGAAAACAGTAAGTAATGACACCAGAACAAGCCTAGACAAAACTCAACAAACATTATATTTTCCCCAAAACACATGTAATTAAATGGCAAACCTGATAAGCTTCTGGCCCCTCTGCATCAATGTTTGCATGAAAAACCACATATTGCATATCTGTCAAAGTGCATACTGTGTCGAAGAGAAGTTTCGGCCTATCTTTACTATTAATGGTAACCACTGAGTAGTCTTTATCAAACCAATTAACAACATTAACATTAGGCCTTATCCTATCATCCAAGGAATCATCATCAGTGCGCTCATAATCCCTATCGGCAAACATCATTTGGTGAAGCCTCCTCTCGGTGTGGGTTGTTGCATGAGAGACCACAGTCTTCGCTCCCCCAGCAGATTTCTTGCTTCCCTTGAGCACATTGCATAAAAGTTGCTTGATCCCAGATAGCCTATCTGGATCAGTGATCGGGCCACCGGTTTCCTCATCAGTCACTTGCATCACAGCTGCAGCCCTTGTGTTGTGAGTCCATACTTCAGCATTCATTACGTTGCATTTATGGTGAGTGAGAACAGCACTCACTTCAGAGAGTAGACCCGGTCTGTCACTTCCGATTAACTCGATTGCCGTGTGGTCCATCGATGGTTTAACCCCAACAGACCTCATTGAAGAGGTAAAGCAAGCTTCTGGCCCAAGTGACTGAAATACATAAACCCAGATCATCAGAGATGTCCACAAACAGAAAACAAGAGTGAAAAGGAAAGCAAAACAAAAATTATTAACTTACCTTTCTAATATAATCAAGAATCACTTCATCAGTAATCTTGTTCCCATCTTGATCAGTGACATTAAAAACTGGTGAAGAAAACAACTCAAATAAATCAATTTCCTACTATAAATCAAATTATTTCCATGGTGAAAAAAGGAGACAAGAAAAAAAAAAAAAGTTACCATCCATGAACCAGCCACCATCAGAAGATATATAGGCTTTAGTTATGATAAGATTGAGATCAGTAAGGATTTGTACAACTTCCAGAAGTATTCCATGTTTATTTGCACTATCAACCTGAACAATTCACAAATCAGAATAAACATCAAAAGGGACCATAAAGAGAGAGAGATTAAAAAAAAAACTCACAAAGGCAAAAAGTGATGGTCAAAGAAAGAGTGCACACAAAGAAAAGAACCAAAGCCATACATACCCTTATCACAGTTGCATTCTTGCAGGCTTCATTATCAATCACAACCCTGACAAGTGAACAAAGCGGCTCAAATCTCAATACAACTTCAGTTCAAAGCATAGTTTTTTTTTTTTTTTTTTTTAAATAAATAAAAGAAAATTAAGAATACTATTAAGACCAATGAAGAAGAAGAAGATGAAAATGGATACCTGGGTGGATTCATTCTTCGAATGAGTTTCTCATATTCATCATCACTATCGTGTGAATAGCTCATATTGACCTCTGAAGGTAAAAACAAAAAATTTGTTAGATTAACAACAACAACAACAATTAAAAATAACAGAAGGGAAGAATAATAAAAATAGACAAATCAACGTTTATACTTGAATTACCATAACCAATCAAGACAAAGATACTCTCAACTCGAAAAAGAATGCAAGGAAAGAAAAAGATTAAAAGCAAATCACACTTCAAAAGGACTTCTTGCAAAACATTTCAAAACCCAGATACCCAGAAAATCAATTAGAGAGTTCAAATCAAAACACAAGTACTAGAACACAGATTTGGAATTATCCAGACTCTCAATTAAAGATGAAGGAAATAACCCACAAAAACAAACACTAACCACAACTACAATGAACACCACACCACCACTCACCTAACTCATAACTATACAGCAACCAAGAAAAAAAAAACACAAACCAATGATTATTACCAGGAACAAAAACAAACACTGAAACTCATGAAGAAAAAAAAAATCCCATAACCGAAAAACAGAGCACGGAAAACAAAACAAAAAATACAGCACCTACCCATCACAATTCTTGAGGAATAGTTATCTTCAACACACACACACCCCTTTAAAAGTTTATTTGGTTCTTCTCTGAATACACGCAGCACAAGACTTGCTGTATTTTGTATAATGAACAACAACAGCAACAAAGTAACACTATATATATATATACACACAAAAGAAGAAAAAAAATGGTTGGGTTCAGAGATCTTCTAATTAGACTCTCTTGATCCCACTCTCGTTAAAGGAAACAAATATATTTTATTAATAATATAATATAATTAATTAAGTAAATAACCCAAAACACACATTAGTTTCTAAATCGGACACCAGACACGATACTGCAAAACCCGGAAGGTTTGGGTTTCAAAACAAGAAAAATACAAGTATTGAGCGACACATACGCACATACAAATATATATATATATATATATTTTTTAAGGAAAAAATAAATAAATAAAATTTTCTCCCTTATTTGTTTTTCTATTTTAATTATACGCTCCGATTCAGTATAAATATTTTATAAAATCTTTTTATCGAGTTCTTTTTTTCTAATTTAAATATTCGATTTAATATATATATAATTATTAATGAAACAAATAAAATAAAGTTGTAAAATCATATCTATTTTAGTTATTATAACTAATTTCAGAACTTTTAAAATAAAATTATCAAACTTATGTATATTGATTTTGAGTTATACAAAAATTTTAAAAGTATAATTAACAAAACATATGTTGATTAACTTTACAGCTGATTATTTCTCCAGCACAAATAGGTAATTATTATAAAAGTTATAGCAATACCAAACTGGCATAGAGTCTGTGTGCATGCCGGATTGCCGGTTCGCCGGTTCTAAACTATCCAGGCGCATTTTAGATAGGAACCTACTTGACAGCTAGAGTGCATTGGTGGGTTTGATTTTTCATTCCACGCGCTTCAGTAAAGGCGTGAGAACGACACCGTATTGGAAATTTCTAAATTAGCTGTCCTTAAACTAGTCTATAATCTATATTATAGTTTTCATTAATAATTTTATAATAATCCTAAAAGTCTGGGCACATATTACAACTTGTAATGAGACTAATTAGTTTATATAGTCTCTATATTCACTCTTTGGCTAGTGGTAAATATTGAAATCTTCCAAGTTTTTAATGGAATAATAAAATTTCATCATGCGTATTTATCGTTATAAAAATATTTGACCGCTCATTTAATTTATTTTTATAAATAATTAGGAAATATATTTCCAATATAAAATTTATTTTAAAGCAATTAAATATATCTGAATCTTTTATATAACTATTGATAAAAGAAAAAAAAAAATCTTTTGATAATGTTTCCTTCATAACCAAATTTTATTTTCTCAGGCAAACATATGTGCACCATTTTTTTTTTTTTTTTTTTTTTTTTTTTTTTTAAGAACAATGGTTGGTAATTGGTATGGTTGGTATGGTAAGTATGGCAATTTGATGTGCATGGAGTAGTAGAGTACACTTAATAGTGGGGTAAATATGGCTTTTTAAGTAGAGCTTTTGAATTAGACAATATGAGATTGGTTTACAATGTGTTTGGTATGGTTTTTCAATTTGAGCTTTTAAAGTAAATCTTTTTTGTAGTAGAGCTTTTAATGAGTAGAGCTTCTAACAAAAAAGGCTTTTGGTTGTGTAAATTACAAAAAAGGTGTTGACAATGTAATTTTAGAAATAGCTTTTGGTTGAGTGAATTACAAAAAAAGTGTTGATAATGTATTTATAATGAAAGAGTTATAGTAGAATATATAAAATTTATAAAGGGTAGTTGAGATAATTCAAATGTTTTAAAAAAACTTCTTGGAGAAGCCCAAATTTTAAGCTTCTCCAAGTAGACATAAAATGGCTTTTTTAAAGGGTAATTGAAACAATTCATATATTAAAAAGGTTGTTTTACTTTTTGCCAAACAACTAAAAAAAACTTCAAAATAGCTTATAGCATTAAAAAGGCACTTTTGATTCTTTCAAAAGCCATACCAAACATACACTTAATGGTAAACCCCTCACACCTAAATCCAATAAGTTGTGGGATTGAGTCATACACCCAATTACAAAATATTTTAATAGTTCAAAAAAAAAAATGTAAAGCTTTAGGATTAGATCACTAATAGCTAGAGCTTTTAACAAAAGGTTAAATAAAATGGTTGGCTCCTCTAATTCACCTCCCGCGGGGGATTGATAAGGGGGATAAAGACTTGATTGGAGTTGTTAGTTGATTGTTAGGTTCCCAGACTAGGGTTAGGATAGGACCGTCGTAAGCAAACAAAGCAGTCGTAAGCGGTGGGGGGTTTGAGAGCGCGAAAGCACTCCGCCATCATACGTAGGGATCTAAGGGGAGTTTGGGGGGTTGAGCATGATCTTGCTTGGTTTCAACGGTTTAGCTCCTATCTATCTCGCATTGGTTTTCGTTGGTTTTCGTTGTAGCCGTGCTGACTCCTCGATGTTTGTAATTGGTACACTTATTCTTCTGCTTTATGTCAATGACAGAATGTTTGTTGGTGATCATTCTTGCCCTTCTTCAGCATTTTCTTACTCAGCTTGGCATCATAGCTTCACGAGGGAAAGCGATGCTGCCTACTCTACCGCAAAAGGGGGCCGCTTTCTTCCCCCAAAAAATGCCAGTTCCGTGCTTTAAGTTAATAAATTGTTTGATAGAGTGGTTTTCTGCTAAAGGGTTCCTTATTTTAATTTCGGTTAAGGACATGATGAAATCACATTGATTTTATGAATTTTGATCAGATTATTATTATTATTATTATTTTTATTTTTTGGATGATAAATTCAATGAAATCTACCTATGAATAAACGTTTATAATTTTTCAAGCATTGGAACTATTTTTCATGATTTTTTATATATTTCACCCATTTCCCGATGCCTTCATATTTAACAAAATCAGGATAAATAGTTATAGTGCCTGAAAAATTATCAAATTTTATTCATAAGTAGATTTTATTGAACTTGCTATCTATAAAAAAAAATCATATCAAAATTCATAAAATTTGATATAATTTCAATAAGGTTCTTACCTAAATTAAAATAAGGGATCCCAAGAACCACTGTTGTGTGACAATATATCTTTTTTAAAAAATAAAAATAAATAATGTTTGGCAATATATCTTTAAAAAAAGCTTTTAGTTGTATAAATTAAAAAAAAAAAAAAAAAAAGCAGTGATAATGTATTTATAATGAAATAGGCATATGTTAAAATATCTAAAATTTATAAATGATATTTGAGACAATTTATATGTTAAAAAAATAATAAAAAATCTTGGGAAAAGCCTAAATTTTGGGTTTATCTTAATAGACATAAAATAGGGTTTTTTATGTTAAAAAACTCTTTTTGTGTTTTTTTTCAAAAAAAAAAAAAAAACACAAAAACACTTAAAAAGCTTTTCAAAAAAAATAAAAAATAAAAATAAAAATAAAAAAAAACTCTTCTTGCTAGTAGAGAAGTCAGTTTTGTTTCGAGTTAAAAAAAAAAAAAAAGATAATAAAATAAAAAGTAAACTTTATATATATCCTTACTATATAAAAAGGAAGAGTTGGTCGGTGAGATTCTAGCCTTCTTTTTTTGTTTGAATGTAAAATTACAGATATAACCCTTAAAATTTATATAATTACATCTAAAAAATTACAAATACTATCCTTAAAGTTTATACAATTACTAAATATATAGGTTTTAGTAGGATTTTGATTATAACATCCCTTAGATTTTCTTTAAAAGTCAAATGACAAACACAAGCCTTCGAGTTTGTAGAATTAATTAATAAACATGTCTTAGTAATAGTAACACAACAGGGATTGTATAGTAATTTTCAAGATTTATCTTAATTTACAATTTTAAATAGGTTAAATCATTGTTAAATAGTTTACCCAAATTATTATGAATTTAGATTGAATTTATTTGAGCTTGTAGAATTACTTAATAGAAATGTCTTAGTAATAATGACACATAATGATATGGACTAGACCTAAATTAATAGGTATTTGGATTGATGATTATTTTATATTGTAAAATGAGATAGCGGATGAAAATATAATTTTATATTTAATGACTTGAAAAGGAATAAGAAATATTATAGGGGTATAAATTTAATTTGATATGCAACTTGATGACTTAAATATAAATATATATACAGGGGAAATTTGTAAAGTGAAAAAATAAAATAAAATGGATTTGACTGCAAGCGGTGGATTCATCTGATAAGGAAGATATGGATATTGGTTATTAAAGATTTAAATAATCATTTCATCACAATCTATGCAATTTAGTCGAAAAATACTTTTGGATGTAAAAAAAATATAATTTAGTTGTTGAATTTAAATTGTTGAGATGTTCAATAAAAGTTGCAAACAATTGTATATAGATCACCATTGTTAAATCATCGTGAGAAAAATCTCTTTTGAGGCAAGTGTAGAAAAGCTTCTTGTCAAACCCATGAATTTAAGACTTCTTCAGGGTGTTATATCAATGTAATAACATTTACATGAATTAAAACTATACTGTGTTATATTAACATCTCTTATTTTTCAAGGATATGTATATTTGTAAATATGAAACTCAAATACAAATTTAAGCACATGCCTTGCATGTGCCCCAAACCTAGTATATATATACACACCAAGGGGTCGTTTGTTTTTTTGTTTGAATTTTGAACAGTCCTGACTTTTTTTACTGAAACCTAAATCTAAATGACACGTTTGTTTTTTTTATATTTTTATTACCTCTGAATAGAATGTCAATTTGCTTGTTTTTTCAAATATAAAATGGTTTAAAAACAAGTAATTTGACATTTATACCCTTATTATTATTAATTGTTATATATTTTCATTTTATATGTTACAAACAACTAAATAAAAATAATTTAACAAATCTTAAACCATTTTTATGTAATAATTGAAATATATTATTCATGATTAAGATGTGATAAATAATAATATTTTTTTTAAATAATGGTTTTGATTTTTTTTTAAAAAATGTGATTAATGTTTTTTTTAGATGTTTATCATAAGTAATAGGTTAAAAAAAATAAATTTGTACAATATTAAATTATGATAAAATTGGAAATATGCTATCTTTAGCAGGATAATTTTGGAATAAAATATATTAAATGCAATCTAGTAATTTGAAATTAAGTTAAAAATCAGGATTTTAACTTTTTATTTTAAATTATTTTTTGGTATTTTTAATTGTTTGACCACTTACAAAAACAAACAAAACAAATTAATAATTTCAATCCGCACCTATTAGGTTTTAACTACAAAAAACAAACGACCTCCAAGTATGTTTTAAGCATGCTATCAATGTCCAAAAATTTTTTATATATATATATATATATTTGAAAAAAAAAATATTCAATTACCTTATGTAGTAATTGGTAATTCTACTTTGTCCAAATTTGGTCTAAAACCCAATAATTTCAATCATTCAATTCTAATACAAAGAAATCAATGATCCACGTCATTCGGACACCGTATTTGGTTATCAAATTTGGACAAAGTAGAATTATTGTTTAGTTATTTGTTTAATTATTTTGTTTTCCACGTCATATTGTTTTTCTTTCAAACATGTTAATTATAAAAAAATAAATTAAAAAGTAACTTTCTTTATTCTGTTTTCTACAAGATATATATTTTTTTGAAACAAAATAAATAAATAAATATATATATATATATATATATATATATATATATATATATATATATATATATATATATCTTGAAGAAAACAGAATAAAAGAATTATATATTTGATATCCATAAGTTCCATATGATAGTATGTTGGAAGAACAAATAATTTTACTTGGTTATTGTGTGGCACAAGTTATATATAGACTAAAATCTTTTTTTATATAAACATTTTAAATATTTGTTCCCTACCTATTATGTTCCCAATATGATTTTTGCGGCAATATTAAGATTTTATTATCATCGCTATCAATGTCCCCACTTTTATACCTAAAATATGGTTTTGAAGATTTCACACTATCATTATGTCGATTTTTTCCTATTTTTCCTAATATTAAAAAAAAATATATATCAGAAATACTTCCCCACAATCATACAATTATGATGCATGGTTATACATAAAAAAAGTTTCAAACTATTTTATTTACCATGATTATTATTATTATTATTTTAATATATCATCCGCGTATGACAATTCGAACCTACGCCATTATCAGGTGTCATCATACTGAATAAGTGCTCTTTACCGCTAAGCTACATTGGACGATGATTTTTATTTAATACTTAAGGGCTGTTTGTTTTTTTCACTATAAGACTTATTGCCTCTTATATCTTAAATTAAGATAAATCAATTTGTTTGTTTTTCCAACTTATATCTTATTTTAAGATATATATGTCTTTTAGTAAAAGTGAAATTTTTTGACTTTTATCTTATTCAAAAAGTGATATAATAAAGTTTTTTAGTAAATTTTCACAAATGTCTTATAACAATTCATACATTTATAATTATATATGCACATAATAAAATCCTAAAAATCAATTTTCCAAAAATTTCCAAATTTGAAAAACCCTAATACAACCTAATCAAATTTATATTTGTAATAAGTCATTCAAAATGAAAAAAACAAACATATCAAGACTTATTCATATGTCTAATAAATTAAGGTCTTATAAGATTTTAGATAAAAAAACAAACAACCCCTTACTCTTTAATGAGACAAACATATATATCAAATAATATCATATTTATATTGTTGTGATATTTAGGTAATACATTTACCTAATAAAAATATATTATGTGCGGATAGATATCCAAATATATTTTAGGGATGTGTCATTTAGTCATAGCCACCAAATTAATTAGGTAGATAGATTGGTTTCTTTCCGATACTAAGAAGAGTTAGTTAGATAATTGTGTTAATAATAACTGTCGTTCAATGCAGTTTGATGGTAAATGATGTTAATTATTGTAACAATATTTTAGATTCGAATTGCCACGCTGAATATGGTATGTCATACTGATATTTATGCACACATCAAACAGTGTGTCTATTCTACTTCTACATGTATAAAATCTACTTATAAGGATGTCTACATCTATGATTATGTGTCACACTTGTATTCAATTAAAATAAGCAAAAAAGATTTTAAAGCCGCTCCCCATATAGGAATATAGGAGCACACTGTATATCGTGTATTTATATATGGAATTTGGATCCCTTCCTCGCATCACCTTGTTCTCATCTAAATCAATGGTTTTGATTAATTCTATCTTTTAGTAGAGTAAATACATAAAAAATAATAAATGTAATTTAGACCTTTGATTTGTTATATTAGATACAGTGACAAAATATTATGGATGTGATGATAATATGAGAACAATAAAAGTGATAAGAGGTTCTATATATCGGTCCCGTTCTGGTCGGTATGCACTGATGTAACTACGTACACATCATTACCAATATATGTGGACCACTGATTATGGAGAAGTTTTGACAAATGCATACACTTTGAATCAAAGTATGTAAATCTAATGGTTCACATCCAACGCACTGATGAAGTTATTATAGACAACTAGTAATTAAAATGGGTAAGACAAAGTTGGGCTAGTGATTTGCTATTTACAACTACACAATGAGGCTATGAATTCGAGTAATTATTGTAATATTTAAAATAAAATAAAAAACTAGTAATTAAAATGTTTAAATTGTTTTTTAAAAAGAAAATATATATATGTTCAAAGAGCTGAAATTGTGGGAGGTTTGAAATTTGCGAGACAAAGCTGGCGACAGGTATATAATATAATAAGCAAATCGTTCACAAGGCATAAAATCCCTCATAATTTGCTTTTGTGAAATGTTACTTTCTCTTTATGAACCCCACTACGTATCAAACTTCAATTTATGCATCCATTTCCATCCCCGCTACCCTTTCATTTTCAGAAAATGAAATCAAATCATAATTTATTATATTCCTTTTCATATAATAATATATATATCCACCGGATTCGGTACTGTAATTGTCTCAAGATTCATTACAAGTCTTCCTCAACCTCTGCAGCAAGAGGACCCTAGCCATTAATAAATATTGAATTTACTATTGAGATCACAAGCTTTGTATATTCCTCGTCATATCTCACATTTCCTGAACCCTGAATTTATCGTAATAATTCAAAAACAAAAAGTTAAAATCTGAGCAGTAGCAATGGGGGGTTTATAAATTATAATATAAGAGAAAAATGAAATGAATAATTATTTAATAAAAATGCATATGGATGGTCAGTGGTCTGCGGTAAAAAAGGATAAGAAATATGGATATTAATGGGAGCACATGGAGATGGAATAGTTGCTGTATGGGTCAACATTTGGTGTGCCCGCACACACGCGTGTCTTACGGTGGATGCCGGCCTCACGTGTTCCCATCTTCTCTTCCCAACACCACTCCTAATCCACCTCCATATGTTGGGAGAATGCAACACCATTTGAATGAATTCAACCCCACTCCTAAATCCTAATCCACCCCCATATATTTACTAATCGGGAATTATAACAAAGGTAATTAAATTTAATTCCTTATGTGTGAGTACTGTGTTTATTAATAGCGCGTTTACTAGTCAAGAATACTAATGAGAAAGAGAACTTAATTATGAATTCTCCCCTTATATCTAAGGAATCAAGTTCCCTTTCTTGATTTCTTTTTCCATAGAACTTGATTTTCTTTTATTTCATTAATGGTTAGTAAACAGCCATAAAATCAGTTGAGAATCAAATTATGTTGATCCTACATACAAATCAAAAATTAAGTTCCACCTCTCTCCTATCTAAGAAATCAAGTTCCCTTTCCTGATCCTCTTTTTCGTGAAACTTGATTCACTCTCATTTTATTCTTGATTAGTAAACGTGTCCTTAATAAAAATTTGGATTTTGATAAAAAAAAGATACAACTTGAATCCAGACTACTGAATTTCAATGATGACGGTACGAGAGGCTTACAAATTACAATACCAATGTACCCAACATATATTGAGAAGTATATATTTTTCTTTTTTCTTGCTTAAGTAGTTAAGTATCCATAATTAATTGCTAATCTTAAATGCCATGTCTCATGAGTCATGAGTACTACTACTAGCAAACAAAAATATTCACAAGAGATGAGAGATGGTCCATAATCCATTGATATAGGAATTGTGGGTGAGAGTCGGGTGTCTTCCACCTAAAGAGTGGCGATAGAGTGATGTAAATTATGTAATTGCGATGGAGGTGGTGCTACGTCTATGCGACGGCCACTTTTAAAGAAATACAAGAAAACGTCACGGCGTCTACCATTCGACATGTTAACACATTTGCAATCAGCACGTACAGATAAAATGAGGCAGATAACTCAAGTCTCGGAATTTGTCTCACCATGCATGCCTCTTGAGTATGTGTTGATACATTACCATATATGTATAAACTGGGGAAATTATAATTTCCCCCCCTGAGGTTTTGCCATATTAGATAAACTGGTTCCTCCAGTTTCGACCTTGTGGTTAAAAGCCACATGCTCTAACCAACTGAGCTACCCCAACTCATTGTTGAGTGTTTGTTGATTTAAATGCATATATATAGTTTTATAATTTGTTTAAAATAATTTAAATTTGTTAATATAATTTAAAATAAACTCATATATATATATATATATATATATATAATTTAATATAAACTCATATTTAATAATAATATATAAAAATAGATTTATAAAAAAGAAAAAGAAAATAAGAAAACAAAAGGAAACCCGAAATTTCAGAAAATCCAAAAAAAATAAAAAAAATCAAAGCCCGTAAATTATTATTTATTTATTTTTTTGTTGAATTTTTTTCCTTTTCAAAAAATATATTATTTCAATTTGATAAAAAAAAAAAACCCCTCAGAAAATCAAAGCCCATAGATTGAATATGGAAAAAAATCAAAGAAGGAAAGAAAGAAAGAAAGAAAAATAATAATAAAAAAATTCTTTTTTATTTTTTTATTTTTTTTCCTTTTGTTTTCTTATTTTATTTTTAATAAATTGTTTTTATATATTATTACTAAATATGAGTTTATTTTAAATTATATATATGATTTTATTTTAAATTATATAAACAAATTTAAATTATTTTAAACAAATTATATAACTGTATATATACGTTTAAATCAACAAACCTTTGACAATGAGTTTGAGTAGCTCAGTTGGTTAGAACATGTGGCTTTTAACCACAAGGTTGAAGATTCAATCCGTTTATCTAATATGGCAAACCTAAGGGGGAAAATGATAATTTTGTTATAAATTGCTTACCATTTTCATGGTGATCGTACACATATATCCAACCATCCAAGTGCCCTCCTAATCAGCCTTTTTTTTGAAAAGCAAACACATTATATAATTGGAAATTGAGTCAATCACATTTTGCTTACAAGTTACAAGTGCCCAAACATCTAATTGCATTTGCACACTTGCAACCTTTTCTTCTGTTTACTCTTCCGATTTTCATAATCTTAACCCTCTCACTAATGAAATAATGACATTTAGATGATCAATTTTTCTCTCATGAGTATATATTTTGAGTATACTAATACACATCATTACATTTTTTGCCATGTCAATAACATAACTTCAATCATAATAATATACATGACAAAAGTGTAGTGATACGTATTAGCTATTACGCTCAAAATGTGTGTTCATGAGAGAAAAATTGTTTATATGATACCAATTACTTATTATATTAAATTTATAATTTTTATTCTTGTGTTTAACACTATTATTAAATGCTACAAGTTATGAATCGCAGCAAGCAAGTGCTAGTGATAATCATTTTTTTATCGAGGAATTATCAATTTAGTTCCTAAATTATCATGCAATAGCACTTTTCTACTTGCATGTCATAGCTTATTTAGTTCCTAAAAATTTAGAGACCAATTTTGTCGCTTTTACTAATGTCGCAAACTACTTAGCTCATGTTAACCTAATAAACGAGTGATGTTATTGACAATCCGTTAAATATCTTTTTACACTCCATTTTTTTTTTATAATTAATTATAATTTTATTCTAATTAAAATTACTAAAGATGATAAAGAAATTCTAAACACAATACAAAGCTATTTTTAGACTCCAATATTATTATTATTAACTATCACAAACTCTAAATCATTTTTTTTTTTTTTTAATTTCATTAAAGTTTTTTTTTTAGTCTGAAATAATAAGGAGTAATTTGCAACAACAAAAAAAGGAAGCAAAAAATAAATGAAGAAAAATGATTTATGTGTATAGTGCATATAGGGATAGCAAAATAACCCGCGGGGATGGAGCCTCGCGGGGACCCGCACTTATGGGGTGGAAATGGGGACAGATAATAAAACCCGCAATGTGTGTGGGGCGGGGTTGGGTTTTGTAATCCCCCCCCCCCCCAAAAAAAATATAATATTTATTTACTTTATTATTTAGTTCAATGTTTATATTTTAAAATGATAGAATTTATTTATTTAGTTTTGAGATTTATATTTATGCCCCCCCCCCTAAAATATAATATTTATTTACTTTATTATTTAGTTCAATGTTTATATTTTAAAATGATAGAATTTATTTATTTAGTTTTGAGATTTATATTTATGAGATGATTTTTAATAGTTTTTTGGAATTACTTTATATATTATATCATATTTATTGGGATATATATTTATTATTTTAATAAATAAATTTTTTTGACAAGGTTTTAATAAATAATTTAAATAAATAGGTTAAATTGGGTGAGGATGGGGAAAGCATACCCCACCCCACCTTGCCCCGCTCCAACTATTGAGGGGTTTTATGAGAGAATGAATTTTCAAAAAATAAATGGGACAGGGTGCGGGGAGGGTCACCCCACCCTGAACCCGCCTCATTATCATCCCTAAGTGCATACCTTTAAGATATCTCTTTACACAACTCTAGGTTGTTTGTTTGTTATTGAGTTTCTTTTCTTTTTTTTCCTTGAAAACCGATACCATTTGAGTTAGAGATCTATCAGGATACGATGAGATTAGAATATTTCTAATTCAAACAAAGTTCAGGATGTCACTTCCTCCCTAAGGGAATGGTCTCCCCACACTTGGAGCCTGTTTCATTAATTTAATGTTAAGAATATGAAAATTTTATAAAGTAACAGTTAAAGCACGAGAGAGAATCCTAAAATTGAGGAATCATCTTTGACAAAACCACTGCCAACTGCAAACGACCATTCTAACTGTCTTCCAAAGCGTCACTAAAACTATTAATTAACCCATACATCTAATCATTGTAGGTAACCTCCGATAACCCTTCAGTCAACGGTCAAACAGATTAGACTAATACACGAGCAAGTTATTTTTATTTTTTATATATTTTTTGGGAAAAGCACAGGTGCACGTGACATGAGGCAGACCCCGTGAGCAGATTTACATGTGGATCCAGCATGGCAGTCACGCACGCAACACGTGTGGGTCATAAGTGGCCAAGTGGGTCATAAATAAATATATATTCTTTTTTTTTGTTTTCTTTTTTTCAATATTATAATAACAAAAATAACGCTCTCTTTAAGCATACGAAAGGTCGTTTTGGTTCGTTGCCAGTTCATCATCCACGTCAGATAAAGCTAAAAAAAAAATAAAAAGCCGATATGGGGTGCGATTTTGACGTCGGCAACTGGTCCCTTTTTTGTTATTTAAAATTTACTTTTTTTTTTTTTTTTTGGGCAAATTTTAGATTGGAACCGGTTTCCAACAGCTATGGACCATGTTATGAGAGTGGATCCATAAATTTGGAACTTGCCAGATCATATGAGACATATCACATATGGCAAAATATGATTTTACTTTTTATTTTTTTTATTTTTTTAATTAATTTAGTTCGTATCCATATCAAGCGTGTTTTTGCCTGGAGAAAAACTTGGGTGCACCCTGTGCACCAATCACCACCATTGCTAATTGGTGCACTGAGCCACTCACAATGAGGTATGTGGTAACTTTTATTTTTAATATATATATATATATATATACAGAAATTTTATTATCAGTTCGAACTGACAAAAGTTATATCAGTTCCTTACATATGGGCCACTGGATTTAAATACTTTGACTTGGCTGTATGCACTTATCAGTCAAAGTATTTAAATTCAGTGGCCCACATACAAGGAACTGATATAACTTTTGTCAGTTCGAACTGATAATAGAAAGACTGTACATATATATGTATGTGGGCCACTGGATTTATATACTTTGACTGATAAGTGCATACAGCCAAGTCAAAGTATTTAAATCCAATGGCTCATATGTAAGGAACTGATATAACTTTTGTCAGTTCGAACTGATAATAGAATTTCTGTATATATATATTGAAATATATACTATTACATAAATCATGGGTTTTTTTTAGGCAGGGAAAGACTCGAACCCGTAAACTCGTGGTGTAAGTGTGTGGGATTTTACCGCCATATAAATCTCATCTCGTTAATTTTGTAGTGGTTCGGTGCACTACTCAACACCCAATATTTTCTCTTTTGCCTTGAGGTTTTTCACTGAAAACATTTATTTCGAGATTTATCACAAAAAGCTAGAATTAATGTTCATGGAAGACGATGTCGTGTCTTTAATCAAATTTTTTTTTTCACAAATAATGCGAATGCAAGAAAGCACATGCAGTATATCATTTAAGAAGCTAATATAACAAACAAAGTTTAGAGAAAAATTAATGTACTTAAGACTTGGATAAACCATAGAGCAATAAAGTTTTTATTTTATTTTATTTTATTTATTTATTTTGGACAATATCTATTAATTCGGGATTAAGTATTTTTTTAAAAACTTTTACCATTGGTAGGATTCGAGCCGCTGACCAATAGAGCAATAAAGTTGCTTATAAACTTGATAATATTGTATTTTGATGATGAAAAATTAGTTGATTTACCTAGATTTAGAGATAGAGGTAGTAAGTGTGAAATAGATTAGAGGGAAATTGTAAAAAAAACATAAAATGTGAGGCCTATTATGTTCATTTTTTGGGTACCGGTTGCAATTATCAAAACTAGTTTTGTAATAAATAATTTTTTCTTTTAAAAATGTTTCTTTAAACGATTTTTATTTATTTTTGTCAATTTTCTCATTATCAAATTGTAATTTATAAAAGTGAACTTTCTCAATTCTTCATTGTGTTCAAAATTTAAGTGTGAAAAAGACCACTATAGGAAACATTAAAATGTATTATTCTTAAAATTTCCCCTTTTCAAATGCATTATTAAAATAAATAAAAAATAATGTAAGAGCAACTCCAACGTTATGCCAACATGGCTTAAATTACAATTCCTCAAGAAAAAAAAAAAAAAAAAAAATTTGGTATAAGAATATTTTCATAATTGTGTAAAGTTTGATGTTGTACATCGGAGTTGGTCTTAGGTCATCTCCAACCGGTCTTCAATTTTTTCTTTAATTTGAAGACTGAAAATGGAATATTCCATATTCATAATTTTATTACTCTAATCATTCTATATTTTACAATCTCTAAACAATAAAATATTATTATTTTACTTTATAAATAATATTTCAAACTTTCTTTAATAAAATTGTTTCTACATTATCTTATTAGATAATAATTAAAATATAGTCAATATTATACTCGGTTGAAAGATCTCAACAAAATATTCCTAATCGTATAATTTTTATACTAATTACATTTATAAATAAAAAATTATATATGATTAATTGAGTTTACTTAAAAGGTGAAAATTAAGATGAAAAGAAAAAAATAATAATATTTTAATCAATAGTGAAATGAAGATCCAATTTTGGATCTTTAATTTTGAAGAACCAAATGCCATCTTCATTTTATCATCTTCATTTTGAAGGATGGTTGGAGTGAATATTTTCTTCATTTTGAAGAAATGAAGGATGGTTGGAGTTGGCCTTAGGTATTCCACAATTTGTATTTTCCTTAATTTAAAAATATAATTGATGTAACAATTGTACTCATGTGTGTTATACCACTAATGCTAGACAATCCAAAAATTTAGTCTAAATGTCAAGTCAAATGATGTGGTAAATAGTTTTTTCATTAATCACATCATCCCATGTTATGTAGGATAATGACAAGTCACTTGTCACATCATTTGAGTTGTATAGAATTACACGTCCTTTAGTGTTCTCCTGACCTAATCGATTTTCCCGCCAAGTTTAATCCTCCCAAGCTTGAGAAGTTAACAAATAAACAAAAATTTAAAGGGGCCCCTATATATGCCTATCGATTGAAATTTGAAGGCAACCCAAAAGGCCGAGGGCGAAGGATGGTCCCCCTCCGGGCTCCGGCCTCCTCAGTCCTCAAAGGTCTGTACAGTTTTCGAAACCAAAACGCGGCCACGTAATAAATGAAACGACGATTCGGGCACGTTACCCACACCACACACAACACATTATGGTCCCCACAACTACTGCACTGTTTTTTGATTCTCTTTAGAGTTTAGATCCTCCTTTCAAACAACGTCTGAGTTCTGAGTTCTGAGTTCTGACTTGATTGATAGATAACATAACATATTAAAATGCAACTTGGTTTGAAGACGTTTTATTTGACGGCTGATTTTGTTGTCCACTTCCCCAGAAATGCAAGGAAGAAAATCTTTTCTTCGTATTCTTGTGAGATTCCTCTGGACGACTTCTGCTTTTCAAGCCCCTATTATTATCTAGATCCCCACTCAAAACCACGTTTAGTGTAAATTTAGTTCGTTAAATTGGCTTTAAATTTAAATTTTCATCAAAGTACTGAATTGTAAAAGGCCCTTTATTTGCTTGACTTCTTAGTAGACATTCAATTCGAGCTTTATGTTTGATTTCGATAGATCTCAATAGCCCTTTAACCTGTTTGATATCAGATTTATTTATTTTAAGAAAAAACTATATTTCCATTTTTATTTTTATTTTTTTGAAAACTGACACTATTATAAATATATCGAGACTTAACGATATTAGGATCAATAAGATCAATAAACACAGTTCGGAATGCAACTCTCATTCAAGGAGATCAGTCTCCCCGGCCACACTTAATGGTGGGCAAAGGTGGGCATATATTTATAAAACCAGGGTTGAACCCTAGTGGTGGAGCTTCATTTTGAAGTATCCAACTACCAAGACAATAAATCCTTCGTTAATGAAGCCCTACCCCCAACCTCGGTTAAATTTGTACTGATTTGGTGGGTTGGACTTGTTATTATAAATTTGTACTGCTCCAATAACACCATGAACAATAGCTAGGGTCGTGTGATGATACAAAGTACAACACTTGAGGCAGTGTGGAAACCACGTCATTCAAAGTAGAATTAGAGAGAGACAACAGCTACGAGACACCCATGACCCATGAATACATATATATTGGCAACAACCAAAACCCAATAGGCAATAATAATAACAACGAGCATCGATGATCGATCACTAATTATATTTATTTATGAAATTTGGTGCCACCTAACTTAATAGCACCTATATATATGCAAATTGCAATGCAAAGCTAACTTTTCTTTGCTTGGTATAAAAGCTATCATCCATCGACATAATAAAAACTCTGCAGTTAGGCCCCTTTTTAAGCCTAGTAAGATTTGTTAGTTGAGAGGTGGGCAGAATTAGTTATTCTCCTTAATTCAACAAGCAATATTAATTAATTACTCCTTTACTCTCTAAGCAAACACTTATTTTATAGCCAGCTAACATTAATAGTTTGGTTTTAGTCTTTTAGGTATATATATTGCATGAATTTTCCATCACGTGGAAGAAAAACTTAACTAATGAAGAAGATTTGTACCCTCAAGTACCCAAATTATTTGGAGCAAATTTACAGTGTACGTCCAACTTGTTAATGTCAATTAATGAAGAACAATTAATTAGAGCACCTAATTCACCAGAAAGCAAAACAAATTAGAGCATGATATACACGTTGGAATACTTTATAGCAACATGTGCCATATTATCAACCAAGCACCTCAAATTTGCTTTTCTTTTAGCTAGAAAAGAACACTGCAAACCAACCACCGTCCCCGTTTCAAAATGATAATAAAATGTACATAAGATTCACGAGGTTGATCATAATATTGCATTAAAATGATTAATATCTTAAGTTACGCGCATGCAGTTGTTCATAGCTAATAACATATGGACCAGAGACGTGTGATTTGTTGGCATTTCTAAGTTTACGAGAGGGGACCCTCTTTTTTGTACAAAAAAAAAAAAAACTTTTGTATAGGATGAGCTAATAAACATATATGTAATAGGTCCGATCCAGGGCCGGTTATCAGATTTTGGGAGCCCGAGGCAAACTATAAAAATGAGGCCCCGACTTTCTAACGAATTCAACTATTCTATAAGCGAATTACTTACAATTGTTTGAATTCTTGAGATTTCGTGTCTGGATTTTTGCATGAGGAGAGCTTCCAAGAACACTAGAATTAATTTCAAATTATTTTTCGAATGTCTGATATGCAATTTGATCTGTTGTAGATGTGGCAAGTATAATAATTGTGTTTCTTTTGTAGGTCTTTAAAAAATATATATATATATATATATATATATATATATATACAGTCTTTCTATTATCAGTTCGAACTGACAAAAGTTATATCAGTTCCTTGTATGTGGGCCACTGGATTTAAATACTTTGACTGACAAGTGCATACAGCCAAGTCAAAGTATTTAAATCCAGTGGCCCACATGCAAGGAACTGATATAACTTTTATCAGTTCGAACTGATAATAGAATTTCTGTATATATATATATATATATATATAAAAGATGGGTCTTTAAGTGATAATGTGATATATGGCCATATGGGCTGTTTTTAAAAAAAAAACTATACATGGGTCTCCAAACTTATTTTCAAGCTGAAATACACAATGTTTATTTTAAAGAGTGACCGATATTTGCACCTCGTAAAAACTGTATGTAGACCCCTAAATTAGTATTTTTTTTTTAAATCCAATAATACCCTTAATTGAGTAAAATTACTAAGAGGATTAATTGTTTGTTAGTATACCCACCAATAATTATTAATTACTTTCCTATTTTAATCTTTTGTAATTTTTTTTCCTATTAATGGTTTGATATTAACATATATCATAAAAACTCTTTCCATTTTAATAAATCCTAGATTCCCTTTTAAATATATTTTCAATCTTTTTTAAGAAAAATAAATCAAAATCATGAGACAAATTTGGTTGTGAAAAAAGTAAGTTTTAAATTAATTTTTATTATTTTTGTTAGAAGAACAAAATCATTATGTATATAAACAGACTTTTAAATTAACTATATTATCTATATATTTTTATTTCTTTTAAACACACTTTAGACTTTTTTTTAAATTTTTTTTAATTTTATTTTTTTTTATCAATATTAGATGTTCTATCTTGTCAAAAAAAAAAAAAAATATATATATATATATTATAGATGCTCTTCAATTTCATCAAACACTATATTTTTTTTTAATATCATTTAACATCTATCTACTTCCACATCAATTGGGACATAGCACAAATCTTGTATCCCAACAACTCTCTCAAACAGAAAGTGGTTCTCTATTAATAAAAAAATAATAATAATAAAAAAAAAATCTTAAAATGGATTTTTAACAAAAAATGGAGTTTGATTTTTAAAAAACTGAGAAGAGAAGAGAAGTAGGGAAGAGAAAGAATAGTAAGAGATTTAAAGGTAACTACAAAATTTGAAATAATAATAAAGTTGATTAAATAACATAATAATAGTTATAGGTGGTGTGTACTTACAAAATACATTATAGTATAATTAAGAAAGGGTATTTTTAGCATTAAGTGGCGTTTAATTACAAAATAGAGATTTAAAAAAAAAAATTTATAGATGTGATTACGAAAGGGGTGTAGATACAGTTTTTGAGGGGTGTCATTATCGCCACTCTATTTTAAAACTGAAATTTTGGGCCCTTAAAAAACGGAAGCCCTAGGTGGTTGTCTCGTGGGCCTACCTGCATTTTCTCTCTTTTGTCCCTTCTTTCTTCTCGGCCCATTTGAAACGAAAAAGAACTTTATCATAAAAACTCTCTCAGTTCCAAATTTGGGCTAACCCATTTCCTCAACTTAAATAATTTGGACTTCAAACTAATATATTTTTAAGAATTATATGGATTTGATTATTATATTTTGTTACGAAATTTTAGGAATTTTTAGGACTAATCTAATTTCAAAATCATAATGTAAGTGTTGTTTTGACTTGGTTTGAGCATTTACAAAGTAGGAATTTAGTTAAATTTTAACTAATGGCTTGTTAAAGTTTAGTTGCAACTTACAAGAAACCCCTAGTAGCTTATTGGCTTGTGAATACATAGTTGGAGCTTGAATTCTAAACATACTGAAATTGTTAAATCCAAAAAACAAAACAAAATTTGTATAATGAAACCTTGTATTTAGGCAAATAATACGTGAGCATAGGTGGGATATTTTTTCATTTTTGTTCAAATACTACAAATGTAAATGAAAACGTTGTTAATGCATTTATTTAAAATATGCATTTTGAAGGACAAGGTTGATTATGTATTTATGTCTCATAACTAGGTGTGTTTTTGTTTTTTTATTAATAAAATTTTCTCATACAATCGGGTTCATTTGAAAAATAATAATAATTCTAGCTTACCGTAATGTTGAATCTGGGTTACGTCCATGAATAAAAGGGTTAAGAATTTACCTTGAATCGAATTTTATCGATTCTAAATTCCTCTTTTGATTGGATTTTTATTGCTCGAATCTTCACTTGATGCTTTGAACACTTAGAGTCTTCCTTCCAATGATTAAGGGGGTGTATTGGATTGGGATTTTAATAGACAGTTTTTTGGGTGTAAGGATTTTATGGATTTGCAAGACTATTAGGATTGTTATGATTATATTTTTAGGATTATTAGGATTATATGAACTAGACTTTTAGGATTCTGAAAGAGTCTTCAGACTTTATTTATAGACTATTAGGATTATCTAGACTTTATTTCAAGATTTTTTGGACTTTTAAAAATATGGACTTTCAAAAATATGGACTTTCAAGAGTCAATTGTAGTATTCAATTTTCTCCCTAAGTTCCAGTGCTCTATTATATTGTTGAGGGCAGTCATTGAACAACAAAAATTGAATGAGAAACATGTATAAGCTATGAAGAGAAGTAATAAAATTTTAAAATATCTCATACCAACACATAACCTTCAGCTGGTTCGGTGACCATTTGTGCAGAAACAAGCTGAAGCAGCCATAGAAGAAACAAAAGAGATGTTCAAGAATTCCATTACCTTGAAGTAGCAAAACACAAATTTAAACAAGACAAAACTCAAAGACTTAGAAAGCAAATTCAAGGTGGGGGATTCATGGAAGATTCTTTTATTAGACTAGGAAAGAAACAGCAACAGAGCAAAGTCACTAGACCAAATTTTCTTCCATAAAATATCTTTCTCTAGGTAGTCATCCTTGACTATCTTGCTATTCAAAATACAACTAAAAAAAAAAAAAAAAACATACCCACCACCAGATTTTGCTATTATCTATCTGATTATCACTCCAATTATTCACATACCCACCACCAGATTTTGACATCAGTAGTTCACCACCATCTGATGCCCATTTTCAGCAACCACCATGATATTAAAAAAAAAAAATACAAAATTTTGACAACAAGAATACAAAATTACAAAATGTTAGAAGGGAAGATAATCAAATAAAATAAAATTACATCATGCGTTCATTAATCAATGTATGTTTATATGAAAAGGCAGTACTTGGACTTGATAGAGTATCTACAGTAATTTTAACAACCGTGGTCAGCATTTCCTATTTATCTACAATGAAATGACACCACGTCACCACAACCATTTTGTGCTTTGAAGCCCAAAGTCAGTTTAGGATTACAAAATCAGACATCTTCAGTAGTTCAACTTAGATAAAGCCTTTAGGGAGGCAAGAGTTTATGCATTGAAATCTACTACTGAGGCATGCACTACATTGGCTTCTGGTGGCAGACATCACACATTGTTGAAGTTCAATGAACAAAAACAAGTTTCAATTTATGATAGAGAAGCAAGACCAAACCTAAAATAAGAAACCAGTTGGAAGTTGCTAACAGACATGGACCCTAAAATTCCTACTTTGTAAATGCTCAAATAACCAAGTAAAAACAACACTTACATTTTTATTTTGAAATTAGATTAGTCCTAAAAATTAGATGAAACCCTAAAATCTCATAACAAAATATAATAATCAAATCCATATAATTCTTAAAAATATATTCGTTTGAAGTCCAAATTATTTAAGTTGAGAAAAAGGTTGAGCCCAAGTTTGGAACTAAGAGAGTTTTTATGAGAGTTCTTTTTGTTTCAAATGGGCCGAGTAGAAGAAAAATTAATAAACGAAAAAAACAATATTTATTGAATTCCTATGTAGGGTAATTATGTAATTTCGTAAAAAAGTTCAAGATGGAGTGATTTGTAACCGCTCGCACCTACATCCAAGGGGTTGTGAACACAAATTCGAAATCTCAAAAAACTCTTTCCTAAATTGTCATTGCCTTCTGATTTTCCTTAAACTAAAATCACTTTCATGAAAAAAAAAAAAAGTTGTAAGGTTTAGATTTTTGTTGGCTTAATTCCGTATCAAAATACTCTGTTTGTAATGAGTTGTTGTCTAGCTAGGTGGTTTGTGTGGTTTTGAGCTTTAAGGTGGTGGCATCTTCTTGTGCAAACAAGTATTCAACAAGTTGTGTTCTTCGACGGATATCTAGGTATTGAGACATTAACCTCTTGTAAGGCATAGGATGCACACACACACATTGATATTAACTAGCATACTTTATTATTCCTATCAGGAGGCAAGCCGTTTGCGGAGGCACGTAGGTTCAATGAGTGGTTGGACTTAGGGATGCTCCGAAAAATACATTACCAAAATGCTGCATCAAGCTTGATCCTTTGGTACTCCAGTCTACAGGATGTTGAGTTCCATACTGTTCCCCTGTATATCTTCAAGTCACCACATAAATTCCCATTGTAGAGAGTGTTGAAGAATTCATGCCGATAAGTGCAGCCCTTTTATTGGCGAGCCCCAAATGGCCTTAGTAACAGGCCACCTAACCTCCACCTGCTCCCCCACCACACTCGCACTTTTGAAATCATCAAGATAAGTATGCGACCAGCCAGGGGCGGAGGCATTTGGAAACTAGCCTAGGCTGAAGCCCATGCTAGTTTTTTCTATAAAAATTATTATTATTATTATTATTATTATTTTAAGTTTTTGTTTAAAAAAAAAAAGTAAGAATACAAATGAAATAAAATTACAATGACTTGATAATTTATAAAATAGTCTAGTTTTAATTTAATTGAGATATATTCATTAGAGTGATATGCTCAATATTGTATTGACACTCAAACACATTAAAGTTTATTTCGCTTGCTATTTTTTTTCTCTATTTCCTAGTTTAATCATTTTAAATGTTTTTAAGGGAACAAATCATTATATTTTTATTATCAAGGTACATACTTTTTAATTAGAAAATTTTTATTGTAAGGGTTGCTAAAAAAAAATACAAAAACGTTGTACTACCGCTTAGTGTGGCTTGGTTAGAAAATTACGTTGATTCAACCTAATATTGCCTTATGTACGGGTCGCCGCATAGACCGCATGTGTATACCCAAAAAAATATATATATATACTTACCCACCTGGACAATAAGTCCTGGCTTCGCCCCTGCTAGCACCAGCATATTTCAACTGTACCAATTCCGCCAAAGGATCACACACAACAATTACAAGTCATTATCTTGAGTTAAGTGAATTTAAAGGACTAATTGCACAAACATCCCCTAAGTTTAGACATAATTTCATGCATATGGAGCTTTTACCCATAATTGCACAAATGTCCCCTGCCATTAGTTGACTTCCGTTAACTCTAATCATTGACCACAATTTTAACCCACAATGACTAAAGTGCCCCTAGTTATAAAAACTCAAATCCATCAATACCACAACCAGTTAACCACATTCATTAAAAAAAAAAAAAAATTAGAACTTCAACCTAGAAAGTTAAAAATCCACTGTTGAAGTTCTAGCTTTTTAAAAAAAAATTTTTAAATGGATGTGGTTAACTGGTTGTGGAATTGATGGATTTGGGTTTTTATTTGTGGATTTGATTTTTGGTTTTTGTTTGAGGATTTGAGTTTTGGTTTTGATTTGTGCGATTGCGTTTTGGTTTTTTTTTTTTTTTTTTGTTAAGTTTTTTTGGATTGTTTTTTTGATTTGTGGGATTGTGTTTTTTTTTTGTTAAAGTTTTTTTGGATTGTGTTTTTTTGTTAAGTTTTTTTGAATTGATGCAATTATGCCTAAACCTAAGGGACCCTTGTGCAATTAGTCCGCATTTAAATCAATCATAATATTGCATTTTGCAAAACAATTTACTAATTTTTAAATTCATAAAATAAATTAATGGATTGAATTGAGCATGATCTAAGTCAAGTCAACCCGGCCTTATAAAATTATAATCAGCCTGGATATCCACAAAACATATTAGGGTCCGATCTTCAGTCCCTCACAAATTGCAATGGCTTTGAAAACCCACCGTCTTCACCATCTTCAATCCCTTAACAAAAACCGCCCCCAAAAAAAAGATAAAAAAATCACTCACAAATTGCAATGGCTTTGAAAACCCCTCTTCTTCGTCCTTTGAAAAGTACTTGTTCTTTGTATTCAGCTTTGAAATCTAAACATTTCTCTCAAAAACCCACCAACTCAAATTCGATAAATGACCTCTCTTCTGCCTTTAACACTTCATGTCCAAATCCAGAAGCTTTCGACAAATTCCTCAAGGAGAAATGCAGATCAGGTAATGTCTCTCCCGATGAAGCTCGTTACTTTTTTGATTGCTTGGTTCAAAGGAAACCCGCTCCTCACAGTTTACTGCTCTTGTCAAGAACAAACATTATGATGATGTTATTTCTCTTATTAAGAGTTTGAGCTCAACTAGGTTGTTGCCAAATTTGATTACTTTGAACATTTTGTTGAATTGTTGTTGCAATGTAAGTAGTGTGATGGTTTTGTTGTTATAGGGAGAATCTTGAGGAAGGGTTTTAGCCCAGATGCCGTGACTTTTACATGTTTGATTAAAGGTTTGTGTATGGAGAGTAGAATCATGAAGGCTACCGAGTTGTTTAAGAATATGATTGCATTTGGTTGTAAGCCTAATGAGGTTACATTTGGAACACTAATACATGGGTTGTGTCAATCAGGGAATACAAGTGCTGCTCTTAAATTACATGAAGAAATGATTAAAGGGAACGGTGAAAACGGGGTTGTATGTAGGCCCAATATTTTTTGTTATAGTAGTTTGATTGATGGTCTTTGTAAAGATGGATTAATAAACAAGGCAAAGGAACTCTTTTTAGAAATGAAGGGTATGGGAATCGGTCCAGATATAGTTTCTTATAATTCCTTAATTCACGGTTTGTGCTGTGGGAGTAAATGGGAGGAAGCTAAAGATTTGATTGTTGAGATGGTGGATCAACGTGTACACCCTGATGTGGTGATATTTAGTGTTATTATAGACGAGTTTTGCAAGAATGGGAAGATAGAAAAAGCAAATGAACTGTTAGAATTAATGATTATAAGAGAGGTGTGAATCCCAACACGGTAACTTATAACACATTGATGGATGGTTTGTGTTTGACAGATAGAATTGATGATGCGAGGGAGTTGTTTGTTTCTATGACAAATAATGGGTGTAAACATGATGTTTTTAGTTACAACATAATGATCAATGGGTACTGCAAGAAACGAAACATAAATGAAGCCACAAGCCTTTATAGGGAGATGATTTCAAAGGGAGTTGTGCCAAATGTTATTACATATACCACCTTGTTAGATGGCCTTTTCCGAGATGGTAAGATTAGACATGCAAAAGAATTGTTTTCTGAGATGCGATTTAACAATGTTATGCCCGATGAAGGCACATATATTATTCTCATCAATGGGTTATGCAAAAACAATTGTGTTGATGAGGCAATGGAGTTGTTAGATACCTTAAAAAAAGTTAAGTTTAATCTTAACATTCAATGCTACAACTGTCTCATAGATGGGATGTGTAAAACTGGGAGGTTCAAAATTGCTTGGAATCTTTTTCACAAATTGCCTCTTCAAGGCTTGGAGCCAGATGTGGTCACATATAATATCATGGTACATGGGCTTTGTAAAGAAGGGAAATTGAAAGAGGCAAATGATTTGTTATCAATCATGGAAGAAAATGACAATGCTCCAAATGTAATCACATATAACACACTTATGCACGGGTTTTTACAAAATAATGAGAGAACCAAAGTGGTGGAACTTCTTCACAAGATGGCGGAGAGAAATATAATGCTAGATGCTGCAACAGCTTACATTGTCATAGATTTGCTTGCAAAGGATGAAAATTATCGCAAATGCTTGAATTGGCTTCCATCATTTCCTGCTCAAGAGCTGATAAGAAGTTGACATGTGTGATTGTTGAGTTTTTTGTGAAGTGTAATTTTATTGAATTTCTTATAATTCTTCTAATGCAACATGTTTTAATCCAAGTGTAGAGTTGTACAGTAAGAGTTCTCTCCAAGAATGCAATGTTTTTTAACAATTTCCTTTCCGGGTTCGTTGTGATTATATCATTATATTATGCTTAAAGCAAGCAAGCAAGCTGTAACCTTATTTCATAATCCTGTATATATAATCAGGGAACAAAATAAAAATGCAAGCACAAACTAATCCGAGCAGGAAAATTCATGTGAAGTTTACATTATCTGCATAAACCACTTTGATGACACATAATCTGAGAATAAAAGGTTTTGAGGGTATGGCAAGATTCACCATATTCGTGTTATTTTTCAAAGCACCAATTGAGATGGTTTGCTCATCTCAATACCATCACAAGAATTCAAGAATGGCAGGGATCCTTAATTCTCAAATATATGGTAAATGGTCATTAGGGAGCACAGAAACTGAGAGTAATTCTCACCTGCAGGCACTAACATGGGGTTTTTGCATAATGAAATTTGTATCGTCAAAAATTGTTAATAGACAAATTATCATTTTGTCTATATGTGGTTTGTAACAATATAAATCTCATTTCGCAAAAACACTGCATGTTAGTGTTTTCATACATATATATGTAACACATTATAATGAGTTACGAGATACAACACATTTTTACTTATTTAAAACCACATCGTTAACCTCTGAAGCGAAGACGTACTCAATTGAGATCTAACCTAAAAAATAAAAAAAAATAATGGTTGGTAGGGCAATTTGATGCACATGGAGTAGGTAGAGTACAGTTAATAATGGGTAGATATGGTTTTTCAAGTAGAGCTTTTAGAGTAGACAATATGAGGTTGGTTCAATGGTAAACCTCTTATACCTACATCCAAGAAGTTATGGGATCGAGTCATGCATTCTACCTCAATCTCAGAATATTGTAATAGTTCAAAAAAAAAAAGAAAAAGTAAAGCTCTAGGAGTAGATCTTTACTAATAGAACTTTTAACAAAAAGTTAAATACAATGTTTGGCATTCAATTTTAAAAGTGTTTTAAGTTAAATACAATGTTTGGCATTCAATTGTCAGTTTGTCACTAAGTTTGCATTGTAGTGACAATTATTATATGGTTAACTTAATTGTCACTAAGTTTGTCTGTAGTGATATAATTTTAAAATGATTATTTGTCACTAGATTTGTGAATAGTGACACTTTTTAAACAATAAATTGTCACTAAAAATATGTAAAAAATGTCACTAAGAATGAGTACAGTGACAAAATCTTCAAACAGTTAATTGTCACTAAATACTAATTTAGTGACACAATTTTTATTTTGTCATTAATTAAGGTCAAGTGATAATGTATCACTAAAAGTTATGATTTGTGATAAGTACCAAAAAAATTGTCATAAATACTTTTAGTAGTGGCGAATTGTTAATAACATTTTTTTTTGTCGCAATATTGAATTTATGACAATTTCTTCGCTTATAGTGACAAATATTTATTATCACTGTAGGTCAATTTTCTTGTAATGATTAGTGTTCTACAAAATAGATCATAGTTTCATTTTTTCCGTTCTTCTTAACTCCTTTAGGGTGCGTTTGGTACGAACATGGGACAGGACAAGGTGGGACGGGACGGGACAGGTTGTTCTATATTGTGTTTGGAAGGCCCGGGACAGAACTGTGGACTGTACTATTATGTGTTTAGAATGGCTTGGACAGGACAAGACAAGAGATTCAAATGACCAGTGTGCCTCTCATGTCCTTTCCAATGTTTATAACAATTTTATTAAGTTTGAAAAAAAAATTTTGAAAAATATCAAATATTATTGAATTAAAATTAATTAAAAATCATACAAAATTAATATTTTCTTTCATTTTCTCACCTCCCAAACACTAGTTTCAGATTTCAAAATCATATTTCATCATCCAACTTCATCTTCATCCTCCATACATCACCGATCTTCATTAGTAATCACCCAAACATATCCATACAAAAAGAAGAACAAATAATTAAAAAAAATAATTGTGAATCATTTTGAAGATCATCCAACCCATACCATTTTGAAAAAATTCCCAGAAAAATGATTAGTTTATCAATCATCACTTCATCATCTTCACGGCTAAAAGAAAATCGATCATCACTTCATCACTTCATCTTCATCATAGATCATCACTTCATCATCTTCACGGCTAAAAGATGATGATCAGTTCATCATCTTCATGGCTAAACCTCATCAACGCCAAATACAACATAATCCCTCATCACCCAAGAAAATCATTCCCATGTTTGGCAAAAAAAAAAAAAATCAAACCGAAATCCCCAATTGGAAACCCTAAATCGAAAACCTAAAAGAAAATTCAAACTGAAATCCCCAATTCAAACCGAAACCCATTACCATTATCAAACCATCGAAGCCTAATCGAAAACCCCCAATTGAAAACCCTAAATCGAAATCAACCGCCGTTGAATCTGCTTCTACGGTGTGCCCGCGTCGTTCGTCGGTGTTCGCTCCTCGCCGTTCGTCGGTGTTCGTCGTCAGTGTTCGTCGAGAGAAAGAATGAAGAGAGAGAGAGACGAGAATGAGAGAAGGAGAAAACAAGCTTTGAGATTTATTTTATATTTGGTAATTTTGTAATTTTTGGAAGATTTGAGGGCAAAATTATCTTTTCCAGACTTGTCCCATGCATGGGACAAATCTGGCCGACCTATTTGGGTGGGACAAGTTTTTGGGTTTTTTGTCCCACTTTGTCCCGTCCCGTTCGATGCTAATAGCGCGCCAAACGCGAGACAAGAGAAAGTTGTCCCGTCCTGTCCCCGTCCCGCGTACCAAACGCACCCTTAAGGATTTAGTACCAAAAGTCCATTTTACTCTGAAGATATTTACAAAATAATAATAAGATATAAAAAAATTTAAAATAAATGAGTAACTCTTTTTTTAAAAAACTCAAATATGTCACCACTCATGACTCCACGTCTCAACCCATCGCCATTAACAGCTACAACACCCAACCCCCAAATCCAACCTCAGCGCCTATCCCCATCAACGACCGCACTAGTAGCTAGCCCATCAACGCCTCTCTTTCCACCAAAACCCATTGAAGAGAAGAGATCTCCTCCCGGCCATTGCCGCTCTCCATAGGGAAAAAGAGAAGGAAAGAAGAGAGAGAAGAAAAAAAAAAGTTTTTACTGGGTTTTTAGGAGATTTACTTATTAGTTTGTCTCTCACATTTATATATTATGAGGCCATCAATGCCTCTCTTTCCACCAAAACCCATTGAAGAGAGACATAAGAGAGATGGGGAGAAGTGATCTCCTCCCGGCCATTGCCGCTCTCCATAGGGAAAAAGAGAAGGAAAGAAGAGAGAGAAGAAAAAAAAAGTTTTTAATGGGTTTTTAGGAGATTTACTTAATAGTTTGTCTCTCACATTTATATACTATGAGGTTATGAGTTCGAGTCAGTAAACCAGATACGTTTTAGAGAATATCCAAAATTATAAGGAAGATTTTTATAATTTTCCTTTTTTAAAACTACAATAAATATTAACCATTCACCCCACCTATATGTAAGACAAAACATGATCAAAATGTCAAGTAAACTATCTAGCCAGTAGCTAGTTAGCACATGAAATATATATTTTTTTAAAATATTATAAGAACTATTACAATAGAATTGTCGGGATCTATCGAGATCAATAGATATCTACTCCCATAATCTAGAAGAAAACTCCCTAATTTGAAAATGTGCATAAATCAACTTTCATTGATTTCAGGTTTGGCGTGGACCACCAAACACCCTAGTCGGTATTTTCTAAAAATGGTCAACATATTCATCCTGCTGACCACTTGCCTCATAGATTCTGTTATATTTAAATCATACATAATCATACAATTAACAATAAACTTATTTAATAATTAATAATTTCCATAATTATTTCAGAACAAGTTTGACATCAAATCACAAATACATGAAAAAGAAAATAAAGACAAAAAAAAAAAAAAAAAACCGACAATCTGAGACACAACTAAAATTTTAGGATTTGGATCCTTTACTGATATAATCTTTTTCCTAGTTTTTTTTTAAAGCATGTGATTAGTTGTTGAAACCAATCACATCTTAACCACACATTCATTACAATACTTATGTGTCATGAGATTAGATGAGGGTAGGAAAAAGATCAGATCAATAAATGATCCAAATTCAAAATTTTAACCCAGAAGCATGCAGCTTTTCTTCAGTGATTTTGTCCATCTCTTGTATCATCTCACAAGTCAAATAATCTTTCCAATCTCCGATTTCTCCTCGCCGGAAAAACGCCTTGTTCTCTTCACCTGAGGGCAACTTTCCGGTTTTATTGACCTCCAAATTGCTCAGAGTATCAAAGCTACACAGTTTCAAAATACCATCCACCAACCCACTTGCTTCTTCTTCTGGTGAAAATGGACAACCCAAGAACTCAGCTAGCTTCTTCAAATGAAGTTCAGGCTCCATTTTCATTTCTTCAAACTTCAAAAAAAGAACCCTTTCAGGTTTTTCCAAGCTTGCCTTCCAGTAATCCAACACATGATCCCAGTACGGCCCTGAAAGACTCACACCTCTACAAAATTTCCCAAAAGCTTCTTCAAGAGAATTTGAACCCTTTTCTTTGAGTCTCAAACTGTTTGTGAAATGCCAAAGAGACACAAAAGTGTCCTTGGGATTCCTGCAAAGATACACAATCTTACAAGCTGAATCACTCACAGATTTTGGTAAGGAAACAAATGATAAGTGGGTTGAAAAAATCCTGGGAGATTTGAGTGTGGTCAAGTCAGGAACTTGATTTTCAATGTATAACTTGATCTCCAAGAAGGGTACAAGTTCATGAGGATTGTTCGTGAGCAAAGGGTGATTGTTATGGTTTTTAGGATCAACAACATGGTCAAAGCGGTTGAACAAGGCAAAAGTCAAAGCCTTTAACCAGGTGGTTCCTGATTTTGGAGTGGTGACAAGGAGGATATCAGAATCCTGAGCTTGGAAGTGTGTTTGACATGTTAGAACTCCATGTAATTGCCTGGTAGTGTGCCAGAAACCTTGGTATTGATGAAGATAATTGGCAACCCAACCCTTTTCAGTAGGAAGAGAGGATACTAAATCCTTGCGTTCTTGGGTCATTTCATCTTCCTGTAAGTATTTTGGTAGAGGATCATGAGGTAGAGTTGTTGTTGGGATAGAAGTGGAGAGTTTGATTGGCTCAACTGTGGTAGGCATGATTGAAGAAACAAAAGTGTTTTGTTAGATCTTACTTTGTTTTGCTGAATGCGTATATGCTATTATATATATACACATATAATCAAGGGCGGAGTCACTAGTAGACTAGACCGGACTACAGCCCAGTCTAGAATTTTGAAAAAAAAAAAAAATTATATAATACAGTATAAATAAATAAATAAATAAATATATTATATAAAGATTATATTATAAAGTAAACGATATGTTTTAACTTCTAACTAATTCGACAATATGAGGTTGGCCCCAACTAGACATGACACGGTTCCGATTCCATGGTTAGGTGGAACCGGAACTGAAACCGGCCTTAGACGGTTCCGGTTTTGGTTCTAGAACTGTCGGTTCCGACCGAACCGTTTTTTTTTTTTTTTTTTTTTTTTTTTTTTTTAACATTATAAAATATTACATTTTATTTATTAAAAAAATAAAATGTTAGAAAAGGACATTAAAAAGTATTGGCCCATGGCCCATAACCTTTGTCCAAGTAATTATATTTTTCTTTACATTCTCCTCCTTTTTATATAGGTTAAGCCTCTCTCCACTTCTCGTATTTTTCCAATGTGGGATATGAGATTTTTTTATCCTTTCTATTCTAATTGTTTTGTTTTTCTTTGTTGTTAATTCTATCCACTTAGACCTAGATCTACCTCAACCCACACCATTTTCTATTGTAAGTAAATTAACGTACACAAAATTAAGTATTTAAGAAATAAATTCACGTTGAGATAAGAAATGTGGGGCACTGGGACAAAAGATATATATAGATATATTAGATAATGAAGAATGGTAGAGCATAAAAAGAGAAGAAGAAAGGTAGTGCTTTGTATAATGAATAATCTTTATCAATCAAATTCCACAAAAACTAAAACAAGCACCTCCTCTTCATCAATTTAAATAATTATCTTTAATCAAAAGAATAAACCAATCAGGAAAAAAATAATAATTGAGCAACAGATCTACAAAATAGAAAATAAAAAATTCTGGAAAAAATTGAAGGAGCATATCTGAGATGGAGTCGACTCCATCACTCCATTTTCAAGTTTGTGACTTTTAATTTATCATTCTTGGTGTTGATTTCTTTTGATTTTTGTTTTTGTAGATGCTGCTGCAGCTTTGAGGTTTCGAAATGGCAATGGCAACGGCGTCACTCATTAGAAGAGAAGTTTCAGGTCGCAGCCAGGGATGATGAATCATCATGAAGTTTGCTTACCTCTAGAGTGGACAAACTAATATCCGATTTTCACTAATTGGGTTTGTTTTTGTGCAAGTTTTTAGGAAAGGAAAAGTGATTTACAAAAGAAAAAAAACCTGAATTTTTTTTTTGTTAATTTTTTATTTAGTTTGAGATTATAGCAGTTATATATATATAATTAGAGTGAGTTTCTCATAAGGGATCCCTTATTTTAATTTCGGTAAGGGCCTTGATGAAAATACATCGATTTTAATGAATTTAGATCTAATTTTTTTGGTGGATAATAAGTTCATTGAAATCTACTTATGAACCAAATTTGAGAATTTTTCAAATACTAGAACTATTTTTTCTTGAATTTTCCTATATTTCACATATTTTCCGATGCCTTCATATTTAACAAAATTTGGATAAATAGTTATAGTGCTCGGAAAATACTCAAATATTGTTCATATGTAGATTTCATTGAACTCATCATCTATAAAAAATTCAGATTTAAATTCATTAAAATCGATGTGTTTTCATCATGGTCTTTACCGAAATTAAAATAAGGGATCCCTCATGAGAAACTCACTCTATAAAATTATTTACAAATTGAATGGAGTTAAAAATTAGGGTTTGAAAAATATTAGGAGGTGTGATTACGTGTCATTGTGATGACGTGGCAGCTGACCAGGAAGTGCCATATCAGCTGCCACGTCAAGTTGGATGTAAATGTTAGATAAAAGTGTTGGATGTTTACCATTATCCTAAAATTATTTACAAATTGAATGGAGTTAAAAATTAGGGTTTGAAAAATATTAGGAGGTGTGATTACGTGTCATTGTGATGACGTGGCAGCTGACCAAGAAGTGCCATGTCAGCTGCCACGTCAAGTTGGATGTAAATGTTGGACAAAAGTGTTGGATGTTTACCATTACAATAATGCTACATTGCCCAAATTTTGTGCCCAAATTTTGTGCCGAAATCTGGTGCCTAAATGATGCGGCAATACTCTGAACCATTCATTTAAATTGTATTAGATTTACATTAATTAAATGAATGGTCCAGAGTGTTACCACATCATTTGAGCACCAGATTTCGGCAATGTAGCATTACTCTTACCATTATCATATATATATATATTGACTTTTTTCTACTTTTGATGTTATTAATTATAAATGTTATTAATTTTTTAATTTTTTTAATATATCATATATAATGACAATCATATAATATAGTAAAATGGAACCTCACCTTAACACGTGTCGTCGAGTGGAGGCTTGGACATTTAATTTTTATTGATTAGTAGGCGTGAAATAGGAGGAGATCTATTATTGTTATTTGAGTTGGTTTATTATTGTCATTTTCGTCAATTTTTGAATTTTTTTGCTGCGCAATTATTGCATTAATTTATATAGTTATTATTTGAGTCGGTTTAGGAAATTTTTAGCTATCCAATTTCATGACTCTCTATTTTCAGGGTTATTATGGCCAAATACTAATAAGAATTATTGTTCCAAATTTTTAGCTGTCCAATTATTACATTAATTTACTTTGAGTCGGTTTTAGTTGACTCTCTATTTTCATATTAACAGGATTCAATTGTTTTTAATTCTCTATTTCCACTAAAACTCTTCATTTTTCCATGTTTTCTAAAGTTATAAATTCCACTAATAAGTCTTCAATATCCACCGTTTTTTATAAAGAGCCCTCACACGTGTCAATGCTAGAATAGATTGATACATTCTTTTGTGTAAAGATACATATTCTTTTTATTTTGTTTTGTTTCCATTCTTTAATATGTTCATAATCGTATAATTGTTTTTCAATTTTGTGTAGATTGATATCGTTTCTACAACCATTCATAGAAAGGTACATTCTTTTCCTTTTCCTTTTTTTTTTTTTTTTTTTTTTTTTTTTTTTTACCTATATAATTGTTAGAGATTTGGTTTACGTTTTTTTTTTCCCTAAAAAGGAATAATTTAAACATTAAAAAAAAAAAAAAGTTAGAGATCGGTTTTACGTTATTTTTTTTTTTTTTAAATACTTACTGATATTTTAGTGTTGATTTGGATTTTATGAACAATATTTAATCTTCTTTTATTATATCTTCTTTTATATAATTGTTCTTAAATTATTTTGAGTATAAATTAATATTATGTAGTGTTGCATGCCGCCCTATTATAAATATAGAATAGATTTCTACTTAAAAAATGATATGAACAGAAAATAATTTTTAAAAAAAAAACTTGAGAACATTGTTTACGTTTTTTTTTTTAAATACTTATTAATATTGTACAATATTTTCTTGATATTAATTGGAATAGATAATACATAGAAATTACAAAAGAAACAAATAAAGAAAAAAAAAATTATAGACAAGGATAAAAAATTAAAAAAAAAAATTTAAGCTGTTAATTTCTACTTATCTTATAATTTAGATTTTATAGACTGCAATTTATCATTTTATCTACTTATCTTATAATTTAGATTGAGCTTAGAAAACAAAGTAATTCAAAAAAATAAAAAATAAATAACTGAAACAAAAAATTGTAGATAAAGATAAAAAATTAAAAAAAGAAAAAGAAATTGAACATAAAGAAAATGTTTAAAAATTAAGTCCCTGCTCGATGTTTTCACTTGGAGAAAATAAATCTTTTCTTCATGCAATCCTTAGTAAAAATAAGAAAAATCTCACTGTTACCAAGGACATCGGCAGGTTTTCTCTTAGCAAGTGTCATTTAATTCTACGTTTCACAGGTCTGCTATATTGAGTATATACACTAGAAGAATTTAATTTTAAAAGAAATGTTTATATGATTCATAAACAATGTTTTTTTTTTTTTTTTTTTTTTTTTTTTTTTTTTTTTTTTGTGGTTGCAGAGGAAATTGGTGGAGAGGATTATGAGGAAGAGAGAGTTGATCGGTTAAAGAGAAGTAAATTGGTTGAGAAGATTTTTTATTATTTATTTTTAACGTAGATATATCTGTCAAGCAATTAATTAATTTTAAGGATTAGATATTGTATTTTGAAATGAATTACAACAATTACAATTTTTTTACAGCTCACAATTACATTGGTTCTCCGTGTTGTTGCATGCGTAGCGATTTTTTTTTCTTTGATATAATTCGTCGGTGTGTGCATGTATCAATTTGAATATGGACTTATTTCTTTCTTTCTTCTTTTATATAATTCTTTATAAAAAATTTTTTGAATATGAACTAATATTATGTAGTATTGCATGTGACCTTATTATAAGTATATATGGAATAGATTCTGTTTTTTTTTTAATAAAAAATAAAAATAAAAAAGTTATGGATTAGTGGAAAACGGTTCTTATTAGATTTCGGAATGTAGTTTCTTATTATTCTAAAATCGGTTTATTTACTCTCTCTCTACAATCCCGTAGTTAATGGGATAATTAATAGATTCTATTAACCATTCTCATAATTAATTTTTAAATATTAATTAGTTATATATAATATAGTATTTGGTAAGTTTAAAAGACAATCATAAATTCTTATTCTTTCAACCTCCTTAATTACCTCCCTCCCTTACTACATTCCTCTCCCTTTTTTTTAACCTTTTTATTTTCCGGCCTTTATTATCCAACTCTTCACTTTCCAATTCATCTTCTATAAATTTAAATTCTTTGGTGAAGAATATCAATTAACAACCCTTCATTTTATTAACACATACTTAGTTCACTCAAATCAAATCTCAGTGCTTGAAATCAATTTCTTATCTTTCATTAACTCCTCACTTCTCTCCAAATCATTTATCTTCATCACTCAAAAACTCTTCTATTTCGTCTACAGCTTGGCATCCGTACCCGCGATGGTACACCATGGAAGGCATCATTTTCGACATCGACAAGATTCTTTGTCTTTGAACAAGTTAGAAATCTTCTCTAATTTTATAGTGATTTCTATATACTTAAGTGTTATTAATTGTTACGTTACATTTTGTAGTTCCCACACATCGTGTGTGATGCAATCTAGTATATATGTATATCACTAGGCTTGATAATAACCTCCATGGAGTTTAAAAAAAAAAATTGAATACTTTTACAAGTATTTCTAGAATAAATATTTTTATATAAAATAATAATTATTATAAAACCTCTAAATACACCCCCAATTTACTCGAAAATACCTTTTTTATATAAATGGTAATAACTAAATATTTTTCAAAACAAATTAATATATATATATATATATATATATATATATATATATATATATATATATATATATATATATATATATATGTAGAATAATCTAAACGTATTTATTTCTATATATATCAACAAAGCAGGTGAATTGACACTTTGATTGCAATTATGAATATTAATTGTTTAAAAATCAATTAAAATACCTTTTTTATATAAATGGTAATAACTAAATATTTTTCAAAACAAATTAATATATATATATATATATATATGTAGAATAATCTAAACGTATTTATTTCTATATATATCAACAAAGCAGGTGAATTGACACTTTGATTGCAATTATAAATATTAATTGTTTAAAAATCAATTATGGAATTGGTTAACAGAATTTATGCATCATCGCATTAATTACGAGATTTTCTCTTAATTACCTATTGATTTTGTGATTAACGGATTGCCTCTTGATTTTTTTTAAGACTCTTGATTGCCTATTTATTTGTATATTATATTGATATAGAATTGGAGGGTTGTTTAATTTATTATATTAGTGAATTGAAAATTATTTATTGCATCGATTGAAATTTGACTGCTCTTTATCTCTATATATATATATATATATATATTTATTACAATTCTTCAAGGCAAAAACATTAAATTTGTATCCTTTTTAAATTAATTATTTTCTTAAGTATGAAAGTTATGAAAAAAAGAGTGTTGCTTGAATCCACATTTTTAGTATTCATGCATGCTAAGCAACTGACCAAACTTTGGATCTTCAAATATAATGTGATAAGCCTGACTAGACCAGTTTCTCAATATTTATATAAAATAAATTGTGAGGATTTTGTTTTGTTTTAATTTTTTTTTTATAGGAAATAAATGGATTTTAATGGTGTATTCTATTCTTTAGTGTTAATTGTTAACAATTTTATTTGACAATTTAAAAGGACTGGTAATTGATTGTGTTAAGCGGTTGATTGTGTTAAATATTTTAATTTTGAAGCATTTTTATATTATTATAGATTTGTGTTTTTCCCTGAAATGGAGAGTCTCAATCTTCAATTAATATATATGATATAAATTGCCTTAAATTTTTATTAATAAGTTATTAATTGTATCTTTTTTTTTTATAAATTTGATTAAATATTATCATTTTAATTTTGGGTTATGAAAAAAAAAATCATTAATATATTACCATTGATATGTTTTTAAAATTTACCATTAATTCCATAAAAAACGGATTGTCGTATATTTAATGCATATTTAATACATTCTGAACAATAAAAAAGTGATGATTTGATATACTTTCTCATACCCTTATTTATAAATAAGAGTGGTGATTATTGTTTTTCAATCAATAAGGTGGAAATTTTAATTTTATTAAAAATATAACAGATAAATTTTTTGAATTATGCCTAATTTTTATGAGTTTTCAATTTATATCTTACAATGTCGCATATTGTGCGAGATGCATACCATAATAATATACTAAAGTTGAATCTCAATGCACCACGTGTCAGTGTGATGAAGCTTTGGTATTAAATTCTATATATTCATTTCTATTTTTTATATTCATTAACTAATCATATAAAATCAAGAGCCACTCCCATAATTAATAAGATAATGAAATTAATTTTCTAGATCCAACTAATGTGATTAATGTTTTAGGTTCATTTGATTTTCCTGATTTAATGTTTCTAAATACAGCTAATGTGATTAGTGTTTTAGTTTAGTTGATTTTCTAAATTTAATAAGATTTTTTTTTAATTTAATTAGAATTTATTCACATTCCACTCCAAAGACATGATACAAGGAAAATGAGAAGTATAGAAGTTTTATAAGTCAAGTTGGAATCCAAAACAATACCACATCCTTAACAAAAATAATTACTACTAAAGAGAAATTTTTATTACATTCTAATTGCAAAATTATGGACTTTTGTATACCCAAAGTCCTTAATTGACAAAAAGATTTATGGAATATGAAGCACTTTGGGCATACAAAATTATATTACACAACGTATTTTAAATATATATATTTTTAATAAAACACGTGTATCGCACGGGTTACACACTAGTTTATGTAATACTTCAATTTAGTCTAGCCCCCTAATTAAAAATCCTGACTACACCAATACATATAATGGATTATGTATTGACCGTTTGGAATAACAAAATTTTGATTTAAAGATAATTTGTTCTTTTAAAAAATTTATTAAATTTCACACCAAATTATATCATAATCACTTTTTAGAAGTAACCATTTATCTACATTTTAAAATTGCTATTAAATCGGCATAGGTTATTAAATAATCATTTTTAAAAATTTTACAAACATCTTTTCCATACCAAAATTAGAGCTTTTGGAGTGGGGGTGTGTTTGGGATGGTTTTTCAAGTAGGGCTTTTAGAGTAGATCTTTTACAAGTAAAACTTCTATTGAGTAGAGTGTTTAACAAAAAACTTTATATTGTTTGGTATTCATTTAAAAAAACGCTTTTAAGTTAATAGATTGCTTGTCAAAATATCTCTAAAAAAGCTTTTGTTGTTAAAAATTACAAAAATGGACACTAACAAAGTATTTGTAAAAAAAAGGTATATTGTGAAATATTTAAAGTTCATGAAAGGTAATTGAGATCATTTACCTCTTTTAAAAAAATCTCAAAAAGAGCTTATTGGGAGAAGCCTAAAAGACTTAAAATAGCTTTTTTAATATTAAAAAAATACTTCTTCAATTTTGCCAAACAACAAAAAAAAAACCATCAAAACAACTAATAATATTAAAAAAAAAAACGCTTTTAGCCCCAACAAAAGACATACCAAACAGGCAAACACACACTAGATCTGTAATCGAGTAGAGCTTTTAACAAAAAAATAATAATATTGTATGTTATTTGGTATTCAATTTAAAAAGCGCTTTAATTATTAGGGTTTATACAATTTGATCCCTATCTAATTGAGAAACATCACGTTTTTACTTGTTAATTGATTTTTCATAAAATTGGTCCATAGATAATTCAAAATAACTCATTTTAGTCCTACTGTTAGTCAAACTAACAGTTAACTATTACAAAATCAGTTACAAGTCTTTTTCACCTAATTACCTCTATTATGCTGAATGAGTGTAAAGATGAGTTTACCCTCTAATTAAATAGATTATTCCATAATTGAAAAAAAAAAAGAATAATGAAAAAAAAAATAGATAGATAGATCTCCACCTTCCATCTCAGAGATGGACAGTGGAGATCAAATGAAAAAATAAATAAAAACTATAGAATTAAAAAAAAAATGTAAAAACAAAAGATTAAAAAAAAAACCGAATAGAAAAAAAAACTGGTTAGAAAGTTTTTTATTTTTTTATTTTTATTTTTTTTATAAGAAATCAAATTAATTTTATAAAAAGAACAAATAAAAAAAATAAAAAAAGAAATTGAAACAAGAGGTGGGACAATTCATATGTTAAAAAAGCTCTTCTCGAGTTTTGCTATAAAAAAAAAAAAATCAAAAGAGCTTCGAACATTAAAAAAGTTCTTTTGGGCAATAAAAAAACCATACAAAACATACTCTAAAGAGAGCTTCTCCTTACAATCCATAAATTATCTATTTATACTCCAATTTAATCTTTTTTATTAATGACAATTTTAACCTGAACTAAAATTACTTAAAAAGACAAAAAAATTCTAAAGACACTCTAAACTAATTAAATTATTAAAAAAATAAATTCTCTCTCCTAAATCATTAGATTAAATATTACCTATTAAACTCTCTCCCCTAAATCTATTATTACCATATTAAATACTATCTCCTAATTACTATCTTTTCATTTTTTAAATAAATAAATAAATAAAATCATATCTCCATACTTTCTCGATTAATAGTTAAAGAAAAAAAAAAACCTATGAATATTTTTGGCTTTTTATAACAGTAATATATATATATATATATATATATATATATATATATTAAAAATTGAATTTAAAAAAAAAAATAGATATATGAAAACTTGATTTTTTACAACTAGATTCGATTAAATTCATAATTTTTAAGACTAATGAAAGAATTAAAAACAAAGTACTTGTTTTTTGAGTTTTTTTTTTTTTTTTTTTTAATATATACATATATACAGTTTCTAAAAATCAAGCTTATTCGTAAGTTTTATTTATTTATTTATTGACTGTTAATCTTGCTTGAGAATGAATGGAGATAGAAAAGTAGATATATGTATTGGAGGAGAATAGTTTAATATAGTAATTAAAAATCTAGGAGAGGGTGTTTAATATGTAATATTTAATCTAATGATTTAAGAGAGATAATTTCTATTTTTAATAATTTAATTAAAAAAATTACTTCTTAGATGAATCTGAAGGCTACGATGGTTCGTCCTAACTTTTATTAAAATAAAATGGAGTGTTTTTAGAAATTTATTTTTTTAAATAGAGTGTCTTTAGAATAGGAGTGTTAAAAGATAAAAATGATAATATTGGAACAAAAGAAAGTGTCTTTAGAATTTTTTAAAATTTAAATTTTGAGAATTGAGTGTCTTTACAAAAGAAGTGTAAAAAGAAAAAATTGGATTGTCAAAAGAAGCTCTCTACTCTAAATAATCTGATTTAAACTTTTCAAAAATAATACCAAATTGATCCTTAACATTATTTTGGTTTTGCCTTTTTCACGATATGATATGATGGGGCAGGAAAATTACATGGACGAACCTATTCAAATTACAAGAACAAAATATATAAATCTAGGTGTACGTAGATTTGAAAAGTTGATAAAATTTTAATAGAAAAATATAAATAATAAAAAAAAAATTATGGGGTTATTATATGCCCACCACGTACTTTATATGCCCACCACGTACAATACATTACCGGATTTTTTATTTTTGTTTTATAATTTTTACTTTGACAATAGTTGATAAGTGAAGGGACTGCAATGGACGGTAATAATTACTATTAAATTGTTTTAAAATATAATAACTATTTACGAACCTTAGAGTATCTTCAACCATACTCTTTAAATTTTAGCTATTTTAGCTAGCAACTTTTCATGAGGTTACTCCAACTATCTTCTCTCTTATAGCTAGTTATTAATATTTTAATATTTTTTAAATTTAAAATATAAATAAATTTATTTTGTTTTAAATTATAAGAAAGAGAACAATCAACTTAAAAACATTAAAAAAAAAAATAAAAGAGAGAAAATAGGGAGCTTGAAATGGCTCCCTACATTTGGAGAGTCTCTCATGGTGGTTTGGAGAGTCTCTCATGGTGGTTTTCTAAAATAGAGATCCATTTAGGGAGCCTCTTTGAGTGCTCTAAAACTATTCCCACTAGCTATTTTAGCTAAGGAGTGGATTGGAGATGCTCTTACAAAGGAATATAGACAGAGAGATATATGATCTTTAAGGCAACGGTTATCGTCAGCAATGGAGCTCCTGAGAATGCATGTGACTACTTAATATTGCTAGGGAGGTTAATCAGTCCCATGTAAACTGTGAAGTGTGAAGGAGGTAGGCCACCTAACAAAATCAGCAAAAAATCATTGATGTCGATGTCTCTTGGAATTATCTGCAGAACTTTGAATTTCTAGAATTTTAAATAAAATTACATTGGAGGTAAGGTAAACATATTACAAATTAAACGGAAAAATTAATGTACTCAACAAAGGAATACTTTAGAGAGGCTTAAAAAATCATACCAATTATATTATTACTGCACAATGAGGTTTGATGGTAAAGAATACTCATTCAGTTGTCTCAGATTCGTATCGTCGTACTAATTAGTAATTACTTGCTTTATGTTGAAAGGGAGATAATCAATTACAAGAGAATATCCCCTATCCTTAGGGTACCTTTTCGTATCTATTTATCCACATATCTAGATTAAGTATTTTTTTTGAAGTTTCTGCCAAGCTCGTCCATCTACCGTTGACTTGGTATTTTTATTTTTATTTTTTGAAGTACCATCGTGGGTATTTAACTATTTCGTATACAACATCATTTACCTTTTTCTTTTTCCTTTTTGTGCAATTATCATTTTCCTCCTGTCGTTTGAGTTAACTGTTAACATCGTTTACGCCCTCCATTTTCAAAATTACACAATTTTCCCCTTGCTGTTATTCAAAGGTTTAAAAAATGGGTTGACTGTTAGATTTAAGGGTAGCTTGGTAATTGGAGAAATAAAATGAGATATGTAATAAAATAAAACTTCAAGAAAAAAGTTGATTTCGGTGATGACGAATGTTTGAGGGAAATTTTTTTATTTCCAAACCTGTTTTTTTTTTTTTTTTAATCATTTTTTTTTTAATAATTTACCTATTTAACCCTATTTTTTTATTTAATTTTTTGTGTGTGAAGGTATCTTTAATTCTTTATATTTCTTGCAACTGACATGCAAGGGTAATTTAGTATTTATGCTTGTTGTTTGTATCTGAAAAGGTACTTTTATAATGTTTGTATGGTGGTAAGGGTAAATTAGGTAATTCTAAATATTGAGGGAGTAAAATGATATTAACTCATACGTCAGGGGAAAGTAATAATTACTTGTTTAAAAAAAAAATTAAAGAACTTTTTACACGTAGAAATGTTGAATTCTCTACATAATGATGGTTACAACAATTACTTTGGAGTTTGGATACACATATTTTTAAATCAATGGAAATTATTAAAAACCCCTATGCTTTGGGGTATTCCCTAAAATGAACCTGTTAGTATTTCGGTTAGTAAATTTTTAAATTTTTGTGCTATGTAAAAGGTTTTTAATCGACTAGGAAAGACATGCTCTCATTTAATATGTCCATATTCTATAATATATATATATATATATTTCAAGTCAGTGCGCACTGGTATAACTTATATAAATGCATTACATATGGACCATTAGATTTTCATGATTTGACTCTGTGTATATACTTGTCATTGCTTCTCCATAATCAGCGGCCCACATGCAACGCACTGATGTAAGTTATATCAGTGCGCACTAACCAGAACCGTACTAATATATAGAAATTTTAAGGTTAGTGCGCGCACTGATATAACTTACATAAGTGCGTTACATGTGGACCACTAGATTTACATACTTTAACTCAGTGTGTATGCACCTGTCAATACTTCTCTATAATCAATGGTCAACATGCAACGCACTGATATAAGTTATATCAGTACGCATTGACTAGAACCAGACTAATCATTGCACACTGATATGATTTCTCGTATCCTTAAAAGGTGATGTGTGCTTGTGAATGTCTTAGAGAGAAAGAGATATATAGATCAATTTACCAGAATATTGTACAACCCCTAAGCTTCTGGCTCAAGTGATCAAGTTTTTATATGTTGACATAAAAAGCAAATCAGTTGTGGACCTGTGGTTATGGGTTCTTCTTTGCAGTATATGGTGGTGATTCAGACGTGAGAGATATTATCAGACAGAATGACCAATCTTACCGACACGTAACTTCATTGTACGGCTGTTCTCAAGTACTCTACTAGTCTACTTGTGATTGTGGTTTGGTTTGGAATCTTATACTGGCGCGTGCACTTGTCTAGTTGTCTGTGCTAGGCTGCTAGCTATGCACATTGTGAGTTGTGACCAACTGACTACCACTACACTTGCAACCATTCCTTTCTCTCCACCTATTCTGGGACCAGAGACCAATCCTTAGATAGATCTCTGTCACTAATTATTTAATAATATTATTATTTCTGGCGCTTCTAAGTTTTGTCCCCATCACCAAATTAATGATACATAATAATTAATAGGATAATGTTACACATCCAACCTTTTTATCCAACCCCTGATGTCTCAGTTGGTGAATGGATGTACATTAATAATGATTTATCCATATATCCACTCACCAACTGACACATTAGTGGTTGGACAACAAATTTGACAAAAATGGTTGGATGTTTACCATTGTTCTAATTAATATTATGGTTAGGAAGGAATTTGGGTTAAAAATTTAAGACATCCAACGTTACTCGATATATAAATAGTGCCATTAATTGCAATGGGATCATTTTGTCTCACAACCCATTGTGAGATGGGTTAATTGCCTAGTGGGATTCAATAGATCCATGCCCTTTAGGTCTTATAAGAGCATCTCCAAAAGATCCATTAATCAAGTCCCTTAACTTAATTAATTAAGGGAGGTACAACTCTAAGAGATCCCCTAATGACTCCCTTAATTAGAATCTAGTAGGGGGTGGTTTCAGCTTCCCTTAATTAAGTGAGAACCACATATAAGGAAGAAATATAATTTATGGGTATATAAAAAATAATAAAAAATAAGTGGACGTCATATAAAATAATAATAAAAAATTATAAATGAGTCATTTAAGAGAGTATTTTTCGAACACATACCTCCTTATTTAAGGGTGGATGTTGTTGTAAGAGGTCATTAGGGAGTATGTGTTCTAACAATTCTCCCTTAAATGACTCATTTATTTTTTTTTTATTATTATTTTAGAGGTCTTTGATGCTTTTCCCCTCTTGTTGGATTTTGCTTAAAAAAAAAAAAAAAAAAAATCACTATGCAATTTCTCAAATGATCAAACATGGAATTGGTCTTATAAAAAGTGAGACTCTTATAAAAAGTGAGACTCATTTTTATGAAACACATATTTTCCCCTTCATGCTCTGTATCAACTTTGGAAGTACTATCGCCATCATCCTCCAAAATGGCTTCCATTTTATTATTTCCTTATTTTACTAGTAATCAACAAACATAATGTAAAAAAAAAATTAAAAAAAAAAAGCATTCTTGTTCTCAATTAATAAAGATAAATTAAATAAGTAAATTTATTATATTTGCGTTGCATTCACTTGTTAAATTAATTAACAAAGTCAGATTCTCGGTCCACACAATCAATCAAGGATTCTTGTAAATCTAGCAACGTACTCTTACATGAGACATGTTTGCACAAGTTGACAAAGATTATAAATTATAAATGCAAGTTGTTTTGATTAAAAATAAATTTGTATATATTTCTTTATCCTGAAGAAATTGATCGAGATTTAATTTGTTTTCATAGCAAAAGTTGACTAGATCTAGTCTTCTTTTTTAATGTATTTTTTTGCAGTTTTTTAATATTTATTATTTAAAAATTCTCTTAACAATTTTCAACACATTGTTATTATTATTATTATTATTATTATTATTATTATTTTAAAAATCATTTGATATCATTTTAAATTCACACATAAAGAGAATGATTATTTTACCCTTTTCCCTTTAAGTGCTACTGGCTCCTCATTAACTGTGAGAGATGTCTGAAATTGCATATGCATGCAATTAGGTCAAATGTCCGGGATTATCAGTGCAATTTACATTATTTTATTTTATTTTGTATGTCTTTTAGGTGAAATAATGGTCAATTGGGTGATTCATGGCATAATCAAAACATTGTCTATTCTATCTAATCAACATTATTGTTGATAGTTAATTGTTTCTATCGATCAACACAATTCTTTTAGTACATCTCTCACTTTTAGTTGATATATCATATATGAATATATCCGTATCTACATGCAAAGGAAACAACAAACAAGAGTAGCTAGGGGAAATTAAATTAAATTGAAAGGTCAAATGTCATAGTAATTCAAAAAGGATGAAATTGTGAATGAGAAGCATGTGCGTTTATAGTTGGTTAAATGTCAGGAAACAAGACCATTGAATTTTAGGACATGTACGACTGTACAAAAAAAGAACTGACAATATTGCCTCTTATAGCTAGCTATATTGAAGTGAAACTTTCGAACAAATTACATCCTACAATTTGATTGTACAAATTTTGAAACTTTACATTTGAAGTGAAATATATTGCTGGATAGTTTTACTTACAGATTCCATCAGTATACTATTCTTTTGTTCTTAATTTTTCCAATTTGAGATTTATCCTATCATTTCACATGTGAGCGGGTTCGAATTCACAACTTCTTGTTTTTCAGTTGCCCGTTGCCCCATTTAATAGAGCTGGACGCAGACCTATGATGACGTTTGTCTTTTTGTTACCATATATATATATATATACACACGGTCCCGATCTGATTAGTACATCCTGATATAACTTTATCAGGATATTGAATGTGAGCTATTAGTTTTGACAAGTGCATGCACTCTTGAGTCCAAGTATGTAAAGCAAGTGACTCACATTCAATATCTTCACGAAATTATATCAGGATGAACTGTCTTGAAAATTTCTATATATATTTATATCAGGACGAAGAATATAGATCATTAGATTTACATACTTTAACTTAAACTATATGCACTTGTCAAAAGTTCTCCATAATCTATGGTCTACTGACAGTAGAAAGACTATATATATATTTATTAAAACAGGAAACTCAATTTGATTTTTCTGTTTTAGTAATTTCTAGTTGTTAATTTGTGCCCCTAAGCACAAGTTAACTCTACCCTTACTTAATTAGTATACTTGAAGCACCTTCCCTTGCCTTTTATTTTAGGTTTTGTACGTGAATTCTTGACTCATTATTTGCTACTTTTCTTTTTCTCTTGAAGGACCATCTGCATGTTGTATCTTGTATGTAAACATTGTTTTTTTTTTTTTTTTTTTTTTTGAATTATTGTATGTAAACATTGTTGAATATGTTGATCATATTATATTATTAAGATTTGTGTAATTTATTTATTAATTATCAACAATATATTAACTTCTTCTGCTGTATGGAAGATCAGAAGGGTTCCTCCCTGATAAACAATATTTAAGTGTGATCGTTAGATACAACACAAAGTTGGCTGAAAATGAGTTTGCTCCAGAAATTGGTGCAACTACTAAACAAATTATATATAGTTGAAAGTTTGATGAAAGTTGGTGGGTGTAGAAAGCATGTTTGATCAATTATAAAAAAAAAAGGAAAGCATGTTTGATTAGACACGTTTTAGGATCTAGTTTTAGTAAATTTTTAGTTGGTAACATGTTCCATGATACAGAGTAACACTACCTATTAACTAATTATCTTCTAATAATTACTTAAAAAAAAATTAAAAAAAAATTATCCTCTAATAATTGAAGTGGACAAGCATGGATCAATCAAATCAGATCGATGAGAAATTTTAATTTTAATTTTATAAAAGAATTTGGTTACAGCTGTCTCGACAGCACCATGTCCAAGAGTGAAGACACAGACAGTACTAAAATACTGCCGTGACATTTATAACTTTTCAAGGGCATAATGATGTTGAAATTATAGTCTATTCAAATTGATTTCCATCTAACATACTATTATTATTATTATTATTTCTTTAAATATCACGAAAACTATTACAATATGACTACCTAAACCTATTGAGATTAAATAACATATGTACGGTCCGGATATCTATTTCTATAATGAGAGATAACCATTTTCAAAATAGGGTTCGAAATTTAAATAGCACTTTATGGGGTGCCTTTTGGGGAAAAGTCACCAACTTATTAACTTAAGTTTAAAAGGCACCATTTATGGTGACCAGACAAAAATACCCCTTCATTTGTCGGTTTGTGAGTTTTTTCAAACGTTGAAAGAAAAACCTTTGACAGAGGAACGGACGGACAACAGAACCAAAATCCGACGGTGAGCCACCGGAACAGTAGCGATGTCGACGAGAGTTGAACGGCGAAGCAGAAGGAGTGAGGTAAGCATTTTGATTCTCGTTTTCGAATAAGATTGTGTGTTTGTTGATCAGGTTAGGTTAGGGTTTTATTTTAGGAAAAAAAATTCTTTGAAAACGATGAAGATCTGGGTTTGATTAGTTGAATCGAGCCTTTTTGTAGTTGAATCGTGCCTTTTTGTAGTTGAATCGTGCCTTTTTGTAGTTAAATCGTGCCTTTTTGTGAATCGAGCCTTTTTGTAGTTGAATCGAGCCTTTTTGAACTTCAGTCGAGCTTTTTTGTAGTTGAATCGAGCCTTTTTGAACTTCAGTCGAGCTTTTTTGAACTGTGTATTGTAATCGAGCATTTTGGTGTTGTAATCGAGCCTTTTTGTGATGTAATCGTGCCTTTTTGAACTGTGTTTTGTAATCGAGCCTTTTGATATAGTAATCGAGCCTTTTTGTGTTGTAATCGTGCCTTTATAAACTGTGTATTGTAATCGAGCGTTTGTGTATTGAGATCGTGCCTTTTTGTGTTGTAATCGAGCCTTTGTGTATTGAGATCGTGCCTTTTTGTGTTGTAATCGAGCCTTTTTGTATTGTAATCGTGCCTTTTTGTGCTGTGATCGAGTCTTTTTGTATTGTAATCGTGCCTTTTTGAACTGATCGAGCATTTTTGTACATTTATGTCTAGCGTTTTTTTTAGTGTATTCGAGCCTTTTTGAACTGTTTTCGAGCCTTTTTGTACTGTATTCGAGCCTTTTTGAACTTTGTATTGTGATCGAGCCTTTTTGTATAGTAATCGAGCCTTTTTGTACTGTGATCGTGCCTTTTTTCACTGTGATCGTGCCTTTTGACACTGTGATCGTGCCTTTTTGTACTGTATTCGAGCCTTTTTGAACTTTGTATTGTGATCGAGCCTTTTTGTATAGTAATCGAGCCTTTTTGTACTGTGATCGTGCCTTTTTTCACTGTGATCGTGCCTTTTGACACTGTGATCGTGCCTTTTTGTATAGTGATCGTGCCTTTTTGTACTGTGATCGTGCCTTTTTGCACTGTGATCGTGCCTTTTGATACTGTGATCGTGCCTTTTTGTATAGTGATCGTGCTTTTTTGTACTGTGATCGTGCCTTTTTGTACTATATTCGAGCCTTTCTGAACTGCATTCGAGCCTTTTTTGAACCTTGATTTTTTAGGAGTTTTCATGAACTGATATGGTTTTTTTTTTTATGTGAATATGCAGAGGGTGAATCTGAAGGATTTCCTGAAAATCCCTGTGGGAGAATGGTTCCACGGAAAAATTATTCGGCATGACCATGTGAATGACATTACAGATGTCCACAACGCACTTGAAAGTGTACATGAACTTCTTCGGATGGAAGACCATCGTCGGTTTACTGAGTCCTGCTTCGGTCATTTACTTCACATGCATCAGGAGATGAATTTTTCGGCTGGAATTGTCCATCGGATGCTTTTGCGCGAGTTGCATCACGACGGGCCAGAAGATGAGATGAGATTTTTGTTGGGTAAGCATACGGTCCGGTTCTCCAGGGTTGAGTTCTGTGTAATCACCGGATTGAAGTTCGGAATCATTCCCGACCCAGCAAGTTATGAGATGGTACAAAATGGCATACACGACCGATACTTTCGGGGTCGAGTCGTAGAGAATGAAGACCTGAAAGCGGTGCTGCGGAGTGGTCTTTTTGAGCAGCAGTACGATGCGGTGAAGCTGTCATTATTGTTTTTGCTGAACTGGATACTGATGGGGGTGGACGAGAGATATAAAATTCCATTATGGCAGTTTCAGCTAGTTGAGGACTTGGACGCTTTTGATGCATTCCCGTGGGGTGCATACGTGTATAGGCGGACTATATCTGGTTTGAAGCATGCTTTGGATGGTCAACAGCAGCGGTCCGAACAACGAAAGCAACAACAGGCCACGGCTAACACCACTGAGACGTATAACATATACGGTCTAGTGCACGCATTATTGGTGAGAATTTATAATTTACAGCCGTACTTTAATAGAAAATATTTTATATCACTAATGTGTTATCTATTATGCAGATATTTGCTTTTGAGGTTATCCCGGACCTTAGCAGCAATAAGCACAAATGTGGGGAACGCAGGGTAATCGAGCTACCCCCTCCACGTATTCTGAAATGGGAGTTGACTGCGCGACCACGGGGGAAAACGCTGGATAAGATTTTCACTGAAAGGGTAAGTATTGATGTTGTTAATGTTTATTATTTTCAGTATGTTTGCAATTACAATGATTTCACTCCGATTGCAGATGTTTGCGCGGGCTGAATTGGTGCCTACGGAGGCTGAGAGGCATCAACAGTACTATGAAGGCATAAACCTGGGAGGCAGTTTATATGATGACGATGCCGCAGATTTACCTCGTGACCGCCCGGATCCCGATCGACATAGGACTGCCGGACCCAGTGATACAGAGGAATCATATTACGGACCTAGTGATATGGATCCTCAGTATTCTGCACCTTATGATCTTGAGGGCTCAGAGCAGGAGGTTGACATTGGTACTGAGAGTCCCACGAGGTCTAGGCGGATACCTTTCAGTCAAGCCAGACAACCACGACCTAGACCTAGTGATTCAGACCCGGAGGGTCGCAGTCCTATTCCCGTGAGGCGTAGGCGGGTACGATTCACGTTGCCCAGACGGCCTGCACCTGAAGGTCAGCAACCTGAAGGCGTTGAAGACCATCCGGAGGTACATCAGCATTTTTTTAACCGCATGCTTTACTTTCCATTGACTTAATAGTTTTAGTACTGACAGAGTCTGCAATCCTTTCAGGGCTGGGAGCAGAAATTAGCAGAAGTGATGGATGCTGTTCGAACATTACGGACGGATGTCATGGATGCTATCCAAAAGAATGAAGAGAAAAGAAAAGAAATTCACAGCATCTGGAGTTGGTGGCTATGATTCGGACGCTACAGGGTCCGACGTCGCAGGGTCCGCCGTCGCAGGGTCCGCCATCGCAGGGGCGTATGGAGGAGGATCCACCGTTCGATGACCAACCATTTCATGACCATGATGGTGCATTCAGTACAGGCAGGACAGGTACTGATCATGATGAGACAGGCTCAGGGGCCAGACATGGGGAGGCATATACTACAGACACAGTACCCGAGCAGCAGGCTCCTGATGCGTTAGGACAACCGGCGGTCCCCGCTGATACAGAGACAGCATTATTGGAACGTATACCATCGCAGGCAGTCACCGCAGACCGCTCATCACAGCTGCTGCATGATCCTGTTGAAATCCATGAGCTGTCCACTGACCGCACGTCGCAGCCTCCGATCGACCAAAGCATAGCCGACCCCTCCAGGCGATCCTCGAGGAGAGATTTGGTTCTTCGGATTCCACGGTCACAGGTCGATCAATAGGGACCGAGTTCCTCCTCAGACCGCACCGATCGCCATGGTCCGGAACAGACTCCCCCACCCCTAAGGCGTGGAGACCGGATTCGACGTCGAGGTTGGATGGAACGGAGCCCATACACAGACCCCTGTCTACCAAAGAGGGCACGGGTGATGCCGCCGCCGACACATGAATGGAATCCACATGGACTGTTAGATCCTGAACAGCTTGCGGCGTACGCAGACTACAAGAGGAGCATGTCGGGGGAATTGTAAGTATTACATTCTGTTTATAGTTTTTTTTGACAAATATGTAAGTCAGTATTATGTAACTTTTTCCCTACTTATGCAGACGTGATGTGGATCTGCACGACCCAGTTGGTGTTCCTGTCACTTGGTTCCACCGGTTGCAAACCAACTTCATGGAGTTGGAGGATACTGTATGTTCCTTCCTTGAACTGTCTTTATAAAACTCAGTCATAAATGGTTGCATCCTAACAATACAAACTGTTCAAATTTTTAGCACATTGACGCATACTTGAAGATTGTCCGGAGGCGTCAGCGATTGCACCCCACTGTCTACGGTTCGAGGATCAACATACTGGATTCACAATTCTTTGTAAGTGTTAATATTATACGGTTTTCGCTTAGACATTGATGTGTTCATACATCTTCTGCCTAACGTTTCAGTTAATTTTCTTTCAGACATTGTTAGATCACCAATGGGACAGAATCGGCACTGGTGAGGAGAGGAAACCCCCATCAGGTTGGTCTGTGTTTAAGCAGCAGTGGTCCCGTGATGAGCTTATGGTGGTCCGTGGGGAGCTCCCGTTAGGGAATCGGCCTTGGCACGATGTTGACATTGTAAGTGTTTATTCGAGTTTTGCATCTATGTTTATTCGAGTTTTGCGTCTATGTTTATTCGAGTTTTGATAACACCTTGGAGAAACACCTGCAGGTTCTGATTCCTTGCAACGTTGGAGGTATGCATTGGGTCATGGCCAGCATCGATCTGCAGTATGGGCACATTCTTGTGTTTGACCCGTTCAGACGGGATGTCCCATTTAGGCACAGGAATGCCCAGTTTGCATGTCTGCGCTATTTGCTACCCTCTCAACTCTATACGGTGCACTTTCACAGGAATAGACAACCGGGTGACAAGACTTACAAAAAGAGGGATGGGCCGTTTCGGATGTTATTTGTGTCAGCCGACCGGGTGCCCCAACAGGAATCGGGGTATGACTATTTCAAGTTGTTATTCTATCCCAATCGGTGAAGAAATGTATCAATGCTAATGGTTGTTCATGTGGTTAATTGCAGGGGAAACTGTGGTGCCCATACGTTGAGAATGATTGAGTACCTGACGGCGAACAGGGATACATTCGATTGGACGGAAGCCGATATGGCCATCATCCGGCAAAAGATGGCCGTGGAGGTTTATTGTAACTCCAGGACGTTGTAGTTGTTGTACATAACAGAGCTGTTGTTAATGAAATTATTAATTTTTTATTTCAAGTTGTTTGCAGTTCAAAGTTCAACTAAATTCAAAAATATTTTCGAACATAAAATATTTCTAAAATATTAACATATATCAAAGCATACACAAAGTTAAAAAGTACCATATATTGACATTTATCAAAGCATACAAAAAGTTAAAAAACAACCATATATGAGTATATCAACTGGTATGGTGACTTGTGGAAATAAACAAACTACAGCAGTTAAAATCCAAAACACATGTCTAAAACATAAGCCCTAAGATGATTGCATCGTTCATCTTTTCGTCCTCTCTAGCTGAAACTCGTTGCACTCAAATAAACATCACTAACTCTGGCCTACTGTATATGTTATTATGCTCGTCGTCTAGTGTTGGATAAGCAGCCACAAGAGCATCTTCAGTGCCAATATATAGGGAGTTGTAAATCTTCCAGTACACTTCTCTAACCTTCCGAGCAGGATGGAAAAGCCCCTATAGCAGCACCCAATGCAACTCTCATCCCTTCAATCGCTTCCATGACAGCATTTATGATGTGGGGTCAAGTCTCCTCTTGTAAGACTCCATTCATTCCACGATAGAGTCCTTCTGAGGGCACGTTTGTTTGTTGTGTCCAGTTGAATGACAGATGCTGCACTTGCGACGGTATTGTTCGGGTACAATAGTACTAGGACCTTCATTAACCATAGGCGGGTTGGAACACTTCCTGCTGTTATGTCCTGGTTGTCCACATCTTCTACACGACTGTGTGGCTGTCCTCTCTGAAGACGAGACATGTCGACCCTCCATCGGGCGACCGGATTGTCTCTTTGTCCTTGGATTTAAAACCACCCGCGCTGCGATGTCGGATGGCACTACCCATGAAGAAGGATGACCAATAGGCATTATAGGAACCGAGTATGCATCAATAAGTGTCTCCCTCTTGTAGTAGTCCGCACAAAGAGATGTGAAATCCAAGTTCCGCTCCCTGCAACAATGAAAACAGTGAGATTCACGTTTAGGTACTATAAAGCAATAAATGGACAGAGTCATGTACCTTGCCGCTGCGAGTGCGTGTGAACATGGTAAAAAGTCCATTTGGAATTTGTTACATGTGCATGTCTTCCGGGCTAAGTCAATCGTCCACTGTTTTGCCTTGTGTCTAACGGAAAATATGTTCCAGTCAACTGCATTTACGGTCATATAACCGCATTTCTCGACACGTTTGAGGATCACAAGATGTGCTGCGTCAGTCAATCGATGACGCATTGACCGTGCATTTGTATGACGATCGTGGAACCACTTTTGTAGCATATTCCGAATGAACTCTGCCAGTGTCATCAATGGCAGTTGCCGTGCAAATTTTAGGCATGAGTTTATGCACTCTGCAACATTTGTTGTCATCAACCTGTACCTTCTTTGGGGGCAATGAACACGGGACCACTTGTGTGGACCGGCATCAATGGCATAATCGTATGCACCCTTGTGCAGCCTACGTAACTCCTCCATGTGGCGATCGTAGTGGATTTGGCTGTACGACCTAGCAGCGTTATCCATTATGTCGGCAACATCTTTTCTGTGGAATCGCTTCTTCATATTTTCACCAAAATGCCAGCAACATATGGTATGGGTTGCATAAGGGAACACTTTAGAAATCCCTGCTTCAATGCTTGCATGACGATCGGAAATGAAAACCAGATCATCTATATGACCAAGGGCACCTCTCAAGCACTCCAAAAACCACTCCCATGAAAGGTTGTTTTCTGAGTCACCGTACCCAAAAGCAATTGGATACACCTGTTCGTTTCCATCTTGTGCAGTTGCCACAAACATTGTACCCCCGAATCTTCCCTTCAAATGGGTACCATCAACTGCAATCACAGGACGCATACACCTTCGAAAACCTCTAATTGAGGACCCTAACGACATAAAAAAGTAAAGGAATTTACCATCATCTGCGCACTGTAAGTCTGTGATTGTGCCTGGATTTTGCTGTTCCAGAACGTATGCAAAAGATGGCAGCAGTTGGAAACTTTCTTCATGCGTTCCATAGGTCAATGACAATGCATATTGCAGGGCATCATGTGCCTTACTGTACATGATTTGGATGCCATACATTGTTTTCATATCGGCGATTATGTCCTTCGGACGCATGAGACGACCATCGGCTTGTTGAAGTCTAGGTGCAACGACTTCTGCGATTGTGGTTGCACTAGCTTGTCGATGGCGACGGTGAATCTCCTCCAAGGGACAGGTGTGTTTGTTGACAAAACTTCTGACTTGAAAGTAAGTCCCTTCTTCTCTCCTCACCGCTCTTAATTTCCACGTACAGTCGTCAATGATGCAAATCAGATGTAAAGTTGTCTTATTGGACCTTTTCACCTTCCATTCAAAGTTCTGACGCATCGTAAAATTGCCAACTAGCCTCTTCAAATCCTTTTTACTCGGGAAAAATTGACCCTTATAAATCATGGTTCTCGGTTCTTGCGCTTCCAAGGTGCTGCTTCTACCAGTACCAAACGAGTATGAATTTGCTCCCGGAATAACCCAAGTTGTCCCATTAACAGAATCAGATGTTGTCACATTATAACGGACCTCGGAAGTCCCAGGCATATCTAGTGTAGTGCCACTAATTCCTTCTACACGTCTACCATGTGTTTGCATATATGCATGCTCTTCATCCGCATTTTGCAAATCATCAACATGTTCATTATTTGCCTCATTATCCACCTCATGGTTCGGGTAATTGTCATTGTTCTGCTCATTGTACTGCGCATCAAACTGCTCAATTCGACAACCAAACACATCACCAAATTGAGTCTCAGCGGCATCTGCATGGTCAACCACAACTTGTGGGACACCAAACATGTTTCTCCCACCTTCGCTGCCACTCCTTTGGGTGAACACTTGGTTGCTACCACTAAAGGATCCAAATTGTAGGGTATTTTCAGGGGGAGGAATATCATTCCCTAACACATCTCCAGCTGTCCGCTCAATAAGACTGACACATACTTGAGGGATCACTCGATCTTCCCCTAGCATAAACTGGACATCGTCGTCATTGCTTATAAATGTGCGACACGTACTGCCAGGAACTATTGATATTGATGACAAATCAACGTTGTATTTGTTTACATCATAGTTCACAATAGTATGCACGATCGCCACCAATTCATCGTAAGTCAAATTCTTTGACACATACATTCCTCGGTTATCAGATCCAACGAACCTCTGACTTCCGTCGAGTAACTGCTCCCATCGACCGTTGTAAGATATTACTATTCTAATCCGATTCATGAGGCTGTCAAATTAATAATCACAAACCATTAAAAATGACACGATTTCAGTTCAAAAAGGCACGATTTGAAAAGGCCACAATTTCAGTTCTAAAAGGCACGATTTCAGTTCTAAAAGGCACGATTTCAGTTCTAAAAGGCATGAATTTGTAGCAAAAAGGCTCGATTCATGACCAAAAATGCACGACATTTTTTTTTTTAAAAGGCACGAATGAGGACCAAAAAGGCACGATTTTGTAGCAAAAAGGAACGATTTTGTAGCAAAAAGGCTCGATTCATGACCAAAAAGGCAAGAAATGTTTTTTTCAAAAAGGCACGATTCATGAGCAAAAATGCACGATTTTGTTTCAAAAAGGCTCGATTCATGAGCAAAAAGGCACGATTTTGTAGCAAAAAGACAGGAAATGTTTTTCACAAAGGCACGATTCATGACCAAAAAGGCACGATTTTGTTTCAAAAAGGCTCGATCCATGACCAAAAAGGCACGAATTTGTAGCAAAAAGGCTCGATTTTGTTTCAAAAAGGCACGAAAGGTTTTTCAAAAAGGCACGATTCATGACCAAAAAGGCACGATTTTGTAGCAAAAAGGCTCGATTTTGTTTCAAAAAGGCACGAAAAGTTTTTTAAAAAGGCACGAAAAGTTTTTTAAAAAGGCACGATTCATGACCAAAAAGGCACGATTTTGTAAGCAAAAGGCTCGAATTTGTAGCAAAAATGCTCGATTTTGTTTCAAACAGGCACGAAAGGTTTTTCAAAAAGGCACGATTCATGACCAAAAATGCACGATTGTGTTTCAAAAAGGCTCGATTCATGAGCAAAAAGGCACGAATTGTTTCAAAAAGGCTCGAAAATAAAAAGAAAAGTTCTTAAATTATAACAATGGCTTCAGTTTAACAAAATACTAAAATGCTCGAACTATTCAAACAAGCAGGATGAAGAAATATTACCTTATTTTACTGAAGAAGAAAGTCGGGGCAACACCTTGAACTTTTATTTGTAGAGAGACAGAGTAACTGAGTTAAATCCTACTGACGTTTTTGTTGCAAGTGTGGACAGAGAAAAGACCAAACTGAATAACATAAATCATTAACTAAGGGCAATTTTGGTAGTTCACCATAATAGATGCCTTTTAAACTTAACTTATTAACCCACTGACATTCTCACCAACTCAGTTTAAAATGGTGACAGTTTCCACCATTTCCACTTTCAAAATATGGGAAGAAAAGTCCCCACACATACTTATAAAATGCATATAGTATAATTTGAATGAAGATTATACAAGAGGAAATAGCCAAAAACAGGAAATTGAAAGATTTATTTATTTATTTATTTAACCATATCCCATGATTTTCTTATTTTTAACAACTCATACTAATTTCCTTTTGCCCGACAACTATCTAATTACATTATTACCTTTATTATCTTCTTCTTCAACTTTTTCTACCTATCCTTTCTCTCTCTACAATCAAAACCTACCACAATCACTTACCCTTATGTAAATCTTGCGTTTTAATTTTTTTTTTTTTTTGACTTTATTTCATATTTATATTGCTGGATTTTTATTATTTTATTAAATAATTAAAGTTTTCGGTGAAGAAAATGGTAGAAATTTAAGTTCTGTTTTTTTTGAATTCACTGTCTTTCACAACCTATGTTTCACATTTCCAACATGAAACATCAAGGACTCAAGGTGCAACTTTCCAAAAAAAAAAAAAAAAAAACTAGCCTATTGGATTGTGATATCCATTACTACATATACCCTCCCCTTGGTTTTAATATTTTCAATGCAAGATTCATTTCCACATTTTCTAACTTCACATGTAAGTTCTCTAAGACCATCTCCAATGGGTCTCAATTTTGTCAAAATAGAGATCCATTTCACTCCGATGGTTCTCTAAATCGTGCCAAACGAAGAGAATCAAAATAGAGATCAAGTTTTGATATTTATATTTAGAGATCAAATTCCTCCATCTCTATTTCACTATTTACTTTTTATAATCTCATTTTACCCTCATATTCTTTCTTTAATTCCTCTTATATCCTTTTCACATTTTTAACTAAACTCAATTAATTTATTATAATTCTTTATTCATAAATCTAATTACTATAAAAATTATACCATTGAAATATTTTGTTGAGATCTTTCAATCAAGTATAATATTGACTATATTTTAATAATTTTTAAATTTTTTATTTATTACATTTTTTATTAATCAATGAACTAATAAGTATTTTGATCCAAAACAAATGTTTTTCAAATCATCAATTTGTATATGTAATTAACATATATCATAATAATTAACTCTAAATAATTCAGTAAAACAAAATAATAACATTAACATCTTCAAATCAAAATATTAAAATGGAAAAAGAAAAAAAACAAAAAAAAAAACAATAAAAGTGAGTAAATTCTTATCTAAAATAATTAAGAGAAAATAATTTTATTAAAGAAAGTTTGAAATATTATTTATTAATATTTTATTATTTAGAGATTGTAAAATAGAGAATAATTGAGTATTAAATTTATGGAAATGGAATATTCTTACGGTCTCCAAAATAGAGAAAAATTTGGAGAACTATTGGAGATGGGCCTTCATTTCGTCAAAATATAGACTCATCCCCCTCCAATCGATCTCCAAATCACGGAGACATAAAAGTATCAAAACAAGTTTTGATCTCCATATTTGGAGATCCAAAACCTACGTGGCTACATCTCTATTTTACTATTCACTTTTTATAATCTCGTTTTACCATTATATTCATTCTTCAAACAAATTAAATTCCTTTCATATCATTTTTACATTTTTAACCAAACTCAATTAATTTATTATAACTTTTTACTCACAAATCTTATTACTGTAAAAATTACACCATTACAAATATTTTGTTGTGATCTTTTAACTGAATATAATATATATATATATATATATAAATTCTATTATCAGTTCATATATATATATATATATATATATATATATATATATATATATATATATATATATATATATTGACATTATCTATCCACATATCTAGACCATGTATTTTTTTGAAGTTTTTTGTCATTGGTAAAATCCGAACCGCTGACTTGAGAGCCATTTGCTCAAACCCCAAACTCGTCCATTTACCAACTGAGCTACACCTATTGGGCTCAACTGAGTTAACAAAGACGTACCTTAATGAGGGCTAGGGTGGGCTCAAGCCCACCCCAACCCCCTTAAAAAAAAAAAAGTTATAGTAATAAGAAAATTAAAGTATTTTTTTTTTTCTAAATGAAAGCAAGACACATAACAGTTAATAATACTTTCAAATATTTAAAATAAAAAAAAGAGTTAATAATACTTTCCAAACAAAAACATTGCTCTTTTATTTTTCTTTATGTAATATCAATTTTCTCTTTTCCATTCTCCAAAATAATTTGTTCAAATTTGACTCAATCTCTTTATCAACATCAATAATTGATCTTCACATTATATATGCTTTTGTGAATATTATGGATTTGAAATATGTTTTTTTTTTTTTTTTTTAATTTAGGGTTACTATAATTAATAGAATTTTAGAATAATCAAATTATCAGTTATGCTTAATGAATTTCTTAATGGTGTTATTTTGGTTAAATTTAATTGTAATAAGATGGAAAATAAATTTTTAACAAACTCATGGTTGTCTACATTGGAAGAGAGATCGTCAGTTCTATTGATTAAGATTTCATAATCGATAAGTTTGAACTTTTGAAAAATCGTAAAATACAACTTAATTAGCGTTTGATTGTATTGCATTCCATGTTTCTTTTATAATTTGTTTTGATTTGTTTTTAATTATGTTAATGTATTTATTTAGAATAAACATTTTATGAGGTAAGCCACGCTATGTCCTTCCAACTACGTGTTTTGTGTTATTTAATTAATAAAATTTTCTCGATTTATCATATTCAAAAAAAAAAAAAAATAGTTATCAATGTTTAAAAAAAAAATAAAAAATTAGCCCACCTGATATTTAATCCTGGTTACCTCCCTGACTAAGTATAATATTGACTATATTTTATACCCTCCCCTGACTAAGTATAATATTGACTATATTTTATACCCTCTTGGTTTTTATATTTTCAATGTGAGATTCATTTCCATATTTTCTCTAACTTCACATGTAAGTTAACATATATATATATATTTTTCAACCAAACATTTACCCACTGTACATGTATGAAAAACAAAAGTTGCTTAAAAAAAAACAACAATTTTCCATTTAAAAAAAGGTTTTTTTTTTTTTTTTTTCTCAATCAAAAAGCAATAGTTACAATTAAAACAAACAGATGCACACATACAAAATCCATCGAGTCAATTCCCAATTCTCTATATGTTCATTGTTGACTAAATGTAAAAATTATACTAGTTATAAGTTTTGACTTCGTGGGTATATATATATATTCAACACCCTCACATACTTTTGCACCTAGAGCTAGCACAAGCAATCACCACACCTAAGCAAGTCTAAAGGCTCTAATACCATAACGTAGAACGAGAAGATAAAAGCAGATAGATTTGACAATGTATAGAAAATATAGAAAGATATGGGAATTGAAATAAATGCCAACTTGTATAATTGAAAAAATTAAAAGCATAAATAAACTTGTGAATTGATCTTAGATTGATAATTGTAAAAACTTACAATTGATTGTTCTAAAGATTGAGAGTCGATTACAATTTTTTATTAGAATGAGAAAAGGAGATATACAGATATACAAAGAATTTTCTGGCAAGAAAAAAGCCTTTCTTTTCATTGTTCTGAGGGACCTATTTATAGATGGGGCAACTGAGGTTAAAGGAATTAAAGTAATTGTTAGGGTTTGATCCTTACTTAATCAAACTTAACCTAACACCTTCTTGTTAAATCACCTATAAGAAATACTTACAATAACAAGAATATATATATATAGTACCACAATGATAGATTAAGAACTATTAAAAAAGAAACGAAGCAGAAATAGAGTACAAGAAAGTAAAGAAACAACACAAGGAATTTATCGTGGTTCGGCTTGATAACCAAGCCTACATCCACGTTGAGCCTAACAATAGAAATGCTCACTCTACTATATGATTGTTTCCTTTACAGACCTAGATCTACCCACAAGAAGCCCAGAAAACCCACACACAAACCTTATCTGTTACCACTAAAGCAATCAACCATAATCTCTCTTCTCAGTGAGTAAATACAACCAGAGATACACTCTCTCACCACGGATTACATGAAAAAATCATGATCTATACACCAGATACACAGATCTGTACAAAAGATCACAAATCTCTGAAGAACACTCGAGAGAATTTCAGAGAGAGAAGGAGATCAGAAAACCTAATCGTTACAAATGAGAATCCCACTCATTCTCCCTCTATCGTTTCATTTATATAGCCTTATCAATCCACATCAGCAGCAATCTACTCCAGCCAATCACCACAGCACGCCAACTTAAAAGCATCAGATATTATCCTTATCTTCAGATTACTAATTCCAAAACGCAACGTTTCAATATGGCTTCTAGAAGGGAGACTTTGGTTGACTGAAGCTGGAGATTGGGCTTGTGATGGGTTCTTTATATTTGGGCTTCAAGTTTGGGCTTCACTTGATCTGATATTGGGCCTGCACCATGAACTCCTGATGGACTAACAAAATAACAACAGTAACCTTGGTTGGTTCAACCGTGGTTAAACTTTAATAATTACATTTGAATTATTGGTGTTACTATTGAGCTTTTACTGTTCTTGAATAGCAACTGGTCTGAATAATTGCTTCTTTTACTATTGTCAATAGTTGTATCTTATTTGTCTTGATCTGTCGACAGTAGCTATGATTGGTATGTTTTTGTTATTAAAGAATAGTGAGTTGTCTTTTAACTTCAACAGCTGTGGATTATATTCGTCTTCGTGTGCCGACGATAGATATGATTGTTCTGAGTCGGTTTTGGATGGAGTCAAGGTTTTGACAAATCGTGCCCAAAAACATTGTTGAAAGCATCATCATTGTCATTACTGAGGAGATCATCTTGACCATCAGATTCTGAGCCATTGTTGGAAATTTCTTGCAAAATATTGTTACATTCTTTCTGGGTCTTGGCAGCCGCAAGACGAGAGAGGTTCTGTGATTTGTTGAGAAGAAAGTCTTATTAGTCTGTTGTTTTGAAAAAAACTTGGGTTTTCTGAGAACTAGATGGAAACCCTGTCTTGATCTGCACCATTTGATTTTGATTTGTTTTCCAAAATAAGGGACTTGAACATTTCCAACCAATTTGTCTTTGATCTCGTATTCTAGTTTGAGGATCCAAGTAAGGCTGAAGTATTTGAAAAACAACAATAATTCAGGGAGGATTTCCCAGTCTGTTGGCTTCTCAAGATTTTGGGTCCAACGAAGGAAACCATGTTTGATCGCATGGGGCAAGAAATCAATTGTGAGGCCAAATTTATCCCACCATTCTAAGAACCAGATAGGTAATTCGAGAGGAAAATTCTTGTCAAAGTAAATAAACCAAGACAAACCATTTTTCTCATTCTAGCGATAGAAGCATTTAGTCCAGGCATCCCTATAGTCCCAGTAGGAGAACTTAGCAGGATAAAATGTTCTTGAATTATTTATTTATTTTGTAGGGATCACCCCATTGTTCCAAAGTAATAATTTTGCAAAGTTTGATTTTTAAAAAAGCAATTTTTGATTGGTTTGTTTTGTCAAAGACTTTTGATATATACACAGAATATGTGTCAACCAAAATGAATTCATAAAATAATTGGCCTTTCATACTGTAATACAATGGAATTGGGCTTTGATAAAATCATGAGCTAATTTTTTGGGTTGGTCAAAATATTGATCTTTGAGGATAAAAGGTTCCATGGCAAAGAATCGGTCAAAAAAGAGTTTTTCATGATATGGGTCAAAAAAGAATCGGTCAAAATATTGATCTTTGGGTTGGTCAGTAATGCTTTATAGCTATGGCGTATTCGTCTTTGTGATTTGGCCTAGGATATTGGTTTGAGCTAAGGGAAGATTGTGCACCAATGGTGCAATTGGTCTGATTATTGTTCTGAGGGCTATTGCCTTGATTGTTCTAATTGTTCTGATTGGAGCTCTGAGTCGGATAGTGCTGTCACTCATTATTTCTTCCCAGCCAAAATTCCCTAGTCAAAAAATCTGGCAGACAATTATTGTTTCCTTTAATATGTTCAATTTTAAAATCAAAAATTGATAATAATACTTGTTATCTTGCAAAAACTTGTTTCGAAGCAAGGTTTTTTACATCTCTTTCTAAAATGAATTTGATAGACTGGCAGTCTATTTGTAAAATAAAGTTCTGATTGATCAAATCGACTTGAAACTTTTGAATCATTAAGATGATTGATAAAATCTCTTTTTTGACAGTTGAATATTTTTTCTAGGTATCATTCCATGATCCTGAGATGTATTTGACCAAATATTCTTTGTCATTGATCTGTTGTTTTAAAATTCCTCCATATCCTAACTTTGAAGCATCTGTTTCAACAAATTTAGGTGCAGAAGGGTGACAAATGGTCAGGCATGGAAGTTTTTTGACATGTGACTTTATGGTTCTGACTGCATTGGTATGTTCGTCAAACCATTGGGGAGGATTGGTTTTAAGTCTATCGAACATGGGTTTACAAATGAGTCTAAGGCTTTTATAAAAGTCTGCAACATAATTTAGACAACCTAAAAAACATTGCAATTGTTTTTTGTTTGGAAATTTGTCAACGAAGTCAAGGCTTCTTTGGATTGGAATAATGGTTCTATGTTCAATATTGTGTTCTAGAAATCTGATTTTTACCTGAAGAAGGACAATTTTTGGGGCCGAGACAACAAGGCCATTATGTTTAATGATTTTGTGAAATATATTTAAATGTTTCTAATGTTGATCGACAGTGTTTGAATAAATTAAAACATCGTCTATATAGACAATTGAGAAATCCATATAAGGATTAAATATATCATTCATTATGGATTGGAATTCACTTGGGGCATTTTTCAAACCAAAAGGCATAACATTCCATTTATACTGTCCAAATGGGACAATAAAAGCTGTTTTATAGTAATCTTTTTCAGCAATTTGGACCGGCCAAAATCCTGATTTCATGTCGGATTTGGAAAAGATAATGGATTGATGAAGTCTTTTAATTAAAAAGATTAGATTTATTGGGTATAGGATATCAGATCCATTGTAAGGCTATGTTCAAAGGTTTGTAATTGATAACAAGCCTATGGACACCTCTTTCTATCTCAACATTCTTTTAAACATAGAAAGCTACGCAACTCCATGGTGATTTTGATGGTCGAACGAGCTGTTTATCTAATAAATCTTGGATTTCCTTTTTATAGTATTCCAAGAGTTCATAAGACATTTGGATGGATCTAGCTTTGGTAAGGATTCCTTTTTCAGAAAATTCTTTATTGTAAGGAAGATGGACAATATGTTTCTTTCTTTCCCAAAAGGCATTAGGAAATGAGGAACATACTTCTCTTTTTAGATTCTCCTTAAATTGTTCTATTTTGTTTTGCACTTTTGGTTATGTTAAATATTTCTTTTGTTTTTTAAAATGGAGGTCATTTTTTAAAAAGGAAAGATGGTTTTGTTTTTGGTCTAAGAAAGCAAGAGTTTTTTGAAGAGATATTGAATGATCCTTCAAAAGATTTAAGTCAGTTGTTTGGGTAGGTAAATAATTTCTTTATCCCCGTAATTGGTAATGATCCCTTCATCTGTTACTTTGAAGGGTGTGATTAGCCAAAAATGACATTTTGGGATAAAGTTTTGACCATGAGAAATGGTGTTTGTAGTAACAAACACCATTATTGCAAACACTAGCAGATGAGAGTTTATAAGTTATATCAAGTTTTTGTCTGTTTGCTCCATAAAAAGATTCCGAGGTTTTCTCAAGATACTTGGTAGAAACTAGACCTTCTCTCAAGCAATTTAGGTCTGCTCTTGAATCCAATAGAGCATTTTGGACTTTTATTCGATAATTTTGTGAAATCCTAATTTCAATGTTACAATACCATTTTCTGAATGTGACTTTATTAATGATATTTAGGAAAGGATCTTCTTTGTTATTAGGATTTAATTTGTTTTCATCCGAATTATTTTCATCTGGGTTTTGGTCAGATGAGGAATCAGAGGAAGATGCTTCTTTCAGATTTTTAATGGATTTTTTTTTGTTCTAAGATTTCTTTTTGTAACTTTGCAGTTACCGATTTGAGTTCTTTGATTTCTTCCTTGACATTTCGGATTTCTTTTTGTAGATCAACGACGGTGACTTTCTTTTGTTTTATCTTGAATTTGCTGAGAACATTTTCTTCTAAGTTAGGGGGGATAAAGGGTGTTTGGAATTTATTATCTCCTTTTAATTCAGCAAAGGTTCTGTTGGAATTATGTTTTGTAGAAGTTTCTAGTTCTTTTTCTTTGAGAATTTTCTACTGTAATTGCCTAAGGATTGGCCTTTTTTTTTTTTAATGGGATCTTTAATCTCGTCAATCATTTCAATCATTAAGGAAAAGTCTTGCGTATTGAGGACACAAACTTCCTTGCATAAGCATGGTTCTCTCCCTTTACTAGTAAAGCTACTAGTGCTGGAATCACTATCAGAGTTTTCTTTGATGTGTAATAAACGGTGGTCTGAATCTAATTCATTTATATTGGAATTAGATTCATAATTGCACAAGGCAGATATTAGCTTGTCTTTGATGGAATCATCAATTTCAAGGGCTTGTATTTTATTTTGAGTTCAGGGCATCTATTGGTATAGTGCCCTAGCTTTCCGCATTTGTAATAGGTTTGGTTTCCATCTTTATTTTTGGTTTTGTTGAAAGGTTTCTTTTATATCTCTTGTTTTGGTATTTCGTGTTTCTTTGTTCATTGTTCTTGTATCTTTTGTTCTGTTGATAAGATTTTCTCTTCATATAAGGATTCATAAAACCAAGATTCATAGAAGGATTAAATATTTCATTCATTATGGATTGGAATTCACTTGGGGCATTTTTCAAACCAAAAGGCACGACATTCCATTCATACTATCCAAATTGGACAGTAAAAGCTGTTTTGTAGAGATCTTTTTCAACAATTTGGACCTGCCAAAATCCTGATTTTCTTTGTTGTTTTTGAACTACTTCAACCTCACTTGGATCCTCATGCTAGAATACAAGATCAAAGACAAATTGGTTGGAAATATTCAAGTCCCTTATTTTGGAAGACAAATCAAAATCAAATGGTGGAATGGAATGAAGCAAAATGGTGCAGATCAAAACAGGGTTTCCATCTGGTTCTAAAAAAACCCAAGTTTTTGTAAAACAACAGACCAATCAAACTTTCTCCTCAATAAATCACAGAACCTCTCTCGTCTTGCGGTTGTTGGAAATTTTGTGATATACTCATGTTTTGATAGCACTGTTTAGGTATGATTAATTCCATGAAAATGGAAGATTATAGTATATTCGAATTCTCCTCCGTGAGAGCTTCGGAATGGTATACTCAAACTCACAAAATGATTAATGGGTGAATGAGAAATTGAGTCTCAAAGTGAACACATTGGGTAGGGAATAAAGTGAATCCCACATTGCTTAGGGAAATCATTTATATGTAGTATATAAGTGAATGTGTGATATGAGCTATCAACATGTGTGTGGCATAGAGGCTCTCTCTTGCGCGTGTAGGGGGGGTGCAAATCATGGACCTCGAACCTTCGAATGCAAGACTCGTGTGTGGGAGCGACCTGCGTACACAAATGCCGCTCCGACTGGACCGTGAGAGTACAGTTGACTTTTTACGACTTCCCTAAGTCAACGTTTTTGTGTATTTAATAAGGAAAGTATTAATTGTTTGGATTCTGATTTCTTACTTGATCACTAAGAATACAGAATCAGTGTTTAATTAGGAATAGATCTCTTTGGAGATTATTCTCTAATTAATTGTTTTCCTTATCAGTTCAAAAACGTGTTAATCAAGTAAATTCCAGAACAATCCCATAAAACCCTAGTGACTCTGTTTTCGTTTCCTATATAAACCCTAGTATACTCCTTACAATATTCATTCGAAAATAAGTTGTATTACAGAACATTAGGGTTCTTTATTTCTGACTTCGTGTTCTTCCCTTTTGTGGTGAGTTTATACTCGATTTGAGTTAGCTGGTAGTGGATAGTGTTTAGGCCTACCACTGTTGAACCGTTGTATCCTGGGAGACGATCGTCAAACACATACCGTGTTGCCCAGTGAAATTGTCTTAAGGACACCGTGTGAAACACGGGCCTCGATTTTTTACTGTTTTCTAATGTGGTTTTTCTTGTGTTGTTGCTTTCTGTTATTCCAAATACGAGCCAGGTTTGTTTTTGAACTTATAAAACTACAGTGGTTGCCAAGACCTAGAAAGACGCAAGAAATTTCCAACAAAGGCTCAGAATCTGATGGCTAAGATGATCTCTTCTGTGATGACAATGATGGTGCTTTCGGCAACATTTTTGGGCACGATTTGTCAAAACCTTGACCCCATCCAAAACCGACCCAGAACAATCACATCTACCTTCGGCACATGAAGACAAATACAGTCCACAACTGTTGAAGTTAAGAGACAGCTCACTATTCTCCAACAATAAAAACAGACCAATCATACCTACTGTCAGCAGATCAAGATAAATATGACACAACTATTGACAGCAGTAAAAGAAACAATTATTCAGACCAACTGCTATTCAAGAACAGTAAAAGCTCAATAGTAACACCAAAAATTCAAATGTAATTATTAAAGTTTAAACACGGTTGAGCCAACCAATGTTACTTTAATTCCTTTAACCTCAGTTGCCCCCTCTATAAATAGGTCCCTCAGAACAATGAAAAGAAAGGCTTTTTTCTTGCCAACAAATTCTCTATACATCTCTCTATCTCCTCTTCTCATTCTCAAAAAAAACTATAATCGACTCTCAATCTTTGGAACAATCAATCGTAAGTTTTTACAATTATCAATCTAAGATCAATTCACAACTTTATTTATGCTTTTAATATATATATATATATATATATATATATATATATATATATTGCTCGACTTTATGATAGATTGGATATACAACTTAAAGATACAGAAAGTAAATTTGAGTGTTTAATTATTCAGTTATGTAATTTTAAGTAATCATATATATAATAATAATAATAATAATAATAATAATAATAATAGAGTTTCACAGCGCCACATGTCGTCGTGAGAGAGTTTTTATATTAAATATATATAATAAAAAATCAAGATGAATAGGTTTTACTTTTCATGTGAGAGTGACATGTGGCATGTGGCATGTGGCATTATTTAATGTTAGAATTAAATATTTAATTTTTCATATATAATAATAGAGTAATACTACTTTGCCCAAATTTGGTGCCCAAATCTGGTGCCCAAATGATGTGGCAACACTCTCATCCATTCATTTAGATTGTATTATATTTGCTTGATTTAAATGAATGGATGAGAATGTTGCCACGTCATTTGGGCACCAGATTTGGGCAAAGTAGCATTACTCATAATAATAATATAACAATCATACATAGGAGCCGCCATGTGCCAATCATAAATGCATTTATTTATTTATTTATGGTTAGTTCAAAATAAATAAATTAATTATAAAGAATAAATCAACATTAAATATTATATATAGTACATGCACTCAATTCACACTTAAATATTTTTAAGAATATTAATATTTGGTAAGTTCAAAAGACATTGATTAATTAATAAGAATTAATCAATTAATTATTCATAACAAAATTTTAAATGTATGCACTCTATTCACACTTAAATATATTTAAGAATATTAATATTTAGTAAGTTCAAAAGATATTAATTAATTATTCATAATTAAATTCTTATTAACTATTTTTTATAATTAGAGCCATGATCAAAGAGAAGTTGAACATTTCTTTCAATACAATAGATATTAATATGAAATTTGAATCAATTAAAGAAACTCTTAGGTGTCCAATGTCATTAATAACAAGACTCTCTATTTCCACCAATAATACCAATTGTTTCAATGAATCTTCTTAATTAGACAAATCAACTTCTATATATATAGCCACAAAACAATTTCGAGAGATATATACCATAAAACAAAAAAATAAATTATGTTGCAGGTTTACAAGCATGCAACTTTTGGATGACCATAATATTGGGCTTACAGGTGTGATGATTCAAAACACTGGAGTCTAAGGTGGATGATCGAAAACGAATATATGAAGCGAGATTTCTTTAGGGTCCCTAATCGAAATACAGAAAAATTGATTCTCTACTTATCTCTTAAAATAGGAAGATGTAAGTTTTTCCTTTTATTATTACAATTTAGTTTAGTATCATCCGTTTCAGTTTAATTGTACTTGAATCATAGACTTATTTTTATACAAGAATATATATATATATATATATATGCAAATAAATACAAATGAAAGCATCAATTTACCAATTAAATTGTTGATTTGCAATTCATGAACGTTAATTCTTATATTTTTAGTCCTTTTGTAGATAAATGATTCAACACCATTTTTTATGTTGTTTATGAATCATGTGGTTTATGAGATTTAGAAGATCAAGTTTTTATGATTTATGTTGATCATTGGAAGTGAATTGTATCAACAAAAGAAAAAAAAAAAGGAGAGGTGTGTAGATTAAGGAGGCGCGAACTAGAAAGAGAAAGACCAATTATTATGACAGATTATTTTAAGATATAGCTGTTTTGTGTTTGATTTGTAAAATATTGCGATGTGACGAAATTTTATTTGTTAGGCGTCCCACATCGTTTTGTTCCGGGGGTATTGAAGCATTTATCATTTTTGTAAGGCACAAAAGATATTATGATTTTCAATTTAATTATTACAATTTTTGTAAGGCACAAAAGTTATATATGCTTGCAATAACTTTATTATATTATTATGGTTTCACATTTTTTCAATTACCAAATATTTATGTTCGAAATGATTTATTATATAATTTGGAATATCACTTTTGTTTGGTACCAAATATAGATAGTGAAACTTAAAATGTTTTTAAGTTTGAGAATAATCTATGACTAATTATATTTTCTTTTTAAAAATTTTTTTTTTTTAACAAAGACCGTGCATCGTGGGTTTGTTACACTAGTTATATATAAAGTTACTTTAATAATAAAAAAATTAATTAAAATATCGCTTTGGCAAGATCATATTTTTTGTGTCAACAGATCCACCCTTTCTCCCAAGTCCCAACCCTGCAATGCAACAAACAATACAACCTAAAAATGGTAATGGGTGTTGGGTGAGCGCACCAATGAGTCAATGACCAACCCAACCAGCTTTCATTAATACTCTTTGCTCCCTACTTTCTACTACCTTTGATTTCACTGCACCTCTGCAATCTCAAGTCTGACATATATACTGCCACCATCTTTCTTTGAAAATAAATAAATTTAAAAACTTTTGCACATAGCAAAACTCATTAGTGTGGAAACTTGTCCACACGGCCACACCACAGGTTCAAAGGTTCAATATGTGCATAAGCTACCAAGCCAAAATACAAAATTCCAGTCGACTCAAGATGTTATACATATAATTTCGTTTTCATTTAGCTTCAAAATCAGTAGCCAACAACATTATGCTTGAAGCTTTGATGACTCCTAAAGGAACTGTACATCATCTCTCTGAAACAAGTATTCAAAACATCTTGCCCAAGCCCAGGTTTTGCAAAGTATTCAGTGCTGCAAATCCTTCTGTCTTTGATGCCACAATCTCTCCTCTGATTGTTTCCATAAAACACCTGCACTCAGGGATATTATTATGTGAAATTTACGATGCAGTAACAAAAAATCATTTAAAGGAAAAGGGTATACTCATAATTCGGAGTCAGGCAACCCCAACAGGAATGAACTTGGATCACTGGATCCGAGCAGTGTATACTCCGATCCTCTCACATGGACTCTAAAGCAAGCTGCAAAACAAACTCAATCAACTATCAAGGCATCTAGCAGAAATAGGATCTACAAATTATCAGAGAGAACTTTAATAAGTTAAAGTATTAAAGAATAAAACCAGTATATCTTAACATTAAACTTTATTTATTTATTTAATTTTTATAAAAAAAAAAAAAATGTAAATTCTACAACACCAGCTAAATTGCATGTGTTCCGATTCTTTCTACTTTAAATATATTTATTCTTCATTCTTCACAATTCTACTCGAAATACAAGTTATTATTTATATACCATAAATCAAAAGCATTCTCAAAGCAGAACTACAAAATTATGTTCTTTTGATGTGGTATTATCTGAGACATTAAGAACAGCCTCATCATCTTGAGTCTTGCTGTATGAAACCATAATACTACCAATAATAATCCCTGCACTCATAAGGTGCTTCAAAAGAATGCAGTCAATAGATGGAATTGATTGACGTGAACTTACAAGGACTCGTACACACCACTAAGAGCAATTAACAAGATCGAGATCATCTCCCTCACAAGACAATTTCATACGCCCATAGGCAGTGATGTAAACATGTGGCACACAAGTTCAATTTCACAATTTCCAAATTGTTTAAATTCCTTTCCCAATCATGATTCATGTGCACTGTTCATAACAGAAAATAATGAATCTGGTTGCTATTTTGTGCTAATTAGTTGTTTTTGTCATTTTGTTAATGTCTTATAAGAATAACGTAAAAGCTTCAGATATAACACACATGGTCATGAAAACAACTTTGGGTATGGAAACAACAAAAAGAATACCATTCTCTATTTTGACCACACTCTGGAGCATTGTATCCATCTTCATCTTCATGTCAGAATTATCATCCATAAGTGGGAAAAGAATAGTCAGCTCTCGATAGATATCACGTACAAACCTGCATATCTTCTCAGCATATTCAAATTCACCATCAGATATGCGACCAATTGCCAACCGCATCAGCTCTCCAGTCAAGTCCGCAAGCTGTACAAAGAAAAGTAAGCACCTCTTCCAATAAAAACACAGACAAAACAAAGGAACCGTAACAAATTGTGAGTGTCCATGGACCATGACTATGTGTGGTGATATGCAATTGATGCCCCTTTTTTCTTAAACTTTTTTTTTAAGGGCTTTTTTCTTAAACTTAAATCTTCTTGGCAACTTCATTGTCAACTCTCAAAATTCTTTTGACTCTAATTTTTTGTGTCTCGCCGTCTTTTCCTCTTTTACAGTGAATACTGCAATTAATCTTTTGTTTCATTTTACATATAGAGAATAGTAAAAAGTTAGGCAATTACTCCCAAAAGATAGTCAAGGACATTGACTTTCAAAGGCTCAAGAGAGGGATCACTGAGTGGTAAGAAAGTGGCATTTATCTCTTCGAGATTCAAAAGAGTACCAGTTCTGCAGAATTTACAGAATGTTGCGGCTTCTATGTATTCTTGCACCTGCAAAGTTGCAACCATAAATGGGTCAACCAAGCCATATGCCTCTAGTCAAAAAAGAGCAAGGAGACAGAGATATTAGTATATTACCCCGGGAGAGTATGCTCGCCTTAGCTTCCAATGATCAGTCCCTTGCAGCTCTTTCACCAACCGTGATATATACTGATTAATCACTGCTGCTAAATCCTTTTCTGCCTTTTCCAGAACTTCCTCTTTGTTAAGTCTACTCATTCTGTATAACAATGAAGTTAAAACCAGTATTTACTAGCTAAATCAAGAAGGCGAATCCTAAAATATAGCTTGATTATACATGGTACAAGAAAAAAAAATCAACTCATCACGTATACGGTATAACAAGCAAACTCATCATGGCAAGGAGCAGTATACAAATATGATGCAGGCAAAGCAATGTATATAAATTCATTCGCATAAAAAACTTAAAGAAGTTCTACAATTAAATGAGAAATTGTCCAGAAGGACCTTAAGAGATAAAACAAGCAGCAGAGAAGAAGCAAGGCACACTAACAATGAAAAAAAAAAAATAGTAAAATGGATCTACTTACCTGTGCACCTGAAATATGACTTTTTTGCTATTAATGGTGATATCACGACTTGCTTTTATGACTCTCTCCCGTTTTTCATTCTATAAGCAACAAAAAAAAAATCTATGAGCAATTTCATAAAAGCATGTTTTGATAAATTTATGCAAAGACATGCAAATGTTAGGTGCCATCATTCATGACTGGGATCCAAAGACTGCAGAATATTTACGACTCACTCATAGCCAATTAGCCATCAATAAATTTTATTCCATCATCTTATGAATAACATAATACATGATTCCCCAGCTACACTGTAAGAATAAACACTTAATCCCAGCCAATACCATTCTGCAAACAAGGTCTTTTCTAACTCTACTACTCTAGTACATTTTTAGTGAAGTTTGTCACTTGCAAATTCGAAAGGGTTGTAGCTGATTGCATGTTAAGATTCCATATAATCCTAAATAATTCTCAACTCAAAAAACTAGGAGAACTTCATCCACAAATATTTTAAAAAATTACACATTTAAAAATGAAAAAAAAAAAATGTAGAAACTTGAAAAAAAAAAAACAAAGGCATGAACTAGAAGGAATTGAACCAAGAGAAATATTTGAATTTCTTTGAATGTGGTATAAGGATTTGCCTTGTGCTTAGAGCTTCTTTAGTTGGGAGGGACAGAGAAGAGTCAAAATTCAATATTTGCGAGAGAGGGACCCTTTGTCAAGGACTATCACTGGGCTCTATAGTCTACTGCTTGACAGACAGGGAACTATCTAGTAACGTACATTTTATTTCTTTCTTTTTTTCAAAAAAGAAAAATGATAACAATGATTTAAGCTTCAAACAGCTGATTTTCCAGACATAACCATATCTAGTTTACATTCACCATGAAACTTTTGTATACATATAGTCATTAGGACCTTATCTAGTCAGAAATGTCCTGATTCAATAAAATGCAGACCTTCAAATCTTAGCCATTGGGTGCATCTAACGGTGAGGGTTGTTTGTCTTTTGTGAAGTTCAGCACAGAACAAGCCCGGTCATGATTTTTAAAAAAAAAATCATGACAATTTGACAATACTGTCCCCAATTTATAGACACCTACCAAAATCACTTCCTCAACACAAGGTTCAGATTGCACCACTGTTAACAAGTAACAACCTAATGGCTCAAACTATTCTGTAACCGTTTGTAGACATTCCACCTCCTTACATTACTTGCCAAATACCCCATCCAGGCCAAGAATAAAAATTCATATTATTCCAGTGAAAACCTTATGCGATTCAACATTCACATGAAGTACAAGCATGCACCTGGACATCTATGACCTATCCCTTACCCATTAGCATAACATTGCAGACCACTATTGTTATCCAAAATTTCAATTTGGAAGGGAAATACTATAGAATGATAATTTTGGAGGGGGCAAGGAAATTTTTTTAGATTAGTAATGTAGGACTAAAAGGAAATTTTTGAAGAGGCTGTAGCCTGTTGGGGACAAGGCCCGTACAGGCCTCTTAATAGCTTCGCCCTGACAATCAAATCCTTGTTTCACAGGACAATGTTAGATGAAAGCAACGAAAATTTAGAACATATCATAAAATTTTATAATTTCTATCTCACCCAAGTTAATTCAACTCGCTGAACTAGCAAAAGAAATGAAGGCACAACCTCACCAAAATCATCACTACTGCTAAATTTATACTAGGAACCTCCCTAATAAGGTTTACTGTATTCGCTTCAGAAAGAGATGGTCTGGTGGCATTGGCATACATTACCCCTACTCCTTGGCCCGTAGTCCTTCAATAAAGTCAATTCAAATTTTGTGACCACCATGTTCACTCCCCCACACTACAATGCCAACACTGCCGACACAATATTTGACCATACCAGCACCAAAACTGTCAACAGCAGTATCATTACAGCACAAGAACCACCATGTTCACTTGCAACACTCTGCCATCGTCATAACAACATTCCATAAATTAAAGACTAATTCAGACCAATTTATATTGCCATGACATTATGCTAACTCTTAACATTCCATCTTAACCATATCAAGTAGCTCTGAAACAACATACAAGTAAAATGTTTCCACCCATTCTCAAGCATTAGACCACATCTCACAATACTCATATGATAAAAATGCTAAGAGATAATTATAGTATAAATTAAAAAAACGAAAAACAAGGAGATGAGAGATGAGAAACAATACAAAGTGGTTGAGGTAGTCAGCGTATTTAGCAAAAGCGTCCTTCATTGTGGTGGAGGAGGACTCGGTGCTCATTGTCCTCGCTCTTTTAGCTGAACTCTGCAGCGCAGTAGTCCCTGCAACTTTAGTTTTGTTGGTTGATTCAATAGTCAGTGATTAGAGTGCATTAAGCTAGGGTTTGGGTAGATAAAAATTAAAATAAATAATAAATAATAAATGAGTTGATGAGTTAAAATGGACTCACGTTGATGGAGGCGGTGGGGCTGGGGTTTGGAAGCCATGGGTGAATGTGATACTGAAATCCTTCTCAATGCTGATGCGGACAACATCTCACTCTCAAGTCTCACCTACCATTGGCTACCAAAAAATCTCTTCTCTTATTTTTTAGATTTTTATTTATTTATTATTATTTTATTTATTTATTTTATTTTATTTTATTTTATTTCTCCGACCTAACTTTTCAACCGCGACTACAGTATGTGGTAATTTTTATTTTTATTTTGAGGTAATTCCCCTGATGGCCATCAACTTTTACCACCACTATCAAAATAGCTACTAAATAGAAAAATTGATGGAAAATGGCTATTTTTGATAAACATTATTACACTAATGACCATTCTATCCAATTCCATCAAATGAATGACATTTTGGTAAATAAGAGGATGACATTAATTTATTTTAGATGTTTTTTGGAAATCAATTTTTTCTTTTGTTTTTTAAAACAAATAATTATATTTAGTGTATATATACGTTTAGCATATCTCAAACATATATATATATATATATATATATTTTTTGAGAAGATTAAGGCTATAAAATAAAAAAATTCTAAAAAAATTCTAAAAAACATATTTGAGATAAGTTGAAAAGATATATATATTCTTTTTTGAATAGATTAAGGTTACAAAATCTAAAAATTCAAAAAAAAAATATTTGAGATAAGTTGAAAAGAAATATATATGTATATATATACATACATATATATACAGAAATTCTATTATCAGTTCGAACTAACAAAAGTTATATCAGTTCCTTGCATGTGGGCCATTGGATTTAAATATAAAGACTGCATATATATATATATATATATGTTTGAGATATGCTATATCTATATGTATATGTACACACTAAATATAATTATTTGTTTCAAAAAACAAAAGAAAAAATTGATTTCTAAAAAATATCTAAAATAAATTAATGTCATCCTCATATTTACCAAAATGTCACTTATTGGATGGAATTGGATGGAAATTAATGGAATTGGATGGTATGGTCATTAGTGAAACAATGTTTGTCAAAAATGGCCACTTTCCATCAATTTCCCCATCTAGTGGCTATTTTGATAGTGATGGCATAAGTTGATTGCCACCGAGGTAATTATTCCTTTTATATATATATATATATTTAACTAGGTGGTAAGTTAAAATCTGTTTATTATGTCTTGTTTTTACCAAAATTATTAATTACGTATAACTTGACAATAAATCGAATGGAATAACTATTGATTTGTTAATGGATGTATATTGACACCCGTAAATATGATAAGTACACTCATATTTATAAGTACACCAATGTCTAAAATTTAAAATTAAAACATTACTATAAGCACTCATGACCCATCTTAATGCCAATAATACCCTTATTTAAATGAATGTATTCGTTTTAATACAATTTATTTATAAACCCTCTTAAGTTATTAACACACCCAATTTGAAAAAAAAAAAAAAAAAAAAAAAAAAAATCTTAAGTTCTCCATGCTCGAAAACATAGTACAGTCGTAGTAAGTTCTTTGCCATCAACAACTGCATCAGATATCTTCTCAACATTTACAAATATCGAGCATCGTCTATGTTGATAATAATCATGTTGTTGATATCTATTACAACAGATTTCACATCCTTATACCACCGTTGATATCCTGGATACACAACAATATGTACTATTATCTTTTTTAAAAAAATAAAAAAATTACTTTTCATTTTTTATTTATTGATAGAGTTCATAACAAAAAAAAAATAAATAAATAAATAAATACATACATTTGTATGATCAGAGTCCTCTAAAAATTCTTTTTCCATTACTTTGTTATATGATAATGAGAGATTTTGATACTTGAAATAGAATTAGGGTTTTTTTTTTTTTTTTTTTTTATATTTATTTTAAATAAAGAGATATTGGTGTAATTAATGGGTGTACATAGTATTTGGTTTATTTTTAATTAAACTAATTTGTCCTTATTGGTAAATTTTAATTTGGATATTTTTATAATTAATTTTTTTATTAAAATATTGGTGTGTCTATCATATTTATGAGTGTCAATATCAGTACCCTTTGTTAATAATTTGATTTGATTCAATAAAAAAATAAGAATAAATTGTAAGGATAAGAAAATTCAGAAAAACAATTAAAAAAACAAAGAAAAAAAAAACATATGAATACTGAAATATAAACAAGTATATTATAATGAACTTATAAATAATGTCTAAACTTAAATTAAATTGCAAAATTATGTACATCAATACTATGTTATAAAAAAGTTTAACGGTAAAAATGTTCAAAATTAAAATATTTTATAAATTAATGGGACATAGGGGATTTAAGGGTGGGTATTAAGAACTCAAAACTGAACTATTAAGATTTAGGTGTTGTTGGAATCTATTTTCAAAAACTTTTTTTTTTTTTTTTTTTTTTTTGGGTAAGGGTGTGTTGTTTACCGATTTTCTAAGGGGGGTGTATTGGTTCAAGATTTTATTAGACAATTTGGGAAATTAAAAGTCTTACGGTATTGGATTGAGACTTTTTAACAAGTTAGATAAATCTGGTGGTATTCGATCAAAACTTTTAAGTTTTTTTTTCTTAAAGTTCATATTGTCTTGTGGTATTAGATCTAGACTTTTAATATTTTTTTTAAAAGTCCATATTGTCTTGTGGTATTGGATTGAGATTTTAATAGACAATTTTGGGAAGTAAAAGTCTAGTGGTATTGGATTGAGACTTTTTAATAAGTTAGATAAGTCTGGTGGTATTCGATTAGAACTTTTAAGATTTTTTTAAAAAGTCCATAATGTCTTGTGGTATTGGATCCAGACTATTAAGATTTTTTTTAAGAGTCCAAAATATCTTGTGGTATTGGATCCAGACTTTTAAGATTTTTTTTAAGAGTCCAAAATATCTTGTGGTTAAAAGTCCATAATATCTTGTGGTATTGGATCAAGACTTTTAATAGATAGCAAATTGTCTAGTGGTATTGGATTGAGATCAAGATTTACAGGATTTCATGACAATATGGATTATCTAGACTTTTTAATGATAAATATAAATACCAAGACATCAAAATTGTCTTGCCTTTTCACATCAGACTTTTCATGCTCGCTCAAGACTTTTCAGAAAATAGCAACAAGGTTGTGAAGAAACCCTAACAACAGACTGGGTAACCTTTTTCTGCAAATTTCGACAATAAGCATTCAGAAACAAACACATTCAAAGAGAAAACATAATAATACCCATGCAATTTTGTTTCATTAATCGGTTTGATTAACTCGAAAACTAACAAGAAGTAAATGATTTTCATACTGCAAGTTTCCACAATATGCATTCAATAACAATAAGCATGTCAACAATGTACATGGTAAACATAAAGTAGTGTCAACAATTTCAAACCAAATTAATTAATTAGTTTTATTCTTAGAAGTAATTCATAACTTGTATACTCCAAATTTCAACAAGATTGTTTTAATTTTTTTTTTTCAATAATTAGATGACTTTAGAGATATTAAACAATATGATACCTATAAAATGGTTATTGTGCTTGTTTTTTAGAATTTTGAATGTGTTGATGGCTATTATTCATACTATTGTTGTATTTGTTTATGTACATTTTCATTGTGTGTTGATGCGTGTTCTAAAAGAATACATCTTATTTGGGTTTTTTTTAGCTCAAACCAGCTACCTTGTTTGGGTTTCTCAACTTGTTTCTCACGTTTTTTCACTTTTCTTTTCAAGTCACTACTACAAAAAACGCAAAAGAAATCGATTTATTTTTCATTTCATTTTTTGTGTGGTTTTGTGTTCTGCTGGAGATATTTTTGTGTAAACTTTTTCCTTAAAACTGTATCTTTTGGCAAGGAAATAATTTTTTTCATCAGCGTTGGGTTCTTCGATTTTTTGATACGAATCCAACGGTATAATGAACGTAAAATTATGGGCAGTATTTTGAAAGTTATGATCAATTATTCAGTCAAAGGTCAGAAGCGACGCGCAATCCGCAAATGAGGTGTGTTCTTTGCTCTTTTTCCTTAAAACTGTATCTTTTGGCAAGGAAATGAATTTTTTCGTCCATGTTGGGTTCTTCAATTTTTCGATACGAATCCAACGGTATAAAGAACGTTAAATTCTAGGTGGTATTTTGAAAGTTATGATCAATTATTCAGCCAAAGGTCAGAAGCGACGCGCAATCCTCGAATGAGATGTGTTCATTGCTCTTTTTCCTTAAAACTGTATCTTTTGGCAAGGAAATAAACTTTTTCGTCCATGTAAGGTTCTTTAATTTTTCAATACGAATCCAACGGTATAAAGAACGTAAAATTCTGGGCCGTATTTTGAAAGTTATGATCAATTATTCAGTCAAAGGTCAGAAGCGACGCGCAATCCGCGAATGAGATGTGTTCATTGCTCTTTTTCCTTAAAACTGTATCTTTTGGCAAGGAAATGAATTTTTTCGTCCATGTAAGGTTCTTTAATTTTTCGATACGAATCCAACGGTATAAAAAACGTAAAATTCTGGGCGATATTTTGAAAGTTATGATCAATTATTCAGTCAAAGGTCAGAAGCGACTTGAATCCGCGAATGAGCTGTGTTCATCGCTTATTTTCACACTTTTCCAAATCGATTTTTGGAATATTTTCTGAATGAAAAGTGTTTTTTTGCATGTCTACTTTCTTGTATCAAAATTTGAACAAATAATGTTTAGTATTTTTAGAGATGTGCACTTGAATGTGGACATAGGTTAGATTTGAGTTTGCAGAGATGGAAATAATGGCCTTTTTAGGACTCCACCCACCAATTAATGGTGTCTAGTGCTATTTTCTCTTTAAAAAAAGAGTCCAAAAAGTCTTTAAGTCTAGATAATCCTAATAGTCTATAAATAAAATCTAGATAATCCTATTAGTCTATAAATATAAAGTCTAGATAATCATAATAGTCTATAAATAAAGTCTAGATAATCCTAATAGTCTATAAATAAAGTCTAGAGACTCTTTTTTTAAAAATTCCAAAATCCTGAAAGTCTAGTCCATATAATCCTAATAGTCTTTAAAATCCTAAAAATCCATAAAATCTTGCCACCCAAAAATTGTCTATTAAAATCCCAATCCAATACACCCCCCTAAATCTAGACTTTCAAGGGGTAGCAAATTATCTGGTGATATTGGATTGAGATCAAGATTTTTAGGATTTCATGACAAAATGGATTTTCCAAACTTTTTAGTGATATGTATAAATAGCTTGAACCCAAAATTGTCTTGCCCTCTCACTCGATACTTTCCAGACTTCTCTCTCGCTCAAAATCATCTTCAGCTTCTCTCTTGCTTCGCTCTTTTCTGGTTTCTGGGTTGTTGTCAAAATGTTTTGTTTTGGTTTCCAGACTTTTTAGTGTGTTTGTAAATTAAATCCTAACTTAAATAAAGCCTAAAGTAACGAGAAAAGCATACATTGGTCTTATGTTCACATTGGTTTAATTTTTTTTTTATTAGATATTATAATACCAAATAATTTGGAATCTTTTCTTTCTCTAAACTTGAAATTACTACAAATCAAGACGGGATTGATTTGTTACATCTCTTCACCCAAACGATGAGATTGTGAGTTTCGAGTTCGTAATTGTGCACATAAATGTAAGATCAGTGGTGAAGATAAATTTAGAAAAAGAAAAATGTTGTAACTTGCAACTCTTTCTTCTTCTTTTTTTCTTGAACAAGTAGGTTTGGATACTTTACATTTTATATAAGCTAGACCAAAGATCTTTCATTCTTTGGTCTTTCTCAAGCTGTTACATTATAAATCAGTTAAGAAAAGATACCAATGTTTTTCAAAGACGACTCTTTCTGGGTCTTTGAGTTTTGTCTTGTTTAAATTTGTGTTTTGCTACTTCACAGTAATGGAATTCTTGAGCATCTCTTTGCTTCTTCTATGGCTGCTTCAGCTTGTTTCTACACAAATGGTCACCGAACCAGCCGAAGGTTATGTGTTGGTTGGTGATATTTTAAAATTTTATTATTCCTCTTCATTGCTTAAACATGTTTCCCATTCAATTTTTGTTGTTCAATGACTGCCCTCAATAAGATTATAGAGCACTGTAACTTGGGGAGAAAATTGAATACTACAATCGACTCTTGAAAATCCATATTTTTAAAAGTCAAAAAAGTCTTAAAATAAAGTCTAGATAATCCTAATAGTCATAAATAAAGTCCAAAGACTCTTTCAGAATCATAAAAGTCTAGTCCATATAATCATAATAATCCTAAAAGTATAATCCTAACAATCCTAATAATCCTAATAGTCATGCAAATCCATAAAATCCTTGCACCCTAAAATTGTCTATTAAAATCACAATCCAATACATCCCCCTAAATGTTGCTTTTGAAAATAAAAAACCAAAATTTTCAATTTTATAACTAAAAAAATTTAAAACAATTTTTTGTTTTCATAATTTTCAAAACGTTCACACATTTTCTCTCCAAACAACTATTTTATTTATTTTTTTTAAAAATAATGTAAAACACATTGATGTTATTTTCGGTTTTTGAAAACTATTTTTAACAAGCACATTTACAATATTTTTAAAACATTATTTTCATTTTAAAATTAGTTTTCAAATACACCATTTTGAAAAGAGCTAATTAGACAGAACCTCCTTGAGGTATGCCTCTTTACATCCAAAAACAACTTTATCGAAAATTGACACTAAATTCCCCTGGTGTTAATGTTTGACCATTAACTTAACGGTTGACCACATCAAAATGTCAAAAAGACTTAAATACCCCAATTACCCTTTATTTAATAAAATTAAAATTTAAAAGAGTAAATTAAATAAAGAAAAATTAAATAAAAATAGATGATCTTCACCATCCATTTTTTAGATAGACGGTGGAGATCAAGTTTATAAAAAATCAATAATTGATAAAAAGAGGGAAAAAATAAGAAAAATAAAATTAAAACACATTAAAAAAACACATAAAAATAATGGAAAATAATCTAAATTTTAAAAACCGACAAAAAAAATCAATATAACTTTAAAAGGAAAGAAACATAGATGGATGAGATCTGGAGGAAAAAAAAAGAGAAATGTATCTTTATCTTTATCAACCAAACCTTCAATCTTTATCAATCAAACACACCATTCACAAACATCAAATCAATTATAATTTTTTGTTTTTGTTTTAACTTATTGGTTATAACTTTAAAAAGTTGTTTTTTTTTTTTTTTAAATTTTAAAAAACAACTTTTATAAAATATGTAACCGTACAATTTAGGGTTTATTATTTGTTTTGTTTTTGAAAACATAAAACAGTTTTCAAAAACAAATACAAAAAACACCTAAGGTTTTATTATTTTAGTGTATACGGAAAAACACATTATACGGTGGTTTCAAATTTTAGCTTTTTTTTATTTAAAAGAAACCTCTTGATTGTCTACCGAAGACCCCATTAACCTTAACACTATGTTTGGTTTGAAGGAATTGGAAAGAAAGGAAAGGAAATGATTTGGGAAGATTTCTAATTTCTTGTTTGGATGGTTAAATGAGATGGAAAGGAAAGGAAATGGAGGGAAAGGGAAGGAAATGAGTGGAATAATTTCTTTATATTTTAAACACTTTGGTTTCCATCCAAATTTGGGAGGAAAGGGAGGGAAAGGAAAGGAAAGGAAAGGAAAGGAAAGGAATCCACCATTAATCATTTTTCCAAAATCCCAAAAATAACCCTATATATTGTTTGTATTCATATTGTTAAAAGAAGGGTATGTTCGTAAATAAAATAAAAACATTATCCTTTTCTTTCCTTTTCACCCATAACCATCCAAACAACAATCATTAAAACCACTATCCTCTCATTTCCTTTCCCTTCCTTTCCTCACTATAATTTCCTTTCCATCGAACCAAATATAGTGAAGGGATTTTCATCTAAAGTTGTAACTAGGGGGGTTGTTTTTATAAAACGATCAAACCTTAAGGATATTAGGTTTAGATTTCATCTAAAGTGTATGAATGGCTCATGACTCTGAATTTTCAACTAAGAAATTACAACAGTTGAAAGAAAATTGTCAAAACGTAAGATGCTGTGGTGTAGTGGTTATCACGTTAGTCTTACACACTAAAGGTCTCCAGTTCGATCCTGGGCAGCATCATTTAAAATTATCTTTTTCGAAAATGACTGAAACACTTGTAACTTTGTAAGTAGTACCCATAGTTTTGTAATAACACATTCCAAATTGCTGTAGTAGTACCCATAGATTTGACATAAAACTTTTGGAAGCAAAATGTAATATTGTGATGTCAGGCAGAAATCTGATAAAAATAGAGAGAAAAATGGTGAGTCTAGTGGTGGCGACAACATGCGATCCGGCGTCGATCAACCCAGCCACTGCGCTTCTCGCCAAGCCCGGTTGGCACCCCGGTCCCTCCTTTCAGGTAACTCTCAATCATCATTACTTTCACATCCCCAATTTTTACTAGCATTAAAATTGATTCAGTTTTATGACTTGAGTAAAACAGAATATAAAGAGCTTTGTTAATGAACAAGTGAGAGTTTTACAACACAACAATAGCATCATAGCAGAGGACGATTTAGACAAGCGTTGGGAGGAAGCCACCGGTGAATCAGTAGACGAGCTCATCTTTTTGAGTAAACACACCGCCGTTTCCAACCGACCTGCTCTCACTGTTCACCCAATCGGTACAACAACTTTTTTTTTTCTTTTTTCTTTTTTAATCTTTTTCTTTGAAAAAATTAATTCAATTTTGTTATGTATTTGGATTTGTAGGAGTGCCTCATTTGCGTGAAGGAGAGGTGCCTCCACAAGGAGGGAGGCCCGGGTGGGCTGCGCCGCCTCTTCCTCGGATGGGCCCCTGGCTCCGCCTCCTCAACAATATTGCTGCTTCTCATAATTTACTTCCTGAATTTGAGGTTTGTTTTTTCCTTTTTTAATTTTTATTTTATTTTATTTAAATTCCAAGTGTTGATTTATGTCAATGTATGTAGATTACATTGGAGGGTACTCATCATGGACCGGTGACAAATAAGCCGACTATGTTTGTGGAGATTGGTAAGTTTCTTCTTGCAGTCTTGCTAAGTTGTGAATGTCATGGGAGTTGGTTGTTTCTTTTTGTAACTATGGAGTTAGTATATAGTCATCTGATTCTTCGTTGAGATGTTTGTAATTGAGAAATCATATAGAGAATTTTGGATTGTTTTTAGTTATATGTTGAGTTTGCATTATTCTCTGATTTTGCTGTTCCTTCTTGTATCCTGGAAATATCTTCATTTCAGCAACTATCATCATGTAGATGTATTGCTTGCTGTTTTCATTTGATTTGCTTCTGGGGTTAATTAATGATGCCAATGAAAGAAACTTCATATGTTTTTTATCTTTTCTGACATTCTTCAAGTACTATGTCACGAAGCCTCTGCAAATGTAAATTGCATAACAATATATACATATTATAAGGTAATTATTTCAAACTTCTGTTTTGTGCATAATCGTTTCTTTTTGCTGATATAGGTAGTACAGAGGAGTATTGGAAGAGGCAAGATGCCGCTCAAGTCGTTGCTTTAGTTGAGTAGAACCGTGGCTTTTTTATTTTTATTTTTAAGAACCCATCATTTCCATGTCCCTGTTAGTATTGCTGCTGTTTTTTTTTTATTCTTACCATTTGGTTTTCCCCATAATTGCAAGAGGTTAATGCATTTTTTTTCTTCTTTTCAATTGGTTCCAAAGTAGTTGTGCATTTATCCACCAACTATTTGATTAATTTGAGAATTCAAAGTTTTATGACTGAATATGGATGACATACATGTATATATTTTTAACTCAAAACCAAACATCTTTTCTCAATTTAATGCGTACGGTATTTGGTCAGTGGCTTCTTAGTATATTAAGTAAGTTGTTAGAATTTATATTCTATATTCCCTAATAATTTTGTTGTGCTTGTGCTTGAAGTTAATTTGGGAAGGACTTGGGCTTGGAGGAGGTACAGCTGTAGGAAACTGGAGCAGGTATTGGCAATTGGCATGATAGCTGTGACAATATCATTTAATTTTTTTGAGTTATACTGCTGCTTGGCTCAATGTTTTTATATGCATCATTAGAAAAAAAATTCGGTTATACTGTACAAGTAGACTTGTTTGCTGCTTAAATTTAATAAACCAGTGTTTACATCCAGGGGCGAAGCCAGGATGTTATGGTAATAGGGTGGCTTAAACCAAATTTTTTTTTAAGCCATCCTTAATTATAGTAAGAATTTTTTTATTAATTTTTTGTTTTTCTAGGCTTGAATATATAATTGTTTGACATATTGCAACCTATGATAGTAATTGGATTGTCAAGAAATTAAAAACAAAATTACGTATGTACACATGTGAACTTACTATTACTAAAATTCGACCAAATTCATACTAAAATTCAATAAAATAAAAAATTATCCACATGTCAATCAAGATGAGTTATTTACTTTTTATTGCTTTTTTGTTAACAATCAATAATATAAAGTAAACATATTCGATTAAATTGTGCTTCAAAGATTAAAAGTCGTGTTTTAACCTCCAAAATTTCTATTTTGTTTGTCTGATGTGTTTTGTTGTATTTGAAGGCTTGAAGCATTTTTATTTAGTTAGGATAGTTTGGTAAATAAAATTGTAAAATAATGGTATTTTCGTAAAAAAAATAAACGAAGAGAGCAAATTTTATAATTACTTTCACTTTTTTTCAAAAAAATCAGAGCCTAGGCTGATTATCAAACAGCTTCGCCACCGTTTACATCTGCCTTATCTTTTGATCTCCTTCTCTTAATTATTTGAATTTTTTTCAGTTATAGCAGACTTGTTAAATGCTATATAATGTTGATCTGTTGCTTCATTTATCACCCAATGTTCCTCTAAACTTTCCTTTGGCTTCATGTGCTGTTGATATTTTTTATTTGTTGATCAATGTATACTTTCTCATAAATGTTAATTGTGTGTATTTTCAGATCATGTATTAACCAAAAAACTACATATATTTTCAGATCATTGAAAATAACTTTACCTTCTTCTTGATGATTGTAATATACTAGGATGGGTGACAAGAACAAGGTTCTTCTTGGGATAGGTGGAGGACATTATGCACCTCGGCACATGGACATAGTTATGTAAGTTGTTTTCAGCTATTAGCTTTCAATTTTCATGCATTACTGTCTTTAAAACTTTCCCATTGGTACCCTCAAGAAGCGATGAATTATCAATTGTTTGTATGCCATATTGGCTAACAATGTTGAAGTGAATATGATGGCTGGTTCTACTAATCTCAAGCTTATGCAAATGCATGTAAAAATTGACCTTAACATATATTCTTTCGTGTTACTTTGGTAATTAAAAATTATTCAATAATAAACATATTCACTTATTGAACATACTTACATGCACCATATTTCAATTCCCAAAGAAACTGAAATGGTAATATAATACCATACAGGGATTTATTCTGGGTTTTATTTCACTATTGTAGTACCTTATCCTAAGTAAGTCATGTAGTTTGAGCATATTTTATAATAGGAAACCTAGAAATCCTACCCTACCCCACCGAAAGAATAGTAATAGTATTTAACAAAAATTCTTCTTCACTCTGTTAATATACCTTTTCATTTTATGTAATTACAGGAAAGATGATGTTTGGGTAGGCCATCTACTTTCTGGATATTCCTTGCCGATGGAAGATCCAAGCCAGTCAAAACCAGATACGAATTCAAAAGGTATTGGTGGAACTTGGAAAGAAGCAATTAAAGTTGCATTTGAGGCCACCAGATCAGCTTTTCCTGGAGGGGAAATTCTGGCACATCTTGATCACAAGTGAGTTCACAATAAGAAAATTTTTCATGTATTCAACTTGCCATTTGCATGCAACTGTTTATATGTTAATTTAGTTGTGGTCATCATGGGGGAATTTGGGTAATGAAAGTAAAAGTGATGTTTAGAAGCAGTTTAGGTGGTTCCCCCATCCCTACCTGGTAAGGTTATGAGGAAAAGATCTCTCCAGATACTTGTGGTTTCTGGAGTGTAGAATGTTATCACAGAGTCGTAGTTAAACAATGAGGACATTTGTCCAATCTCAAGGAAAAAAAAAACATTAGTGTAAATACTTCCAACCTGAGGCTGAGGATGGCTTGTGATGGAGTTTAACCTTAAAATGTGCTAGTAAGGTTATTTTCTGGTTGTTTCTCTTTTGAATTTACTAGACCATCTTGGTTGACTCTTAATTTCTTTCTTCTTGATAATTTTGAATATCGATTATTGGCATCATTTGCAATCTTTAGCCTGTTTTAGGACTTTGTTTCATTTTTATTTTTTCAATGATATATTCTTATGTGTGCACATATCAGCTGGCCTACCAATTATGCAAAAATTTTGGTTGCAGGAGTTTTAAGGGCTGGCAGAAAAATGCCATTATTGGTTATCTAAGCGAACAGAATATCAAAGTTGGCAAGCCAGATGACTTCATTAGAAATTGATTATTGGTCTTGTAGACAGCTCATTATTTCTAGAAATGATTAAAAAGGACTAGGAATTGAGGTATTTACTTTTAGATAAAGAAAATGAATTGAGATAAAAGGATGTCTGGTGATTATGCAACTGATGGTTGCTTAAATGTTTGAATTGATTGTATAGTTGTAAACGCGTTTCTGTTCATACAATTGCAATTGATGCAATACAATCATAATTCAACTCTTCTTCTCTTTTGTAAAACTTTTATGATAGATTTCGGTACCATTCAGGATTTCATATCTCTAGCTGATTGTATTCTACCATGGGGCTAAAACTTGGGTGCAGCGTGATGCACCGTGCATCTTTGCTGATGTGGCAGCATCAGGGTGGGCGATGCATGGTGCATTAGATGCACCCAAGACCTTCTCCTACCTTGGACTAGTGGAAATCTGTTTTGAATCTTGCAACGTAAATTGTCAACAATCAGTGGGAAATTTGATCCTTGACAATCTTGAGGAGCCAAACCAAAGCAAACCAGTCTGGCTTTCATTAGCATATTAATTTAATGTGTGACAGATTTTGGCCTTTGAATCCAATTGGCAGCCGAGCCATTCATTGTACAAATTCAAATACACTAGTATGCAAATTAGAAGGCAACAAGGCCTTTTTCATATTATTTAAGGTCAAGCAATGACAATCCGACGGCTAATCCAGCACCCTAGGATGGTTGACTCAATTGTAAGTGTTGGATCATCAAAGCAATCAAGCATGCATAAACTAGGCCAATCAACAAGGAGTACTACAACCAAACCAAACCAACCAAACATGTATGATTTTGGAAACATTTTCCAGTGTTGTCTTTTTTTGTCAGGTGATCTCTTTTGTTAATTGTGATCCAACAAGTAAATAATTCCAAGAGAGAGAGGAATAACAAGTTAACAAAGTCAGAGAGGATCGGCCGACCAGCTCCGGTTCATAATATGGGCACTGTCCAATTGTCAATAACAAGACAAAACAAAATGTTGAATTTGGAAAATGACCCTACAAAATATAGAGCAACTCAGCAACCTAGGCAACTTTTTGTCACCTAAATTGGCTTTTGCTTTTTGTCCTATTTCCACTTTTCTTTTATCAATTTGGAGTTTCTTCTTCAATACAAATTCCATTCATGTTCACACTAAACTAATCAGTTTGAAAGCTTTTGTACGATTGAGGGACTGCCAATCATAGACTTCTTTATAAAGACTGAAATTAAATACCCAAGTCCTACTTTCAAAAAAAAAAAAAAAGTGCTTTTTGGTCTTCTCATCATCCATATTTTCAAAAAACAAATATCAAAACTTAAACATTGACAAGCTGAATGAGCATCGTTTACCACCAAACGGCATCGGATTACGGTAACATTATTCGTACTAGATATATCTATCACCTTGTTAAGTTTGTGGGGGTACATTACTTGTTACCTCATAAATACGGTTTATAAAAAAATAGGATGATAAACCATGCCTGCCATGCAGTACTATTATGTGTGGCATTTATCATTAAAACAATAAAAATCAAAAGGTCTCTCTCTGATTAGGATTTGCCTGATTTATTAATCATTAATTAGTGTTCACCTCTTTTTCATGTATGATAATGCTAAGCTTTCAAGTTCAAGCATGACGCTCACAGCACACCATATGCATTTGTAATTTTGTTTGACTCTCCAACAACACACAATATGCACACAGCACATAATAATACAGTGAAATGAGGTTGGTCCGGTAGTAAACCCCTCACACATATACTACGGGGTTATGAGTTCGAGTTTTCCCCTTCCAAAAAAAACCCCGAATTAATGGACTACTTAAAAAAAAATAAAAAATAAAAACAATACAAATTTTTTTTTTTATATATTTAATTTATCCCAAATGATAAGATTTTAAAAGAGAGGAAAGAGGAAAAGTAATTTAAGAATAAAGGAGGGTTAACATTTGTTATCCTGAAAAATCTGTCGGATGTATCCGGGACAACGGTTGCCCCCGGTGTACTGGTGCACCGCGATTGGCTCGGACCGGGTAGGGCGTGGCTCCTTCCCACCGGGGTAGGTACTAGGGGAAGCCCTTGGTCCGGTTACCAGGGACTGACACAAGGTTTTTGGGCCGATCATGATGAGGTATGAGGTCGAGATGGGTCCTTTAGAGGTAGGACGGATAGATCATATAACAGTAACGAAAAGCTCTTTTATTAATTGCCAAAGTCATACATTAGAGGTGGCCTCTCATGCTACGGCCAATATTACAACAACGAATACAATGAAGGGTGTCCATAATGAGTAGTAGCTAGGCAAGGATAACATCATGGGGTTGACCTAGGTGGGGTAGTGGCCAAGTAGGGTAAACACATAGGAGATTAAACTAGGCGAGGTGGTAGCCAAGTAGGGTAAACACATATGAGCTTGAACTAAGCGGGGTAGTAGCCAAGTAGGGTAAACACATAGGAGCTTGAACTAAGCAGGGTTCTCTCTAAAACTTGCTTTTGGTTTTTGAGACCAACCCCTTAATCCTTGAGAGTTGGGGTATTTATAGTGTACATGTTGGAGGGGTATGTGAGAGATGATCGTTTAGGCGGGAATTGCCTAGCTCAATCCCCACCATCCTCCTAAGTCAAGCGTCGAGGTGGCAGAAGCTGGAGGGCTGGGATGGTGCCACCGGAGTGCTCCCCATGCTGGGATCTTGGCCTGGGTAAGTGGAGCCCTAGTCCCTAGGCCGAAATGGGCGGAACCAATCCCAACCGTTGCTTTGAATTAGGATTGTGGTTGGCACGCGCCCTCAAGGGCCACGATTGACCCATCTATGCATTAGGTCCCTTTAGGTGCTTCAACGGAGCTGATGTGGCGATTATGTGGCGATTTGGGGCGCTTGGATTGGTCAGAGGAGGTCTCCGTTGCTCTAGGATGTCACTGTCAAGGTTTGGCCTGGCATGGGACAACGTCAATGCCTGTCCCGTTACACGCTGTCAAGCGCCATTCTCCACCATTTCCTTCTTTGTGCTTGATGGGCTTATGCGAGCATTTGGTTGAGGAAACACAACTTCCTCCTTCGTGCATGGGGTAGTTGACTTCGTTTAGGGCTTAGGTGGAGAGGGATAGGACTGTTGATGAAGCGCGACCATCAAGTGATCCCAACCGTTGATTGCTTATCCTTCATTTTCCATGCTTGCTGTCTCGCATTAATGGTCTGGTGTTGGGGTTTTGCAGGTTGCCTTGGCTCTTTCTCCCTTCCCATATGGCTCGTCATGAGGGCTAACGTCAGCCTTTGGTAGGGGCCTTCACTTGCTAGGAGCTTCCCAAGTCATTTCATAACGCTCCCATGAGCGCTAGATGTTTCAACCTAACTAAGTGTGAAGATCAGCTCTAGTTTGGTGGGCGTGAAGGGCCGGTCTTAGCCTAGGCGATGGGGTTACTTCTTGTATCTGGTCTCATCTTGATACTGCACGCTAGGTGAGGGCCAAGTTCCTTCTAACTATCAAGGGTCTTGGAGAGGACCGAGTCACTGATGGACCGGGTCCTTCTTTGCACCAGGCATTTTTGGGGGGGATTGGGTCCCTGACGGATCGGGTCCTTCCCTGTGTTAGATGCTTTTTAGGAGGATGGATCCCTAGGGGACCGTGTCTCTCTGTGTACTAGGTCCTGGAAGGACCAGGTCTCCCTTTCATACCAAGCGCTTTGGGGAGGACCGGATCCCTGACGGACCGGGTCCTTCTCTGTACCAGGTACCTTAGAAGGGATCGAGTACTTCCCGGTACTGGGTTAGAGTGGCTGGTTGGGTTCTCTTAGGGGAAAAGTTCTTCTTTAATTTAATTACCACTTTTTCCGGTTAACAACATTTTTTTAAAAGGGTAAATACATGAGTAATGAACCCAAATGATGTGGCAAGTGAGTTGTCATTACCAAACACAACATGTGATGATGTGGTTAATGAAAAAACCACTTGCCATATCATTTGGGTTGAAATTTGGACTAAATTTTTTGGTTTTCTAGCATTACTGTATTAGTGTAAATACATTTGCAAGAGAACAAGTAAGCATTTATCTACTCATATCTCTCTTGCTTTTAAAATTGAACTAATAAAAAAAATTAATACTTACTTACTATCTAGCTACAGTTATGTCATACTTTAGTGGTCTTAGTGTATTTACCCTTTAAAAAAAAATTAAAGGTATTGAACTCCCCTTAATTTTCAGTTAATTTGAGTAAGAGAGTAGAAGGGCTATCCGGTAGCAAGGTTTTGGGGTGTTTCTGTTTTTGTTTCCCAAAAACAATTTCGAATTCGCATTCGTTAACCGTTTTTCATTTTGTTTTCAAAAAACAAAAACAAAATGACAAACAAAACCAGTGTTAAAATTGAAAATTTTGAAAAACTACTTTTAGACGTTTTCCATGTTTTTCATTTTGTGTTTTCACTTTCTTTCTTTTTTATATTAAAAAAAAAATCAACTTTTTTTTTTATAACTGTTATCCTGAAAATCCGTCGGGGGTTTTCCCGGGATAACCTGGACCGCGGTGTACGGGGTGCACCGTAGCTGGCCCGAACCGGGTAGGGTGGAGCCCCCTTGGTCCGGGTACCAGGGACCGATACTATGCAGTAGGACCAGTCCTACACGATGGAACAGAGGTTGAGGTAGCGTGCTGGTGTGGGAGGTGCGACTGACACATCTTTGGAGGGGTAAAAAGGTGGGCTTTTTAATACTTAACAACGGAGTACAACATATATCAGACTACATACACCATCCGGCCATTACAAAGGGGTTACTAGCGGGATGGGGATACAACACGCTAGAGTCTAGACTAGGCGGGGAGGTCACTCGATAGGTTGCGCACGGGAGCTATATCTAGACGAGATAGCAGCCAAGTAGCATACACATAAGAACTTTGACTAAGCGGGGTAGTAGCCAAATAGAACACACACATAGGAGCTTTGACTAGGCCAAGTGGGGGGTTTTGGTTTTCAAGGGCCAACCCTTTCTCTGTGGAATGTAGGGGCATTTATAGTGTCTTTGGTAGGGGGTAGGTGGAGGTCCTCTGTTTAAGCGGGAACCCCCAGTTAAATCTCCACCGTTCCCTCCTATCCAGAATGGCGGTCTCAAGGAATCAAGGATCAGGATTGCGCCCTGCTGGCTTTGCCTTGGCGGGAGCATCCGTTTTGGTAGGTGGGGGCCCTAGTTCCTAGGGCGCAATTGGCGGGGTTGATCTCGGCCACTGATCTGGGGTAAGATCGGGGTTACCACGCGCCTTGGAGGGTTCCGATCGCTCCACCTATGCCTCAGGTCCAAATCAGAGCCTTTGTAGGGCTGATGTGGTGAAAATGTGGCGTTTCCACGAGTTTTGATTGGTCGCAAGGGGACTTCGTGGCGGGGGGAAGTCGTTGTCAAGGTTCTGGCCTGGCGGGGGACATTGTTAGCGCCTGTCCCGCTGCACCCTGTCAGGCGTTTCCTTCCACCATTTTCTTCTTCGTGCTGGCTGTATTTCTGCAAGTATTTTACTGAGGAAACCAGCATCCTCTTGCATGTAAGGGATAGTTGACCTTCAATCAGGGCTGAGATGGAACGTCATCCAGCCGTTGACGTAGCGCGGCTAGTAGGCGATATCGACCGTCGGTTGCTGTCTTTCCTCAGTCATGCTTACTGCTTCCTTATTAATGAGGCAACATTGGTGCCTTGCAAGTGTTCTCAGCACCATTTTCACCCCATGTGAGCTGGAAGCAGGGGTTGGCGTCAGCCCTTACAGAACAGGATGCGCTAGCGAGCTCCCAAGGGTTCTTCTAGAGAGGACCGCTCGAGTCATAGGAGGGTGCTGTGGGAGACGAGGTAGTGACCTCTGTGGTGAGTACGGCTACTAGAGCGGAACCGTCGCTGGAAGATGCGGTTTTTCTTATTGGATGACGGAACGGGAGCTGGGTCCCAGATGGGTCGTGGCTTTGGAGGTGGGCTCCCGCCTGGGTCAGGTACCCCTTCTTCGCAAGCGCTCTCATGGGAGGTGATACTCACTTTTTCCGTCGTTAAGAAATCGCAAGGATCAAAAGATTAATTCATTTAAAAAAGGGGTTTCCTACGCAATGTGCTCTAAACTAGCAAAAGACTAGTAAAGCGGCAAGCGAGGGTATCGTTCCGCAGGGAGGTGTGATTCGTCAACCATATCAAGTTCTAGAGTTTATTGTAAGCATGTAAATAGAATGTGGAAAGGTAAGAATGATGTGTGTGAAATGTATGTACAATGCGGTGTGTGTGTATAGAAAATGAAAATGAAAATAAATAAAAACAAAGAGAATATGGAAGGGTGAGAATGATGTTTAAAGTGATAAATAAAATGGTGGATAGGAGAGATGCATGAAAATGGCCACACAAGGTTCAACAAGTTCACCATACATAAGTGCACAAATAGTTGGTTGTTAGACATTAAGGACATCCAATTTTAGTTAAGGGTTCGTTCTTGCCTCAATCCGATTTATACCCACTCATAGAGCTAACGGTTGAAGAGTGTGTCGAGAGCCCCTCGTACACGAAACCGCAACCAACATTTGTGAACCGATTCTACAAACAAAACTACATTGAGCCCCAATGATTGCTTCGTAATGTAAAATGGCAACGTGAAAGTCTAATGAGTGTGGAAAGAGTGATTGTATCTCCGACCTTGACTCACCTAGAGCCCCTAGAGTGAGAAATAGCTAAAGTCCAATTGTTTACAAGAACAATGAACCAAACCCTTCTAATATGACAATTTATAGGTTCACCCACTCTTCCTAGCTAATTAGCCAAAACTATGCCCGGAGAGCCCCTCCAAAAGCACAATCCTAACTCTAATTCACTCAAACCAATTCATGACATGCAATTTCGACCTTCCATCAACATACATACACAAATGGGATATTTGATTACAATTACTCCTACAATTAAGTTAATCTACTCCTAATCCCATCCATGAACACATATCAATTTCCAATCATCAATAAACATGCATTTCAAGATAAGAGATATATTCAACAACAATCAAGAATGAATCAAAACACAAATTGGATATAAAAACAACCATTATATATATTGAGCACAAATATAAGTTTACAAATATTCCCAAGTGGGGATTACACATTTAAGAAAACAAGAAATACAAAGAGATGAGTTAAAAGAGACAACCCTTGAAGAAAACCTCCTCCAAGTCCTCCATGAAACCCTAGCTCGAAATTGGTCCAAAGACCCTCCTTTCTCCTTGCAATCTACTCCTAAATGGGTGGATGATGGGTAGAAGATGAAGTGGGGAGCATCCATGGAGGAAAAACCTCCATGGATGCTCTAGAAAGCTTCTCTCTCTCTTATTAGGTGAAGAAGATGAAGATGAAGAAGAAGAGGAAGTGGTGGGAAGTGTGGATTCTGAAAGAATGAGGCAAAAAGGGTGTTTATATAGTGTTGGGAGTTTTAGGGCTGAAATGGGGATGAATTGACGAGTTTGCCCCTCTCATTTCGCCCAAAATCGGCCTCTCGCTGGGCGATCGGCGGTTTAATCGGCGGCCTGGCCGCAGATTACAAACCGCAGAATGGAAAAGTGACATTCTGGAATTGATCGGCGGTTGAATCGGCGGTTGAACTGTGGCCGCCGAATTTGCTTCTGGACTCACTGATGTTGATCGGCGGTTTCAATTCTGCGGTCTGGCCGCAGATGTTGACCGCCGAATTTAGATTTTCTACACTTCATCCGTAAACTGCTGGAATGCCGAGGGGGTTCTGCCGCAGTCTCGTTGTCGCATTCTATCTCGACGACGGATCAACCGTGGGTACGGCGTGATCTAAGCCTAGCGCGCCCGTGAGAAGGCGCGGTTACAAGAGGGCCGGGTCCTTGTTCCTAACAAGCGGGCTGGACTAATCAGGAGTGCCATCGTGGCATGCAACGAAGCGGTTCGGTCCCCTAGTGGGAGAAGCTCTTCCTTGAATTAATTGCCTAAATTTTCGGTTAACAATAACTTTTTTTTCTTGTTCTTCGACATTCTCCATCACTATTCACTACTAGTCTTCATCTTCACTTCTTCTTCTTCTTCTTTTACTTCTCTCATCATCATCATCATCATCATCATCATCATCATCATCTTCTTATTCTTCTTTTTCTCTGATCTGCTCCTCCAAGGCCGAAGAAGATGAGATCTGCCCCCGGCAACGTCGATCAACATCACTGAAGGCGGATCTCACTTCATCCGGCCTTGGTGCCACTGATATGCTCCTCCGGACACGTTTCAATTCCACGTTTTGGTTTTGGTTTTGGTTTTGGTTTGAACTTGTTCATATTTGGTTTGGGTAGGCAGGGGTGGTTGTCGTTGTGCTTCTGGTTCTGGTTCGAGTTCGAGGGCTTATAGTCATCTTCATCGTCACTTTCGGTTTGAACTGGTTTGAGTTCGAGCACCGATAGACCTTGATGGTGGCTGCTTGTTAGGTGGCAGTGGTTGGATTTGAGGATTAGGTTTTAGTGATTGAGAGGTTGATGGTGGTAATTGAGAGATGGATGATGGTGTTTGAGTGTTATTGTGTTTGGTTTTCCGGGTTTGTTTCACACCATCAAATTGAAACAAACGATAGTGATGGGTCACTCTTAGCTTTCTTTTTTTGGTAAAAAAGAGGGCTACACAGCCCGAACAAAAGCAAAGAAAACTAAGAACAAAGAACCATCCTAAAGATGGTAACATCATTATAGTCATCCTCCAGAATAATCAAAACCTGGGGGGGAGGGTCTTCAAAAACAGAGATACCCAACATCAATGAATGACCTAAATTGGCAAGGTAGTCAGCAACCCTGTTGCTTTCCCTGTAAATATGTTGCATAGAACAACTTCAGTCCTTCTCCATAAGTGACTTACAAGCTTGCACGATATTGTATAGAGGATGATACGGAGAAATATCACTAATCAGAAGGGTCACTGCAGCTAGAGAGTCAGACTCAACCAATACCTTCTTGAAACCAGTCGGCCAAGCCAGCTTGAGACCTTCAAAGATACCCCAAATCTCTGCCTCCAGCACACTACCCACACCTTTATTTAAAGCAAACCCGACCAGCTAGTTCATATTCGCATCCCTAATAACTCCTCCAGCAGAGATCGCACCAGTCTCAGAGCTCAAACTACCATCAACATTAAGCTTGACCCACTCATGAGGGGGTGGGGACCAAGAAATGTTACGGTTCACTCTCACTGTCTCATTCTCCACATCAGAATTTGTGTCCAGCCACTCCTCCATGAACCTCATAATCATCCTACAAGGACCAGTCGGAAGTTGGAAAGTCTGATCAAAAACTTTCCCGCATCTCCATTTCCAGATGAACCAAAGAGAAATAGCAAAGAGAAGGTAACTAGGAAATCTGCCAAAACACAACTTGCTGCATTTGAGATTCTCATAAAGCCACTCATTCCAATCAATCTTATAAGCGTTTTTAAGGGTAACCCCTTTGAAGATATCTTCCCAGACCATACAAGAAAATCTGCAGCCACGAAACACATGATCCATATCTTCCAACTCCTCATTGCATCTCTCACAAGTAGTAACCGAAGTCAATCCCCGGACAGCCCTCTGCTCATTAGTCAACAATTTACCATGTAAGAGAAACCATAGGAAATAAGTCACTCGAGGAGGTAACTTTAAGCACCAGATGAATTTCCATTTCCAAACATCAAATTCCCTCACTGTAAACTGACTCCTATAAGCACTACTCACCGAAAAATCACCATTCTTTGAGAAACCTCAAATGGTGGAGTCCACAATACTCAGATCAGTGCTAACGTGAACACTGAAAATTCGGTGAACCACAAACCAAGGTAAGACAGAAGATAATTTCTGCAGATTCCAACCATTTATATCCACATAATCACTCACCGTCTCCTTCATCTGGTTATCAGACAGGGGAACCGAAGCATGACACTGTAATTTTCCAAGATCCGGGATCCAATTCGTAGTCCAAAAACCAATACGTCGCCCATCTCCAACTCTCCAACTTATCCCATCTGAAATAAGTCTAGCACCGAAGGAAAAACCTCTCCAGGTACTAGAGCAATACCTCACTTTCCAATTATCAAAGTCATCCATGAGCCCCCCTTTAAGATACGTATTCTTGAGCAAACTCCCCCATAAACCAAAATTTTGTTGGGATAGCCTCCAACTAGCCTTAGCAAGCAAGGCTTGGTTCATCATCTTAGTATTTTTAATACCCAGACCACAAAGATTTTTAGGCAGACAAACCGTGCCCCAATTTAGCAAGTGAATTTTCCTCTTGTCAATAGTATTGCCCCACAAAAAGTCTCTATTCAACTTATCAAGTTTATTACACACCTCCGAGGGAAGTTTGACAGATTGCATTGCGTAAATAGGAATAGCTGAAGTAACAGCTTTAATCAACGTGCATCTTCCAGCAAACGATAGAGAAGCACTCTTCCAAGCCGCCAACCGAACCTGGGTCTTTTCAATGATCTCTTTATAAGTACCATTCGTGATACGCCCATGAATTAAAGGCACACCCAAATAAATTCCTAAATTGTTAGTAACTGGCGACCCACAGATAGAAGCCAAAACTCTAGAATTACTGCAGCTAACATTAGCAGAACAGTGAACTCTTGATTTAGGGAAACTCACCTGTTGACCCGAAATATCACAGAAAATATCAAGACACTCCTTCATCATTTCAGCTTGTTGAGTCGAAGCATGGCCAAAAAGAATGAAATCATCTGCAAAGAACAGGTGAGAAATTTCAGGACCCCCTTTTAAAATCTTCACAGGCTTCCAGACTCCTTCAAGAAGCTTTTGTTTAATGATGTGAGAGAGTTTTTCCATGCATAGCACAAAAATATAAGGGGAGAGAGGATCCCCCTGTCTAATCCCACAATTAGGCCGGAAACTATCAGTCATTTCACCATTTAAAATTACCTTATACTGCACAGACGAAATACAGCTCATGACAAGGCTGATAAAAATATCCCCAAACCCAATTTCCTCCAGAATTTTCCTGATAAAACCCCACTGCAATCTGTCATAAGCCTTGGCTAAGTCAATCTTCCAAGCAATATACCCCAATTTCCCTCTGGACTGCTTGAACTTGTGGAGAACTTCCTGGGCGACAACAATATTATCTTGGATTTGTCTACCGGGCACAAAAGCCACTTGATTCGGACTCACAAGATCAGGCCGCAGCGTTCTTAATCTATGGACAAGAATTTTGCTCACAACTTTGTAAATAGTGTTACACAAACTTATAGGCCTAAATTGAGTCATATTGGTGGGATTAGGAACCTTAGGAATAAGGGAGATCAACGTCTGATTAATACTTTCAGGAACACACCCCTTAGAAAAACAATTCCTCACTAACTCCATCAACCCATCCTTACAAATATTCTAATACTTTTGAAAGAAAATAGCTGGGAACCCATCCGGCCCAGGAGCCTTAATTCCTCCTATGCTAAAAATACAGTGTTTGACCTCTTGTTCACTGACGGGGGAGCTTAGATTCAAATCATCGCTCATGCTCAACCTAGGGAAAAAATTCGGTAATTGTGAGTACTCACCATTACTGAAATTTTCCACAAAAAGAGACCGAAAGTAATGAACCGCCGCCTGCTTCATCTCATCCATGTCCCCAACCCAGCTCCCATCCTCTTTCTTGAACCCCTTAATCTTATTTCTTCTTCTTCGAATAACAATAGAGAGGTGAAAAAACTTGGTGTTCCGATCACCTTCCTTCAGCCAACAGTTTCTGGATTTCTGTTGCTAGAAAATTTGCTCTTGATCAAGAATATGCTTGTAATCTTTCAGGAGGATCTTCTCAAGGCTAGCAAGATGACGGGAATATTTCTCACTAAGGCGTTTCTAGATCCCCTGAATCCTAGCCAGTAATATTTTCTTGTTGTGGAAAATATTACCAAACCTTTCTTTATTCCAGCTCTTGAGAATACCAGTGAGATTATGAAGTTTCTCACTAACAGGTGTATCCGCAGTCCTCCAATGATTACGAATTAGCTTATCAAAATCCTTGTGCTTAAGCCACATAACTTCAAATCTGAAGGGCTTGCAGCTAGAATTCGGCAAGTGATTACTTTGGCTCTGAATAAGAATAGGGCAATGATCCGACAAAACTCTAGGAAGATGTCTCACAAACCCCTCCGCAAACTGTAGTCTCCACTCCATTGAACAAAGCGCCCTATCAAGTCTCTCCCAAATCTTTTCGCGAACACCTCTTTTAGTCATCCAAGTAAATTTAGCACCAATAAACCCCAAGTCCACCAACTCATTCCTATCAATCCAATCCCCGAAACCACTATTAGCATGATTAAATCTACCCCCTCGCTTCTTCGCACTATTAACAATCTCGTTAAAGTCTCCAGCCACAAGCCAAGGCAAGTGAAAAACACACCGAATAGCATCCAGATAATTCCACAGAGCCCTCCTGGTGGTCACACAAGGATTAGTATAAACTACCGTGAGAACCCATGACTTACAATTATCATCCACCAACGCCGTAATACCGTGTCTCGAGTTAGCCACCATATGCAATTTAATTGTAGACTCATTCCACAGCAACCAAATGCCCCCCGAATATCCCTCAGCATCAACCACAAAACTGTTAGAAAAACCCAACTTATTAATGACGCGTAAAGCTTTAGCACCATTAATTCTTGGTTCGCCAAAATCTGAAACTGATGAATCCTACGTAAATCCGCAATGATCCTTGCAAACCCCTTCTTACCAGCTCCCCTCACATTCCACACACAAATCATTAGAGAGAGAGAGAAAAGGGATCTCTATTCAGAGATAACTTTCATAGCCTCTTCAAGTTTAGAGGCAACCATATCAAAATTATCAACCAAATTCGTAGAAGAGGAACTAGGATTATTCTCATTCAAACAATTAGTACCCTGATTCTGAATCATGGATTGTGCTTCAAAGGCCGTGACATCTGAGTGGAGTTGCCGCAACACATTGGAACTATCAAAATCCCCAGAATCAACATCTTGATTATCTACTGCAGCAGAAGTCAGATTCGACCTGTTGCAATCGGTACTCTTAGAGCAACTAGCCCCTCTGTTATCCTCCACACGTCTGCTCTTAGTGCTCTGCTTATCTCCAATTTTGAAATTCTTCCTACTCTGTTGACCGCCCCTGGTAATAATTTTTTTCCCCTAATGGATTTTCTGATTAGTTATTTCAGAAAGCACCGATTTTCCTCTCAACTGTGTGCCTCCATCAACCTTCCTAAACCCCTAATCACTGCCCTTATCCATTATCACATCCACATCTTCACTTAACACATTGAACCTGGAGCTATTTGCTCTGTCATCAATACACCGCTTACCCGTATCCGGGTTCTTTCCCTTGGTACCAGTATTCAAATGAGACAACTTGTTCACATGTGGTTCTGTAAAATCATCATCAGACCCCTTAGTATTAGCGTGACCATGCTCTGAGGACTTCCCAATAGGTCTATTATTCTCCACATAAACAGAATTCCCATTGTCAATCCTTTCATTCTTACCCTTACAGTTACGATTCCCCTGTTTGCCATAAGAAACCAAGAGCCATGGACCATACGCAGCACTGTCTTTGTCATGGTTAGTATTATTGTCACAGGACTTATCAATCCCATCCGGAATCGGTTCCACCATCCCCTCTCTGCAATTATCTTTGCTATGACCAACCCGCCCACAATTGAAACAAATTGATCCCAAACTTTTATATTCCACTCTAATAGACCTATCCTCAATGTTAATAGCACCTACCAGTGGTTTGGAGATATCAATTTCAACGCAAATTCTGGCAAACCGACCTCGAGCTTGATTCTCCGTGACAGGATCCACCTTACACATCTTTCCTAGCATGCCACCTATGTTCCACAATAACATTGAATCCATCCATTCCATTGGAAGTTTTGTCAATCGAACCCAAATAGGCATACTATGAATAGTATCCTCCCCAGGAACGAAATTCGGTTTCCATCTCTGCACCACCAGGTAATGATTTGTAATTACCCATGGTCCATTGGTAAACACATAGTCCATATCATCTTTCATTTGGAACCTAGCAACAAAGTAACCCTCCCCAAGATCCGTAAGCTGCCACTGGCCAATTAGTTTCCATTTCTGCGTTAACTTAGTGATCATGAAACTGAGAGTATGAGCACGCCCTATGTTCTTTAGGATCAAAGCATTCACCCAGGGTTTATATAATTGGTCCTTTAATTTAGAGGAAAGTGTCATCCTCGGTCCATTAGGTCCATCAGAAATCAGGATATCATCATTGTTAATTTTCAATTTCTCTTTACTAGCTCCAAGGCCAGACCAGGAGTTAGGGTTTGCTATATTCATGAGTTTGGACTTGAAGCTACCTACGTTATCAATCCTCGTGCTATCAATCGCAACATTAGTCCGGCCAGTATCAACCAATTCAGATCTCGCCTGTTTGGCTGTGCCACAACTGTCATGGTTCTTAATCGGATCAACAGCCATATTCACACTAGGGGGTTGAGACGCAGAGAAAACAAGGGCCTCACTTGGATTCTCCATGCCCAAAAACCAAAGAAACAAAGAAGAAAGAAGAAAGAGACCGAAGATCTTGGAAAAAGCGGCGTCACAAAACATGTTTGCGAGGAACAGAGCACACAAAAAAACCGAACTTTCACAGGCGCATTCAAAACCTTAACCCCACGCGCCCATTCTTAAAAACTTCATTGCATAACTCTTACTCTTAGCTTTCTTTATCAAACATAATAGCTGCCCACAAAATATATATCTAAATTCCATAAGAAAACAAAATTCTTATGTGTTTGATTTTGATTTTATGGGTATGTTTTTGATGAATGGATGATGGTGATATGTGTTTGATTTTGTTTTCTTGGTTTTTAATGATTCCTTGACATTTAGTTGGGTGACTAATGATAATGCAACCCAATATTTTCTCCATTTGTAATGATTTTCTGGGTTGTATGGGTTTGATTGTGGTTGTATGCCAAATATATATTTAAATGTACATACCAGATGATTGTGGTTGTATATATATTTGGATAATTGTTTAAAATTTTGGATTTTTGTTGATTGTATGGGTTTGATTTTCTGGGTTGTTAATGACTGTGGTTAATATTTTGATTTTTTTGGTTATAATTTTTGATATTTTTTTGGTTAATCTACCAGACGCATTTTCGGATTTAAAAATTAAAATCAAAAACACTATTTTCATTTTTGTTTTTCTTTTAGAAAAACATCAACTGAAAAACGCTTACAGGACGTACCATAACCCTTCTTTTAACTTGGATTTCTTAATAGCTACCGGTGGAAGGGTATTTTGATTTTTGACGGAGATGACCCCTCAATGTCCCCCTCCAAAATTAAGCATTATAACGTTTGTCGGCTCTACTGGCCAAGTAAATACAGTAATGAGCAGAAATGGTTTGACATTAACGGGGTGAGGTTTCTTTTCACCTTGAAAGATGTTTTTTTTTTTTTTTTTTCTTCTTTTAATTACTAACTTACCGATAGATGGCAAACCAATTATTGGTAAAATTGAGAAATCTCATTCTCTCTTTATAGATGCCTTTAATAATATTAATATTGACCCTTTAGATGTAGATGAGAAACCCTTTATAGACAATAAGATTAAGTTGTAATATATATATATAAGAAAATCAATTTCATAGTTTTTTTTAATTCCATCAATTTCAAAATTACTTTATCCAAATCTTTAAAAAAAAAAAAAAAAAAAAATCCTTTAAAATTTTGTTTTATTTGGTGTATTTTCATTTCAAAATTTGATAAATGTTTAGGCATTTCTGTTTTTTTTATAAATCAATCAACTTCATCATATTTGTTTATTAGTTTTCATTAGCGGAGTGGAAGTTATGTATATATTAACACAAACTTACTCTCCCACTGCACTTATCTAGAACTTTAGGGATGCTTAGTGTATTTATCCCATTTTAAAAATTAAATAGAGTTGCAGTGCAGATAACATGTGAATATGTGAAAGTATATGGTCCTCACTCTTGAGATAATTTTAAAATACAATTAAGCATCCAAAAAACAAGAGAATGAACTCTCCTTTATTTATTTATTTATTTGTCTTAATCATAATAATTATATTTATTCTTCTTAAGGTCATACTCTCACTCTACCCATTAAGTTGGACAATTAAAGAGGGTGCCATTAGTCATTACTTACACATTCATAAACTTTATGACCAATCATGGAAAAAAAAAAAAAACATATTCTTTCAACTACCTTCCATTCAATTAATAAATCCAATTTCGTGATAATTTTATTTATAACTCGAGTGGTTTTGCATTTCCTCTTTAACATTTGTGATCGGGTCCAACCTCAATATTCTTAATTATTTATTTAATTACTCTGTGAAATCAATAATATAAAAATTAAAAATATTTTTATTATTAATAACGTAACAAAGATAGAATTAGATTGACTTAAAAATTTGATTTAAATTAATTTGGACTTAACATTAAAATCAAACTATTTATTTATTATAACTTTAAATTAAAAGAGTATTACAATAAATTATAATATCGAACTATCAGTTTGAAGATTTACTCTCATAATATCAAAGAAAAAACACATTATACATACTTGTAAAATAGATATAATGAGATTTTTATTCCTCACCGTTAACGTGAAAAAGGAGATGCATTACCACATATGCACGTCACCTCTATTATGTTACAAAAATATAAGATTTGAAAAGATAACCCAAAAACAAAAATTTTTTTTTAAAAAAATTAAAAATTAAAAGCATAAAAAAGAACTCAAATGGCAAATAGCGTGATCTACCTTATCTATTACTTTGTTGACATTTGACTATGTAAGTTACACCTCCTGATTATTATTTATCTAATCAATTATTTATTTAAAAAAATGAAAGGGAAAAATTAACAGTTATGGATGGTAATAATTAATTAAAAAGCAATAATAAAAATTAAAAAATAAAACAACTTCACATCAGCAATTAGTTTGAAAATTCAAACTCATAAAAAGTGAAGCCTACCAACCCCCACTCCACTTGCATCAACATTTATTTATTTCACTGTTCACACATTTTTGCCCCAATATGCTCTTCTCTTCTCATTTCAAGTCCACCTACATGGCTACATCATTCATGTTTGTGAATATTACGTTTATTGAATTCTAAACGTACATTTAAAAGAGATGATGTTCATCTGGTGGTAAAATTCCTCATATATATATATATATATAAATAAAGAAAACGTACATTTCATTAATAAATAAATAAATAAAATTGTTTATTTATTTATTTTTATATATAATGATCTTATTTTTATATATAAAACGTAAGGAATTTATTAATTATCTTATGAAAAAATATATTTGATTGGATTATCTCAAAAAAAAAAAAAAAAAAAAAAAAAAAAACTTAACGTAATCTCAAAGTTTAGTTCTATTACATTCAAAATTTATATCATAATTACCTCCCAATGTATTTTTGTGGTTAAAGATGCTCAAATAATAAAAAAAAAAAAATTATATCCTAATTTTCAAAATTTATTTGTAAGGCACTGATTAAATATTTTTCGAATGATTTAAGTCAACTCATTATTTATTCACACAAGGTCCTTTGTATAGCCTATATTATAATAAGCCGATTTTAAGAAAATTAATAAACACATTTTTTTTTTTCTAAATTTATTATAAATTTATAAAATAAATGATTATTTATCAATCAACAGAAATCCTAAACTCACCTAACAATGTATTATTATTATTATTATTATTAAAGTATTATACTATTATATAACTTTGGGATTTTTTTGGTAGGGGGAGGATTTGAATCCGCAACCTCATAGTGCAAGAACGAGAGATTTACCACCGGACCAACTTTATCTTATCTAATTTATTATTTATTTGAAGTCAAAATGTTTGAAACTATGGGGGTCCATTGTTTTTTTCATTTACCAGTTAATCGATTAAAGAGTTGAGAAAATGAACACAATACCTTTTAAGGTGGGGCCAACGCTAATATCCCGTAACCGTATGATGCGTCATGCGCGTGGTACGTTATCATCGTCCAAACTGTACCTCATCATCACACACGTGTACCTTTGCTCTTACATCATCAAATCATCTCTCACCGCACACGTGTAACCCAATGAGGTGCCGATTTACCGTTCGTAGCCTCCGATCAAGTGTGACCAGACCTAGGTTACGATCCAAACGAATCCCAATCATTAATTTAATCAAAGTCCACCATTGACTATAAAATGAGTGGGGAGGATGAAACTAAACTAGTAAAAAAGTGGGTCCCAATTAAAAATAAAAAATAAAAGCTGACAAAAAACAGTAAAACACACAGAGAAAGAATTGAAATACAGAAAAAGCCAGCTCAACTCAAGATCTCAACAAACTGACACAACACACCAATAAGTTCAATAACACTTCCCGTTTTCGTTTTCTTTTTCTCTCTCGAATGAAACGAATAAGTCTCCGGCGAACCAGTTGACTTTCGTTTCTGTTGTGTTTTGTCAGCTTCTTCTTCTTCTTCTTCTTCTTCTTCCTCTTCGTCTTCAACACTCAACAGCAAACAGAGTTTTGATGTTTTGATAAGAAAAAAAGTGATCATAACTCTGAAACTAAACAGAGAGTTGAATACTAGTTAGATCCAATACAACAAAGTGGTCTCTTGGAGTATTATTATTTTTTCTGGGGAAAGTTTTTGCTGTTTGGCTGGCCGGAAAATTTGGAAAGTGAGCTGGTACGTTAACGATTTTTATTTAAATAAATAAATAAATAAATCTTTTTGTTTGTGTTGAGGTGGGGGTGGGGGGTTGATAATTAATGCAAAAACTAAGGCTAATAAATAGGGTGGGCTGGTGGGGGGGGGTTCACAATTCACAATTCACATACACTGCAACTGCAAGACAGCCGTTTGTTACTCTCTCTTAAAATTTAATTGCAAGTTGACCTTTCTATTAGGTTTATGATAATTACATCTCACTCGCTCCATATACTCTCTCTCTGTATTTATTGTCTTTCGACCTTTTTTATTTACTCCATCAAAGCCTCTTCATTCAACCAAAGGTTTCAGCTTTTGATTTATAACCCTTTAAATTTCTTCGTAGATTTAAAAGATTCTATTTTTCTCTCTACCCTTTGATCTTCATGTCATCTTTAGTTATGGTATGGATCCACTCTGCTTTTCTTCTCTCTCATAATTTCATTTACTGGGTGGGATTTACTGTTTTTTTACTGTTTGTTTAATGTTTTTTTTGCAGTGAATATGCGAACTGGATGTCTGTTCTGAATTGAATCAGATAAAGAGAAAGGTGCCCAGGAGAAAAAAACTATTTCACTTCATAGAGGTATTGTATTTTTATTTTATGTTTTGGGTTTATTGTATTTGTTGGGATCTGGTGTAGATCTCTGGCATTCTCTTATTTTTGTTTTTACTCTATCTGGAGGTAGAACTTAGAAGTAATCTGGGATTTTCTCCAATTGAGCATCTGGTTTTTGATTTTTTTAATTGTAGTAGTTCGATCTGATTAGAGCTAGCAAACAAAATAGATGATGTTATTGTTGTTAAACAAGTGCCTTTTCAACCATTAATTTACATTTTTAATTGGGTTATGATTTAGCTGTTTAAAATTTATATATGAACTTTTTGAAAAGTTATGAACTTTTCTCTTGTCTTTTTGTTATACTTAGGACAGGCTTAAGATTCCCACATGCTTATAGCCTAAACTATTTTACTGTATAATTGGATAATAATTAGCTTCTTTTTTATTTTTTAAAGTTTAACCACTAATAGTATTTTATACACTTATTATACATACATATATGGTATAGGACTACATGAACTTGAATAATGTTACTTTTTAAAAAAAAAAAAAAAAAAAAACTTGAATAATGGTGTTTGTCCTCTGCTTTTTCTCTTAATTCTATTTTGGTTTTTTCGACTTTTAGGCTCCAGAACTTAGTGGATGGGAGTAACTTTTTTATGATTAGTTTGTGTTGATGCTGTCAGACATTTAGATTTTTATTCTTTGTATCTTTTAATTTGTCAAAAAGTGAAAAGCAGTCATTGAGATGCATTATTGCTTACTTTTTGTGTAATTTGACATGTTAGCTGGATATAATCGAGGTTTTCTTGTGGTTTTAGGTTGATGATAGTTTTCCTCCTCCACATCTTATTATTATTATTATTATTTTTCTTAATAATTGTTTGACACTAATGTTTATAAATTATTACTGCAATAAGTTTTCAAGATGCTATTTTTCAAAAACTCTGTCCATGTGATTGTGTTTATTCTTCTTTTCTGCAGTTTGAGGACTATTGTTGCAATAGGATTTTGTACCTGATCTACTTTTTAATGTTCTTGTGTTTCTGATTGGCTTTTTTTTTTATGTATAAGACATGTATGATAAACAACCATTTTCAGCATCTGTTCTGCTGCCGGCTGCCCGCCTCTCTTTTATATACTCTTGGTAAAATATTAATGATTTGTGATAGTTGAATCTGTGCTTCATTCAGTCTTGCTCCATTTTAGCTTGTTTCGTTTTGATTATGGTGCTTCATTGAAGAGAATTCTTCTTGTTTCGTTCTTCAACTTGATCATCTTCTACTCTGCATTAATAAATTTAGGAGAGGGATAATTTGAGTTGTATATTAATTTAATTTATCTTGTATTTTTGTTGGCAGGGAAAGATTGCACCTTCCTGGGCGTACCATTTGTCGTTGATGTGAAGAACTTCCTTTCCTTTCCTAATCTATGTGAAACATGAAAGTTGGTAAGTAATTCTGGGATCGATAAATTTATTATGTGTATAATCTGCACTTGTACCTCTCCTTTTCCATCTGCACCTTTACATTAGCACCATCGGCACCCCCCAACTCACTCTCACCACATCGGTATGCTTTAAGTCAATCTGGGATACTGATGGTCATTGCAGTCTCTTGATTGGCAAGATTTGTTTTTGGTTGGAAGGAAGCAACATAAGTTGTTGCTTAATATTATTGATAAAATGTTTAAATTATATTATTGAGAAGTTTGTTTATGGAAGGTGGTATTACAATTTGTACATCATAGAGAGTCATAACATGCCAAGCATAATAGTCTTTGGATCGACTTATGTAATAGTTGTACCGGTCTTCCTTTTCTACCAGTTGTTACCGGTTTATTATTGTCTACTGCCAAGTTCTTTCTTTTGTTCTTAAATATAATAGAAGAATTCAAGATTTACTATCGATAAATATTTTTGATGTAGTTTCAGATAGTGAACAAGTGTATCCTCATGCAACACTAGGCCACAGGCCTGATACTAAGCCTTTTGAATGCGGTGACAATGCAACGGATTCCATTGGACTCAAATCAGAAAACAATATGATGGACTATCAGAATGGAGTATTATGTGCCTCAGAAGCCCAAAAGAGAGATGCAGATGGATGGACTGTGAAAAAACTTGATCGTTCTATGAGTTTGAATGATTTAACGAATAATAATGAAAAGGATGTCAGAGATTTGACGGAACCATATTCTCGTTCTTGCCGGGAAATTGAATCGTTTGAAGATTCCGGTTTTTATATGGAAAAAACTGTTATGGAATGTGAACTGCCAGAGTTAATAGTTTGCTATAAAGAGAGTACATACCATGTCAAGGATATATGTGTTGACGAGGGCGTCCGTTCACACGACAAGAACTTGTTTAAGAGTGATGTAGATGAGAAGGGTTTCTGTATCTTGCCGCCGCCTAAGAAAGATAGAAATAGTGAACCAATGGAAGAGAAAAACAAGAATGATAAGCCTCTTCCAGATGTGATGAAATCTTCGGCAGACAATGCTTCTGATATGGATAATATCTGCAAAGATGATTCTTCCCCAGAAAATGTTCATTACAAGTGTGTTCTTAATCTGTTAGATTCTTCCAAGGATTTCACGCTGACAAGGGATGACTCAACCAACAAGATTGCAAATACTGTCTCCCCGAAGTTGTTCTCACTTGCAGACCTGCTTTCAATGCAAAACTTGGCCACAGAAAACTCCCTTTTTGAGGTAAGACAAAATTTAATTTGCAATATACCAGAATTTATTGGATTAATAACTTGAATTAGGGCTTACAACATTAGATGTTCTTTGAAGTACGTACTTATTTTTTGATTGAGGTATTGATCGTCAAATCTGTTCGAATCTATTTTTTGATTCTTAATTCCCATTCTGATCTAATTGATGAGACAGTTGAAAACGCTATTTCCTTGTTCCGGGATCCTTTTTATCCTTGCCTTGAATCATTGGGTTTAGACATTACTTCGGTGATATTTGGTGTTAAAAAATGATGGCAAAACGCCCCTTTTTGCAGCTTTTTTCTATCAAAGAATCATACGAACAATTGATTCCTGCATGATACACTTTTCAGCAAAAGAGTTTTACCAATTCCAACAAATTTCAGTTTTTATTTCAAAATTGCTCGAATCGGTTCCTTTCGATTTATAACTGGAATTTGGATACATTTTCAAATATGTAATAGTAAAACAATTAGATGATAGTATGAGTATATGGCGCACAAAGTGTCTCAATACTTGCATGTGGAGCAAATGAATTTTCTTACTTGATTGTGTTTTTAATTTAAAAAAAAATCTATTACTGGTGTGAACTAAGTTTATTGGAGAATCATGATTCTGCATTCTGGAATGTTTTGTGTGCTAGCTCTTGTATAAAGTAATTGACAGTTCCATGACTTCTTTCTAGAATATGTTGCATTTCAGCTTGATGTTGCATATGAGAGAGAGAGAGAGAGAGAAATATAATGGATATTATAATGATATGAATGCAGTGCTCTAGTGGAAAAGCAGTGTCAGGAAACCCTGCTTTGATTTCTACCACTGGGGAATCAAATGACGACATTGAGGAAGCCATTGCGGCCAGTTCCAATGTTGTCTCTGCAGCTGAAGAATCCAATGGTGGCAATGAAGAAGCAGTCTTGGCAAACCCTGCTCTGGTCCTTGCAGCAGAAGAAAAGCAAAATGACAGCAAAGAAGAAACTTTGGCAAGCTCTGATGTAGGTTCCGAATCTGAAGAATCAACAAAAAACAGCAGTGTTGAAAAATTATCTTACAATAGTAAGGTGGAGACAGGAAGCATTACTTTTGATTTTGATGCTTCTGCTCCCACAGTGAAAGGCACAGAGGACTGTCCTCATCATGGTGAGTTTGCACCTATTGAGAGTTCAGATACATCCAAGAATGAAGATGCTCCCAGGAAATCAGTATCAAGCCAGGCTCATAGTGGTGTTGGGGAGTCGAGTTTCCGTGTCTCAGGTACAGAAGATGCTCCAAGGCAATCAATTTCAAGCCAGGCTCATGGTGGTATCGGGGAGTCAAGTTTCTCTGTCTCAGGTTCTGTACCGGGTCTGATAACTTATTCAGGACCAATTGCATTTTCTGGCAACCTCTCTGTCAGATCAGATAGCAGCACGACAAGCACCCGTTCATTTGCCTTCCCCGTGTAAATTTCAATCCTACTAATTTGCTTTTTTATTCTTTATTATTTATTATCTTAACCAACAATTTTATCTTTGCTTATGGTATCAACAGATTACAGACCGAGTGGAATAGCAGTCCGGTGAGAATGGCAAACGCTGACCGGAGACATCTTCGAAAGCATAAGTGTTGGAGACAGGGCCTTCTGTGCTGTAGATTCTGAATTCTCTCTCTATTTTCTCTCAATAGGTTCAGGTTGGAAAATATATATATATACAAATGTTCAAAATCTTACAATTTGGTTCTTTTTTTCATTTATCCCCTTCTATATAATATATTAATATAGTTATTGCTCATTGAGTAATATAAATATAGGTCTTGATCTCATTCAGTTTCATGCTTTGAGTTTGGTATCATATACAATACAAGTCCTTGCTCCATTTACATTTTTCGCCCTCGACACAATCGGAGGGGGTGTGTACATAGTTTGTCGCCCAAGATCGATTCATCTATATTATTGATGTACTGAAAGCATTATTGTTTTTTTTCTTTTCACTTGGGCATTAATTTTGATATTGAAAATTTGGAAGGAAATTGAATGGTGAAGAAGCTTATGAAATATAATAAATCCCATAATGATGGGAGTGTCAAGTTGGAGAACACTGCCTCAGCATTTCTGTGATGGATATTCTGGGTATAGGGTAGATGCTAGTCTATTCAATGTTATGTATATGGGACAGACCTACTACATTTCCATACGGCCATTCCATACATGCCCTAGTGAAGGATCAATTTAATATGAATTGAAACAAAAGGAACTATTTTGAATTTTGCCATACTTGTGGTTTTTCTCTTATTAATCCAAACAACTCCTACCAAAACCTTTTCTTTGTTAACCCTAATGAAGCTAGTAGCCTATTCTTTTCTTTCTTCTTGGTAATTTTTGACTCATGAGGTGAATTATGCTATCAAGGTTGTAAGATATATTGACACAAACGCAACAAGATAAAGGATTTTTCACCTATATATAAAGGGTTCAAAAATTTATAAGTACTTTTTTAAGGGTGAATTTTATGAGTTTCACTCATTTAATTATTTAAGTTTAAATGGCACCTAAAATGGATTCTTTTCAAAAATGCCCCTGCAGTAACCAGTTTTTCACTATTCTATTTTGATTTTTTTTTTTGGTTCAAAAAAAAAAAAAAAAAAAAAAAAAAAAAAAAAAATCAAAAGTCTCAGCAGAAGAAGAAAAAATAAAAATAAAAAATTGAAAAATTGCATTTTTGTCCAATAAGTCTTGGAAATTACAAAAATACCTAATAAGTTTCAAAAACTACAAAATAAGTCTCGAAAATACCTAATAAGTCTCAGAAATTACTTGAAAAGTCTCAAAAATTACCTGAAGAGCATCAAAAATACCTGAAAAGTCTTGGAATTACATGAAAAGTCTTGGAAATACCTAATAAGTCTTGGAAATTACATGAAAAGTCTTGAACTTACCTGAAAAGTCTCGGAATTACATGAATTTTCTCCAATTTTTTCATCTTCTTCTTCATCGAGCTTCAAAATGATCTCCAACTGAAGCCAATTAAGAAGATGAAAAAAAAAAAAAATTAAAAAACTGAAAAGTAAATAAAAAAAATATATAAAGTAAGGGCAATTTTGAAAGTTCATTTACGTTAGTGTCTTTAAAACTTAAGTTATTAAAATGATGGTACTCTTGAAAATCAAACTCAAAAGAGTGCCATTCATCACCATTTCCACTATATGCAAAGGACTGAGTTACTTTCACGAATATTCAAATTAAAGCATACGGTAAGAAACCACAATAAAAATTGGTGGTAAATATTTCAGTGGCCCTTGAAAGTGGGTTTGTGATGATACCTATCATAAGCATTTGCAAGTGAGAAGCCAAATTATAATGTTGCTTTCCTGACATCCCCTGTAAGCAGAATGTATATGACTTGATTACTATAATTGAAATGAGATGAGCTGGCCTTGTCTCCTTTTAGTTTAGAATTATAGGAATGAAGTGCATCACAATCACAAAGTTAGTTTGTATATCAAATATATTTTTAAGCAAAGAAAGATTCAGCTGTTGTTGAATCTCAAAAGATATTAGCATTTTTAGTTGATGGGTTTTTTTTTTTGAGAATTATAAAGGGCCCTACAATAGTAGGTGACAAAAAAACAACTCAAATTGTGTGAAGTCTCCTAAAAAGGAAGTATAAATATTAGATTTCTATGTACTTGTTTTGGGACTCTGCATTTTGTGCTTTGTGTTTGCTTTCTTCTTTCTCTTTTCTCTCTCTCTCTCTCTCTCTCTCTCTCTCTTTCTTTCTAGCTAGGGGCTTCTTCATTTGTTTGTTGATATAAACCCCAGTTCACAGCAGCCAGAAAAGGACCATAGTATCTATATCTCATGCAAAATCTCCTAATTTGGAGAGTAATTATTATGGAGCTGTTACTAGTTATCACTGTGCTTTGCTTTAGCTTCTCTTTATTTCAATCTCCATGTGTTTCTCTGGACATTCAGGTGCAACCCTCCCTTCAAAATGGTAACCATCTACTTCCTCTCTCTCTCTCTCTCGTTCAATGATCATGATTCGTGAAGTTAATTAATTAAGAGTTTATTTTTTGTGTGTTTTTAGGTGCAGTCAATGAAGTCCAACAGCTTTATGTGTCGACAGTACAACTGCCAAGGAAGCTCAGATTCACTGCTGAAGTAACTGTAAGAATCTGTTCTAACTTGTAACTTGTAAGACATGCAAGTGTACTGTTTACATTTGTTTTTTATGTGACTAAAATATTCTGATACTAATCATATATTCACTGCTTAATTTAAACAGGTTAATGGACATGGAGAAACACTACTCTCACACAACAACCAAAAGGAGGAGGAGGTTGCTCCTGGCTCTGGTAATTATTGTCCACTAAACTAGTAACTAGTTGGTATATATATATATATATCTTCATCTAAAGCTTTAATTTGGTATCTCTCATTCATGATAATATCTTTCCACTCCACTCCAAGCCAAAGATTGATTTATATACAGAAAGTTGATTGCCACGAAACAGAAGCACTTAATTCCCTGAAGTGAACTCATGCATGCATTATTCACTTGAAAAAAGTTAAAAAGTTGCAGAGGCAGGGTTTATGGTTTAGAGAATGAGAGTAGTAGCTAGCTAAAGCTAATTAATAAACTTTTAGAAATTCTGAGAATGAATGATCATCACTTGAGTATGCATGTGTTTAATACTTGGTTTGCTTGGAACTTCTAACCCTCCAAACTCACTCTTTTACGGGCTTCTTTATTTATTCCAATAAGTTTTTTCATGTGGTTTCACTAATCAGTGAAAAGTGTTAATCAATGAACCGATATACGGAAAAAACAGGATTGATCTAATAAGAGAAAGACTCTATATATAAATATAAGATACCCTGTACAGTACATATATAGTAGCTGAACTCGTACCCGATTTAGTTAAATTAAATACTTATTTAATGATGAATGGTATAATAAAGTGATGGAGTGATGTGTACAGGTAAGCAATACAAGGAGGAAGAAAAGGTGATTCATGGAAATGGAAGCAAAGGGACAAGGCAAGAATGGGTGGAGGGGACAGACACGTCACAATATTTTACAATGGATTATTCTCATGTTAAAAGACGACGCCCTATTCACAACAAGTCCTTGCCGGTTGCTCCTTAAAACATGCCCCCACTTTTTTCCCCAACTACACAAGACTTAACACAACACCACCCACTTTTTTCGATACAATTTTTCCCCCCAAACAAAACCTAGTGTTTTTTTTAATTAATTTTGTAATTACGTACGGAGATCAGGATTGTGTTCTTTATTTAGATTATATATATGTATTAATGGCCGACACTCTTGTCTTGTGAAATGTTTGTGTGTTCAATGTTCATCGGTAGGCAGTCAAACGGGGCTCTACACACCCCGATATTTCGTAACGCGATTTCACAAGTTACTAACCATTTTTTTTTGCTCGTTTTGAGTGATTTTGTTATTTTCATGAAAACTGCCTCACGCGTTACATTCCTTTAGCACATGCGCTTTTCGATTATCGATCGGTCTATTTAATCGAAGGATTGTAAATTCTCTTCAACTCTACCAAATATATACATTCATTAGCGCCATAAACTTTACGTAACATTGAATATATATATATATATATATATATATATATATATATGATTTATTGTCTCACGTTTTTGCCATATGTATTGGTAAAAGTGCGGTATCGTCTATTAGTATGTTATAAATATGTTTAAATTGTGTATCTAAGAGAAAAATTAGTTTTTTCATGTGAGATTGAACTTTGTAACGTTAAAGAATAATTTGAAACCCCTCTTTAAAGTTAGAGAGTCAGGATCCCATCCAAAAAAATAAAAACTATGGGATCTCGCATGTGATAATAATTTTGTGAGTAATGCTAGATATCTCAACTCATATCCCAATTAGACGATATGAGGGTTGGTCTAGTGGCAGGGGCGAATCCATGAATATTTTCCATCCGGTAGGGCTGAACTAAATACTAGTTATAAAAATTTTTAAACGTAGGAAGATGAATTTCATTAATAAAAAGTAAATACACAACAAGTTATAGGATATAATAAATCTAACCCCTCAAAATGTATATTCCAACAAAATAAATAAAGTTAAGAAAGAAAGAAACATATAAATAAATACAATCAAATCATTTTAGTGGAATCCACATCTACGAGTAGACCTGGCACGGTTCCGGTCTGGTTCCGGTTCCGGTTCTAAGGTTTGGTGGAACCGGAACCGGTTTTAACCGGTTCCGGTCTCGGTTCGGACGAAACCGACGGTTTTGAACCATATTTAAAAAAAAAAAAAAAAAAAAAAACCCATATCAGATCTCTGGATCAGTCATAAATCTGAAATTCCAACCACAACCACTCCCAAACCACTCCCAAATCAACCCAAATCAACCACAAACAACCAAACCACTCCCAAATCAACCCCAAACAGCCACGACACCACCAAATCAACTTCGTGAATTGAAGATGAAGATTAAAATCAAAGAAGAAGAGAAGAAGAAGAGAAGAAGAGATCAAATTGAAGAAGAGAATCGAAGAAGAGAAGAAGAGTCGAAGAAGAAGACGAAGAGAAGAAGAAGAAGAAGAAGAAGAAGAAGAAGAAGAAGAAGAATCGATGAAGAGAAGAGAAGAATCGAAGAAGAAAAGGAAGAAGAGAAGAAAGAGAGAGAGAGAGATCATAAATTAGGGATTAGGTTTAGGATTTAGGAATTTAAGATTTATATATATATTAAAAAAAAAAAAAACATGAACCGCCGGTTCGAACCAGAACCGGAACTGGAACCGGAACTGGAACCGGAACCGAAACCGGAACCGGAACCGGAACCGGAACCGCTGGTTCGATTCCGGTTCGAACAGGTCGGTTCTACGAAAACCAAAATCGGAACCGAAACCGGAACCAGCCTCGGCCTCCTCCGGTTCCGTTTCCGTTTCCGTTTCCGGTTTCAGTTTTTACGGTTCGGTTCCATAGTTCGAACCGGAACCGGAACCGGAACCTTGCCAGGTCTATTTACGAGGCTTCTCATCAAACTCATCTATTATGGAATCCATATCTATAAAATCAACAAACTCTATCTCAATGTAAACAACCATGCAATTTGCAAAAAAGAAAAATCATTCTCCATCTTATTGCAAAGAGGTGTCTTAAGAAGATTCATGGTTGAAAATGCTCTCTTTGTTGTTGCAGTGGAAATAGGAAGAGTCGACACTAAGCGAATCAATCTATCAATCAATAAAAAGTGTTCAAACCTTATAGATTCAACCAATACCCGACATAACTCAAAAAGAGAAGCAATATTATGAAATTTTGCACAATGAACTATTGCATACTCATAATGCTTCATTTGTCTTCTCATAATATCTAACTCAGTTCGAGTAAAATGTTGAGGATAAAACTTTTGAGTAAGAGTACATAAATCATCAATTTTAAATGATTCGAATCTGCTAACGGGATCCAAAGTTGAGCTAAGAGTAAGGAGTTCAATTGTTTGTTTAGTGAATCTACTATTAAACTCCATCAAATGAAAATCTATCACAACATTAAATATGTTAACGTGATAATAATGCTCAACTGTGATATTATTTTTTTGCTGACAAGAACGTCTTATGCCTTCCACAGGGGCGAAATTAGGGAGGGGCCCATAGGGGCCATGGCCCCCCCAAAGAAAAAAAAAATCAGAACTTAAAACTTCTTTAATAGTTTTATATAATATACTAGATATTTAAAAAAGGCCATGGGCTCCTATATTAATGTCGTCTGTCAGTTAACTCACTTTTTAGAAAAAAAATCTACAAATTTTATTTTTAAGAACGTGATTGCTTATTTGCTTGTCTACCGCCTCTACCGTATGTCCGTATTTAAGTAGGTGTAGGTTAGTTTTAAATTAAAAAATATTATCCCAATTTTATGTATTTCACTTTTTTTTTAGAAGAGAAAATATAAACCTTTTAGGATTTAGTTTCCTATACATCATTAACTTGTCTAATCTATATATACTTGATTATTATTATTATTTTTCTAGTTTTTCACTTACGCAATTTCATTCTTACTACTGCAATTAAATTCTTTGTATTCTTCGGTTCATCTATCAGAATAATTTCAGGTACGAGATTACAAATCAATAAATATTTTAGGTTTTTTCAATTTTTTTATATTTGTAACTTTTTTAGGTTATTAATATGATTTCTTTAATGAATTCTTTATATATATATAATATATTCTTGGTCAGTTTTCTTTTGTTTTTGGTTCCTCTGTGTTGCGTTGTAATTCTGGGCATGTTTGCTTTTTGGTGGTTGTTGGTTTTGTTCTTTTGTTGCTTCCTTTTTCTTGCCTTTTTGACTGTTAAATAATATTGGCTGTTAAAAATATATATATGATTTTGCTATATTTATTTAAATTAATTCTTTTTTTTTATTTGATTTTCAGATGAGTAAGCCATCAACAATCGATAGATTTTTCAAAAGAATTAAAACCTCTGAAGCTGGTTCATCTTCGTCAACATCTAATATCAATCTTCCAGTTTTTGAAAATCATTCCACAGAATCTCCAACAAATGATATTAACCAAGATAATAAATCTTTGGTGCGTGACCCAGGATTACGTCGACAAATATGGGATTATCCCGTCAATGAACGTGATGAAATTCGTCGAGCTTATATTAAAGCTGGTCCATTTCAACCTATTCTTGACCATTATAACAAATCTGGACGAGATTCTCATAAACGCAGCTTCCAGAGTTCTTGGTTTACATTATTTTCTACATGGTTGGAATATTCTCCTACAACAGATGCAGCTTATTGTTTACATTGCTTTCTCTTTAGTAAGCCAACTAAACACCTTGCAGCGACCGCTTTCACTGTTGATGGATTTAAAAGTTGGAGAAAAGTTAGGAATGGCAACAAGTGTGCGTTTTTAACTCATGTAGGACAAAAAGATAATCATATGACCCCTCACAAGATTGCTGAGAGAGCATCTACAGACTTAATGAAACAGTCCCAACATATAGAAAGAGTGGTCGAAAAGTATAATTCTCAAGAAATTGCAAACAATAGGCTTAGAGTCAAAGCCACAATTGAAGTTGTTCGATGGCTTGCATTTCAAGGTTGTGCTTTTAGAGGTCACGATGAGAGCTCATCTTCAATAAATCGTGGAAATTTTCTTGAACTATTAGAATTATTGGCTTCAAACAATGAGAAGGTTAGAGAACTTGTATTAGATAAGGCACCTAAAAATGCATGTTACACATCACCGGATATCCAAAAAGAGATTCTACAAGTTTTTGCAACTAGAGTAAAAAATGAAATTCGTAAGGAAATTGGAGATGCGAAGTTCTGTGTAATTGTTGATGAAGCTCGTGATGAGTCAAAGAAGGAACAAATGTCTATAGTTTTGAGATTTGTTGACCAAGATGGTATTCTACGAGAACGGTTTTTTGGACTTGTTCATGTCTCGGACATTACAGCATTGACTTTAAAAAAATCAATATATTTTGTATTATCTAATCACAATTTAGATATTCAAAATATTCGAGGACAAGGCTATGATGGTGCAAGTAATATGCGTGGTGAGTGGAATGGGCTACAAGCTTTGATTTTAAAGGATTGTCCGTATGCTTATTATATTCATTGTTTGGCACACCAATTGCAATTGGCACTAGTTGCAGCATCAAAAGAAGTTATTCCTATTCATCATTTTTTTACGAAGTTAACTTCTATTGTCAATATTGTCGGTGCTTCGTGCAAGCGTAATGATGAATTCAAACATGCTCATGCTGCTGGGATTGCACATTTAATTGACATTGATGAGCTAAAGAGCGGGACCGGACTTAACCAAATTGGCACTTTGTAGAGACCAGGGGATACACGTTGGAGTTCTCACTATAGGTCAGTTTCTAGCTTGATAAAAATGTTTGGTGCAACATGTGCTATTTTAATTAAAATAGTTGATGAAGGAACTACTTTTTCTCAACGAGGAGAAGCCGACGCAGCTTATGAGGCAATGACTTCATTTGAATTTATCTTCATCTTGCATCTGGTGAATGATATCATGGAGATCACTAATCTACTATGTCAAGCTTTACAACAAAAATCTCAAGACATTTTAAATGCTATGCATCTTGTTTCATCCACTAAAAGACTTATACAACAATTGAGGGATACTGGATGGCATACATTATTTGCTAAGGTATGTTCATTTTGTGAGGCACACAACATAGATGTTCCAGATATGAATGCTCGTTATGTTGCAAGACGAGGTCGAGCTCGCCAACAACAAGCAAATTATACAATTGGGCAATATTACCAGGTAGATATATTTTATACTGCAATTGATTCTCAATTACAAGAATTAAATAATCGATTCAGTGAACAGACAATTGAGTTGGTAATTCTTAGTACAGCTTTGGAACCTCGCGAAGGATATGAGTTTTTTAGAATTGATGATATTTGCAAATTGGTGAACACGTTTTATCCGCATGACTTCACTGATCATGAAAAGTTGCAATTGAAAACGCAACTTCAACATTATGAATATAATGTAGTTCAACATTCAGAATTCAAAAATTTGTTAACTCTTTCTTCATTGTGTCAATGGTTGGTAAGGACTAGAAGATCAATAATGTATCCACTGAACAAATTCATATTTTGTTATTATTCTTCTCCGTATAGGAGGTAATTTATAGGAAAATATAATTAGAAAAGAATCAGGAAATCCTATAATTAAGTTAATTGATTCCTTAATCAAAACAGATATAGAAATACAATTAGGAAAGAAGTAGGAAATCTTATAATTAAGCTAATTGAATCCTAAACAAAATAGAAGTCCTATACATTAATGACTAATATTCTAACATATTCTAACACCCCCCCCTCAAGTTGGTGCATAGATGTCACTCATGCCCAACTTGCAAATTAAGTCATGGAAGCTCCTTCCATTAATAGCCTTTGTAAGGATATCTGCAAGCTGGTCTTTATTTGTAGGTCTTTATTTATAGGTAGTACCGGTGGTCGAAGATAGAAAGGTCGGCTGTGAGGCTTACCTGAAAACAAAAAAAAAGGGTAGAAAAGAAAGAAGAAAAAAAAGGTAGAAAAGTTGAAAACAGGCAATAGTCCTGTTAACACTTTAGAGTAGTAGTAGAAAAAATAGGTAGCAGTCATGTTGAAAAACAGGTAGCAGTTCTGTATAGTAGTAGAAAAGTTGAAAACAGGCAATAGTCCTGTTAGCAACTTATAGAGGTAGAAAATAAAGGGGTAGATTAGAAGTAGATTAGAAAAAGGGGTAGATTAGAGAAAAAGGGGTAGATTAGAAAAAAAGGGTAGCAAGTAGAAGAAAGTGGCAGATAGAAAAAAGGCTTAAAGGGTAGCAACTTAATCTCAATCTTTTTTTTTATTTTTTTATTTTTTTTTAACATAGTAGAGATAGCAGTGGAAGCAAAAGAACTAAATCCAGTGGCCGGAATAGTAACTCCGGTGGCTGGAACAGTAACTCCGACAGCTGGAACAGTAACTCCGGTGGTCGGAACAGTAAAATCGAATAGTCAGAACAGTAAATCCGGTAGGAGGCCCGGATGTCAAAGAAGCAGAACGGTAGTACCCTTTTTTCCTCACTGCCGGCACCATTGCCACTAGCTACCGGCAGTGAGATTCAGAGAAACGAAAAAAAAAAAAAAAAAAAAAAAAAAAAAAAAGACCTAAAAATTTGATTTAGGCTCTGATACCATAAACAAATTCATATTTTGTTATTATTCTTCTCCGTATAGGAGGTGATTTATAGGAAAATATAACTAGAAAAGAATCAGGAAATCCTATAATTAAGCTAATTGATTCCTTAATCAAAATAGATATAGAAATACAATTAGGAAAGAAGTAGGAAATCTTATAATTAAGCAAATTGAATCCTAAACAAAATAGAAGTCCTATACATTAATGACTAATATTCTAACATATTCTAACATCCACTTGTTCACAGAATAATTGTGCTTGTGCTTACTCTTCCGGTGTCAACTGCAACTACTGAGAGATCGTTTTCAGCTATGCGTATTGTCAAGACTAGGCTTCGCAACAAGATGGAAGATGACTTTCTTACAAACTCTTTAATCATGTATATTGAAAGGGAAATCGCAGAGAAACTTAGTATAGATTCAATTATAGATGATTTTAGAGATTTAAAAGAGCGACGTGTTCCATTTTGATTTATAAAGCTGGTGTGTATTTTATTTATTTTAGCATTACATATGAGACTAGACGCTATTATATTTGTTTTTTTTTAATAAATTAGTTTTTAAATATTAGCATATTTGTCTAGAGTTATTTTGAATTTTTTTTTTTTTTTTTTGTCTTGGCCCCCCCAAAGCCGAAATCCTAGCTTCGCTCTTGGCCTTCCATATATCATGCACTCATGTTAGGCATCTCAATGTCATACCTATACAAAAAAAAAAATGTACCAATGTCATATACTATTTTCTCTAAAATAAATAAATAAATAAAAATCACACCTTTCACAAAATGACACCATGTCTCCTAAAAAGGTATCCCAACCATCTTCTCGCAACTTTTGAAGAAGTGTTTTGGTTGTTGAGACTAAATTGAGTGCATTTAATATGTTTTGGGATTTCATTTGTAATGGTCGACAAAGCATATCAGAAATTCCTAGAACTTTATTCATCAAGTGTAAGATAAAAACAAACTCAAATGATCTCATCTCTTTATAAGCACATTTAGCTTCCCCACATATATTACTATTAAGTCCATTATCGATCATCTTTTCAAGGAAGACACAAGTTGAACCAAACATATCAATTAATCTACTAACAGAAGTAAAATGAGAGCTCCACTGAGTAGCTCTAACTCGTTGCAAAGTACGAATTTGATTAGCCCATGTAATAGCCTTAAGTTCTCTTAAAGATATTATGTCAACAATTTCATCTTCTCGAATAGATTTTAACTCAGAATGACGCTTGAAAGAAGAACCAACAAAGTTGACAATGGAACTCAATTTAGAACAGAATAGCCATGCTTCATGCCATTCTTTGGATACCGCAACTAAAACAAGTTGTAAACGATGAGCGAAGCAATGAACATAATAGGCATATGGGCAATCTTTGATAAATAAGGCTCGTAATCCATTCCATTCACCCTACATATTGCTAGCTCCATCATATCATTGACCTCGTAAATTTTTAACCAAAAGATTGTAACAAGAAACTACATTACATATCTTCTTTTTAAGAGTTGAGGCATTTGTGTCATCAACACCAACAACTTGGAAAAAACGTTCTTGAACAAAACTCTTACAATCCATATATCTTAAAATTATAGCCATTTGTTTCTTATTAGATTCGTCAAAAGCTTCATCAACAAGAATACAAAATTTGGTATCCCCAACTTCCTCACGGATTTTATTCCGCACTTTGTTAGCTAGAATATTCAATAATTCTTTTTAAATATTTTTTTAAATATTAGACGATGTATACTTTCCATTGTGATGAGCATTTTCCAAGACAAATGTGACAATTTCTTTATTCACTCTTGCTTGCAATTTTATCAATTCAATGAAATTGCCACGATTAATAGAATTATCAAAATTTTATTTTACAAATGCGCTAAATCCATAATTATATATAAGGAAACCTTACAAAAATAAAAACAGATGAGTCGATAAGAAAATAAAAATATACAATTTTACCTTGTCTAGAGTAGTTTCTTGCAAATTTTGTTTTTAGATTGTTAACACAAATTTCAGATTGGGATCTAGTGACCTGAAGGAATGCATAAATAACTTAATATAAAATAATAAAACTTACGGTGGTCTGGACAGTCAACAGTAAAAGGTACCTTTTCTAAACTACCCCTTTATTAATAATGAATCGATTGAATTAAACTCAATGGTTGGGTTCCTTATACAGTACTTAATACATATCACCGTTGCCGTCAAATCACTCAATTTACAGTTTCACACATCGAAAAATAAAATAGAAAAACGTCAACTGGATATCGCAATTATGTAGGCGTTTGCGCGTTGACGTACAAAATAACCCTAAAAAGGCTTGATGTGACCAGTCAGCGCATAATGAGTAAGATAGTTTTAAAAAGCTGCATAAAAATCGAATGAGGATTTTTTGCAATTGCATTTATAATATGTGCTATTTACAAAGGAAATAATTTATTGTATTTGTCCAATTAATATAAAAGCAAAATACTTAGGACTTAATGCATAGTCACCGTTGCCGTCAAATCACTCAATTCACAGTTTCACACATCGAAAAATAAAATAGAAAAGCGTTAATTGGATATCACAATTATGTAGGCGTTTGCGCGTTGGCGTACAAAATAACCCTAAAAAGGCTTGATGTGACCAGTCAACACAGAATGAGTAAGATAGTTTCAAAAAGTTGTATAAAAATCGAATGAGGATTTTTTGCAGTTTCATTTATAATATGTGCTATTTACAAAGGAAATAATTCATTGTATTTGTCCAACTAATGTAAAAGCAAAATACTTAGGACTTAATGTATAGTCACCGTTGTCGTCAAATCACTCAATTTACAGTTTCACACATCGAAAAATAAAATAGAAAAACGTCAACTGGATATCGCAATTATGTAGGCGTTTACACGTTGGTGTACAAAATAACCCTAAGATGTGACTAGTCAATGCAGAATGAATAAGATAATTTCAAAAAGCTGCATAAAAATCGAATGAGGATTTTTTGCAGTTGCATTTATAACATGTGTTATTTACAAAGGAAATAATTTATTGTATTTGTCCAACTAATGTAAAAGCAAAATTCTTAAGACTTAATGCATAATCACTGTTGCCATCAAATCACTCAGTTCACAGTTTCACACATCGAAAAATAAAACAGAAAAGTGTCAACTGGATATTGTAATTATGTATGCATTTGTGTGTTGGCATACAAAATAACCCTAAAAAGGCTTGATGTGACCAGTCAGCGCAAAATGATTAAGATAGTTTCAAAAGGCTGCATAAAAATTGATTGAGGATTTTTTGCTGTTGCATTTATAATATGTGCTATTTACAAAGGAAATAATTCATTGTATTTGTCCAACTATTGTAAAAGCAAAATACTTAGGACAGGAAGAGTTTGGGCCGGTCATCCCCCATTAGATGTATTAGTATAATACTATTAAGAAAACAATTTCACAATTAAAAAGTCTGATACGTAAACGATTCAAATCCCTGGAATTGTTGTCTATGGACATATAAATCGATTGGTGGCACTGGCCATGTTTGGAGCCCTGTATCGGAGTGTATAAGAATTAAGAACGTTGTAGCGTTTAAAATGTTACAGTAGACTTGTTAAGAGCCATGTATCACCATGTTCTGCAATAAAGCATGTTCCACTTAATTTCTGGAAATTGCTACAAGTGCTTTATGTGAAATATTCATATACATTTGCATCAAACTAATAAAAAACACACATATTGAGACACCAAAGCATAACATATTAACTAGCATCATCATCTTTATGCCACTTACACTAGTTTCCAAATTCTGCATTCGTCCATTTAAATATGTTTCCAGGTTGTGCATCTTTGCATGTAGCATTTCCACTTCTTTGTCAATAGATGTAGGATCTCGAGCGATAAATGTAGAATCTCTACCGACTTTAGCAGTGTTTAGGAAATGTCCCTGTAAAATTGATGAATCGGGCTCCCACCAACTAAAATATTTGCATTGTCTTTGTGCACAAAAAAAATACAACTTACTTGGATTTTCTTTGTATTTTTTTTCGATTCAGATATTTTCACAGCAGTCTTCTTCCCACATCTACATGATTTGTTCCTGAAAATTCCTAAGCCACCATTAATGTTGCTTGATGAGCCTAAACTTCCTTCCATGGCTGTTGATTGTAAGAGAATTGTGTGTGATTGTTTAATGGAAAACAGATAGGGAATGAATACAATATACGATTGAGCAGAGTAGCAGAATAGAAGATGTCTATGAACGTGCATATCCAAATTACAAACAGTAGGTTTAAATTGCCGTAAATATAGCCGTTGGAGCCCCAACGGTTGTATTTAGGGGCTGAAATTGTAGTTGCGACAATGCTAACAGTGTTCAACTTTGAAAACTGTCTTCAAATATCAAAAGGACAGTGTACTTGGCTAATGATCAGTCAGTACCCAAGGGACTGACCCCTTCAATGGGGTATTGCCACGTGGCTTTTTTGGTGAAGATTGCAAGCCACGTGGCAACACCCCAATCGGGAGTCAATGCCTTTGGTACAGACTGGTCAATACCTTAGTATTTTTCATACCAATAACGTTCGTCAATCATCCTTTTATGTATTTATTGAAACCATTACATTGAAATGAATAGTATATTCTTCATAATTCAATACTCCTCTGGAAACTGCAATCACCTTTCATTGACATTGTAATTTCCTCCAATACACGATTTGTGCAGGGCAGTGTAAATAGTATACGAAGAAAATGTGGATCTCACTTGAACACGTCACCAGTAGTCACCATTCACCGATACATGGATAATCATATCAATCACGATAATTTTTATGTTAATCAAATTTTATAATTTTAAATTTATTATACATTAATTGAATTTGTTGGGAAAGGTGCAAGGATAAAAATGGAATATAAATGGAGTATGAGATTTGGTACGCTTTGTTTCACTGTATTGTATTGTATTAGTTAATACATTCTATTTGGTGGTATTATGTTGTATTGTATTTAGAAAAAAACATTTTTTTTTTCCAACAAATATGGAATATTAATGAAATATATGTTATGTTGTTAATATTTTTTATAATTTCAAAATTATTTTGGAAATATATATTTTATTTATAAAAATATTATTTATTTAAATTTTTTGTTTTAATTAAAATAAATATCTATTGATTTTTATATAAACATATTAATTGATTTATTAACTATTTTTTTTACAAAAATATTATATTTTTATAATATAATAAAATACAATTAAGTCATATATGAATAACTTAATACGATATAATACAATGCATCACCAAACAAAGGTTTATAATAATGATAATATACTCTAATACAATACAATCCAACCCAACCTAAGAATTATTTAATTTTATTTTACAATATTTGGTTAGTATCACATATAGGTCTTCCACTCTTTTTGCTCACACATCTTGTATCAAAAAATTTTAAACATGTGATATATACTAAATAAAAGACAATAATCATATTATTAATCTAATAGCACTACCTAATAGTTTCCAGTTTCAACTCACTATCTACTTAATTAAATATAATGAGACATAATTAATTTTATTCATGTTTCAATTCATCAATCTCAATCTCAAATATAAAAGGTTTCAATTATTGAAAATAACAAACAAATCATAATTATTTATTTTGTTCAAAATCATTTTAATCACCAAATAGTAAAAAAAAAAATGTTCCAACAAGTTAACACACAAAATAATTGTATCTATATGCCCTAAAATTCTAGCAACAAACAAATCACAAACAAATTTAATTAAATCAAACTAATCCTAAATCAATTTTAATGTAATAAGGAAACTCTAACAAAATGAAAATAAAAAAGTAAATAATAAAATAATATACAAGTAAATAGAAAAGAGTAAACATTTTTACCTTGTATGGAGAGAGAGTTCTTTTAAATATGGTCCCAATATTGTTTAAAAAAAATCCAAGAGATTAAAGAATGCATAAAACAACAAAGAAAATTATCAAAAAGTAGAAGAAAATAAAGAAAAAAAATGAAGTCTAATATTGGAGTGGTAGGATATGTGAATGAAGGGGCACGTAACTCAAGAGTAAAGATACATGTGGGTTATTGGTTGTAATTTGGTAATTTTAAATCAACATAAGTGGTCAATGAATGAATATTGGGCTTGACAACTTATGTTAAGGTTGTATAAATTTGATATACTTATAAAAACTTGAATTTTAAAAAAAAAAATGTGGGTTGCAGCCCCATGCAACCCATATAACAATTCACCCCTGTTTAATGGTATGCCCCTCATACCTACACCAAGAAGTTGTGGTTTTGAGTCTCTCCCCTCTTTAAAAAACTCGAATTATTGTAATATTAAAAAAAAAAAAAAAAAACCTCATATCCCAACTTGATATATGGCAATTGATTTTTGTAAACAAACTAGATAAACATTTTACATATGGTCAAACAAATGAAATGATAATGCCTATAAAAGAAAACTGTGCACACACACTAACATGCATGCAAAGTTTACCAATTTATACCAACTTTGATCAGCTAAATTGATGAGTTTTGAGAACTCAAAATCCCCAATCCTTAAAAAAAAAAAAAAAAAAAAAAAAAAAAAAAAAAAAAACATAATCCTCATCCAATTCAGTCAGACAAGCACTACGAATTCCTGTTGCAATTAATCCACGATTGGTAGAGAACTAAAGCACTACATCAAAGTGACACCTATTTGTATTATTCACGTACACATTAATGTTTCCAAAATTCTGATTTATTCTTACATTCCGAGTATGCATAAAAGAAGTTAAAAAGTTACTTGCAACGTTTTCTACCAATGGTTATTCTTTTTACTGCTCTTTTAAAAAGATAAGACTTTTTTTTCTTTTCACTTTTCTATTGCTAGAAGCAGAAACATACTGTTTCCCTATGGTGGCTGTTGTAGTGTAGTCTTCTTTCCTTGATAGGTTGACACTTTTATATATAATAAATGCAGGTTGTTATGCATTTAATAATGGTTTTGTCATGGTCAGAATGTTATTCCACATAATGTCATCATTTGCATCATTAGATTTAGTAGCTGTCATTGCTTTCTTGTGCTTTGCCACTCATTTACCTTTCATTGTTACTCTAGTTAGGTATTCAACATTAGTCAACCTATTAGTGAAGTCCTTGTAAGTGTTTGAGAAATCTTCCCCCAACTTATCAGACATTATCTTATAACCACAAAAACTGTTTGTGGCATTGGGGGTATTGTATATCATATGAAGAAAAGCATACAACAAGCACTCAATGTAAGTAAAGTTATTCTTCTCTGTTAGTCTTTCTCGGAGACATACTTTTTTAATAGCATAATAACTAAAGGAAGAACTTGTCATGACTTTTGTGATGTGTAAGGCGAAATTTCTACAACAGCTTGAAGTAAACGACGCTTTTATTCCTCAAGAAGCTTGTCAAATACTAGAAATAGGCTTTTGTTCAAATATTCGACAAACTTTATGTCTAATGCACCTCTCAAAAAGAAAATAAGAGTCATGTACATGCATGATATCAATCTGTAAAAAACATTCAACTTTTAAAACTTTGAATGATTTATCAAAAAAACTCTACCCCTCAATGAGACCAAAAAACTCATTCATACGTTCTTGAGGAGGTTCCTCCTTAGAGATGGCAAAATGGGCTGATTCTAGAGGATCTAGCTCTTACCTACATGATGAGGGTCGGGTTTAAACCCAGACCTCAACATTAAAAAGTTCACATTAAGCCATTTATTGTAAGCCCGCATTATTGCGGGAAAGAAGCCATTTGAATAACTTAAATTGGTCATGAGTTCTTTATAATTCAGTGCTTGCTAAAATTGTCCAAATACACACAAATTAGGAAGTGTGATCACAAGACAGATCTATAACAACTTGATAGTAATATAGTATGTATGGATCAAGAAGCCATTGTGGCGGTCAGACCAAGATGAAACTAGTCCCTAACTACTTTTTGACATTTATAGCCATAACGACTAGTTTTTATAACATGTGTTCGACCGCTCACTCACTTTGACAACATTCCTAAAGAATAAAAACAACTAGTTTCTCAATTTTTCTATATACATGCAAGCCTCAAATTCACAAACACTTTGTTGAAACATTTCATACTCATGGTTATAAACTTTCTTAAGATTCTTGTTATGTTTTAACAAGATTTTCTTAAGTTTTCTCATCATTGTTACGCCTATTTTTGTGGGAGTTTTTTTTTTTATCTATAATAATTTCTCTTGTATTAGAGTATTATAACTTATCCAATTGTGGGAATCACTCGGTAAGGATTGATATATGTTATCACTAATAATTTTTGTAGTAATAAAATAAATGATAAAGTAATTATTTGTTTCAATCATATTAGTTTGAGAATTTTGGAGCAATTTTGCAACAATTGTTTTTAGAGTGTAATTTTGCAATAATCTTTGTGGGTGGGGTAGATGTGCAATTCGACTATTGTTTAGGCGTAAATCTGCTAAAAGACCCGAAAATATAAATTTATGGATCTGCGGCTGCAAATGTGAGCGTTAGTGTGAAAATCATTGAAAAGAGTGGGTATCACGTTTATCAAATCAGTGACAAAAGACGACCAAATTGCTATCAGTGGTAGTAGTACTAGATAAAGATACAAACAGCAACGCATTGCCAGTTTTCCTTCAATTATATCTCAGAAACAACGAAGCTAGCTACTAGATTGAGCCTACAAACCAGCAATGGAGGATTTCTGGAAGAGAGCAAAAGGCTTCGCAGAAGAAGCGGCGAAAAAATCACAAACTCTAACAAACTCCACGAAAATCGCCGATCTGATGGCCGAGACAGCTAAGAAGTCAAAAGAATTGGCATTCGAGGCCTCGAAGAAAGCCGACGAGATCAAAACGGCTGCGTTGAAGCAAGCCGATCAGATCCCAATCAAGTCATTCACCGACATCATTCCGACTCAGTTTTCCTCGTTATCGTCTATCGCCGCCTCCTCATCCTCTTCGGATCCCGTCATTTCGGATTCGGAGCTCCGAAAGTTCGGCGTCACGGATGACTTGAGAGAATTTGTTAAAGGACTTACGTCTAGTACATTCCAGAACTTTCCTGTTCAAGGTAGTGAATGTTCAAACTGAAAATTAACTTCGTTTAGTTTTTCGTTATGGAAAATTGAGTGTTGTTTGGTTGAAATGATGCCTGTGTAGATGAAGCTGAAATGCCCGATGTGTCGACCACGGCATCGAATGTACGGAAGGATCTGACGGAGTGGCAAGAGAGACATGCCACGCTTGTTCTCACCACTGTTAAGGTACATTTCCTTTTCTGAGTAATTGCAGTTTTCTTTTACATCTTTATTTATTTATTTATTTATTTAGAAAATGAAACTCTGCACTCGAAAAGAAGTTGTCTGTAATTTTAAGAAAGGTATTCGTATTGTAATCAACAAATGGTGGAAGTTGATTGTGAAGTAGGCACATAGGATTTCATATCAAGCCTCCAATTATGATATTAGGAAGTAAGCATGTAACATGTTGTACTAAATTTTATGATATTCATGCTGTTGCAGGGAATATCCAAGTTAAGATATGAATTATGCCCTCGTGTTATGAAAGAAAGGAAATTCTGGAAGATATATTTTACACTAGTGAGCACCCATGTTTCTCCGTAAGTAACTATCAATTTCTCTACAAAGTCTCTACCTTTGCTTTGATTCCCAGTAGATTATTGATACAAGATCTTACATGCCGCTGTGAGAAAAGGTTATAGTGACGTGTGTCTTAGTTTAAATACTAATAGTCAAAAAATTTCTAAATGTTGTTCTTAGAAGAAACAGTTGGTAGGTAGTGTCATTTGTTTGAATTTTAACTTAAAAAAAAGATAGCATGTATGTATTGCATTAAAAGAAAAAAAAAAAAAGAAAAAAAAAAAGAAGGAATTATATCCATGCACAAGAGTATAATTAATCTACTTAATCTACTATGGATGACTATTCTTTTCAGGGGTAAAATATTGTTCGTGTGCTATGAATTTATATGGTTCAAAAGGAATCTAAATTGTCTTCTAAATCCTTTTGAATATTAGAATGTTGCATGATAATATAGGTTAGGTAACTGGAGTATGGTTACAATATCTGCCTAAAGCCAGTATTTGTCAATTTATTTGCTTTCCATTGAGGTGGGTTTTGTTATGAAGATACTTTGATTATATTTTTCTTGTCCACGTGTGCACGTGCACATCTGTTTGTTTGTCTATATGGATGGGTGTGTGGTTACATATGCACCTGTGTGTTGTTTGAGGGTGAAGATGTGTGTGTGTAGGTGTGGGTGGGTGGGTTCGCACTCTTTCGTATGTATAAGTAGAGGAACATTTATTTCCTATATATCTTCAGGCGTATACCTATTACCTAACTAAGCTATAAAAAAAAAACACCTAAGATAGAGAAGTTCTTGTTGATTAATTAAATCATCTCTTTTCTTGTTGTTCTTAACCTCAGGTATGAGAAGCAGTACATGGAGGACATCAAGGTCAAAGCAGAAAAGCAGGTAACAGATAATATAGTGAAGCCAACTCCAGTAGTTGGAGACACTAGCAAAACAGAGTTGACAGAGAAGAACTTGACAACCAGTACTTCAATTGGCTCATCAGCTGAGCAAGATTTGGATACCTTTCTCTTGGGAGATCTCGAAGACAGTGATGGAGGTGCAGGTATATTTTTTAACTTCTGGGAAAATAGTCATGATCAACAGCCAATTATAATATCATATTCGTCTCCTTCCATCTGATTGCAACAAAATTTTCTTTATTCAAACTTTGATTGCCTGGTTTAGAGGCTATATGATCGGGGCTTTAATAATTGTGCAAGCATATCTCCCAGAATGCAACTTATTGTCTGCACCTCACACAATTCACCTTGAGCATCATACTTATGATTCATCTGTGTGGTTGATTTCGGTTTTGATGACAACATAATGACTTGGTACATTGAAAAATTGCCACAATGTTTTCGATTGTCAAAATGTAGCTTCTTTTTAATTTTATTTTATATTTGATATTTTAAAGCTTTTGTATGTATGTGTTGGCGCTCACTGGTGAGCAGGAAGGCATCACTTTATGACAACAATAGCAGAGGAATGCATTATTTTATTGGAATATGTTTCGTACATTAAACTCTTGGAAATCCCTCATTTTTCTTTTCATCTTAAGGAAACCTTGGGGGGTTGTTATTGAAATCAGTAATCTATACAGCAAGTTGATTTTATTTATGTCATCCACATTCAGACCAAAAAGTCTATTTTTATTCCATGTCAGCATTGGCGGGTTAGTGTGCTTAAATATGTGTACTTAACCATATTGTTTTTATGGTTTGCTGATCTTTTGATTAAACTATGCATATTGTTACAGAACAGAGATTATAGTTTAACTTTCTTTAAGAGGATACATTCTCTTGAGGAATAAAAATCAGAACCATGAACAAACTGCACTTGACAATTTATGCTTTACTGTCTTTAGTTCATTTTGGCAACTTTACATTCAAGTTGTTGATTGTTACATTATCTTTCAGAGGATGGTGATGGGAGCTTTGATGATGATTTTGATAAGATTGGCAATTCTGTAAGTTCGAAATATCTTGTAATTTCATTTAAGCTACTTTTACATGCCACTACCCAATATTAGCATGTTTGTTTCACTTTTCCATTTTGCTTTGCGTGTGTTTGTTTTTTTTCCTTTAGTTCCATTTGAGTAACAAGGGACATTCTCGTTGTATACCATATTAGATTGGATTTATGTTTCTTTTAATTCTTAAAAAATAAATTATTCACAACTCAAAAATAAAAGGGTACAATCATACGTTTGTGGGTTCTAATGAAACCAATCATACATACGGTTTTCATATAACCCACAAACGTGGGTAATGGGTGCACCGTAGGGAACTGGTTGTAAGTTGTAACCTGTCTCTATGTTGCACCAAACACCGGATTTGAGTACAAATTCAGTGTTTGAGTCCAATACGGCATTTCAAGCAAACATTGAATTTATACCTAAATCCGGTGTTTGGTGTAACATAAAGATTAAAGACTGGCTAGAAACTTAGTCCCTACAGGGTACAGTGCACTCATAGCCCACGTTTGTGGGTTTATTTATTTTTTATTTTTTGAGTGTTAATAACATTTTTAAGAATTAAAAGAAACATAAAACATTAGAATAACTTATAGATTTAATTTGAATAAACATTAATAATGTCATTTTATTAAAAAATAATTATAAATATTTTTATTAGGAGTAATCTGTAATTATATATAAAAAATTAATAATTTTGTTTTATTAAAAATAATTTTTGAATCAGAAGCTAATTTGATCTAATCTAATCAAATTCATTCTCTTATCATTCAAAACATAAGACATTAATTTCAGTCCATCTCATGGTGCACCAAACATCATGACAGTATTATATTTAATCCAATCGAATAAGACATAATTTTATTTTATTAAAAAAAACTTTTGAATATTTTTATCAGAAGCCAAATTAATCTAATCTTATCAAATTTATTCTCTTATTATACTAAAATCAAGTCATGATTAATTCATCCAGTCTAATCCCCATGGTGCACCAAACACCATAACAGAATTATATCCAATCCAATCCAATATGACATAATTTTGTTTTATTAAAAATGATTTTTAACATTATTATTTGATTCAGAAACTAATTTAATCTAATCTTGTGAAATTCATTCTCTTAAGACAAAATTAAATTGTTTAATGCTACTTGCAGGATGTTGAGGATGAGAAGCATTTGGAGAAGAAGGAAGCAACTAAGAGTTAGAATGCTGGCAGTCCAAGGGATATATGAAATAATAATAATAATAAAAAGTCGCTCATGTAATTGAGGAAGAGGTGTGCAAATGGGAAACAAATGAATGGTTAATGCTATTTCTTGAAGATTACAAGAGCGAATTTGGGTGGAGGTAGCAGGTATGGTTAAGTTGGAAATCTGCAACAGTTATGTGCTTTCAGTCATTGTGTTGATGATGGTATCATTGGTGACAGGTTATGATATATATAGCTATTTGTTAGTAAAGTAAAGTAGAGGAGGCTAGAACCTTTATTTGTCTTGTACAGATCACTTGATTTGGTTAATTCATAAGTTTTTCATTGATTGTTTTACTGAATTTTTTTCAAAGACTCATATTTAGTATATTCCTTTTCAAATTTCTTAGAAACATATGGAGGACTGAAACTTTGGTAGTGCATCTAACTTCTGGCAAAAGGTTATGGTAGGAACTAGGAACTAGGAACTAGGATGTGGTCGTCGTTGTGGTTGGTGTTACCTTGGTAAACTGTGAACTTGTTTCTGTAGAGCATACTTTGTGGATGCAGGTTTTGGATATTCAAGTAAGAAGGAAGCTAAAATAAGTTTCAGATGCTCCAGAGCACCAAAATAAAAACTATTGCTGTTTGGTTGACCTAAAAGAATAGTGGAAAGGGATTATTATCTTATTTGTGTTCAAGAAATGATGAATCCTTAGTGGACAATCTTGGTCCTTAACAATCTTTTATTCCAGTTTTAGGATATTATAATGTATATATTAACAAAGTTAAATCGGATAATCAGAGTGGAAGCTCCGCGTAATCTTTTTAATACAAGTATAAAGCGCTTACCGGCCAGTAGGATAATCTCATCTTTTTATAGGGCAAAATTTGATCAATTTTTTTTTTTAAAGAAAAGAACTTCATTAAACAACAGGAACAGAAAATACACAATCATCCTTGATCAGCATCAAAAGCGAAGGAAAATAAGAACTCCAAAATTACCGAGCAATCACTACTAACAGCTCATTTTGCCACCCCATGAACAGCTTTGTTACATAAACGAGAAGCAATCTAGCGCGGATTCTGCTTTTACACTCCAAGCCCTAATCTCTCTATAGAGGTGATTTTAGGGGGCGTAAGAAGGTCTGAGAAATGCAGAATTTTACTATAAATTTGACCGTTTATTTGATAGTATAAGATATATAATTATATATATATATATATATATTCATTTTATTAACCTGCCACTAAAAGCGAGCATTGATAAAATCCCAATTTTAGTCACTCTACAAATTTCCAAGGTCAATTCTTCTTTAAAGTTAAAATGGCATCCAAAGAATGCAAAAATCTGTATTTGACTCGAATGATATTATTTCCAAGGGTAATTAGCACAAATACTCCCTGAACTCTACGTTCGTTGCTATTTCCCCCCCTATACTTTGTTTTTAGACAGTAAACCCCCTGAACTATCATAAATTGGCAATGGCTGACGGAACCCTAATTCTGTCTAGGTAAAATTACACTAAGTCCCCCTGATTATTTATATAATTGCATTAAACAGGAAAAATATAATAATATGACACAAATACCCCTCTGACCAAATTTTTTTTTTTTTTTAAATTAAATTTAAAATTGAAATAATAATTAAATAATAATTAAATTCTGAATTTTATTATAAAGACAATTAAATAAATAGAGAAATGAAAAAAGTAAATTGATATAACAATTATTTAAATCATCTTTTTATTTAAATATCCCTAAATATAAAACCAAGATAAATATTTAAATTATTTAAGAAAAATAAAAATAATGGTTAAATAATAATACAATTCCCTTTTAAAAAAAAAAATAATACAATTCTATTTTTTTTATAAAGAAAATAAAATTTTAAAAAAATTAAAACATCTTTAAAATCTCTACCATCCATCTCAAAGATAGACGGTGGAGAAATATTTATTAAAATAAATTCAAATAAAAAAAAAGCATTTTTTTTTTAAATTGATTGATTTATCTCAATTTGTTTTTTGAAATAGATTGATTTATCTCAATTACAAAATAATAATAATAATAAAACAAGTACAAATTTTAAAAAATTGGATATCGCTCCAATTAAAAACACACATAGAAGAATTAAAAATTAAAATTTTTAATTTTTGGTTTCTGGGTGTTGCAAATTTAAATATTTTTATTTCTTTAGAGAATGGAATTTTTTAAGGATTGGATGGAGAAACAGATGTTCATTTAATTAGATGGATTGATGTTCATTTAAAAATATTTATTTGAAATTTTTTATTTTAAGGATTTCTCTTCTCTATATTCATTAAGTTAAAAAAATTAATTTAAAAAACACAATTCACAAACCAATAAATGAAATCCAATTAAAAAAATTTTAAGAAACAAAATAATAATTATAAAAGAACATTGATGGATCTTCATTAACGAAAAAACTTATTACTTTATTTTTTGGGTAATTGAGATCAACAATTATTTTTTTTGAAAGGGAATTGTATTATTATTTAACCATTATTTTTATTTTTCTTAAATAATTTAAATATTTATCTTGGTTTTATATTTAGGGATATTTAAATAAAAAGATGATTTAAATAATTGTTATATCAATTTACTTTTTTCATTTCTCTATTTATTTAATTGTCTTTATAATAAAATTCAGAATTTAATTATTATTTAACTATTATTTCAATTTTAAATTTAATTTAAAAAAAAAAAAAATTGGTCAGAGGGGTATTTGTGTCATATTATTATATTTTTCCTGTTTAATACAATTATATAAATAATCAGGGGCACTTAGTGTAATTTGTCCTAGACAGAATTAGGGTTCCGTCAGCCATTACCAATTTATGGTAGTTCAGGGGGTTTACTGTCTAAAAAAAAAGTATAGGGGGGGAAATAGCAACGTAGAGTTCAAGGGTTATTTGTGCTAATTACCCTATTTCCAAACATTCATTGTAGACTGTCAGGACATTAATTTATCATCAATATAAGATTTTTATTTATTTATTTATTTATTATTATTTTTTTTTTGACAATATCTATTAATTCCGGATCAAGTATTTTTTTTTTAAGTTTTCATCATTGATAGGATTCGAACCCGTTAACCTGAGAGTCCTGAGTTATGCCCCCGTCGGCTTGTAACCCGTATTTCAAGCATCTAATTAGCGTGTTATAATTAAACAAGAAAATTAAATTTAAACACTACATAACCAAACGGAATCCACGAATAAGAGAGCCTTTATATTTAACTTGATTTTGTCGTTAATGATTCAAGTGTCTTCTATGGCTCTTCTTCCCTCCCTCTTCAAATCCAATTTGGCCCTCTCTTTTAAGTTAATTCCGGCCATATCCTCTTCTCTCTGTCGACTACACACCACCCTCACTTCACCTCAACAACCTCCTCCAGTCCCCAAGAAACTCTCATTCACTGTCTCTGCTCATGGATTCTCGTGGCAAGACCCCTACCATTGGATGAAACACACCGACGACCCTGATTTTATTAAACACCTACACCGTGAAAACTCCTATGCTCATGGTTTCATGGCTGACACTCACAACCTGCAACGTACTCTTTTTTCTGAGATGAAAAATCGAATGCCCACCAACATTTCTACTCCCCCTGAGCGTTGGGGACCTTGGTCTCTCCATTTCTCACTTTTCTTTTATTCTATTTATATATAACCTTATTGTTGATATGGAAACTAACTGACCATTTATTTATTTATAAATGTGTAGGCTTTACTACCAATACATACCAGAAGGCAAGGAATACCCACTTCTATGTAGGAGGTTGGAGACTATTCTTCTTAATTCAAAAGGAGGATTTCCAAAGGAACAGATTTTGCTTGATTGGAATGAAGTCGCTGAAAAACATGGTAACTCTTTTTCTTGATTCCTCTTTGTTTAGGACAAATATGAAATACCCCATAGCTTGTTCAACATTTATTTGCAGCCCAAATAGTGAAACATCAATCTTTTCCAATCGAAATGTTACTTTTCACTCTTTCAGAATGGGTTAAGGGCTCTTGTATCAAGCTTCAATAGTTGTGAATCTTTTAATTGTATGCTGGTGTTAAAATGGTTAATGTTTAGAGTGTGAATGGATTTGTTGCTGTACAGAAGTAATTAAGTATAAATAGTTTCTTGTGGCCTCCTTTCTTCGTCCGCTCTAGTGCCTTTATAGTGGTTACTTTTACCTCGTTCATGCTTTTTTTGTTGTTGTTGTTGAGAATTGTAAACAAATTTTCTTACCAAGAGGAAATAGCTTCTATAATAAAGTAAAAAAAGATTGAACAGTAGGGAGAAACACAAGTTCATAGTACTGCTATGTATATCCATGTTAATGTACCTACATAGTGTTTCCCATTTGTCTTACCTTGGTGTTTTTTTGGACCCTTTGCCATGATTATACGTCATTATCGTGAAGAAGTATCATTTTTTATGACGTTAGGTGCAAACACTGTTGTAGGTTATGTTCATGTGGGTACATGTCGAGTTTCACCGGACCACAATTTTCTAGCATATACACTTGACACTACCGGCAGTGAACGATTCATACTTCAAATTAAGGACCTCATAAATGGATATATGGTCCCTAGGTTACCAGTTGATGGGGTTGTCAGTTTGGCTTGGGCTCAAGATAGCAAGACTCTGTTCTATACGATATCTGATGAGAATCAACGACCTTGCAGGTAAAACTTGTCACTTTTATGTTGAGCCTTTTCTCTTGGAGATGGTGATGACTGCTTACTTTGCTGGTTTTCATGTCAGGGTCCTCTGCACAAAACTAGGATCAGATAATACAGATGATGTCCCAGTATTCACAGAAGGTGATTCCAGCTTTTGTGTGGATATAACAAGCACCAAAGATGGAAAGTTTATAACTGTGAATTCAAACTCAAGAACTTCATCTGAGGAAGGAATTTACCTATTTTTTTGTTTTGTTTTGCGTCCTTTGATTCTTTGAGTATGTATGTATAAGATATTCTCTCTTTGTTTTTTTTACATTATATTGTTTTAATTGCAGGTTTATGTGATAGATGCAGCCAACCCATTAGCTGGCTTGCAAAGAATAAGAAAGCGTGTTTCTGGAGTACAATATTTTTTGGAACATCACTACGGTTTATTCTATATTCTCACAAATGCTCCTTTAAGTGAAAATGAGAAATGGTCTGGTGGAGATTATTACTTGTGTAGATGTCGAATTGAAGAGATTCACTCAACTAATTGGCAGGTGACATCACAGTTTGGACTGAGACTGTTTTTGATTACCTCTTTTTTACCTCTCTTTTTTACATGCTTTTTCTTTCTACGCAGAATGTCATTCTTCCTAATGAAGATATCAGCTTACAAGATATGGACATCTTCAATGAACATTTAGTGCTCTTTCTCAATAGAAAAGGTGTCCCTATGTTATGTTCCATCAGTTTACCTATCAACATTAATAGCAAGGTATCAAAACATCTCTTTATCACATTCTTACTTGTTCAAAATTACCGATATCACCATGTTACTATGTCAATTGTCATTAGATCCAAGATCTTAAGCTATTAGAAAATGGCCCAACATCAATATTTAAACACTTTTAACACACTCCTTCATGTGCAAGACTAATGAGCTTACCACATGGCCCAATCCCAAACATAAATTCAAGCCTACAACAAATTTAGAAACAAACACAAATTCAATCACGTGGAAAGACTTGAACCTAGGCACTCTTGGTAAATGTGACTTTGATACCATGTTGGAAACTACTAGACCTAAAAATTTAAGTTATTAGGTAAAGGCCTAACGATAGCATTTAAGCATGCTTAATATTACTATATTAATTACAATTTGTCTTTCTTGTTTTGCATCTTTTACCTGATAATACTGAAGCTAAGAAGCTGTATTGTATAATATATTAATCTTCACCCCTTTTTTTTTCTCTAAATGATTCTAAGGCAGAGAACCTAAGGAGAAAATTTTATCAAAAGCAAAGTAGATGTGTTACAAGAATTGGCATATAGACATAAGAAGAACAAACCCCAAAAGTGGTATGAAACAGATCTAAAGAAGTGAAATAAAATTAGTACAGAAATAAACTCCTACATACTCTCAAGTAGTAAGTGATACAAAGGAAGGTCCTAGGTGTCCCTACAAAGCTGATTTTTAATATCATTGAGAGGGGAATTCCACCACTGTAAATGGTTATATTGTAAACCAAGATTACCCAACCGATCAGCTATAGAGTTTCTTTTCCTGAAATGTGAGACTAATAAAGATGCATAGATTTCATCTTATGAAGAGAAGACAAGTGATCCAACGGTTTCCTAGACTCCAAGGACAGATGAAGTTTGTGCTAGTTATGCTTTTAAAAACTGCCTGATAATTATACTCAACCCAAACATACATCCAGTTGCGTGAAAAAGCAATTTCTATGGCCAGGATAACAACTACAAGTTTGGCATGAAAAGCTGTATGAGAACCCAAATTCAAAGCAAAACAACCCAAGAAATTTCCCATTATAAGATATCTTAAAGATTGGCAGAAGTCATAGTGCAAATGTTATTATTTCAGTGTCAGGGAATTCTGGATTTGCCAATACACTTCATCATAACCTGATAACCATAAAAAGAATATAGAATAGTGCTGCAGCTAGGTGCAAGCCATCTAATGAGCTTTTTTCTTTCTATGGGGTTCAAAGTGCTGATGGTAGATTTAATTTTCTGTACTTCCTGACTTCCTGTCAATACTAACTTCTAAAAAAATGGATCTATAGAATATGTGATGGACTAAACAAGCGAACATACACAGACAATTTCTTGATTCTTGAATGTAATCAATTACTCATCGGGGTTGTGGATTATTTTATTCTGACTTACTTCCATTATGAGCTAATTGGGGTCACCACTTTTAATTATGACATTGGAGTGTTTTGTTTTCAAAAAAAGAAAAAAGAAAAATAGAGAGATATAATAAATATTGTCGTCTTTCTTTTCTATACGTATAATCAGATCTGTATTCATTTTCAACACTTCTTGAGCTGTTTTGCAGCATCAGATGGAGATTGAGCATCTTAATCCGTGGTTTTTTCCTCTGCCATCAAATTCATGTAGCATTCTTCCAGGTTCAAACCACGACTTTATGAAGTCAGTATACCGTGCAGTGCTTTCATCTCCGGTGGTATAACTTCTAATTCACTTACTAGATTGATAATACTGATACATGATGCTTTGGTGCTCTCTCTCTAGTCTCTCTCTCTTCTCTAATGGCCATTTCTATCTCACAATTAGTAGAATGCCTGTGGCACTACTACCCAATGCCTGGCCTTTTGTTTGATGCATATTAGGAGAATTATTTTGACAGTTTTCCAACTTTTTACACTGTATTCAAATAAGAAAAACCTAATTGTGATAGTAAATATACTCAGGGGTTTTTTTATTTTTCTGTAAACAGTATGGTTCAAGTGAAAGTTTGGAAGCTAACTTCATTGTCATCTCACCTATCCAGAGTTATTTCCTTGCTAGCATACTATATGCAGTTTCTTGTATATTTAGCATTGTTTTTAATATATGATAGTGTTTGCTTATGTTATCCTCAAATGAAGCATAATTTCAACATTGTAAAAAACACGTACTGTTGACATTGCAGAAAGCATGAAATATTCAAGGGGATATAATTTTTTATTGTAATTCAAATTTTCCATATATCAATTATTCTCCTCAATGATTGAAACATTTACTGCAAACTAACACACCTCAATGAGGTGATTTGTTTAAGTTCATCTTAATTTGGTGAATGCTGCTTGTTTGCATTTTAGTTTAGGGAGTGACAGCCAGCAAACGTCAGTACATTACCTCTGTTATTAATCCAGTTACTTTTAACCTTCTTTGGGATGCACAGATGCCTGATGTGATTGTTGACTACGACATGTCTAGAATGACATTCTCAACTGTGCAGCAAGATGAGCTAGGGGGTGCTTCTGATAATGCTGGTTTCTGTTCAGCTGCATATGAACTAGACACCAATGATCTTATTGACAAACAAAACTGTGAAGAAGGAAATGACCAAAATATTGTGCCACAAAGATGGAAGAATTTTTCCAGTATCTATCAGTGTGAGAGGAAAGAGGTTGTATCTCATGATGGTGTCACGGTGCCTCTGACCATCTTGTACTCTCGAAAATCCTGGCAGAAGGATCAGTCTCCTGGACTATTACAAGCCTATGGAGCATATGGAGATGTTCTGGATAAAAGCTGGTGCGCAGACCGCCTAAGTTTATTGGACCGTGGTTGGGTGTTGGCATTCGCTGATGTGAGGTTAGTCTGGTTCTTTTCCATTATTTTTTCTTCTTGACCACTATTTCACTGATAATCCAAATTAACTTTGAAAATGTTAATCTCTTTGAAAAACTAAGTCTGTAAACCTGCCATTTGTGGGAAAGTTCCTAAGATTTGTGAACTAAACTTGCACATTTAGAATTTAGAAATATTGTTTTGTTTATTTGTATGAATATAGTTAGAATGTATACATATGTTTCCTTATTTAGCTAGGAATTATTGAGTTCATTTTTGCTCACCCCCCTTGAAAGGGGGTGAGCATTACCCCCCTCCGCACATGTTGACATGTGTCTATTTGTTAATTATTAATTTACTTGTTTGCCCTTGTGATAGTAAATTTTGTCAACCCTTAATTAATAAATGGACACATGTCAACATGTGGGGAGGGAGGTGAGCAAAAATGAACTCAGAATTATTTATCATAGCTGTCATAATAATTGTATAGTTGACTTTCCTAAATAGGTGTTGTGTAATCTGTATAAGTATTACCTTTGTAATATATGGAATACATCTGCCATTCTGCACAGATATAAATTGGTCTCAGAGCAAAAAGAAATTTTTTTCTACTAACCTTTTCTTTCTCTAACCCTAATCAGAAGACCTGCTGCCACCTCACCTTGTAGAGCAACCCCAGCTCTCCTCTTGTGTAGTCGGCCTGCCTCTCTTCTCTACCAAACACTAGCCAAGCAGAACCCTAGCTGCGCAAACCCTAGCCCAGTTGCACCCTAGCAAAGTGCCAATCTTCTGCCCAAACCCTAGCCGCATGGCCCGCACCGTATCTCATTCTCATGGCTGCCAAAACACCCTCTGTGTCTATACCAAGGCCCCTATGATTCCTGATAGCAAGTTACAATCCACTATCACCATTCAAGAGACTAATACTCCGATTCATATTAAATTGGATGGTACAAATTACCGTATTCGGTCTAAGGTTTTGTAGAGATGCATATTGCTAGCAGGAAGAAAAAAAAGGCTATATTACGGGGGGAAGACTGCACCCGCAGAGAATGATCCTGGCTATGATGAATGGGAAGTTGAAGATGCCCTAGTTAAGTCTTGGCTTATCAATTTCATGACTACCAATCTGATGTCACATTTTGTGCAGTGTGGAACGCCTAAGGAAGTTTGGGATGCGGTTAAGAGGAGATATCTTGAAGCTTCAGGTGACCTGAGAAGAGTTAGAGGCATCGAGATAACTCCTCTTAACCGCATCCCAAACTTCCTTAGCTGTTCCACACTGCACAAAGTGTGACATCAGATTGGTAGTCATGAAATTGATAAGCCAAGACTTAACAAGGGCATCTTCACCTTCCCATTCATCATAGCCCGGATCATTCTCTGTGAGTGCAGTCTTCCTCCCTGTGATATAGACTTTTTTCTTCTTGCTAGCAATATGCATCTCCAAAACCTTATACCAAATATAGTAATTTGTACCATCCAAATTAATATGAATTGGAGTATTAGTCTCTTGCATGGTGACAGTGGATTGCATCTTGCTACCAGAAATCATAGAAGCCTTGGTATTAGACACAGAGGGTGTTTCGGCAGCCATGTGTTATAGCAACTTGTGATTATATAAGCTGTTATATTTTGGATTGTCTTCATCAACATACTAATGTTGAGTTGAAAATTCTTTTTGTTTACAATAAAAAAAAAAATGTTTCGGTGTTGAATTATATAAAATTAATCATATTTATTTTCTTATTAATCTTCTTCTTATTTACTTTCAAAATTGTGTTTAATTGTGGTTTTAATTACCAGCACATCAGATACCAGTTGATGGCTTGCTGAAATAAAAATAGCTTCTGATAGATTTCTAACAAAAAATATTATTTTTGGAGCAGGGGTGGTGGTGGTGCCGATTCTGCATGGCATAAATTTGGTACTGGGTTATACAAAAGAAATTCTATATATGATTTTGTATCATGTGGCAACTACTTGTTTAATGAGGGTTATGTTTGTAGAGATCGACTTGCTGCCATGAGTTATAGTGCAGGGTGTCTTGTTGTAGGGGCAGCTATTAATATGTATCCGCAACTGTTTCGTGCAGCCATTTTGAAGGTTAGATCTTACTGCATACTATTGACCATTCTTTACTATTATTTTGACCCTCTGTAGATTGAATTAGCTTTGCCTTTTAGGTTTTTCCATTTAGATCTTCAAGCTCAAAGGAATTGGGAAAAGAACAGCTTAAAAATTTATAACGTTTGTTCAAATGTTATATACTTATATATCTAAGGCCTTGATAACCAATTTTCATTACTCCTGTTTAATAAACTTCCATGCATCATCATATCGTATTTCTCTAATCTGGTGTACTGGTTTTGTTCTACTTTGTCCTTGGAAAAGAAGAAAGAGAAAAAAAAATAAAAATGAATTCTGTTCTTAGTCTCAATGATTACAGAAACAAAGTAGATACAACTGTTGCTGATTTCCGCTATTAGTATTACCGATATTGTTAAAATGTTTGCTCTGATTTTTGTAGTATTTATATCAGGTACCGTTTCTTGATATATGCAACACATTGTTGGATCCCAGTTTGCCTCTCACCACTCTGGACTACGAAGAATTTGGCAATCCTCAGATACAGTCAAAGTTTGAATCGATTCATAGTTATTCTCCTTATGATAACATTCCTTGTGGTGTTTGCTATCCTTCGGTTCTTGTTACAGCATCTTTGAATGACTCAAGGCAAACTCATATCTTGTGTTTTACGTCATTAGTAATTACATGTGCATCTGTATCTTACCTTGCATATATTTTATTCATATTAGACTCACATGCATTGTATTCACTTGCTTATCTTTTAGAATTTAATAATTTAATTTTCATCCCCAGAGTTGGAGTCTGGGAAGCTGCCAAATGGGTGGCCAAAGTGCGAGATAAGACCTGTTCTAGTTGTTCTCTTTCAGTCATTCTGAAGACAAATATGACTGGAGGACATTTTGGTGAAGGTGGCCGCTATAGTCAGTGCGAAGAAACGGCATATGACTATTCATTTCTTATGAAAGTTTGTGAGGGTTTACATCAATAGCAAATAGATCAAGCTTGTGGTGGTATGGCTGTTTTGACAGCAAAGCTGAAAGTTAAAAGGCTTCACGATCATGCTGCCTGTGCCTGGGTGTATGTATACTGAAAATTCCATGCACTTTTAATTTTGCATAGCAAAATCACCATCTCGTTTAGCATGGAGTATCTGAATCGGGGAAGGAGGGGTGTTAACGCTTGGGAGGTGTATTTTGAAATGCTAGTTGCTCCTTGCCTCTTTGCTGATGGGTGGTGTGGAAGATCTTTTCTCCTCTTTGCAACATTCAGGAGAGTCTCTGGTTTCTGAGGAATGAAGGATGAAGTAATCTTGAGTTCTTGACTGCAAGAAAGTATAAAGCCTTGGTATTCCCCTCCTGTTTTGAGTTGAGGAATCAAAAATAGAGCCACGAGAGAGAGCTATCCGAGTATGCAACTGATGTAAGAAGATGGAATTTGCGATCGTGAAAGAATGATCTCATAGGTGCCTGTTGCCCTGGTGAGTTCATGTGTTCTTGATCCCCATGTCTCTTTATTGATTAATTTCAAATGTTTGAAGACCAAAATTAACATCCCTTTGGTTCTACAATTCAATAATCATGCAACAGATTTTCTGTACAACATCCATTTGATCTTGTTCTTAACATCCTGAAATTAATTAATATGTGAACATCACACAACTATTTGAAAATTAAACAAAATTATATATGCCAAACAGTAAAAAAAAAAAAAGAAGAGGAAAATTATTTCCAGCACAGTAAAAAAAGAAGAGGAAAATTATTTCCATTTTGTGGCAAAAGAATATTGGGTGGTGCTACTTAATCATGGTTGATTGGGTTGTGGCAGACATTCTTGAGGATTTGTGTAGAAGTAATCTTCTTCCTTTGGTTTACCAGCAACTTTGAGTCATTCAAATGCATGACGTTTTAGTCATTCAATATCTTCATGGGTTTCCTTCACCGATGTACAAATTCATCCCAGCTTATTTTTCCATATTTGTATGCATCTATCAATTCCACTACAACCTTTCTGTCTAAAATAACTGATCTCTTATACCCCAAGTATCTGCATAACAAATTTACCAAAAATTTCTTGCCTCAGAAGTTATTCGTATTCGTATTAACCGGACGGGGAATGTAATTTAAAATAGTACGTACCGTCGATGACCTTTAACAACTTTTGCCATGTTTCCTCCATTTGTAGGTACAAAAATATCAGATTGTACTGCCACATAATAATCCAATGCTGCCATCTGATTTGAGTGATTCTGAAAGGGACTAAGATCTTCAGGTGGTAACAATGTCTCTTTCTTGACCTGGAAGCCAGCCATAGAACACACACATAAAACAATTAGTCATCCAAATCATCTATTATTTCAAGTTAATTGATAATCAAGGTTTAATTAAACAAATATTACCAAATTTGGGTAAGCTAGTCTGAGAGTTGACAGTCTCTTTTCTCCTCCATAAATGTCTCCAGCAGCTATATAAACTTGCATATTGTGATCAATACCCAATGCAGTCAATATGAGTGCAGTTTCCTCAGGAGTTAAAGGACACAAACCGGCTTTTCTTTTTGCCACACCATCTATCTCCTTCTCTTTCCACCATGGATAAGCATATCTATTCACGCCCGTGTTAATAACATTAGTTATCGTTAGACAATAACATTAGTTACCGTTAGACAAAATATAGTTATCGTTAGACCTGGAAACTTAAAAACACGAATGCATATATATGTATATATAGGTTCCTCATCACCTCATTTTGGTTAAATCATCGACCTCTTGGTTGTCGCAACCTTCATTACAACCAGAGAATGCTATCATGTCCATTTCATATCTGAGATGGAGGACCAGGAAAGGACCCTTTTCCCTCAGAATTCTAACAATCTTCTTGGCCAATTCTTCAATGGCGGGAGCGAATCTGAGAGCTTGATAGTTGACTCGACAACGAAACTTTTGAACCTCTTCAGGTATCCCATTATTAGCAAGCCTAGCATCAGTTTTATGGAAATGCACCACCCCGAATGTTTGGAACCGAGGAAGAATCTGAAAAAGCAATTGTTTGATGATCATGATCAATAGAAAATTCTACCACAACACACTGAAAAGATTTGATATTATATCTCGAAATGAGAAATAAAATAATATAAACTTACAACGTCATAGTAATATGTCATGTTAGACCAACTAATAGGCGGCATGGAATAGAGATTTTCGGCCTCCACTTTTCTCTTTAGAGCCAGAGGTAGATCTTTCAGAATCCGAACCTCATCTCTAAACGAGTTAATGAAGTAATCGATGTCGAATATGTCAGAGAACTGGCTGTAATCGTTCCAGAAGGAGGTGTTATCCAATTGAGGAACTATTAGGGTAACATTCAGGAACCTTGCAATGGTAACCATGTCACAAATCTGCCGAGACAAACCATATACTGTATAAATATATATTAATTAACAGCAAGTAATTAATGAATTAGCATATTACATATACAATTGAAAGTGTTAGAAAGCAATAAATTACTAACGCCGGATCGCATTTGATTAAGTCCTCCATTTGATGAAACTAGCAAATATCCGTTGTGATAGAATCCTGAAGACAATGGTGGCAAATATTAGTTTCAAATGATTTACAAGTTATACAAAAGTTTAATAGTATATATATATATATATATATATATATATATATATATATATATATATATAACATATATAGACTTACTTGGAGGAGGAAGAGGTTGAAAGTTTGGTGTAGGAGCTAAGGTATTTCCAAGTGCTCTCAACTGCAGTGCAATAGCCCACAGCATCGCCATACTTGTGACTCGAACCAACCATAGATGAATTCGAGCAACAAGAATACTCTTCAATTTTTCGGCTTTGATCATATTAATATATCTCAATTTAATCTTACTATATGGTTTCTTCTCCTCCTCCTCATCCTCCCCATGATTGTATTCAGTCTCTTCAATACTCACCAGCTTGGAGGAGTAACCCATTTTTATCTTTCTTTATGATAAAAAAAGATATAATTAATTAATTTGAGAGAAAAAAGTTGTATCAAACGATTTTCAGGATTTCTATATGAGATTCGGATAATCAAAACAAAGTTGGTATTTTTATTTTTGTTTTTCCAACCAGCTTTTAACATCACTATGATTGAATCTAATTTATTTTATATTTAATTCCTACATTTACTATCTTGATAAGACAAGGTAATTAACACAGATTAATTACGAGAGAGAAGTAGGGTTTAATTATAAGGTCGGATTTTTTTATTTTTTATTCTTTCGCATTTAACAAATGAATTTGGACTGCTACATACCACATTCTGATTTCTGATCATTAATGGATTTATAATTTATTATGATAGAGAGAAGTTAAAAATAAAACGAAATTAAAGATGTTTTTATGGAGCAAGTGTGACAGCAAAATTCAAATTAAAGATTATTTATTAGGAAAGGAAAAAGACATGAAAAAATAAAGAAAAGAAAAGAGTTAATTCACACAAAGAGATAGAAACACATATAAAATGTTTCATGTTGAGATATAAATTGTGTGAAAATTACAACTAATTAAATCCATCTTTTTTACTCAGTTAATTAGACAGATTAAGAAAGAATTGGCAATGAAAGAAAAATGAAAAATGTTGCCAACAAAGTATATGGTGTCAAAATTATCGAATAAAAGAAAAATGATTGCTACAAATGATCCAGCTTAATTACCATATCATTGGTAGCAATCATTGTAATATTAAAAAAAAAAAAAAAAAAAAAAATCCCGCATCATTTAGACAATAAATTTAGATAAATTTAATTATCATTACATTTTACAAGATTTTGTTACTTATATAAAATGATTATTACATGCATCATCCATATTACTTATAACTTTAGACACCAAAAGTTTGGGTCAGTGGTATATCGGGATCTACCAAGTATATACATGTATGGTTTGGATATCTACTCAACGGGAGATATATACTTCCACAATACTAGAAAGGAAACTCCATACACATATTTATAAAATACGAATAATGATGAAACACAACTCAAACCATGCATGTATAAGACAGACTTAATTAATTTCATTAAATCATGCAAATTCATACAATCTCTGTTAAATATTAATTTCTCCGACTGTATAAGTATTCATCATAAATGATATCATTTAACAGCCATTGATATTGATATGGTATTAGAATTTAGATCCTCTGCTGAGCTGATTTTTGTCATGTCCTATATAGATCTATTGACATGTATAATCAATGGCTGTCATTTATTTCTTTTATTTATTTCATTTTCATTATTTTTAAATACAAAGTCCTATTCTCAAATGTTTTAGATAAGGAAAAAGATCAGCATAGCAGAGGATCCTGATCCATGGTATTAATCTCATACGTTGACTGCTCAAAATTGTATTAAGGTCACGTTTGGCTACATGGTAGAATAGGAATAGGAATGGGAATGGGAATGGAAAGGAAAGGAAAACTGAGTTTTTTGTTTGGTTGAAACTTTAGAATTAGTCTCTGAATCAGTATTATTTTGTTTGGTTAACAATGGAATGGAATGGAGTTAACTGTATTTTGACAAAAATACTCCTAATTATAAAACATTCATAATAACATGATATATTATGGATAATAATAATAAAATATAAAAGTATATATAATAAATATAATATGATATATTATAATAATAATATATTATTTTTTGAATGGAGTTGGGACATATAAGGGTATTTATGGAATACAAATTTTAGTTTGGAATAGGCATTTCATTGGTTTTTTGATGGAAAGCCCATTCCACCAAAATGGTGGAAACACCATTCCAATCTAATGCTCATTCCATTAGATTTTAATCAACCAAACATTGAGAATGGAATCCTTTCCATTCCATTCCATTGCTTTCCAACCAACCAAACACAGCCTAATTTCTCTTTACCCATCTAATTCTGTAGTTATGGATTAGACCTATATATATGTCTATCAGCAGGTTCCCTGAACATTTTCTTTGGCCTTAAATGATATTTAATTTGATAGGGAAAACCCAATAATTATTTTAATTGTGAAAATAATTTTGACATTATATTTCTCTATTGTTTTCATATATTGAATAATTTGAATTAAACTATTTTAAAATCAATAATACTACAGTATTCTCCGTTCCAATTCCAAGTTTTTCATCCAAAGTCACACTATCTTCTTTTTTTAATTTATACTAAATGAAAATAATTAAACATATAACTGAAATTGAAAAATTGTGATCAGAGGTGGAAAATATGTAATGTTATCTTTTAATCAATAAAAATAGTCTAATATACTAAAAAGTAATTAAGTGTTTTTTTTTTTTTTTTTAACTGTTTTCTTTGTCAGCAACCAAACAATGTACTCTATTTCTTTCCTTAATTATTAGTTCTATTCTCAGGAAAGAAAAAAACACAAAGAAAAATGAAATCCAAATATTCATGTCTTGGAGAATTTCTAATGCTACAGTAGAACCCTCTAAATTAATATTCTTGGGTGTTATTTTATCCTAGAAAATGTGTGGAAGTCGGTTTTCTTATTTAGGGAAGGTTCCTTTTTCGGGATTCCTTATTTAGTCGGTTTTCTTCTTCAGAGAAAGTTCTTTTTTTTTTCTTTTCTTTTTTTTTTCTTTTTTTTTTCTTCAATATTCCTTGTTTAAGAAAGATTTGTTAAGAAAATTTCCAATTCCTTTTAGGAATGTGATTACTTAGAAATCAAGGATACTCACCCTATAAATAGTGAGGCTTATTTTTTGGTTGTATATAATGAGAGAGATCTCAAGATATACCTAAAAAATTATATTCCTAACAGCTCCTAAAAATTCTCTATTTTCTATCTTATTTGTTATAACAAGAGGACAATTCAAAAGATGAAGGATTAAGTCAAAAATATCAAACACAGTGGCATTGTGCAAACTAGCATCTTGAGGTACTTTTCTAGTTCTTAATTATTATTTAATATATTTTGCACTTTTATGTAATTATTAATTTATACGATAGTTGAGACCGAAATTTTACATTGGGTTTCAAAAAGAAATTATTAATTGGTGAGTCCTATACCCTTATAATTGTAAAAATAATACGTGGCTCTAATTAATCAAAGATTATTTATGTCTGATGTGTGACATTAAAATTTCGGTTGAGCTTATAAAAAGGACTTACACGCATGCATTGCTATTTGTGAGTCCGAGTCCTAACTCCTAAACCCAGCAGCTTGCTCTCCGGTTTCATTGGTGGGCATGGAAAACACCAAGGTTGACGTTGGTCGTGAAGAGTCTCAATATAAAGATAGAGAGCTCAAGAGAAATGCATCCAATAGTAATAACATCAAGTATATACTGGTGACCGGGATCAAAGGTGAAAAGTTGAAGAAGCTCATCTTTGAGAGGACCAAATCGGACATCAAGTCTCCTCCGTTGGCTCAATACAAATTGGCACTAATAGTCGCCGCTATTATCCTTTTGTTGTGGGCTTGTGCAGTGCAGTTGACAAGCTTTCAAGCAGATCAAGCCATAGCCTCAATAGCAAGAAAGTTTCAGCCTACTACTACGACTTCTCTAATTTCATTTCCCATAGAAAGTAAGTTGCATGCATGCATGTGTTTACTGCTTTTTCTATGTGATCAATTTCTGTCTTCTTAATTTATATTACATTCAACAATTGGAAATAATTTCAGGAGTTTATACCAGCAAAGGATACTTGATGGTGTCATCGAATGGAGGATTGAATCAAATGCGAACCGGTGTAAGTAGTTTAATTGAAACGTACAGTTTTTATACATTCTTTAATTTGGTTTCATGAATTTTGATCAATATACATATGATTAATTTGCAACTTTTGTACGTAATGGTGTACAGATATGTGACATGGTTGCCATTGCAAGATATATGAATGTCACACTTATAGTTCCAGAATTGGATTACAAATCCTTTTGGAATGACCAAAGGCAAGAATCATTAATTAATTTTTTGTGATTATTCCATGCATATTCAAAAGTTAATTTCAAACTACTTTAATATTAAGTATACTTATGTGCTTCATTAATCTTGACGTACTTATTGGAATATTGCAGTCAGTTCGAAGATATATTTGATGTGGAATATTTCATGAAATCATTGAGAGATGAGGTTCGGATATTGAAAGAGCTTCCTACCGAGGAGAAGAATCAATTACTCACAAATAATTCACTCTATTCCATGCCCCCCGTTAGTTGGTCTAACATGTCTTTTTACTATGACAGGGTTGGTTTCCCAATTTCATCCGTTACTTGCGAAAAATCTTCGGTGCATCTGATGCATCGTTTATATTATGTGATTGCATATAATAAAATAGAATAAATTATTTAATTTATATATAATTGATCATATATATATGACACACAGGTTGTTCCTAGGTTTAAAAAGTATAAGGTGGTGCATTTCACAAAAACTGATGCTAGACTTGCCAACAATGGGCTTTCTCCAAGGGTTCAAAAGCTGCGATGTCGAGCAATGTACGATGCTCTGAGATTCACTGCACCAATTGAGGAATTGGGGAAGAAGATTGTTACCATATTAAAGGGAAAAGGCTCTTTCTTAGCTCTTCATCTCAGATATGAAATGGACATGTTAGCATTTTCTGGTTGTACGGAAGGTTGCACTCCCCAAGAGGCCCAAAATTTGACCGATATGAGGTAAATGAATAATAAGAATCAAATTAATCTTATATGATTAATTAGCTATATAATGATGAAATATATATTATATTACTGGCTGCAGATATGCATACCCTTGGTGGAAAGAAAAGGAGATAGATTCAGAGAAAAAAAGACAAGCTGGTTTATGCCCTTTGACTCCAGAGGAAACAGCTCTTGTCTTGCGAGCATTGGAGATTGATTCAAATATGCAAATTTATATCGCAGCTGGAGATATTTATGGAGGAGAAAGGAGAATGGCAGCCCTCAGAGAATCTTACCCTAATTTGGTCAGTTGTATATATATTTACTTACATATATATATATATATATATATATATATATATATACAGAAATTCTATTATCAGTTCGAACTGACAATAAATATATCAGGACGAAGAATGTGGACCACTAGATTTACATACTTTGACTCAAAGTATATGCACTTGTCAAAACTTCTCCATAATCTGTGGTCCACATTCTTCGTCCTGATATATTTATTGTCAGTTCGAACTGATAATAGAAAGACTGTATATATATATATATATATATATATATATATATAGAAGAATTAATCACATTTACAATGATAATTATTATATATATTGAGCATGCACAATGTGTTATACATGACAGGTGAAAAAGGAGACATTACTAGCAGCCTCGGACCTTGAACCATTTCAAAACCATTCGAACCAGATGGCTGCATTGGACTATATTGTATCATTGGAAAGTGATATTTTCATGCCAACCATTGGAGGACACATGGCTCAAGTTGTTGAAGGTCATCGGAGGTATATATCAATATTAATATTCCTTTCCTGTTAATCTGTCATACAGTTATAACCTAGTTTTTTTTATGAATTGTGTTGAGGCAATATCTCAGAGTAGATGATGATCATGTGGTTAAATAATATTAATGCAGATACTTGGGATACAAGGTGACAATAAATTTAGACAAATTGGCTGTAGTGAGTTTGATAGACGAGTACAGAAATGGAACACTGAGCTGGGACAAATTCTCAGAGTCGATGAAGGCAGCTCATGAAAATAGAATGGGAGGGCCAACTAAAAGATTGAAAATTCCAGGAAAACCAAAGGAAGAGGATTACTTCTATATAAATCCACAGGAATGTTTGCCACCATTTGTTCCATCATCCAACACTACTATAAATACGTCGTCTGATAATACAACAGATTCAAAGGGACAAGTTGTTTCATGATATGATGCATTAATTCATGTTTTTCCATAGTTTTTCTTTCGTTTGAGGTTGGTTGATCGATCAGGCTTGGCGTTTGTCAAATTCGCCGGTGAATATCAAAATATTTGTAATTTGATGTGTACATTTGTATGAAAATTAATAGAGAAAATTGCACTAATGGCAAGACGTATGATTGTCAATTTTTGATAAAGTTGTTTTTACGTGTAAGAAGACAAACCTCAAAGAGGTTTAGTGCAATTTACTCAAATTAATATATACAATATTTTTTTGCGTTTCCATATTCACAGATATCATATAAGTAACATAATTTTGTTTTGCGATTCACATTTTAGAAACTAGCTATGGACCAAATCGACCAATTAACATGTGTTTGGAGATTATATTTTAAGAATTTTTTTTATCAATAATTAACTAAAAAAATTATAATCTATTTATTGAGTCCTGCATCATATAACATTAAGAGTGCATTTACTAATCTGAAAATATAAGTTTGTGCATTGAGAGCTAATTTGATTTCCAACACTTTAATTACAAATCAGGGATTAATTAGTTTCATAATAAAAACGCCCTAAAAGTATTATAAATTACCAGTGTCTTGTTGGTAAATATTAATTTCCTCATACTTATGCAAAAATTACCATTGGCCAATGATTTATGGCACAGGTTTCTTAAATGAGTCTCTCTTTCTTTGGAGGCATAACTTTCCTTGCTCAGATGATTGCTGGGTTTTATAATATTAAATTAATAATTAAATAGTCAAATCCTTTGTTTTTATATGCATTCTCATGCATTTAATTAGAATTACACGTTTTAGGTACGTGCGAGTGCGACACAAATAATTTTTTAAAATATTTAAATTATGGGTAGTGTTAACCTGTGTCCTCAACAACTATTTAAAAACACTGTATTTATTGTAACAAAACAATAAATGTACCGATTGACCTCTGATTTTATTTCCATTTATGGAAATAAAGTAGATGTTATCTTGTGCCCTTTTATGGTACATGTTAACACTACCCTTAAATTAATTATAATAATGTTATAATGGTGGACAACAATCATGATGAATGTGACTGCAAAGGAAATGATCATAAAAAATTGTAATGACAAACACATTATTGCATTTAGTGTTATCCATCAAATCCCAAAATTAAGGACATTGCAATCACGTACGTTTCAATGGTGGTCACTTCAGCTTGCATGTCTTTGGATTCTCAAATCTCAATGGTGGTGCTTCTCAAATCACCATTATATCAAACAATCTCACACTGCTCTGCATGCCATAGCAGGTAAGTCCTAAACCCAGTTTCCGGATCCGGAATCTGATCAAGAGGAGATATGGATCATGACAACAAAGTTGGTTTCATAGAAGCAGAATCTGGAGGTAAACCATCTAAGATGGAGGTCAAGTATCCTAATGGAGCTGAAAAGTTGAGGGGTTTGATAGTTTCTCCTCCATTACCTTGTGTTAAGTTCTGCGCCATTGTTGTCACAATCATGATTCTCTCGACCTGGTTTTTCGTTGGGCAGTTGGCAACTATGAATCAAACACACACATTACAAAACTATCTGCCTTCTTCTTTTTCATTTTCTCATTCTCATTCTATTCCCCCTGAAAGTGAGTAGTTTTATATGTTTAATTGCTTCGAAACCAGACTACGTACCTCTGCAAAATCTAAAAACTTTTCTGATGTTTTGGACAGGAGTTTATGAAAACAATGAATATCTAATAGTTTCATGCAACGGAGGATTAAACCAGATGAGAACTGGTGTAAGCAATTCTAGTTGCACAATCTCTAAATGTTTCTACTTTTTTTTTTTTTGAACATCTGCTAATTACTGTGATTTCTCCACAGATTTGCGACATGGTTTCTGTTGCAAGATACTTGAATCTCACGCTTATCGTGCCAGAACTGGATAATAGTTCCTTTTGGAGTGACAACAGGTTTAATATCCATTTTCACTATACGTCTACCATTTTTCTACAAGTTCTTAACCAGTCCATTACTTGACATGGCAGTCAATTCTCAGATATATTCGATACAGATCATTTTATCACATCTCTGAGAGATGAGGTTTGTATAGTGAAGGAGCTTCCATCAGAACAGAAGAAAAAACTGGAATCAGAATCTGTCTATTCAATGTACCCTTTTTCCTGGTCTAGCCTGAGATATTACTTGAACAGGGTTTGTTATAATTTCTTGAACCTCTGTTTGCTTAAGATTCTATGTATTTTCATGACTAACATTCATGTATGTGATAATTGCCACTTTAGATTCTTCCTCGCATACAAAGGCATGAAGTGGTGCATTTCACTCTGACCGACTTCAGGCTTGCTAATAATTGGCTGCCAGAAGAGATTCAAAAGTTGCGGTGTCGAGTGAATTTCAGGGCTCTGAAATTTACTGCACCAATTGAGGAAACCGGAAGAAAGGTTGTGAGGCTTCTCCGGCAAAGAGGTCGTTTCTTAGTTCTTCATCTCAGATATGAATAGGACATGTTGGCATTCACCGGTTGTACTGAAGGTTGCTCAAAGGAAGAGATCAACGAGTTGACACAGATGAGGTGATCACCAATCTTCCTATATTTTACCTCTAACTAGTAATTCTAAGATTAGAGTTCTATAATTGAATAGTTAATGAAACAATTTCTTAACAAGTTAACAGATATTCTCATCCCCACTGGAAGAGTAGACGATCAGGTTTGTGCCCGTTAACTCCAGAGGAAACTGCTCTGGTATTGCAGGCGTTGGGCATTGATCGGAACATCCAAATCTTATAGCGGCAGGAGAAATATATGGGGATAAAAGAAGAATGTCAAGACTGGAAGCAGCTTATCCGAATCTGGTTAGTAGAATGAATGTGGAGAAACAAGAAAACAGAGATGAGTTTATGCATAAGTATTGATGTGTGTTGGGTTTTGTTTTGTTGGGTGACATGTATAGGTGAAGAAGGAGACAATTCTGGAAGCATCAGATCTTAAGGCATTTGAGAATCATTCAAATCAGATGGCAGCATTGGACTTCATTGTTGCAGCAGAAAGTGATATTTTCTTGGCTACTTATGGAGGCAACATGGCAAAAGTTGTCGAAGGCCATCGAAGGTACTTAGGATACAAGACAACAATTCTTCCAAACACAAGGCTTCTAGTGAGTTTGATCGATCAGTACAAAACAGGAAAACTGAACTGGGATGAATTCTCCCTATTAGTGAAGGAATCTCATGAAGATCGAATGGGGAAACCGACAACAAGATTGGAGATTCCAGACAGCCCTAAGGACGAGGATTATTTCTACTCTAATCCACAGGAATGTTTGCCACCACTTCCGATTTCATGATACTCAAACATCAGTAATTCAGTAGTACAGACCTCATAGCAATTTTGTACCTTCACAACTGCAGTGAAGTATCAAATTAAACAGAGTAGTTTCGGTATCAATGAAAATAATTATTGCATTTCCTTAATTAATCAAGTTGTTTTCAATACTATATGTTATTTTCCACATGTTTATTGAAAATGATAATGAAGATGAGACCCAATGACAGAATGAGAAACATAATTCTGTAGACACAGAACAGAGAGGAATGGTGGTATTCATGGACCAAACTAGATGAAGTCTGCATCAACTATTAATTACATTAGTAAATGTGATAATGACAAAAACAACGATGGCATGTTACTGCTATATGATGATAATGATCATAATATACATAACAATCATGTGATCACATATTAAAAACTTACAAGCGTCTCATAACAACCTACATACCAATTCTCCAATTTAAATCTTCCTATTATGATCCACAGCACTAATATCACGTTCATAAACAGTTTCAGTAAACTCAACAAACATGTCCAATAACTTGGCCTTCCTGCTGAAATTGAAACTAAGCAGAACATTTCATTCATTGATGCAAATACCCAATCATTTCAGGTTACAAATTGTATGATAACACACAGAAAAGTAAAACAATCGGACAGAATTGATAGGAACAAAATTTACCAGGCTGCTCAGCAACCCTCGGAATGCTACAGAGAGAGCCGATCCATAGGCTGCTTTAATCTAAGGTGAAAGTCAGTAGCTCAAGGTAAAGTTAGTTTACAGTTATAAAAGCACTATGCCAACAAAAAATCAAAAATTAATTTTCAATCTATATAAAGTTGACTGATACCAGTGTACTACTTTATTAATTTTTTCACATCATTAACACCTGAGGAGAAAACAACTAATCTATTGCCCCCGGCAATTGGCCCCAAAGAGGCCTCATTTCATATAAATGAAATCGTTAAATATGATACAAACACAGTACAGGAGGCAATGACATCCCCTTTATATATATCACAAGACAAACTACATAAAAATCATATAATTTATGGGGGCAGATCTTCCATGACTCTCACAAAATACTGTGAGAACCCAAGAAAACCAAATACATAACATGTACAATACTAAAAGGAGAACCCAATGGAAAATGGGAGGTAAGAACAGAAGAAAAGACTGAAAATGGAGATTCGGGAAATGCCATACTAGTCTTATGTCTTCAACCGCTTTAAAGCTTGATCAGATTCATCTCCACTGCTCACATCCCTGAGTTTCGCCATTGTGTGATTGCTAGAGGGGGACTTTTGGGGATCCTGGAAAGCAATTAAAGACTGTTGTAGACTAAATCCACACAAATAGCTGTAAATTGTTGGTCTTAAACTTGTAACATAAACTAGGTTTCCACTCCTCAAGGAGCAAAATTAGTAAAATTTATCCCATCCCAAACCAACACAACCCCAGACCAAAATTGTTATGCTATTTACCCACTTTATACCTTCACAGTGGATGTTCCAGATGACAGCCCTTTGTTAGCCCGCTTCCCAAGATCAATCTGCACTGAGATGTTGGCCTGAGACAGATCTAAACCAGCACTCTGCAATGCTTGTGTCAAAGAGTTTAACAACCTGCTTGGTACCCAATCGAATACATATTAGCAGCTAGCACTATATCACCAATGCTATTTAGCACCACTAATAGAAAATTTTCAAAACAGTATGGTACAAAAAAATAAATAAACAATAAAAAACAAACACTTTGAATGAATTTGCTAGCCTCCCCTCGCTCGAAGATTTGAATGTTGGGAAAAATAATTTAGCATCCCAAGGATCTTTCAACATAAAAGAACATAATTATGACAAAACATGAACACGATTATTTTTATTTTATTTAAAAAAAAAAAAAAGATATATAAGAAGAAAAGAAAAATAGAAATGATAACACTGAAAAATCTTCAATATGATAAAATAAAAGAATAAAATAATAAATGCAAATGAAAAAGATCAGCCCATACATAATTGGAATAATTAAACCACTTAAAACCAACAGATTATACCTCAATATTTCTTGCTATCATTACCACAGCTAAGACTGAGAAAAACTAATAACACTTGTTGATCAAAGATGGGGTGAGACACAAGCAGCATTTCAATACTTAGAGGTTCTATCATAGGTTAAGTCTCAATATTCCTTGCTACCATAGCTATAGCTAGGGGAAATGAGAAGAAACTACTAACAATTGTTGATCAAAGATGAGATGAAAAACAAGCAGCCTTTCAATATTTCACCAATGAGATTAAGATGAGCCACAGAATTTATAACTATTGGATAGTTATGGCCTATGGGTACAATATCTATATATCTTGAAGAGAACTTATGGACTCTCAACTGATATGGCTGCTAATTTGTACATACAGTATAACTTTGGGTAAAATCCCAGTAAAATCAATTAAATCCAAAATTTCAAGCAAAAGCTTAACATCAGTAAACAGCATATAGATAAAAACTCCATATCTACTTTGACACATTTCAATTTCATAGATCAGATCATTAAAACTTCAAGATGAGTGACATGAGCCTTTCAAAAATTTAAGTAAAACAGGCTTCCAGAAATACAAAATTCTTAGTTCCTTTTCTTCTTCTCTGTAAGTAAGAAAAAACAAAAACAAAAACAAATCCTATGGCACAATATAATGTCCCACAAGAAACGGCTGTGCTATCATACAACCGGAACTGCTGAAAGACACAAAAGATAAACATAGCAACCCTCACAACACTCCAGTACTCCACTAACCCACAAAGATAATTTGGTTAATGGAAATAAGTAAGATGGGCAATATCCATGTTTCATTTCTTCCACACATCTACAAATAAAAGATTGAGGAATTTTGCTAATGCAGTCAACACAAACAAGCTAACAAATTCTTGAAGGACAACAATCAAAAACTTGGCTATAATGATAGATTGCCTAACAATTAAAGCGAAAATTAAAAACAAAAGGAATTCAAAAAATCAAAGGAGGGAAACCCGAAAAAAAAAAAATTATAGGCTATTGTAAATAAAATTAATCAAATAAGTAACTGGTGTGCCATACACTTGCAATATGAAGACAATCATAATTCTACTTAAACCGCACCAAAATATAATCTTAAGTACCCACCCTTGTGAGTAGACACTTGATATACTGATTGTCCCCCCTTCAACTGTCAGATCTTCCTGTTGGTTCATTGCATCGCTAGTGATGAGACACTCACTTGACTGTGCATCAGAAACCGGTCTCTGAAGAGGATGCAATAGAACACCGTCACTTTGGACAGGAGCAGACAAGTTTGCCTGCATAGGCATTGTCAGAGCTATTCCACTAGTTGCTAATTCAGGATGCCCATCCATTGCTTTGCATGCAATATCCCTGCTAGGGTCAGACTCAACTGGATTCTGAGTGCTTGTTAGCATGGTTGGAGTGATACCGATGCTATTATCATCAAACTTGCCAGGAAATGTTGAACCCGGACCAGAACCATTTTTTATAGCTTGTGGCTGACCAACAAAATTCTGAACACGCCAGTGACTATTTCTCTGTTTGAAGCAGGAGATTAATGAGTTAAACTAACAAGTATTATAAGCCAAAAATGCACAATAGTTAAATACATTCCCGACAGATCGTCATCATCAAAATGCTTCTGTTAGAAGGAATTCCCACCATCCTCCCAGTCTCCCACCCCCAAAAATAGAAAATGTAAACCAACTTCAATTACTTTTAAATAGATATAGAGGCAAAGGGCACTGGACTTTCTGAACAAGGAATTCAAAAACAATCCCATCAAATATTATAAGTAAATTAATAATGTGTTAGCCTAAAAAAAATAAAGAATTCCTATGGGAAAATGCTGAGCTCCGAATCATCACATTACAATCACTCATCAGTAATCAACTTTGATGTGCTCAACCCCAGTAGCTTAGTGTAGGAAAATATCAACATCAAATTATTTCACACAGCTTTGATAAAAGTAAAGAATAGCTGAGATGATTTTCCCTCTTCCTTCTTCATTTTTTTCTTCTTCTCATAATTTGGTAAAAAGTAGTATTTAGGATTTAGCCCAAAGTTTTTGCTCAATAACTCATCCCAAATGATATAGAAAGTGATGTGTAGCTACCACCTCATCACCCTTTGTTCTACATGACAAATTAAAAATCAATCACCTACTGCATCATTTGGGATAACCTTTGGGCAAAATTTTGAACTAAGTAGGATCACTCATTCGTAAAAGTGTCATGTTGCCAAATCCATAAATCAAACCATGGTATTTAAATGTATCAAACAACCTTGGTCGAATCCAAAGTCCCTCAACTAAAACTGTTGAGTTCTTGATTTATGAAAGTTTGTAACATCTAAAATTAACAATTCTTACATGAATTATAAATTTATAATAATCCTACCCTAGAAGATTTTCCTTTCAAAATAATTCTGAAGGAAAAGAATGAGATATTTACTACACATATCACACTTATATACAGAAATTAACTATAAAATCCATCATCTAAATGTAAGATTGGATGCTTCAGAAGCTTGATCCTCAATTAAAATTATCTTTGAACTCATATATTCCATCTAGCTATACCAGAAGTGTGCATATCAAGCAGTGGATAGTCGTCAACCCAAAGAATAGCATGCAGGTGAAGCATCAAACAGAGACAAAAAAAAAAATGGAATAGCAGTAGTTTACCCAAGGCATCAACTTTGTGGGCTCAGAATTCCAATCCTGGTAAGAACCCTCATATTTTTGAACCCTTTCCTGTAAATACTGGACATACTCAATCACCTACAAAGAAAAAAAAAAACATTTTCATTCAACATATATGAACAGGGCTACTCATTACTGAATAGAAATTTGCAATCCACATATAAGAGATACCTCTAACAAGAACGATGCAGTATCCCTCTTTTGGTCACTATGGGGTATGAGGTCTCTCAATATCTGAAATCTGAAAGCAATAGAATTACATAATAATGAATTCAAAAAATTTCACATAGAGAATGAAGGACAGATTATTAGATAATGAATTAAAACCTCTCATTAATCTTGCTGCGTCTACGCTGCTCAGTGACAGAGTGCTTGGATCGTATTGCATTGGCCTTGTCACTGTTCTTCCCATCTATCAAACATCAAAAATTAAAATTAAACAAATGAAAAACCAAACAAGTAAGAGGAATCAAAACGAGATGAGATGGGATCTGTTACCTTTGGTGGTGGTGTTGGAAGTGGCTTCTTTCTTTGACATGAAATCATCGTCGTCGTACTCTTCCTCTTCTTGATTTCCTTTCGCTGTTCTCATTCTCTTTTCTCCGGCCAACACCTTCTTCACCAAACACACCCGATTACCCGATTATACGCTCTCTTTTTTTTTTTTTCTTTTTTTTTTTCAACAACTGGGGCGGGATGACATGCGCGTACGCTCATGTTATTCCTGTGAGGTAATTCTAAATACGACGTCGTACCTTTCACTTTGTCTCTCTTCTTCATCTAACCAATGAAATTAAAACATCCTAATTTGTGATTTTTACATGTGACCACCGCCCTATTTCACCCCCCCCCCCCCCCCCCCCCCCCCCTTTTCTTTTTTTTTTTTTTTTTTTTTTTTTTTTACAATATCTATCTATCAACTTATCTTGAGTACGTTTTTTTTTTTGAAGTTTTTTGTCATTTTTAGGATTCGAGCAGCTGACTTGGAAGTCATTTACCAAAATCTCAAGTTTGTCCATCTACCAGCTGAGTTACACCCCTGGGGTTCTCTCTCTCCCTCTCTCTCTCTTCCTTTTCACAATTTATTTACAAGCAGGTTTCATTTCGTATGGAAATGAGTCAAGGATCAATAATCACATGGCTTTGCTTGTGTGGATGGGTAATTTTGGCCAAATTCCACCATTTAGGCTTCCAATATCACGTTTTTGTCATTTTAGAAAATAATTATTTCGTTAATAACTTTTTATGGTAATTTTTTTTTTACACTATTTTTGGTGTTGTGTTTTAGGATTCTAGGAGTTTCAATTTTTGTTATCTCAGTTCTTTCTTTTTTTTGAAAAAACTGATTATTTTGTTTTTTTTTTTTTTTTTCAGGTTTTCCGGGCATCAAAATTTGTTAAATATAGATTTATATTATTTTTAAATAAATTTTAACAGTTTTCAACTTTATAATTTGTTAATTTAATAAAATAATTTTTTTTTTTTAAATTATATTTGTTAGATTACGATGGACCCAACGAATTTAGATTCTTCAATCTCATTAAGAGGAACTAGGATTAAAATAATCCCGGTCCCTAGTAATCGAATGAAAATTGAATACAAATTATTGAAGTAATTGATTCGATGAAATAAATATTTTAATCTATATATTATTAAATTAATAATATTCAAAATTAATATATTTTAGAACAGGTTTTCAAAGTGACAACAGGTTTTCTCATTACAAATGAAAACATATTTTAGAAATTCCATATAAGAAAATATAGAGAAGTACAAGTTTTCATTACAATACAACCAATAGCAAGAAGTGCCAAGTTATAAGGAATATTTCTCAAAATGGAAGACGAAATCATCCGATGACCAAGACCAAGCAAAGATCCCACAAATGTTGGAAATGTATACCAAAATTAAGGAGCAGACATAGCAATCTTCTCACACAAGAATTGGGTCAATGCAAATCAATCATCATCATTGCTGATCCACAATCATAGGGTCAAATGATATCTTTTTCATTTATTTCTCTTAAATGTTTTTTCCTGATTTCTCATACTCTAGAGAATTCCTCTGTATGTATATATATGTGTATCAGACGAAGAAGTAAAATAACAATACAACTTTATCAAATTAAGAGTTTTTCACCAAGAACCCACAACAAGACACTCATCTAGATGCAAATCATGCAAAAAAAAATCTTGAACAAAATGCCAATGGTTTCATAAACCAACCATAGATAATGAATGTTTCCTGATTATATAAACAGCAAACAAATCAATGGCAGCAACAAAAAAAAATCGAAACCACTATCAACTGCCAAGGAAATAAATGAAATGAATCAAGTAGAACCTATGTTGGCATCAAAAGGAGCTGATTAGCCTCCGGAGTGAGAGACTGAAGTTGTTTCAAACTATCCATCCTTATAATCATAAACGAACTGTTGTGGCAGAGCATGCTCCCCCTACAATAGAAAAACACGATTAAAATCAACTCAAGAAACCAAATTCTATTCTAGCTTCCATCCCTTGGACTAAAAGGGTAACTAGAATAGATGCATTTTCCGGCAGATGCAGAAAGGTATTACAAAATACAGCAAACCAACTAAATATAAAAATGTTATATATATATATACAGATTTTCTATTATCAGTTCGTCCTGACAATAAATATATCAGGACGAAGAATGTGGACCACTAGATTTTCATATTTTGACTCAAAATGTATGCACTTGTCAAAACTTTTCTATAATCTGTGGTCCACATTCTTCGTCCTGATATATTTATTGTCAAGACGAATTGATAATAGAAAGACTGTATATATATATATATATATTGTTTGGTGTCGGTTAACTCTTAGTTGGTGAGAAATCTAATAACTATGTCAGAAGTCTAGACACTGAATCCCACTCACACCCAAGTATGAGAGGTTTGATTTCAATTAGAATTACACTAATGCAGACTTGCTACCAATCTCATGTCAATCAATCTAAACCATAGGAATGTTCAGAGACAATTAATAGCTTGATTTGTATTCTACATGCAATTGCACGATTAATCAGCTTCAGGACATGATTTGTCTGACAAACGTCATCTTAAGCATATCTTTTGCTACCATTCAATGGGAGAAATGCATGCCTTTGCCACATTGGCATGATGAATATTATTCACTGCAGCTAGAGACCAATGAACAAGAAGATGCAGAAGAGTTCTATATGTACATTAACCTTTGTGCTATCAACTTAAATGCACTCACTACCACTTATAACACATCCCTTAACAAGGAGATCAAGTATGTCGAGAATCAATATATAGGTAATCCTCAACCATAACAAACTTTTCCCAACATGCTAAAACAAATCAAACATAGGACACCAATATTGCTTGCTATGAAAATATGAATATAACCAGACAATTCTCTTACCATAATCTTCTCCCATATAGCCGAGAGACTGTCAGTAGCAGCCTTTAATTGGTTAAAACAATTGGATCGCCTCCCTTCTGTCATTGCATTTGCTTTCGTAATCACTTCATTCAATGGTTTGAGAAATTCAATGAATCCCACAAGGTCAGGTTTCTATAACATCATAATAAAATTATATTCAAAATCATTCACGTCCAAATTACAGGAAAAGTATTGTGAAAATGAAATGTATACTGGACACTCAATTACCCAAATTCTTTACCCTGGCATTTAATTCAATCACCTATGTCATTATTAACTATCGAGAGTTATTCATAACTACATTGATCCAAAATTATTGAGACTCTCAAGCACAAATTTTACTTTTGATAACAAAGAAAAATAAATTGAAACAAGCTGATGTGGCCTTTTGTGCACAACAAAATGATGTTTTTATGTGTTCGTTTAGAAAACCAATTTTACCACTAGAAAATCCTTTTAGGATGTAAAGATTAGTAAAACGGTAAGTAAGGATTCGTTCCATAGGGAATCGGAGTAATTAGTTGAATAAATTAACTAGTCCTAAATGCAATTAAGCAAATTATAGTAGGTGGATGGTGTGTGGTTTCAGAAATCACCAAACATGCATAAAAATTAAATGTAACTAAAAAGGGGGTGATAAGAAAAATAGAATACTTAACAATCTTGATAAGAGGAATGGATGTAAACAATTAAGATAGATGCTAGGAAATTGATGGATTAGCAAGTGGGTATGGGTAATGCTTTTGAAGCCACTTTAATGGACCAATCTCTATATGTTAACCATTTGTTTACTAAGATGTGTTTAGGTCATTACTATGAACCCTAAACATCTTTCCACTAAAATGCCTAACCGATTAAGGAAAGGGGGTCAAGGTGGGATTGATTGGTTACAAATCAAGGTTTAGATTAGTGTAGTTGATATGCCCTCCACTAATCTATCCTATTAATTGGATTCTTAATCACACTAGGGTGTCAATCCAAGGATGATTGCATAATATATTATTCTAAACAAAATTATAATTAACAAGTTGGTATACAAGTCAATCACATAGTAAATAGAATCTAATGATAAAATAAATAGAACACAAATAGAGATTCAATACAAAAGCTTAAGCAAATACCCACAACCAAATGTTCCTCACATCTATCCCCTAGATTAGGGGTTTAGTTACACATAGTCATAATCAATAAAAAAAAAATTAAAAAAAAAATAAAAAGAGTAATAGATAAGGAAATCACCCTTAGGCCTCCTTCTTCAGTGCTTGCTCATTTCCTTCCTTAGATGCTCCTTAGTGCAAAGAATGGTAGAAGATGATGTGTCTAGATAGGTGGGTGTCTAATGGTGAGTGACAAAGGTATTGGGATGTAGAGAATGGGAAGAGAGGAATGGTTGGGTGAAGTAATCAAGATTTAGTGTTGAGGTTTTGGATGGAAAAAATGAGTTTAAGTCTAGAAATGGAGGAATTTGAGAGGGGAATTATAGTGATCCTAGGTTGAAAAGAGGATAGGATAGGATGATTTCAAATAAAAAAAATAGGATGAATCTATACTGTTTTCAAATCAGGTCACGAGTGGCTAATTACCGAAACACCCCTTGACTTGGCAAATTGCCATTTTGACCCCTCAAAGGGATGGATCTTGTAATTTTCCTAGCCAATTAAGCCAATCACATATGAACGCCATAAGGTTTCGCGGTGAGATTTATGGCGACAGTTCGGGGCGACGCAATTAGGTGCCAAAACCACCCCCTGTCATTGTGGCGACATCGAAGAATTAAATCGCAACAATTGTAGGGCATTGTCGCGGTGATTTCACGATGACAAAAGGGCAACACCGACGGCTTGGAGGAGATCGTGATCTGCTGATCCCGGTGGTTTGGAGGGCAGAAAAAGGGCCGACCAGACTTGCGTTGGCTCCGCCGTTCGTTTGGAGTAGAAATTGGCCAAAGATAGGTCACTTTTCGGCGGTTAAATGGCGGTGGCAACAACTAGGGATTGGAGGCTTGTGCGTTGATGGAGGCAAGCTCTAGAGGTTGAAGATGAACATGTATTGGGCTGGTTTGCACTCGGGTTTGGGCCGGGTTGCACCCGGCCTGTTCTTTGTCTCACTGGGGGTGTATTTAAAAGTGGGATGGGGCATGTTTAGAGGCCCAAACCCACTATCAAAATGCAGCGCATCACTTATAACGTGGCACATCTAGCGGTTTTGCGTGGCAAATTAAAGTTCGACCCCTGTATTCTTCCATATTCACAATAACTTCAATCTTTCCTCATATTTTACACTTTTACCCCCAGTTTCTCTAAATTATTGCAATGTCCCTGATCTTTAGAAATACCTGAAAATACTTAATTAATAACATTAAAACATGGGGAAATATCCAAGAATCAAGCATAAGGAGACGGGAATGATGGCCAAAATCATACTAATTTTGGTTCGATCACAAGCTAGATCACAGACATTTCAAAATTTTGCTTCCACTACAGCGTCAATCACATCAGTATCCGAAAATGAATATTATAAATTATAATTTATTTATCGGATTCAGGATAAGAATCTAAAACAATCTTTTAGAAATTTTAGATGTAGGTATCTTATCATCAAATGACATAACAAAGCTGCTGTAATTTCTACGCATTGCATCAAAACCAGATATTTCTCAAATGAAAACTGACGTAAACACATCGATCAAAATCTAATTGAATCAATGTATCAACTATTAAGTATCTCACTATCTCATTCATACACTGATAAACAATGATGGACAAAATGTTATTATATGAAAGTAACAACTGAAGTTCATGTGATATATTTTAATTGAAAACTGGTAATATAAAATTTCAAAAATTTCAAAAGCTTCCAAAAACTTTAACAAAATGAAACAAAATTAAATGATTGCTCACTAAAATGAAAACAAAATTAAATGAAACAAAAGCAAAACTTCCAATCAAATACAACAATTGAATTACCTAACTTGTGCTCGAATTTGAATTCCCCAAATCAACATCCCCAACCCTCTCCTCCTCAGGCAAAATTGACCAATTGGGACTCTGCATAGCTCTCAACCACTTGAAATCATCCACATTGGCCCAATTCCCGGTCTCTTTATCCAACACAGCCACTACCAAATCCTCCTCAATCCCCTCATACTTCAAACAATAGTTAACGAATTGCACTCCATCACTGTCTTCAATAATCGGCCTGCTTCTCACTCTCAAGTAAAAATCACTCATTTTCGCAAAATGAATCTGAATCTGATGTGAAGCCAAAACAAACACACAGTCCTCCACTTCCTCCATCAAAATCGAACCCACCACATGTTAGGATTATGCTCAATAGCAAGAGTATAATATTATTTTTGACAATCTTTTCATATTAATAAAGTGATTTCTGATTTAAACAAATCTTATAGCATTTATAGATTGAATATTATAATTGTCAAAAGTAAATAATCATAAGGTCAAAAGACTATGAGAAAAGAAGAATTGTTCGTACATCTGGATATATATGAGGTAGACACAATTCTTTAGTTAGTCTTGAATAATGTTCACAACTTAAGTTAAAGGTTGGGCACCTTTATCTTGTTAAAGTTGTAGAATTATTTTACTAGCATTTGAGTGGGATCAAATGAGTTATGATGAGTTTGAAATCATCGAAGGGTCTTCGAGTAAAAGAATATAGTGCACTGGGTACATTGAATAGGATCACAATGAAATACTTTATCTAGAACCGTTAGTAGATAAAAGTTTTTTCTTTATCAGGACAATCGGAAAGTCTATCTTAATCCTGAGATAAATGATGGACTTATGGTTGCAAGTGTTATCATTTGAGTTATCAATGAGTACGATTATATAGCATAGTCTATCCTCAATAGTTTGGTGGTATTCATTTGTTAATCGATAGAGGACTTCATTTATAGATATGGACATCGTGGCTCCATTTATTAAATGAGAGTAGAATATCATCATATGGATGTTTTGAGGTATTGGATATTGAATATTAACGTTAAGTTTTCAATAGAGTCTATTGAAACATGGCTTCTGGACAAGTCAAAATATCCAAGTTCAAAATGTGGTCATATGAGTGAATATGGTAACTTGGAGAGCTATATGCGGTCTATGAGCTCTTGGCGATTACTGATATTCTTCACGAGGATACACCATCTCCAATAAGATTGTCTAGGGTACGAATGAGAAATATTTACTTATTCTATCTTTATTTAAGAGTTCAATTTTAGCTCTTTAGTGGAATGAGTTAAAATTAATAGATCGGACCTAAGTGAATCATTTGTTGATTGTGATTATGTTATGTCTATTGAAGCTTAAATTTAGATAGCCCGCCAAGATCCCCAATCCACACGGACTTGCATGGATCACTTGATATATTCTACCGGACCAATTTATGGGTCCATCTAGAATTGTATTTAATATATTAAGAATATAATTTGCACATTATTTATTTAATGGGCTGATCAATTATATTAATATATTAACGAAATGCATGTGGGCTTGTTTCTTTTAGTAAGAATGGGTCTGATTCACATGTGGACTTTTTAATTAAAGTCTAATGGATTAAATAAAATAAGAAAATAATATTATGCCCATGTATACGGTGTGGGCGGCAAGACTAGAATAATAGTCTAAAATATTATTTTATTTTATTGATTGATTAAATGGAAATTAATTAATTTATTAGTTAATCATTTAATTAAGAATCAAAATCTTTTTCTGACTAGGAAATATGTTTCTTAGTAGTATACTATTGTGGTAGTATAATAAATATAAAAGACTTTATTTGGTAAGTAGATAAATAAGGAATTTATTTATCTAGTCAAATAAGGAAGTATTTTATATAGTCATAATAGGATTAAACACTATAGAGTTGGATTATGGTTTGGAATTCTAAGGAAATCTACCTAGGGTTAGGATTTAAGTCAAAAGACACAAATCCTACATGGTAAAGGATTTCGGCCTTAATATATAGATATATATAAAATATATATGGCAATTAGCCGGAATATATATAGATATATATATTTAAAAAGCATACAGTATTATATATATATATATATATATATATATTGACTTATATGTATATATATATATGGGGTATGCAGAATCGTGTATATAGATAGGATGCAGAATTCGTGATATATAAATTGATATATATATATTATTTGGAATGGGACTTTCGGTGATGATTTATATATTCTTTATATAGAATTCGGCTAATATCATATTAATTGGGCAAGGGGATTTTGGCAAACCCTAAGATCTTGGACTTGAGAGTTTTTTCTTTTGTTAGAGAAAAATAGAATCCAACTCTTAGACTAGTGTGATTTTCGGCCAAGAGAGAAAAGTAGGAAGAATTGTTCTTATTTCGATAGTGCACTAGTAGCTTATACATCAATAGGCTTTGTGCACAATTTCAAATATGGTTCACGCGAGTTTCGATCATTAGATTGAGAATTCAAAAGTGACCGGAACATTCTTCATTGTCTCTTGGAAGTTTTGTGACTAATGAAAAAGAAAAGATTTTGTTATCCATCATCAGGTACACAATTCAAAGATTTTTTCTTTTGTTAGAGAAAAATAGAATCCAACTCTTAGACTAGTGTGATTTTCGGCCAAGAGAGAAAAGTAGGAAGAATTGTTCTTATTTCGATAGTGCACTAGTAGCTTATACATCAATAGGCTTTGTGCACAATTTCGAATATGGTTCACGCGAGTTTCGATCATTAGATTGAGAATTCAAAAGTGACCGGAACATTCTTCATTGTCTCTTGGAAGTTTTGTGACTAATGAAAAAGAAAAGATTTTGTTATCCATCATCAGGTACACAATTCAAAGAGAAGGGAGACCACGCTCCTAGGTGATTCACATTCGTGATTGGATTGGAAGATCTTGCGGATTACCATCGACGCAAAGTCAATCGGATCACGCGACAAAGGTACGATACTTTTAGATGTATATTAATTAATTAAAGGGTTAAGGTTCACTTTATGGAAAATTTTTAAAATATACTAGACTCGATTTTAGTCTCGCTTCCGCTGCGTGCAAACGTTTTTTCCCTACACCACAGGACCCGCATAGATTTTGCAATTCTTCAATCTATTAAAAAACAAAGCATTCATGCACTCGATCAATTTGACCTCACACGAATCAAGATCCAATAATGTAAACTCACCAATCTCTGAACCCTTGAAATTATGTACCAAGACTTGGTTTTGCTTGTGTCTAAAACCCGGTGAATCCCGAATTGTGTAACTTTTTATCTTTTCGGGTACTGAAACGATGTTGGGTTGTGCGATTCGGGTCTCGATCTAGGTTTTGGTAGGTTTGCTTTTTTTTTGAAGGAGAATTTCTTCTTGGGTATCAATTGAGAGGTCAGATTCTCGAGACTCTGTTTCAAGTCGAAAATGGTTTTAAGGGAGGACCGGATTTCGTAGGAGGGGAGGAGGTAGGAGTTCTCGACGACAAACTTCTCGAGGTCGGAGATGGCAGTGGAGATGTCAGGGAGGCGAGATGGGTCAGTGGAGGATTCAATTTGGGTAGCGATGGATTTCTTCGAGTTGTTGAAGCGGGAGAGGAAAGCGGAGGTGGTGGATGAGTTGGACGGGTCGGGTTTCAAAGTCTCTAACCGAGTCTGGTGGCGAGCCGAGAGGCGCTCTAGCATCAATTGGTGCTTCTTTTGTAGGGTCTGCTCTTCGGGCCAATTTGGTATTGCTGTAACTTTTATAATAATCACTATTAGCTGTGCTGAAAGAATAATCAACTGTGAAGTTAATCAGCAGATGTTTGGATAATTAAACTTTTAAAACTACTGTATAGCTCAAAAGCAGTATACATATGTTTGGTAATTTTATTTTAAAAGTGCTGAAATTAGTTATAATGACTAAAATAGACATGATTTTAGAAATTTATTTCATTTTTTTCATTAATTATATTATATTAAATCAATATTTAAGTAAAATATTTAAATTGGAAAAAAAAAATCATAAGAACAATAAAAAGATTTTAAAAAGATTTTATAAATCAAATCAATATTTAATTAGAATATTTGATTTTTAGAATGATTTTAATTTGATTTCATAAGGATATTAATGATATTTCAAAAGATTTATTAAATGTTGAAATAGATTATTCCATAATCACTTTCAAAAAGTAACCCCCCACCTACTTCATAAAATCACTGTTAAAACTTGCCAGATTACCAATTAATCACTTTTAGAAGTTTTACCAAACATCATTTTATACCAAAATTATAAAATAAGCTGATTTTAACTTCTCAAAAGCAATACCAAACTGGCCCTTCGTCTTCAATTTTTTTTTTTTTTCTATTTTTGGTGAAGAGACACTCACTTCACACTTCACAGAGTGAGGGTTGGCTATGCAAACAAAAAAAATGATGATGGCTTTGCAATATATTTCTCAAATGAAAACTGACGAAAACACATCAATCAAAATCTAATTGAATCAATGTATCAAGTATCTCATTCATACACCGATAAACAATGATGGACAAAATGTTATTCTATGAAAGTAACAATTGAAGTTCATGTGATATATTTTAATTGAAAAATGGTAATATAAAATTTCAAAAATTTCAAAAGCTTCCAAAAACTTCCAAAAACTTTAACAAAATGAAACAAAATTAAAAGATGGCTCAATGTGTTTTAACAACTTCATAAGTTAAAGTTCTGACTTCTGTCATACCAAGTCCAGTTTCATTAAATTAAATATAGCTATAGGATAATCAAATCCTAACATGAGGGCTTCAGCAGCAGCTCCAGCAAGAGAACCAATGCAATCATAAAGGGCTTCACAGTTATTGATTTTCCAAAACAAAAACAAAAAAAAAAACACAAAATGCAATTTTTTGCCCTAAAAAAATTAAAATTCAAGGGATGTCCCATGGTTTGGGCTCCAGGATAGCCACGACCATACCTTCGAGATCGTGAGTGAGCTTGGAGTGCTGGTTCAACAATCGGCTTGGCGGAGCAGGCGTCGATCTCCTCAACGTGGTGGGAGGCTGGATCGATGTGACCTTGGAGGAGGTGGTGGATGTGGTAGAGAAGTATAGGATTAGGGATTTGGAGTGGTTCAATTATGAAGGCTGCCTACAAGGAGATTGTGACACCATACGCGCAGTCTCAGAACCAACCAATAGATATCTTTACCAAGACACTTTTAAAACCTCAAATGCAATAATCAACCTGTCTCTGACTCTCTTTGTTCACCCAAGGAACCCATCATCCAAAAAGACGTACTTGGGCATCGTCAACTATCCACCGATCAATGCAATAGCATCAACAAGTCACAAAAAGCACAACAACAACAAAATTGTTGGTAACATTTGATTTAACACATTATTTGATTATAGGGAGGGGGTGGGTTTCAATTTCAATTACTTTTCTCCGATCCCTTAATTTGGGCCCCTATTAAGTCAATAAAAGCCCTAGCCTGTAGTGGGCGTGTCTGAAAAAGCTTGGGCTTCCAGAATCGAGAATAGAGCATCCTTGGGCCACATTTCATAATCTCACACATTCAATGATTTGCATAAGATTTTGTATAATGCAACCTCTAGTATTGATATAGTTTCACGTTTGTCTATTAAATCGTAAAGTGCAAAGAGTCCATTTTCCTATTGTCATGGTTGAAATTCGGGGAGTACTTGTAGAGTTTAATCTCGTTGGTCCCGGTAAATCCCTAACCTACAATGGTGTTAACTTTCAAAAAACAATAAACATCATTTTTAATTTAAGCTATTATTTTTTGAAATATTACAATAATTCTGTGTTTTAGGGTAGGGAAAGACTCAAACCCACAACCTATTGGGATAGCCGTGTAGGTGTGAGGGGCATAAGGGGCATACTAGTAAGATTATTAAAGCTTTATGTACATGTAATAATGAATTTGATATGCAACTTCTCACCTTATTAATTTTAATATGAACTATGTTTACATGTGTGTGACATTAAGGGGATCATATTATAATAAAAGTACACGGACTCTCAATTCTTGATAGTATAATAACTAAACATTAGGACAATAATGTGTAACAAAATATTGTAATTAAGGTCTACTCGCCTAGGTAATTAGATAAAAATGCAAAATAATAAAATTTGAAAGAAATTGATAGAATAAGGTAAGTACTGTGAAATTAGGAAGTTAAATGTATAAGTAAATAGGATGTTTATAATTGATAGGGAGGGGGCGGTTGTGTGGAAACCTCCTGATTTGGGATGGTATAAGGGGGGTGTATTCAATTAGGATTCTTGAGGACATTTAAAGACATAATAAATCCTGGTGTATTCAATTTGGACATTTAAAGACTTTAAAAGAGTCCATATGAATCCAGTGGTATTCAATTAGGATTTATATGGACTTTTAAAGAATCCTTCCAAATCCAGGTGTATTGAATTGGGACTTTAAAAATGTCTACAAGAATCAAGGTGTATTCAATTAGGACTGGATTTTAAAGGATTTTCTTAAGTCATGGATTTTGATGGATTTTGGTGGACTTGATGGTGAAAGATATAAATATCAAATGTCATAACATGTCCAGCCTTCTCCCCAAAGATTTTGGTGGATTTTGCTTTCCCTCTCGCTCTCAAATCAGAAACGAAAAGCACTAATATGTAAAAATTAAAAAAACCGATGCATGTGAGAATAATAAGCTTCCATCCCCAGTATGTTCTGTGAATTAAAAAGGGAAAAAAAAAACTGCACATAATTATATATGTGAGAATATGTTGCAGTCACATAATTATATACAGTATAACAAGTACAAAACTCACTACGTGCCAGAATTGCACAAAACAACACCAAATTAATCTGTAGAGCCTTCAATCAAACACCAAAATGCTCACTCTTTATTAGCTTTTTTTTTTTTTTTAATTTTATTTTATTTTTTAAACTCTTTATTAGCATTTTATTTTAAAGAAAAATAATTCATCTACACTTCATGCAAGCAGTGCCTTTACGTAGATAAGCCTTAGCCAATTTTGGGTTCAATTCAATCGCTTTGTTTGCATCAGCAACAGCCTCAGACTATATATATACACAAATCTAGATTCACTGGTGTATCAAATTTTGCTCATTCTAACTTCAAAGATTTTTTTGATAATTAGCTATAATTAGCTTACTATTGATAAGTCAAAGATAACAAATTCATGAAAGCCTTAGCCAATTTTGGATTCAATTCAATCGCTTTGTTTTCATCAGCAACAACCTCAAAATATATATATACGCAAATATAGATTGACTGGTGTATCAAATTTTGCTCATTCCAACTTTAAAGGTTTTTTTTTATAATTAGCTATAATTAGCTTACTATTGATATATAAGTTAGAGATAACAAATCCATGAAAATCCTTGGATGTCTAAACAAATCCATAAAAGTCTGAGATAGATGTCTAAACAAATCCATAAAAGTCTGAGATGGATGTCTAAACAAATCAATGAAAGTCCATGTGGATTTATAAAAGTCTGTAGAAATCCATGAAAATCTGTCACTTAAAAAATGTCTTTAAATGTCTTCAAGAATCCTAATTAATCCTAATTGAATACACCCCCCTAAGATTAACACTAATGTCGCAATTAATAAATTAGGTAAGACGATTGGTTTTGGTATTGTGATTCGAGATGCTACAGGTTTTGTGGTGGCTTCAAGCTCTCAGAGCGTTATTGCTACGTTGTCTCCCCAAGTGGCCGAGGCGGAAGCAATTCTTCGTGGGTTACTCTTAGCTCATGATTCGGGTTTACTCCCGGTGACCATAGAATCGGATGCAGCTGTTGTGGTTAAATGGATTAACGAGGGGAGCCATTGTGGTGCGGATGTGGGTCTTGTTTTAAACGATATTGTCATTATGTCCAGGTCTTTGGGTTGTGGGGCTGTAAGCTACGTGCCACGAAAGGCAAACCAAGTAGCTCATTTTTTTAGCAAAAAATGCTTTTTCTAATGTTGAGGATAGATTTTGGTTGGAGGATTATCCTTCTTGTGTTACTAGTTATGCGTTGGCTGATTGCCAAGCTCTAGCTTTGTAATCTCTGGTTTCTTTATAAATCTTCTCTTGTTTTCAAAAAGAAGATGTAGAAAAATTTAATAAAAAATAAATAAACTTGGATTACGGGTTTTATTTGATTTATTTACTTTTTTATGGTATCTATCTATCCACCTATCAATATTATGTTTTTTGTTATTTGTAGGATTAGAGCCACATATTTGAGATTCATTTGTCTAAACCTTAAACTCGTCCATCTATTAGCTGAGATACGCCCCTATGACAGGATTATGGGATTAATTAATTAGGGTTGCATGTTTGTTGTATCCTGCGTAGAGTGAATAAGTGATGATAAGATGTATACAATTCAAATCTCAATGTTGTGTTATGTCTTGGAAAGAGCAGGAGTTTGGAACATTAAGGAGGGTGTATTCAATTAAGATTATTGAGGACATTTAAAGACATTTTTTAAGTGACAGATTTTCATGGATTTTTACGGAATTTTATAAATCCACATAGACTTTTATTGATTTGTTTAGATATCTATCTCAGACTTTTATGGATTTGTTTAGACATCTATCTCAGACTTTTATGGATTTGTTTAGACATCCACGAACTTTCATGGAGTTGTTATTTCTGACTTCTATTATAGATGGAGAATTATACCACAATATGGCCCAAACACGACCAAAATAAGAATTCATAAGTTAAAAGAGAGAGAGGTTTTGCATTGCATCAACGTACATTGGATTACAAAGATATGATTTCGATCTCTGCTTGGTAATTAGCCTCGTCAAAATTTTTAATTATTACATGATTTTAATATTACTTGACAGTCGAAATTATATCCATCACATAACATAAATTACTTGGGAAGATTTTATGTATGTTGATATTATTACTACATTGCAAGTTCCCAAAATATACTGAAAATCTATCATTAACATAAATTACGCTTGGGGAAGATTTTATGTATACATTGATAGTCTTTGATGATTAATTCTAATACAAATAATGATTATTATTTTTTTTAATCAATGCAGTTATATATCTTTAATGGAGGAGGCTGCAGATGGCCAATTTTCACAAGTGTACTCATTGAATGAATCAAAGGAGGACAACAGAGATGTATCATTGGCCAGTGTCGGATTACTCCTTCCTTGCGAAATCTTCTTCGAGATCCTCAGCTGTTTGCCTATGAAAAATTTGGTAAGCTGCAAGTGTGTGTGTAAGCAATGGTATAAATTGATTGAAGATCGCACCTTCATCGTGAAGCATTTGAGTCGTACCAAGGCTGTTACTCTTTATTTTGAAGATAAAGTAGAAAGTTTGGATATGGATGGCTCAGGATTATTTGAGCAAAGAAGAAGTGAGAAGAAGCAACACGTTTCTGTTTTGAGAGAGAGAGAGAGAGTAAAGACCACCAAAATCTTTAGGAGAAGGCCAAACATGTTATGACATTTGATATTTATACCTCTCACCATCAAGTCCACCAAAATCCATGACCTAAGAAAATCTTTTAAAATCTAGTCCTAATTAAATACACCTTAATTCTTGTACCAATTCAATACACATGGATTTGGAAGGATTCTTTAAAAGTCCATAGAAATCTGAATTGAATACCACTGAATTAATATAGAAAAAAGTCTTTAAATGTCCGAATTGAATACACCAGGATTTATAATGTCTTTAAATGTCCTCAAGAATCCTAATTGAATACACCCTCCTAAGATTTAGGCTTTGTTTGGTAGAATGGAGAGATGGAGGGATGGAGGGGATTGGAGAGAGAGGGCCGGGAGGAGAGCTTCAATCCATTGTTTGGTTGGAGAGACAAAAGAGAGGAGAGGAGAAGATGAGAGATTTTAGCTCTCTCAGGGCCCACCACCCTACATCCTTCCCTCTCTTTTCTTTCCTTCTTAATTCATCCATCCCTCCTACCCTCTCTCCCTCCTAACAAACATAGTGTTAAGCATAGGACACGGCGGCTTCCTTCCTCCCTCCCTTGAAATCTAAGCAAGAGCAAACTGAAACATCTCTCAAAAGTATCAATGTTTGGTTTGGAGCCGTTATATTTGGTTATGGCAGCGGAGCCCTTCAGGGGCTTGGGTGGGATGTAACCCACCCAAGTTTTTTTAAATTTTTTTATAAGTTTGAATTAATTTATTTTAAAATAAAAAAAAAATAGTTATTGCTCAAATGAAATAATTGCAGACTGTCCATCTAAATTTCAATCTTCATTTTCAAACTAAAGGCCCAATAACCTTAAACATAGAAAATTTTCAAAACAGTATGGTACATAAAAATAAAAAACAATAAAAAAAAAAACACTTTGAATGAATTCGCTAGCCTCCCCTCGAAGATTTGAATGTTGGGAAAAACAACTTAGCATCCCAAGGATCTTTCAACATAAAAGAACATAATTATGACAAAACATGAACATGGTTATTTATTTTTATTTTATTTTTTAAAAAAAAGATATATAAGAAGAAAAGAAAAATATAAATGATAACACTGAAAAATCTTCAATATGATAAAATAAAAGAATAAAATAATAAATGCAAATGAAAAAGATCAGCCCATACGTAATTGGAATAATTAAACCACTTAAAACCAACAGATTATACCTCAATATTTCTTGCTACTGAGAAAAACTAATAACACTTGTTGATCAAAGATGGGGTGAGACACAAGCAGCATTTCAATACTTACAGTATAACTTTGGGCAAAATCCCAGTAAAATCAATTAAATCCAAAATTTCAAGCAAAATCTTAACATCAGTAAACAGCATATAGATAAAAACTCCATATCTACTTTGACACATTTCAATTTCATAGATCAGATCATTAAAACTTCAAGATGAGTGACATGAGCCTTTCAAAAATTTAAGTAAAACAGGCTTCCGGAAATACAAAATTCTTAGTTCCTTTTCTTCTTCTCTGTAAGTATGAAAAAACAAAAACAAAAACAAAAAACAAATCCTATGGCACAATATAATGTCCCACAAGAAACGGCTGTGCTATCATACAACACAGCCGGAACTGCTGAAAGACACAAAAGATAAAAATAGCAACCCGTAAGATGGACAATATCCATGTTTCATTTCCTCCACACATCTACAAATAAAAGATTGAGGAATTTTGCTAATGCAGTCAACACAAACAAGCTAACAAATTCTTGAAGAACAACAATCAAAAACTTGGCTATAATGATAGATTGCCTAACAATTAAAGCGAAAATTAAAAACAAAAGGAATTCAAAAAATCAAAGGAGGGAAACCCGAAAAAAAATAAAATTATAGTGTAAATAAAATTAATCAAATAAGTAACTGGTGTGCCATACACTTCCAATATGAAGACAATCATAATTCTACTTAAACCGCACCAAAATATAATCTTAAGTACCCACCCTTGTGAGTAGACACTTGATATACTGATTGTCCCCCCTTAAACTGTCAGATCCTCCTATTGGTTCATTGTATTGCTAGTGATGAGACACTCACTTGACTGTGCGTCAGAAACCGGTCTCTGAAGAGGATGCAATAGAACACCGTCACTTTGGACAGGAGCAGACAAGTTTGCCTGCATAGGCATGGTCAGAGCTATTCCCCTAGTTGCTAATTCAGGATGCCCGTCCATTGCTTTGCATGCAATATCCCTGCTAGGGTCAGACTCTACTGGATTCGGAGTGCTTGTTAGCATGGTTGGAGTGATACCGATGCTATTATCATCAAACTTGCCAGGAAATGTTGAACCCGGACCAGAACCATTTTTTATAGCTCGTGGCTGACCAACAAAATTCTGAACACGCCAGTGACTATTTCTCTGTTTGAAGCAGGAGATTAATGAGTTAAACTAACTAGTATTATAAGCCAAAAATGCACAATAGTCAAATACATTCCCGACAGATCTTCATCATCAAAATGCTTCTGTTAGAAGGAATTGCCACCATCCTCCCAGTCTCCCACCCCCAAAATTAGAAAATGTGAATCAACTTCAATTACTTTTAAATAGATATAGAGGCAAAGGGCACTGGACTTTCTGAACAAGGAATTCAAAAACAACCCCATCAAATATTATAAGTAAATTAATAATGTGTTAGCCTAAAAAAATTAAAGAATTCCTATTGGAAAATGCTGAGCTCCAAATCATCACATTACAATCACTCAATCAGTAATCAACTTTGATGTGCTCAACCCCAGTAGCTTAGTGTAGGAAAATATCAACGTGAAATTATTTCGCACAGCTTTGATAAAAGTAAAGAATAACTGAGATGATTTTCCCTCTTCCTTCTTCATTTTTCTTCTTCTTTCATAATTTGGTAAAAAGTAGTATTTAGGATTTGGCCCAAAGTTTTTGCTCAATAACTCATCCCAAATGATACAACAAAGCTGCTGTAATTTCTAAAACAATCTCTCAAAATTTTATATGTAGGTATCTTATCATCAAATGACACAACAAAGCTGCTGTAATTTCTACGCATTGCATCAAAACCAGATATTTCTCAAATGAAAACTGACGAAAACACATCGATCAAAATCTAATTGAATCAATGTATCAAGTATCTCATTCATACATTGATAAACAATGATGGACAAAATGTTATTCTATGAAAGTAACGACTGAAGTTCATGTGATATATTTTAATTGAAAACTGGTAATATAAAATTTCAAAAATTTCAAAAGCTTCCAAAAACTTTAACAAAATGAAACAAAATTAAAAGATTGCTCACTAAAATGAAAACAAAATTAAATGAAACAAAATGAAACAAAAGCAAAACTTCCAATCAAATACAGCAACCAAATTACCTAACTTGTGCTCGTATTCGAATTCGCCAAATCAACTTCCCCAACCCTCTCCTCCTCAGGCAAAATCGACCAGTTGGGACTCTGCATAGCTCTCAGCCACTTGAAATCATCCACATTGGCCCAATTCCCGGTCTCCTCATCCAACACAGCCACTGCCAAATCCTCCTCAATCCCCTCATACTTCAAACAATAGTTAGCGAATCGCACTCCATCACTGTCTTCAATAATCGGCCTGCTCCTCACTCTCAAGTAAAAATCACTCCTTTTTGCAAAATGAATCCGAATCTGATGCGAAGCCAAAACAAACACACAGTCCTCCACTTCCTCCATCAAAATCGAACCCACGACAGGACCCGCATAGATTTTGCACTTCTTCAATCTATTAAAAAACAGAGCATTCACACACCCGATCAATTTGACCTCACACGAATCAAGATCTGATATTGTAAACTCACCAATCTCTGAACCCTTGAAATTCTGTACCAAGACTTGGTTTTGTTTGTGTCTAAAACCCGGCGAATCCCGAATCGTGTAACTTGTTGTCTTTTCGGGTACTGAAACGGTGTCGGGTTGTGGGATTCGGGTCTCTATCTGGGTTTTGGTGGGTTTGCTTTTTTTGAAGGAGAATTTCTTCTTGGGTATCAATTGAGAGGTCAGATTCTCGAGACTCTGTTTCAAGTCGGAGATGGTTTTAAGGGAGGACCGGATTTCGTAGGAGGGGAGGAGGTAGGAGTTCTCGGCGACGAACTTCTCGAGGTCGGAGATGGCGGCGGAGATGTCGGGGAGGCGAGATGGGTCAGCGGAGGATTCGATTTGGGCGGCGATGGATTTCTTCGAGTCGTTGAAGCGGGAGAGGAAAGCGGAGGTGGTGGATGAGTCGGACGGGTCGGGTTTCAGAGTCTCTAACCGAGTCTGGTGGCGAGCCGAGAGGCGCTCGAGCATCAATTGGTGCTTCTCTTGTAGGGTTTGCTCTTCGTCTTCCATTTTTTCTATTTTTGGTAGAGTCAAAAAAAAAAAAAATTACTAGAGAAAAGATAGCTACTTCGTTTTGTACTTGTTGCCGGAGTAGGATCGGGTTATCTATCTACAGCTATGTTATCTGTGCTTTTTAGGTTGATAAGAGTTAAGTTGACAAGGGGTAGTGGAACTGTGGAAGAGATTCTGGGCCTACAGGGCCTGAAAGCTGAGGACTTGACCAAACCGAGGAACATGAAAGACTCAAAACAAACATGCAAAACCACATCTTGAATGGCATATATTGTCTATATCACTCCTAGAATCCTTTTATATTTTATTAATTTATTTTATTTTTTTATTGAAATATTATAATAATTCGGGGTTTGGGAAGAGGGAGAGACGAACCCACCGAGCCAAACCTCATATAATAATCAGTTTGACCGTTAACTAAAAAAAGAGTGATTACAGATTGAAAAGATAATGGTAATAAAACTATGCAGACATGCAACCGGACATTCACTAATTATAAATGTTGGTAACATTTGATTTAACACATTATTTGATTATAGGGAGGGGGTGGGTTTCAATTTCAACTACTTTTCTCCGATCCCTTAATTTGGGCCCCTATTAAGTCAATAAAATCCCTAGCCTGTAGTGGGCGTGTCTAAAAAAGCTTGGGCTTCCAGAATCGACAATAGAGCATCCCTTGGGCCACATTTCATAATCTCACACATTCGATGATTTGCATAAGATTTTGTATAATGCAGCCTCTTGGTATTGATATAATTTCACGTTTATCTATTGAATCGTAAAGTGCAAAGAGTCCATTTTCCTATTGTCGGAGTTGCAATTCGGGGAGTACTTGTAGAGTTTAATCTTGTTGGTCCCGGTAAATCCTTAACCTATAATGGTTTTAACTTTCAAAAAAAAATAAACATCATTTTTAATTTAATCTATTATTTTTTGAAATATTAAATAGGGTTTGGGGGTTGGGAGAGACTCAAAACCATAATCTTTTGGTGCAGCCGTGTAGGTGTGAGGGGCATAAGAGGGCATACCAGTAAGATTATTAAAGCTTTATGTACATGTAATAATGAATTTGATATGCAACTTCTGACCTTTTAATTTTAATATGAATTGTGTTATCATGTGTGTGACATTAAGGGGATCATATAAAAATAAAAGTACACGGACTCTCAATTCTTGAGAGTATAATAAGTAATCATTAGGACAATGTATATGGCCCGACCCTATACGGTCAAAATAGTAAGGCAATAATGTGTAACAAAATATTGTAATTTAGGTCCACTTGCCTAGGTAATTAGATAAAAATGCAAAATAATAAAATTTGAAAGAAATGGGTAAGTAGTGTGAAATTAGGAAGTTAAATATATAAGTAAATAGGATGTTTATAATTGAAGATATAGAAAAATTTAATAAAAAAAATAAACTTGGATTATTTATTTATTTATTTTTACAGTATCTATCTATCTACTAATCTAGACCCCAAGCTCGTTCATCTGCCTACGTCCTTGGATAGATTATGGATTTAATTAATCAGGGTTTCATGTTTGTTGTATCCTACGTGGAGTGAATAAGTGATGATATGATAATGATAGGATGTATACACTCAAATCTCAATGTTGTGTTGTGTGTTGGAAAGAGTAGAGTTTGGAACATGAATCATCATAGGCACTCAAAGTCTCAATGTTTGCTTTGGAGCCGTTATATATTGTTATGGGGAAGCCGATTAAATGATTTGGTTAAGTCTAGTTAAAGAGGACAAGGCGAGGTTGGATCAATGGCTCACCACACCTACATTAGATAGACTGTGGGTTCGAGTCATACCCTCTCCAATCAGGGTTGATGTATGTACCCTCATACGTTTCACTTGAGTTCAGGGGTGGAAGTGTGTAGAGGCCAGCAGGGGGCCATGGCCCCTGCAATATTTTCAAAAAAAAATTATATGTATATAAAAGTCTTTGGTAATGTTATTAAAATAAAATAAAAATTATTAATTTATACAATTGTACTTATTCAAAGAATGAATGAAAGTCTAACTGCCATGTTTTTAATTTAACAAAGCAATCACAAGTCCAAACCCAGCTTCAGTCAGATAAGCAATGTTTCTGCTCACTTCTTTTACTACTTCATGCTAAACAATTCAAAGGTTATATTTTATTTATCTTTTCCATTTCATTTATATATATATATATATATAAACATCAATTAGGTATTGTTTAATTTATTTTGATAGGAAAAATGTTGAAATTTGAAAAAACTGAGAATGAGAGAGTTCATATTTCTTCCATGACTTAGTGAAATTTTGATATTTTGTGATTATGAATTTGTGAAAAACGAATTCTTTGCTTTTTGGTATACTTCCAATTAAACTTTTTGATTGTGTTGTAAGGAATTTGATTAAATGCCGAATCTAACATGCATAGGCACACAATACATCCATAGTTAAGCCTAAACATGTTTCTATATCATGATTTAATCAAACCCTAAATACATGTTACTAACCCATGTCAATTCAAGAGAAAAGGGAGATAAGAGAAAGCGGAAGCGTACCTGAATCCATTGCCGGAGGTTGGTGGACGGGTTGTGATCTTTGTGAACCCTAAAGTGTTCTTTCTTGTTCTAGTGATGGGGATGCAGACAAGCCAAAAGGTATCGTGTAATTTGGGGACCATAACCCTAATATATAATAATCAGATTATTATAGGTTTTGCTATTTCTAATTTGGCCCCTCATCAAATTAGATATAACACTCTGATATCTACACATTAATTCCATGACAATTATACCCTTAAGCCTTAAAACTTTAAATATTAATTAGATCACTTTAATTTAGGCTTAACCAAAGATAGCGTAACACATTTAATATTTACATGTGTGGCCCCACATTATGGAATTTTCCAACAATCTCCCACTGGGCCATATATGTAACTTTACAAATATGTATGACTTTATGAGCTCCAAAATTTTGCTATCATAATTTTAGGGTATATCCGAACAATCTCGTCCATTGATTATGCTGTTATAGGATCAAAGCGGTTTTCGTCACATTTAACGTGACTAAACCCATCAATAGTCACGTACACCAACATAACCAAATGGCATAGATCAATCATGGATGCGTAGCATGGAAATTACATGCAATGTGATATATACATGTCTATTCCAACTGGTCCTATTTTATTCTTAAGTGAGATCAATACTTAACACAATGTAATAGAGTGAAATGAACCGAATACTTTATTTCTGATTAGAAAAATATCCAAATACATAACTGCATAAGTATGTCCAAAATCAAACATAAAGCAATAAAATGCAAAGTAATACAAACTCCCACTATAATGTGATATCCTCACACAAAATAACACCCATATGAGCAGTATGCTCATGAAAAACCTTGGGTGGTAATCCCTTTGTAAGCGGATCCGCTATCATGGAGTTTGTCCCAATGTGCTCTATGGATATCTGTCCACTCTGCACACTCTCCTTCACAACTAGGAACTTAATGTCAATATGCTTTGACCTAGATGAGCTTCTGTTGTTGTTGGAATATAGCACTGCTGACTTATTGTCACAATATAGTTTGAGGAGTCTTTCAATACCCTCCAGAATGTGCAGCCCAATGACAAGATTTTGTAGCCATAACCCATGATTGGATGCATCATAGCATGCTACAAACTCTGCTGCCATGGTGGAAGAAGCTACGAGTGTTTGTTTGGCACTCCTCTAAAAAATAGCTTTACCAGCCAACAGATATATGTAGCCTGATGTGGATCTCCTACTATCTTGACATCCAGCATAATCAGAGTCAGAATACCCTATGATCTCCAACTGATCCGATCTCCTATATGTAAGCATGTGATCTTTTGTTCTCTGCAAATACCTCATAACCCGCTTGGCTGCTTTCCAATGATCCATCCCAGAGTTACTTAAATATCAGCCTAACATACCAACAATGTACGTAATATCCGGACGCGTACACACATGTGCATACATTAGACTCCCTAAAGCTTATGCATAGGGAATCTTCTGCATTTCCTTAACTTCAAGGTTATTTTTAGGGCACCGATTGAGACTGAACTTGTCTCCCTAGCGACAGGGGTGTCACTTGGTTTGCTGTCCTGCATACCAAACATTTTGAGCACTTTATCGATATAGCTCCTTTGTGATAATCCAAGAATACCTCGAGAGCGATCTCGTTGTATTTGGATCCCTAATACAAAGGAGGCATCACCAAGATCTTTCATCTCAAAATTCTTTGATAGAAATCTCTTGGTTTCATGCAACATGCCTATATCATTTGTGGCAAGTAGTATGTCATCGACATATAAAACTAGGAATATGTGCTTACTCCCACTGAATTTGTGATACACACAATTATCAACAGCGTTTATCTCAAAACCAAACGAGATAATCACTTGATGAAACTTGTGGTACCACTGACGGAAAGCTTGCTTGAGTCTATAGATGAACTTTGTTAATTTACAAACCATATTCTTTGGGTCTCCTGACTTAAAGTTTTCTGGCTGCACCATATAAATTGTTTCGTCAATGTCACCATTGAGAAAAGCTGTCTTGACATCCATCTGATGAAACTCAATGTCAAAATGTGCAACAAGTGCCATGATTGTCCTAAAAGAGTCCTTGTTGAAACCGGAGAGAAAGTCTCTTTAAAGTCAATCCCTTCCTTTTGGGTAAAGCCTTTAGCTACAAGACGAGCCTTATACCTCTTCACATTACCTTTCGAATCCCTTTTGGTTTTAAAAATTCATTTACAACCAATGGGCTTCGCACCTTCTAGTAATGGGACAAGTTCCCAAACCTTATTGTCTTGCATAGACTTATACTTCTCATTCATGGTAAATCAATCCACTTTTGAGAGTTAGAACCCTGTATGGCTTGATGGAAGTTGATTAGATCATCTTCCACCATTCTAATGTCTTCCTCATGTTCCTGGAGAAATATAAAAAAATCGTTCGAAATATCATTTCTCCTTTCTCTAGTGGATTGCCTTAATGACACTGGTTCTTGAGGTTGTTGAGTTTGTTCCTTAGGAACAATTACCTCATCTTGAATGGGGGGTTGATCAACATTATCTGGTTGAAGATCCGGATTTACTTCTTAATCAATGACAGGTATATAAACCTACACATTGTCAAAAACGATAGTGGGAATCGAAACCGATTCCTCCTCAAAGACAATGTCTCTAACCTTATTTCTTCCCTCAAACTTAACATCCTCAAAAAATGTTGCAGTTCCCATCTCAAAAAATTGACCTAAGTATGAGATCATAAAACTTATAGCCCCTATATTGCTCAGAGTAGCTAATGAAGTAACTGCTCACAGTTTTGGAGTCCAATTTCTTTTCATGTAGCCTGTAAGGCCTTGCCACAGTTGGACATCCCTAAATGTGAAAATGCTTTAGACTAGGCTCTCTACTTGTCCAAAGCTCATAATCATAAGGTGTTTTTTGCAGCTTCTTTAGTTGGCACTCGATTTAGAATACAAGTTGTTGTTTTGAGCGCTTAATTATTCTTCCTCTTTTTGCCCTTGTCCTTATAGGTGCTAGCCAAATGAGTACTTTCAGTTTTGTCTTGCTTCTATCTCTCTTCCTCTTGCAAGTAGCAAGAAATGAGCTCAGTAAGAGTTCATTTCTCCTTTTGACAGTTGTAACCGACCTTAAATTGACTGTATTGTGCAGGAAGTGATACTAATACCAAATGCACGAGCAAGTCGTCAGACAGCTCGAGCTTCAATGCTTTAAGCTTAAGCTTAGAAGCAATATGAGACATTTCCATAATGTACTCCTTCATGTTCCCATTGCCTTTGTACTTCATAGAAATCAAGCTTTGCAAAAACGTGCTTGTTTCTGCCTTATCGTTTTTTCACAAAACGCTTTTCAATTTCGGCTAGGAACTCTTTGGATTTGGTTATCTTTTCAAATACCGCACCTTTAAATGCCTCCGGAATGCCACGCTTGATGATTATAAGACTCATGTGATTTGAGCGATCCCACTTCTCAAAGTTCTTCCTGTCATCAAGAGAACTTGCATCCGTAAGAGAAGTAGGCTGCTCAATCCAAAGTGCAAGGTCCAAATCCATGCAGTCGAGAACAATAAGTATGTTCTCCTTCTAATCCTTAAAGTTGGTCCCATTCAGCATGGGTATATAGTTGATATTAGCAGATATATTATAAACACTAGCCTTAAAGAGAACAAAACAAACAAACAAACATGCTCACATTAATAACCAAATACAGTAATCAACAAATTCAAATAATTGTAAGTCCTATCTCAAGATACCTAGCACAACATTAATATCAAGTCTTTGGACAATAATATTAATTGTAAGTGGTACTCTTGTTGCAATGATCAAACATTGACAATAATTTATATAAAATAATAAATCTATCTTTGGATCGACTTATTATTCATATGTAAAACCTTATAATTGTCACATGTTTACCACCACAGGTGTGTGTGCAATTCGGCCAAGGCCAAGTATTAACCTTCCTTTGGGCCGGCTAATACCCGCATGAATTTACACACACAATATTAACCGTAAATGGTACTATTGTTGTAGTGATCAACCATTGACAATAATTCATGTTAAATAATAAATCTATCTTTGGATCGACTTATTATTCATATGTAAAACCTTATAATTTCAAATCGGCCCCTGATTTTGCAAAATTACAGAAAGGCCCCTCAGTTTGTATTTATTGAAACTCTGATACCACTTGTAAGGAATTTGATTAAATACCGAATCTAACATGTATAGGCACACAATACATCCATAGTTAAACCTAAACATGTTTCTATATCATGATTTAATCAAACCCTAAATACATGTTACTAACCCATGTCAATTCAAGAGAAAAAGGAGATAAGAGAAAGCGGAAGCATACCTAAATCCATTGCCGGAGGTTGGTGGACGGGTTGTGATCTTTGTGAACCCTAAAGTGTTCTCTCTTGTTCTAGTGATGGGGATGCAGACAAGCCAAGAGGTATCGTGTAATTTAAGGATCATAACCCTAATATACAATAATCAGATTATTATAGGTTTTGCTATTTCTAATTTGGCCCCTCATCAAATTAGATACATCACTTTGGTATCTACACATTAATTCCATGACAATTATACCCTTAAGCCTTAAAACTTTAAATCTTAATTAGATCACTTTAATTTAGGCTTAACCAAAGATAGCGTAACACATGTGTGGCCCCACATGATGGAATTTTCCAACATGTGTTACTTGATTTTGTTATTGAAATTTCATTTTATTAAAGCCTTTCAATTTTATATGTTGATTACGTTATTGACAAATAAAGTGCGCATATCAGTGAAAATCCATTTTCTTTTTATGGTTCTAAATGATTTTTTGGTCTTATTAAACTCAACATTCTTTCAATGATAGTGTATGATTTTTGTATCTAAAATGTGTGTAAATTTTACAGATTATTGTATTTTTTTTGTTTTTGTTTTTATAGTGTTTTATGAGGTGTTAATTGTATTTTACATTGTTATTTCCTCTAATTGAATTGAAAATTTATATAAGCATATCAAATGGTTTTCAGGTTTGTGCTTCATAATAATCCCGACTCTTGAAAATCATATTCAACACTATGATTAAGCAACTTAAAACTATTGATTCTTTCTTTAAATGAAATACGTAAAAGAAATTATTAATTTGATTGTTTGTGTTATCATTATGTATACCGTAAAATTTTGTTAGATACACTTTGGTCCCCCAACTTCGAACCTTTAGTTCCGCCCTTGCTTGAGATGGTAATTGTATCCATCCGAAAAACCAGAGGCGCACCACTATGTCCATATGCACAGCCCACCGGAATTATCCTCTCACCTACCACTTTTAATTTCACCAAAATTTATATTCTTTGGTCTGTATTCTGTACAATGTACAAAAAAACAAACCTGTTCAATTAACCCAGCAGAGGAAGAGCAGAGACTATAAGGGGACCAACATGGGCCGAGATATCTTATGTTATTACCATTATACCCTTCCTTTCTGTTAGACTGCACTGTTACATACAGCCCACGTTAGACAGTATTACAAAAATGCATCTATTGACTATTGTATTGATTTAAACAATAAATGTAATAAATATTTTTGAAGTGATTACGTGTACAATGTATTTGGTCTATTAATAGACCAATAGTATGGTATCCATGTTCTCCCATTACGAATCAAACCATTCATCGTTTTGTCTTGGGAAACTGATAATCTTTTTAAATATTTTTTATAAATAATTTGTTTTTATTGAAAATTTGAAACTATTCACCAGATATTTATGAAATCCAATAATTATAATTATTTTTTATTTAATCGATAATGGGTAATTACTGAGTGGGATCATGTGCATGCAATCTGCCTCTAAAATCATAAAATTATTAAAAATAAGGTGACAAAATAACACGTGGCAGGATAATACCGACAGGTCAGAGGACTGCACGAGTCACCATCACGTGCACTGCATGAGGGGAGGTCTTATTTGACTGCATCATTACAATTTAGTGAATTTACAACTTACAAGGATACAAGTGGATCAAAATAACAGAGTTTCTCAATATTTTAATATAAATTAAAAAATAATAAGTGCTGACTCAAATATATTTACTTTTGGAGAAAATCTTACATGGAACTGCTAAGTGGTGAGACCGTTAGACCTTCCAATGAGATTACGCCATTTATCTTGAAAACATAAAAATAAATTATAAAATTATAATTTAGTGCAATCTCATTGGATGGTCTCACGATCTCACCACATGGCAGTCTCATGTAAGATTTTCTCTTAACCTTGACCCGACCGCCTTGCACGTCCCTTGCACCACCACTTATTTTAAATCATCGATTTAATTAATTATTTCATAATTCTCTATCAACAATTAATTATTATACAAAATCACTTCAATCTTTGTGTTTCATTTTTGTCCTTTACATTTTTCTCTTTCATCAGATTTTCCTTTTTATTTGTTATTTATTATATTCTCAATATCTTTTTTTTCTTTTTTGAAATGATATCTTGTTTTTAGTTTATGGATTAATAGAAAGAGTCAAAGAGAGTATCAATAAGTTGATTGTCCACAGTAATCTCACATCGAAAATTTATAATTATATACATAAAAATCCTCTATTGCCAATAATATATACATTATATATAAACTCTACAAATTAATAATCTATTTTATGTGCACATTACCTCTTAGCACATGTGGTTGAGCAACTCTCTTCTATGTTGGTGGTCAGAGGTTCGAATCTCACAATACTTCTATTTTAGAAGCATGTATAGGGAGTTTTCTCCTATTTGTGGACAAATAATAATAATAAATTTTGACAGATCCACACTTCTTCTAGTCATTTGAAAATTAATAATTTATTAATATATATGATTGAATATTATATATATTTTTTGAAATGTGAATTTATTGTTTTTTCCCCTTAAAATTCAAGTCTAGTTTTTTTTTTTTTTTTTTTTTTCTGATGCACACACAATTGTTCTTAACAATCAAAATTCAAGTCTAGTTCAATTTCATCTCCAATTTCTCTTAATCAATGGTGGATTTGGGTCTAGCTCGGCTATAGCCCAGCCGAGCTTTATATATATATTCCAAAATATTTTAATAAAAACAGACCCATTCTACTTAACTCTTTAACCGACCCATTAAACACATATCCATCTTTGTAAGAATTACAAATTTAAAATGCCCTTTTTTTTTTTTTTTTTAAATGTAATTTCTTTTGGATAATTGGATATTTGGATCCATATAAGGATTAAAATTTATATAAGGTCTCATTTAGGGGCTGTTTATTTTTTTCACTATAAGACTTATTGCCTCTTAAATCTTAAATTAAGATAAATCAGTTTGTTTGTTTTTTCAACTTATATCTTATTTTAAGATATATATGTCTTTTAGAAAAAGTAAATTTTTTTGACTTTTATCTTATTCAAAAAGTGATATGGTAGAGTTTTTTTAATAAATTTCCACAAATGTCCTATAACAATTCATATATTTATAATTTTATCCACACGTAATAAAATCCTAAAAATCAAATTTCCAAAAATTTTCAATTTTGAAGAAACCCTAACACAGCCTAATCAATTTTATATTTATAATAAGTCATCCAAAATGAAAAAACAAACATATCATAGTATCTTAATTTATAAGACTTATCCATATGTCTAATAAATTAAGGTCTTATAAGACTTTAGATAAAAAAAAACAAACGGCCCCTTAGTCTTTAAAGATATTTAAATAATGAGATGAAAAGATTATGACAGTAGACTCTTGAATTTGTTTTATAAGGTTCCATTTGTCAATTTTTTCAACTACGCATGCATTTTATTAGAACTATTTATCCCGATTATTTTAAATTTGAAGGCATCAGATAAATAGATAAAATATAAGAAATTCAAGAAAAACAAGTTTTAGTGCTTGAAAAATTCTCAAATTTTATTCATAAATAGATTTCGATGAAATTATTATCCACAAAAAAACCTAGATCAAAATTCATTCAATCGATTTGATTTCATGGTGGTTTTTACCGAAATTAAAATAAGGGATCCCTTTTGAGAGACTCACTCTCTATATTCAATATCAATCATATGAAATTATATGAGTTGAAAAGGAAGAGAAGAAAGAATTCGTACAGAGGAAAGGAATATTTAGATGTCACACAAGCAAAGTCTTAAAATGTAGTTTGCATAATATGCAGTCTTGGATTAAAGGTTAACCTTTTTTGGATTGTAATTTGTAAGCTTGTCAGTAGTATCATGTATGATATAATTAATTAGACCAAATCCAATTAGTGACAAACAAAATTTTATCTTTCTAGATTACAAAATTATACTAATAATGATAAATAGTCAAAACACAGGAACAACATTTGATTTTGTTAGGACTAGTTGTGGGGTTAGTGGGGGATAAAAATCATGAACCCCACAACAATCTTAATGATCTCTTCCATGTGATAAAGAATAACACACAGTTGTAACCTAATCATATATCATCAAATCTATCAATTTCAAGTTACAAATTACAATTCAAACTAATTATGACTATTTTTTTTTTTTTTTTTAATTAGGCCAAAAACCAACCATAAACCCTAGTGATTAGTATTTTGTAGTAGTAGTGTGTATTATAATAATCAGTTGCATGTCCCTTTCGGTCTTTCTTGGCATGGTGATAAGTTTGCCTACTTTCAAGGAGATAAAAATTATTTTGTAGTTAGAATCGAGAATGAAAATCAACAGGAATCGGAGAATTAAAAAAGAGAACAAACTTAATTTTTGAATTGTGTATGAGATTCATGTAATTTAATTTGTAATCGATTTGAATGAAAACCCGTAATGATAATAAAGAATTAAGTTTCATTTTCTTCGGTAAAACTCCCAATTAGTAAAAGCACTTGATATATTCTCATGACATGAATAATAAAGATAGTAGCACATCATTTTTATTATTTATTTTTGACATAAGCATATCAATTCTTAGTTAAGTTGATTGTACATCTCACTTACCATTTCAATAAAAAGAATTAAAGTTCAATCTACTCGTAAAAATACAATTATCGATGGTTTTCTTCTTAGCTTCTTATTTGTAAGACTACGGATCTCGACCCGTTCAATGCATGCCATCTCAAAACATTTTCGGTTATTATTACTTTGTTTTTGACTGTTAGGTCTTCCCTTATTTATTTGTTATTTTTGGACACATTCCCTTATTTATATTTGGTGTTAAGTTTTAACATGTTTATTTTTTTTCTTCTTCTTCTTTTATTTGAGATAGATAATCCAATCAATAAGCATATAACCGTAATTTGCATTCAATTAGTATATGAATGAATTAACAATCAACTTTATTTCATGATATTTAATTTATATTAAAAGACGTTATCTACAATTGAAAATTGAATCCTTATAATACTATCTTCTAAACTAAGTTTTCTCTTTTCTTATTCATTGTCAATATCCTTACAACCTATTATCTGTTAACATTTAATATGGAAGGTAATTATTGGTTTTGTATTTGAATCTCACAATTTACTTAACAAAAATTAGTTACTTGTTAATGCGAAATTGCGAATGTCTAATTGTTATTAGTCATAAATATTACTTTTCTGACGTTTTTAAAAGTAAGGCGGTTTTAGGAGAATTTACATTTTAGTATGATTTATTTTATAAGTTGTGGGTTGGAGTTATGTTCCCTCCCTAAACCTTGAATTATTGAAATATTTTTATATTTTTTAAAAGTTACACTAGGATTACTTTATTATAAACGGTGGTTGTGAGGGGTTCGAGTCCCACAATCCACATTTTATAAGCATATGTGGGGAGTTTCTCCCGGTTTGCGTGAGTAGTTATCCGGATCGCATATGTATTGTTTGATTTTGGTAGGTCCCCTCAATTCTATTATAATATTTGTAATTTGTAATACTTCAAATATATATATATATATATATATATACAGTCTTTCTATTATCAGTTCGAACTGACAAAAGTTATATCAGTTCCTTGTATGTGGGCCACTGGATTTAAATACTTTGACTGACAAGTGCATACAGCCAAGTCAAAGTATTTAAATCCAGTGGCCCACATACAAGGAACTGATATAACATTTGTCAGTTCGAACTGATAATAGAATTTCTGTATATATATATATATATATATATATATATATATATATACAGTCCTGATCTGGTCAGTGCGTCCTGATCTGGTCAGTGCATCCTGATATAACTTTATCAGGATATTGAATGTGAGCTATTAGTTTTGATAAGTGCATCTTGAGTCAAAGTATGCAAAACAAATGACTCACATTCAATATCCTCACGAAGTTATATCAAGATGCACTGACTTGAAAATTTATATATATATAGTAGATCAATTTTTCTATTATCAGTTCGAAATGACAAAAGATATATCAGTTCCTTATATGTGGGCTATTGGATTTAAATACTTTGACTTGACTGCATGCACTTGTCAAAGCATCTTTTAAATCCAATCGCCCACATGCAAGGAACTGATATATCTTTTGTCAGTTCGTCAGTTCGAACTGATAATAGAAAAACTGTATAGCAGATTTGATATCTCTTTGAGGATTTTAGAGCAACATTCTTCCAACTGTGATTAGGAAACGATGACACTGTATGACCATGGGCGGATGGAGGAGGGCTAGTGGGGGACATGGCCCCCGCCACCTTTTTTTTTTTTTTTTTGGTAAATTCATTTGCAAGAATTACAAACTTGTTAATAAATTTTAAACCCTTTTCCCTTTGCCCCCTATATATATATATATATATTGCTTTTGTATAATGACCCCCCCAAACTTGAATTTCTGGCTCCGCTTCTGAGCATTATGGTCCATGTATGTGTATCTATTGATTGCTATGTCAATGTTCTTCTAAGTGTGCCTTAGTTTTGACAAAGTGATCATTCTTATGTTCGTTATACCCTATTGCATCAATTAGTATCAGATCAAGGTTACAATAAGCCTTTTGATGGCGCGTAGTGAGACTGCGGGCAAACATTATTCTGACGACAAAAAGTGAGGGCAATAACAGTTATAGTTGTTAGAGCCGCCATATGTGAGATTCGTCCTCAATTGAAAGGAGTACGGACATTGCAGATACCAGTAACGGAAATATGGTGATTGGGGGTGATGTCTAATGGCAATAAGGTAGCTGATTAAGGGCAAAAAGGGGTAGATGAAATTACTCATGGTCTATCGTTAGTGATACATGATCTTGAACTAGCGCTTCAAGTGGAAAATCTACCAAAGGTAGATGACAAAGCTCTGAGCAAACCACAAAGAGACAAAGATTACAAGAATTCTAGGTACCATTGAATGTCGATATATCCATAGTATTCTTGTAATCTTTGTCTTTTTTTGGTCTCCTTAGACTTTTATCTTCTAAGTAGATTTTACACTTGAAGTGTTGGTTCGAGATCCAGTACCCTTTACGCCTTTTGATTAGATACCCCTGTTTCCATTAGCCTACATCACCTCTAATCACTAGAGAATTTTCGTTAGTTGTATCTACAACATTCGTACGCTATTCAATTGAGGGCGAATCTCGTCCATGGCGTCAATAACAACCTCGACTACTATTACCTTCACTCTTTGATCTTTGTCGGAAGAATGGTTGTCCCATTCTCACCGCACACCACGAAAAGGCTTGCTGTAACCTTTAAGTTACGATAATTTGAAATAATAACTCTAGTTATAATAATTTAATCATAATACGATTCAAATACGAACTTTATTAAAAATAAAAACAAACTAAACCATCTTTTTTTTTTAAAGATAGAAACAATCAAAATAAGACAAGATAAAATAGGAATCAATTCCCAAAACAAAAAATGGAAAAAAAATCATTGTAAAAAAGAAAATTTCTTAAGTTGTCTAGGTCAAAATCTAATTACATTAATAATTAAAATACTGTAGGTGAAAGTTTTTATTATAAAAAGAAGTAAAAAAGTAAAAAAAAAAAAAAAAAAATCTGTCCCTGTCGTTATTTGCTTCCATTTAAAAAAATCTTTCAAAGGCATTGGTGAGTGGTGACGGCAACAATCAAAAAGGAGAACAAATCTTCCAAGAAAAAGTCTTAGCAGATTATATGCTTAAACTAATTAAACAATAAACATAAGACACTCACATGGAGTGGGGTTTATATAACACTTTCCCAAAACCCTATACATAAAACAATTCACTTTACTCCCTACTTTAATCAATTGGATTGATATTTGATAGATGGATCATACTGGTTTAAATTTTAATATTTCCTTTCTTTATCTGCTTTAAATAATTTTATCATCTATTTGTAGTAAATTTATTAGAAATGGAATTATTTATTTATTTATTTATTTTTATGTTTTAGAACTCTTGGCCACGTTGCCACCTGATCATCAACCTTCTTTAAATCAGATCCAGTCCTTCGCCAAGGCTCAACTTCCGGTCTACTTAGCTCAGATCAACAGACAAGACTGTCGTCACACTGTCAACAACCTGTCCAGACCATTTCTTGACCCGTTCATAATGCCACATTTCTACTATTTTTCTCCTCACCTCCTTTGGTTCCTCTGGTGTTTATCAGTTCTACATCATCATGCCATCGTCTTCCCACTTCAGGCTCTATATGGTCATCTCCATGATCCTTCTCAACGGAACTCTCTGTTATGGGTTTTCCTCCAATGGTTCACGTCCTTGACCAACTGGAAGAACGAACTCACTGAGCTCATGGGCAAATATAACATTTGGAAGCTTGATTATGAATCAGCTGCCTCTGTATGCTGCATATGAATCTTCAATAGGCCCTACAGGTACAATCCCCATAAAACAATAATAATAATAATAAGAGTAATTGGCACAAATCCCCCCCAGACTATACCAGTTTTTGCATGTTGCCCCCTAAACTATTTTATTAGGCACTAAACCCCCTGATCTATCACTTATTGGCAGACCAAGACTAAAGATGCTCCCTCAGGCGGGAAAAAACCTAAAGGATTGCCAATAAGTGATAGTTCATGGGGTTTAGTGCCTAATAAAATAGTTTAGGGGGCAATATGCAAAAACTGGTATAGTCTGGGGGGGATTTGTGCCAATTACTCTAATAATAATAATAAAAAGATATATTTGAAAAAGTATCTCTCAATGAGCTTTAAACTCTTAACCTTTATCCAATTTAAAATAGACAATCTAAAAAATCTAACCTAACAACCCTAGAAAACTTAATTAGACGTTCAGACTTTTTAAGGCGGTAGAAAGCTCAATTAGATACGTACAGAATATAATTCAAAAACGTCCAAATATGTCATTTAAAGCAAAATCAATCACAAGAGATTCCATCTCCACCGTCGATCCTTCCTGAAAAAAAAAATCAAACCAATCAGTCAATTTCACCTGGTCCCACCGAACCGAAAACGTAGTAATTGAAATCCACATTCCTCTCGGTCACACCTACTATACATTTTTGCAGTACAGGACACAGTACAAATTCACAAAAAGAGAGAAGAAAAGAAATTCCTCAAAGGAAGGGCATTTTCGTAAATAATGGTTAGGGTAGTTTAGGTATTTAATGAGGAAAGCAAAAACCTCCCATTCGCTGACACAACCTGAATAACAGGTGACTCCGCCACGTCTTGATCCAATCTATTATCTCCACGTCACCGTCTGTAATCAGACGGCCCAGACTCCCTCAGCTCACCGCTCCCTAAATCCAGCGGCTAGTGTGTCGTATTCTAGAGTCTTCGATTACAAAAAAAATTCACAGGAGAAATAGAGAAATTGAGAAATTGAGTTTTTGGTCTAACCAGGGTTAGTTCTTAACCCGACTTCACGCGCTCAGATAAAGTTCCTCTTGCGACTTGCGACTTGCGAGAGAGATAAAGATAGAGATAGAGAGAGAGAGAGACTGAGACTCTGAGAAACAGAGAACGAAGAAGGTTTTTATGTACACGAGTGGCTCGCGACAAGAAATCACTGAGGAATCGTAACGATTCTTTGCCGCTTATTATGAACCTTCTCTGATTCGTTTTCTTTGTGTGAGTCGGCTCGGTTTTCAAACGGCGTGGCACGTTTTTTTGGTGCAGCTGGAGATTATCTGGTCCGTTCAGATCTCGTGACCTGGTGAGTTTTGGTCGATGTTCAATGTCGATTTTAAGTTGGATTCGATTAAGATCGTTGGAATTTAGAGTGTTTTAGGTTCAGTGTACAGATTTATTGTGAAATTAATTTAGTGATGATTATTCAGCTTTTTTTTTTTCTTTGATTGTAGTTGGAAGTTTTTTGAATTAGTGTTAATAATGCATTAATTCTGAAAAATGTTCATTAGATGGGTTCTGTGTCTCTTATGTTCTTTGAATATCGAAGAATGCATTAATATTCTCTGCTTTCAGTTAGTCTTTCACGTTTAATTATTATTCACACGGCTATGAGTTTTTCTCATTTTTGTTCCTTTTTGAGTTTCACTTTATTAGGAAAGGAATCAATGGATTTATTAATTTTAGCTCACCAATAAGTAACTGCTGTTTTGTTCTATAACCCATTTGCATCGTCTTGTTATTTATATTACAACAGATTAGTTTTCATAGGTTCTGATATCGGTTATTCAGTGGTTGTGTCCATTTTTTGATTCAATTGTTTCTCTATTTCAGATTCTGTTCACTCCTGATTACGAGAATGGCTTGGTTAATGTAGCATCTGCTTCTTTGTTTCAAATCTTGTGGAATTCTTTTGCCTTTTTGAGTTGTGGGTTGGTATTCGATTTTCAATTGATGATTGTTTTGGGTTCATTCTTTTCGCTGAATACATATCTATCCGGTTCGGGTTTGGAGCTCGGTGTCTTTTTGGGAGGGAAGAATCTCTCTTCCGCCGCAGCCTTTGTTCCTCTTTCCATTTCATGTCTCGTAAATTAGACAGCCCAGTTCAAACCCAAATGGCAGTGGCAATCTTTAAAACCCCGCTTAGCGGGGAATACCATGGGAACCAGAGAATGGAAGGAAGACAACCTGCTGGGCGAAGAAGGGTCTTTGTTCAAACGGAGAGTGGTTGTGTGTTGGGGATGGAGTTAGATCGCAGTGACAATGCTCACACTGTGAAAAGAAGGTTGCAGCTCGCTCTGAACGTGTCTACTGAGGAGAGCTCACTGACTTTTGGGGATATGGTGTTAAATAATGATCTTAGTGCGGTTAGAAATGATTCTCCACTTCTTTTGACGCGGAACTGTATGCATAGGAGTTCGTCCACTCCTTGCCTGTCACCTAGGGGGAATGATCTCCAGCAAAGAGATAAGAGTGGTCCCATTGAGATATTGGGGCAGTCTGATTGCTTTGATAGTACCAGGAAATTGGTGAAGGACATTGTCAAGGCAATAAAGATGGGTATTGATCCAGTTCTTGTTCACGGTGGGCTTGGAGGTGCATACTATTTTAGGAACAGCAGACGTGAGAATGTTGCAATTGTGAAACCCACAGATGAAGAACCTTTCGCACCCAACAACCCAAAAGGGTTTGTTGGTAAAGCTCTTGGGCAACCAGGGTTGAAACGTTCTGTGCGGGTTGGGGAAACGGGTATCAGAGAGGTTGCTGCTTACCTCCTCGACTACGATCACTTTGCCAATGTGCCCCCCACTGCCTTGGTGAAGATCACTCACTCAATCTTCAATGTCAATGATGGGGTGAATGGGAACAAGTCGCAGAAGAAGAACCTGGTGAGCAAGATTGCTTCTTTCCAGCAGTTCATAAAGCATAACTTTGATGCAAGTGACTATGGGACTTCAAGCTTCCCTGTTTCTGGCGTGCATCGTATAGGGATATTAGATGTTAGGATTCTTAACACAGATAGACATGCGGGAAACCTTTTAGTAAGGAAGCTTGATGGTATTGGGAACTTTGGTCAAGTGGAGCTCATTCCTATTGATCATGGCCTATGCCTACCAGAAACTTTGGAGGATCCGTACTTTGAGTGGATTCATTGGCCCCAAGCTTCAATTCCATTTTCAGAAGATGAACTGGAGTACATTAGGGAACTTGATCCAATTCGTGACTGTGAAATGCTTCGAAGGGAGCTCCCCATGATTCGAGAGGCTTGTCTTCATGTCTTGGTCCTCTGCACAATTTTCCTCAAGGAAGCTGCTGCAGCTGGTCTCTGTATTGCTGAAATTGGTGAGATGATGAGTAGGGAATTTCGTGCCGGTGAGGAGGAACCCAGTGAACTTGAGGTTATATGTATTGAAGCGAGGAGGTTGGTAGAGGAGAGGGAGGTGTTTTCACCCAAAGCTGATCTTGGAGATGATTTGTTTCAATTTGATATAGACTGTGAGGATGCAGAATCATATTTTACACCTAAGACGGCAGCAGATGATTATGCATTCAAAGCCCCGTTTCATTTGGGAATTGGGTTTGGAAATGGTCGTTATCCACTGTCAAAGCTGGAGGAAAGCATTGATGAGTTAGAGGAAAGTGAAGGAGAAGAAGAGCAAGAAGAACCTGCAATTCTACCAGCTCCTGAGAGAATCCCATCCCTTTCAAAGCTTTCAATGTCACTGAAGAACATTAGTTTGGGTGACAAGAATCAGAAAAGTCAGAAATTCCCAGGTACAAAGCCAGATGGATGTCTTTCTAATACGTCTTCTGGGCATAGGAGTGCAAACGAGCAGCTTCCTGCAAGCGTGAGTTTTGTGGAGCTGGCTGACTTGAGTGAGGAGGAATGGACACTGTTTTTGGAGAAGTTCCAGGACCTACTCTACCCAGCATTTGCGAAACGGAAGTCAGTGACCGTCGGTCAGAGGCAGAGACAGAGGCTTGGCACTTCGTGCCAGTTTTGACTTTTGAGGTTTGAGATAGTCGCAGCAGCGGGTATCGTATCTCGGAGAGAGTGAGTGTACTTACTTACTACTTAGTATGAAGAATAAGACTTGTAGGTTTGTGGGAGTTCGAAAGGATTGTTAGGATAGGTTTGGTGAATGGGTTTTCTCCTCTGAAGGTGTTTGTAGTTGGTAGTAACAGTAGGAGTTAACTGCTGTAAATATTCTTGGCATCAGCCGAGTAAGTGGAGAGCCAAGTAGAATTGTTTGTTTTTGAATTATTTTTTTTATCCTTTGGTTCACTTGTTTGATAAATAATATGTAGATTGCCATCCTTAATAACAATGATATGTAAATATTGATCCTTTTGTTTCTTTTTTTGCTACTGAGTTGTTACTTATTTGTAAGAGAGTTTATGTCAGCAACAAACTTGAGCTTTTTTGCTTTAAGTCTTTCCATGTGTTCATATTTTAGTTGATGTGTTGTGTCACCTATTACTTTGTGTTGAAGATATGAGATGGGTAAGTCTGTCCTATTGCCATTTTATAACTGCATCTGCCTGTTGCAATTTAAACAAGTGATGATGTCTGCAGAAGAATCAGAGCCCACAGAACATAAAAGATGGGTTTCTTTCTTGTAAACTAGTTGAATACAATAAAAAAGAGTATCGTTGGCTTTCGGCTGTCATGACTATTTGTAATGTTTGAAAAAATGAAAATATCTGGTTGCCATCCACAGGTTTATTTGGTTAACTAAACTAAATTGTTATTTATATTTTATTCTGCTGCCGTCGTCTCAAGTCTCAATTATTTTACAATCTTTTAATTTTATATTGAAGTTGAAAAAGACACAAGTCTTTTTTATTTCATTTCATGAGTTGTACAAAGAGGAAGAAATATAGTCTCCCTTGCTGACATAGAAACCAAGAAAAGATTGATATGAACATCACATATGGACCTGGTCAGCCCCTTTGTACAGTACACAACACTTTGTTTCTTTCTGCATAACATTTGGAGGCTTCTTCTTCTTCTTCATCTTCTCCTTCTCCTTGTTAATAATGATTAGGGTGGCATCCATGGAGTTTGTGATGTGTCAATGTCAAGTCACATTCACGTGTATTATCCAAAGTTATCTTGAAAGATGAGGATAAACACTCATGTTTGGTGCTGGTCTTCATCTATAAGTCATTATTATTATTATTGACTAGCAATATAACAATATAAATATATATAATTTGTTTAAGAAATTAACCACACTACGTGGCACTCAGCTTTCTATGTACTTTAAAAACTTTTTGTACCCACTTGTCTTCAAAGTGGGGCACAGGTGGGATTGCAGTTGAAGATAAAATGATGGAAACCAAGCTTGAAGGCTTTAAGCAAAACAAAACAATTATGACATTTTTGATCTTCAAAGGCTTATAAAGACATCTAACCCATGTGGAAAATTAAGCTTCGTTTGTGAGAATTCTGTATTTGGAAAGGAAATTAAATTGTTTATGGATCAAAAAACTTTGGTTTTAGGGTGACCCTTTCTTCTGTCTCTGTCATCCGAAGAATAATCTTTATCTTATGAGTTAGGAGATACACTTTTGAGTTTTGAAAAAATCGTTCCACCGAAAAAAGAAAGGAATAAAAGAACAAAAAAAGAAAAAAACAAAAAGGTCAACATTTTGTATTTGTTTTTAGGTTTTCAAAAATATTGTATATTTTGTTCATATTCAGAATTATCAAGCTATATATACAATAATTGAATTGCTCCAAAATAGACTAAAATACTAAATTCTCAAAACTATTGACAGAAACTGAAACACAAGTCCTAAACAAACAAACTTTGCTGCAAATGAAAAATTCATTTTTAAAGATAACGGTTAGTTTTACAAAAACTGCTTGCCATGTTTCATGTATGGAGCGACTAAGAGCATCTCCAAGAAATTCCTTAATCAAGCCCCTTAACTTAGAGGGGTGTATTCAATTAGGATTCTTGAGGACATTTAAAGACATTATAAATCCTGGTGTATTCAATTTGGACATTTAAAGACTTTAAAAGAGTCCATATGAATCCAGTGGTATTCAATTAGGATTTCTATGGACTTTTAAAGAATCCTTCTAAATCCAGGTGTATTGAATTGGGACTTTAAAAATGTCTACAAGAATCAAGGTGTATTCAATTAGGACTAGATTTTAAAGGATTTTCTTAGGTCATGGATTTTGATGGATTTTGGTGGACTTGATGGTGAGAGATATAAATATCAAATGTCATAACATGTCCAGCCTTCTCCCCAAAGATTTTGGTAGATTTTGCTCTCCCTCTCTCTCTCAAAACAGAAACGAAAAACACTAATATGTAAAAATTAAAAAAATCGGTGCATGTGAGAATAATAAGCTTCCATCCCCAGCATGTTCTTTGAATTAAAAAGGAAAAAAAAATCGAGTTCAAAAAGAAAACAAGCCACATACAATAATGGAATATGTTGCAGTCACATAATTATATATATATATATATATTTTGAACAAACAAGTGTAAACACGTTTGTTTGTTTGTTTGTTTTTTTTTTTGAAAAGGTAAACTTTTATTTATTAACCAAGGAAGAGGTTACAAGCGCAAAACAACCAAAACCCAACATTTGCAAACACAACCCAAGCAGACACAAAACAACCCACCCCAACCCAAACACGTTCGTTATTGTCCAATTTAAGAAATATAATCAGAGTAGTATACAAAATCAAATTATTAACTATCTCTAGTAATTGCTATAACCAAAAAATAAAAATAAAAAAATGTTTTAAAATGTTTTTAAATGCTTTAGTCCAAGATATCAAAATTTCGTACACAATATCATACACCAAAATTGCCACCTTAAAAGTTAAAAAAACATCTAGGAACTATGGTAAGTAATCTTCCTATCGTACATTTCCAAATCAAGCAAAAACCAATCCCATGTCAACCTGATTCAAAAAATTTAGTCTTAGCTCCGGTCACCAGCGTCATTGTTGTCAAAAGAGTATCTGCATTTATTTTGATGACCATAAAAATGATGAAGCAAGGCAATTTATGACCAACGGAAGCCAGAAAGCGTTGTAAATACAACGAACGCTTGCAACTTATTTTTCTCAAATAGAGCCGCTACATTTGCTAAGAACAAAATATAAATTATATTGCACGAGTACAAATCTTACTACATGTCAAAACTGCACAAAACAACACCAAAATAATATGTAGAGCCTTTAATCAAACACCAAAATGCTCACTCTTTATTAGCATTTTATTTTAAAGAAAAATAATTTATCTGCACTTCACGTAAACAGTGCATTTACGCAGATAAGCCTTAGCCAATTTTGGGTTCAATTCAATCGCTTTGTTTGCATCAGCAACAACCTCAGACTATATATATACGCAAATATAGATTGACTGGTGTATCAAATTTTGCTCATTCCAACTTCAAAGGTTTTTTTTATAATTAGCTATAATTAGCTTACTATTGATAAGTCAGAGATAACAAATCCATGAAAATCCTTGGATGTCTAAACAAATCCATAAAAGTCTGAGATAGATGTCTAAACAAATCCATAAAAGTCTGAGATGGATGTCTAAACAAATCAATGAAAGTCCATGTGGATTTATAAAAGTCTGTAGAAATCCATGAAAATCTGTCACTTAAAAAATGTTTTTAAATGTCTTCAAGAATCCTAATTAATCCTAATTGAATACACCCCTTAATTAAGGGAGGAGTTGTATTTTTACGGCTCTAAGGGATCCCTTAACGAGACCCTTAATTAGAATTAGTGGAGCTCACTCCCTTAATTAAGCTAAGGTTTCAGACCCTCTTTATCTTCCTATCTAGTTCATCATCATCATCATTTTTCTGTTGTTTCCTTGAAAGATTTGTGGTCATTAATGGTGCTTTTACTATACACTGATCACCAAACATGCTTTTTTATTCCGTTAATTCAACGTCATAAGTTTGAAGATGAAGTCATGGTGAGTTTGAGAGATATTCAATGGTGTCTGATTTTTTGACAGTGTGTCTCTGCTCCAAAAAATCTGGAAATTTCATACAATGGTTGTGCCTTCTCTTTACTTTTTGAATTTGGGAAGAGCCACACTCCTCTCAAGTCTCAATGCCTCCGTATGTTTTTTTTTTTTTTTTTAAGACTACTGGGTTCCGCTTATTATTTGGGGTTTTGTTTTTAATTTAATTTTTTTTAGTTAAAAATCGGAAAAAAGTAAAATAGTTATAAAAAATTATTGTATTTTTGAATTAAAATATTATTAATTTATTTTAAGAGTAATGATATAATTATAAAAGAGTAATGCTAGACTGAGGTTAAGTTTGTCCCTTGGTAAGCGAATGTAGTCGCTCATACTCTTGCCAAAATGGCTTTGTCTATTGTTTTTGATAGGTTTTGGATGGAAACTTTCCCGTCTTGTGTGGAAAGGTTTATTCCGGATGATTATCCTGATTAATTGTTTTCTCTTTTGCCTTCAATAAAGTTCCCGGTTTCAAAAATAAATAAATAAATAAATAATGCTAGATGTTTTAATTTTTTTTTTCTCAAATTCCTTTTCAAATACCTTTTCAAATAATGTGGCACGTGAGATGTCAACATCACATTACTCACTATATAATCTCATGATTTATAAGATATTGACACGTTACGAGCCACATCATTTGGAAAGAATTTTGGACTTCCTAGCATTACTCATTATAAAAAAAATGTAAATTTAGGACTTACATATCGTTTTAAAAGGGTGCAAATATCTTCACTCTTCTTGTTTCATTGAAAGAAAAAGAAGCTATCACCAAGTGCCACCCTTCTTCTGTTTTTAAATAGAGGTTAGTTTAGTCTTGATGAAAAGCTAAAGAAAGAATCCACTTTTGCTCCTAAATCTCCTATTTTTATGTAAAGGCAAGCCCAAAGGCCAAGGCAATCAATCTTTAATTTCAGGCTCTTCCCCAAGGGCCCAAGGCCATGTTTATATGTTAGTTTTTCTTGTTTACGTCGCTAGTTTAGTTGGTTGCCTCTCACACTTGCACGATTAAGGTTATTGAATTCGAGTTTTATCATTTAGATATTTTTGAAGAAGGCTCGCTGCTCTTAAACTTAATGATGTTACATTATTGAAATTCTGTCAAAATCATCATCGGTTTATTAAGATTCTAAGGCCAGGTTTAGATTTAATTATTGTTCTTCCCTTTGTTCTCACAAGAGATTTTAGATTCGACTTTCAAGGATCTAATCCATATTTTACATGGTGGTTGTATACTTGTATGTAGTAGCATTGTAGATGGTTCAACTTCCGCTTTAATATATATATATATATATAAGTAGAAGAACCTATCAATATCATCATTCATCCATTTTTCTGTTTTGAATTACAGATGATTAATGATTCTCTACTCTCTAAAGTTGACAATATTTTCTGTTAATAATGTAGCTTCTTGGAGGCAACTGGTTCATAGAATATATATATATAAATATTCAAGTCAGTACGCACTGATATAACTTTATCGATGCGTTTGATGTGGACTATTAGATTTACATACTTTGATTCAAAGTGTATGCACTTGTCAAAACTTCTCCATAATCAGTAATCCACATGTATTGATACTGATGTAGTTACATCAGTGCACACTGATGTGAATGAGACCGTATATATATATATATATATATATATATATATATATATATAAAACCCCACAAAAGGTTCCTTTTGGTCTCTAGCAAGTACCAACAAGATAAATTAATCAGATGCCATGAAAATGGACTGAAACCTTATTGTGGTTGATCTTGCATTCTCTATATCTTTCTCTCTCTTGTTAGTATAGATTCTCATTTAATACAAAAAAACAAAAGAAGGTAGGGAGTGTACAAATTACAATGGTTGCAAGTTCAGGACCAGATAATTGACAGAGGCATTTCAGTTTGTTTATTCATAGATGACAATAAAGATCTTAGTCACCTAATACAAATGTTGCATAAATTAAAATAATAATGTAATTAATTACAACAATGGACAAATTAAAGCAACAACTGATGCTTTGCCCAGAAAAATAAAATTAAAAAAAATCCACAAGCCAAGTCTCTTCCTATCTGATCACTCAGTCCATTGCAAGACAAATATAGAAAACCATTAAGTTACAAAGAGTTCTTTTTTTTTTTTTTCATATATGCCTCCAAGGTCTCTCTGCAAGGCTTACACATTCACTGTACCTAAAACAATCGACAAGATGATCAATTGTCAAGCCTGCTGCTTGCATGAATGAATTCACAATCACAGGCCCTACAAATCGGAACCCACGTCTCAATAACTCCTTGCTAATGACCTCTGCTTTTGGGGTTCTTAGAGGAACATTTCTAGGGTATCTGAATTTGTTGATCATTGGCTTGTAATTCACTTGTCCCCACATGTAACTACTGAATGATCCATATTCATTTACAATCTGCATTTTCAAATTTGATTAAATGGAGCAAGAACTATATAACAACTCTATGATCTAATAAATTATAAACTTCAAAAAACTTGCCTTCATTATGCATTTGGCATTGTCTAATATGCACCTCACTCTGCTCTCTGCTAACATGATTGCTTTATCGGATGATATCTCGAAGATCTCTTTCTCCCCCATTTTGGCAACGATATTCGGATCAAATCCCGCGAATGCTTCTCTATATTAACCAAAATGTAGGATTTAATATACAGTATCTTAGTGATCAAGGTTTCAAAAGAAAAATTGTTTCAAGATCATATCAACAAATCAAAGTACCTGAATAGTTCCTTTCTTTTCAAAATTTCTGTCCAATTGTAATCCATCAACATACCAGACATCGCGAGCAGCTCGAACAATTGACTGTCATCATATACCGGAACTCCCCAGCATTCATCATGAAATGCAACATAGACTTTATCTGACACATATATCAAAATTTTGCATGAACTATCAACACTTGTATGTAATAATTAATAAATATGATCTCTTGATTATTCCCTTTAAAAGATAGATACTACAGTAAAGCAGTTCTAGAGATTTTATAAATTATACAGTTGAAGATAATGTTCATATATATCAATGTTTAAGTGATCAAACAATGTTTCAACAACTCTCAACCACTATCTTTTAATAGAAATCGAAGCTTGAAAGATTTTTCTTTATTATAAAATAGATAGATGACCTCTAATTTCCATTTTTTTTTTGTTGAGTAGATAAGCATTGCATATACAGATGATGAAATAGATTCTACAACCTAACCACTACAGTCTGCAGCAATGTCAAAGTTTAGCCATTAAGCAACTGGTCAGACACTAGACAATAATACAAAAATGATGATAATTATATATGACAATTGACATGAAAACAGTAATTGATTGCCATGGAAAATCTCACAAGTGCTTTTATAGAAAGCATTTTTTGAGTAAAAACATCAAAAATATCAACTTTTAAAGAAGCATGCATTTCTTGTAGTCTAAGAAATATATTAATGTTAAAAAAAATATTGTTCATTTGATATACAATTATATATATACTAGAGAGCATACCACTATTCTTTGTAATCCAGTTGCACCTCCTGAATTCCCCATCACCATTATCCAGACTTTGTTGAGGCTGGGGTTGAACATTTTTCGCGGCCACAGAAACTTCTGATCTTCTTTCAGGATGCTGTGAAATCAAGCGCAGAGCTAAAGAAATCTTCTGCTCCAATGGAGTACTAGAATCTGCAGTGAGAGAAGAGTCATTGGAGTTTTGAGACAAGGACAAGGACAAAGATGAGAAAGATAGTGATGAATTGCTTCTCTGAAGGCCAATTGGATACACTTTTTTGAGGTGTTTAGACAAAATGCTTTGTGCTGGTTTCTCTTTTTCTCTAAAAGGACTACTTCTGTTCTTCTCCAGAATATTTCTTCTTACATTGGCTTTAGACATTTTTGGAGAAGATAACACAAAGTACTTTTTTAATTAAGTCTTAAATTGGGTACATGTAATGGTGGTGGGTTGAGAGATCACCAATGAAAACGTTGGGGTTTTAAAGTGTAGAGGGATCTTATCTTAAGGAGCCACACCTAAGTTGGTGAAATGTGAATTTCATTAATTGCCATGTACTCCTTCGTTTTTAAGCAAAAACCACTAATATATGATTCTATTTTTGGGTGATTTTTTAATCTCAAATTCCAGTTTGAAAGTTTGACTAATTGGAATTAATATAAATAATATTTTCAGGACCCACCTAATTTTTTTAATATCATTGTTAATCAATTTTGTAACACTTTTGATTAGTGGATCCGTACAAAAAATAAAAATAAAAAATGAAAGTAAAGCTCAATCTGACTAGATAATTATTTATATAATAATGTTAGAGGACCTAAAAAAGTGATCCAAATTTTAGACCCAAACCTATGTGACAACATCGCATACAACATGGGCCCATGTCACTCTTCCCAAAGATCACATGTGATGTTGCTACATAGGTTTGGGTCCAAAATTTAGGTCATTTTTTTGGGTCCTCTAACATTATTGTTATTTATAATAACGAAGGTTCAAAGGAGGTTTACCCGTCCTGCAAGCCGTTTTTTGTTTTTGTTTTTCGAAAAGAAAAATGAAAATGAAAACAGTGTTTTTGATTTCATTTTTGAATTCCGAATATGCGTCTGGTAGCATTTACTGGAATCCATATTTTGAAAATAAAAACGGAAAAAACGCGTCTGGTAGGATAATCGAAAACTTTCAAAAATTGAAATATCAATTTTTAATTTTTGTTTAATATAATAACAATTATAAATAAATTATTAAATAATTAATAAAAAAACATTTTTTAATTTAATTTAGGGTTTACCAAATTTAACAGTAGATAGGAACATGAAGGAGAAGAAGACCGATCGGCCCAGAGAGGAAGAAGAAGAAGACCGATCGACCCAGATCGGCAGCGGAAGGAGGAGGAGGAGGAAGAAGAAGAAGAAGAAGAAGAAGAAGAGGATCGATCGACCCAGATCGGCGGCGGAAGGAAGAGGAAGAAGAAGAAGAGGACTGATCGACCCAGATCGACGGCGGAAGGAGGAGGAAGAAGTCGACGGCGGAAGGAGGAGGAAGAAGAGGAAGAGGAAGAGGAAGAGGAAGAGGACCGATCGACCCAGATCGGCGGCGGAAGGAGGAGGAAGAAGAAGAAAAGGAAGAGGAAGAGGAAGAGGACCGACTGATCGACCCAGATCGGCGGCGGTGGGAAGGAGGAAGAAGGAGAAGAAGGAAGAAGAAGAAGGAAGAAGAAGTCAGTAAAAAAAAAAAAATTATTAAAATAAAATATATATTAATGATATGGGACCCACAACATTTGGAAAACAAAACCAAAAACAAAAACAAAAACGAAAATAGTTTTTTTTTGTATTTCAAAATTTCCACTTTTAACACTTGGCTTTGTTTTTGTTTTTGTTTTTGATTTCTGAAAATAAAATGAAAAACGGTTTACAGAACATGAATTCGAAATCATTTTTGGAAAATAAAAACAAAAATAGCTGAAAACAGCCTGCAGGACGGGGACTATATTTGCTAGCTTGTTTTTGGTCCTAACTTCAAAAAATTTCATGTACGTCAGCCACAAAACCAATAATTGCTTGTCATATCCTGTGCTCAAACAAATACCAGATCTCACCAAAAAGAATAAAAAAATAAACACAGAGGTTTTTTTTTTTTTTTTTTTTTTTTTTTTTCCACTATAAAACGTATTGCTTTTTATATCTTAAATTAAAATAAATCAATTTATTTATTTTTTCAACTTTTATCTTATTTTAAGAGATATATATATATATTTTAGATTCTTATTAAAAAAGTACTATAGTAGATTTACAAAAAAAAAAAAAATTCCACAAATGTCCCATAACAATTTATACATTTACAATTTTATCCATACATAATAAAACCCTAAAAATCAATTTTATAAAAATTCTCAATTTTGAAGAAACCCTAACACAACCTTACATTTGTAACAAGTCATCCAAAATGAAAAAACAAACATATCATAGTATCTTAATTTGTAAGACTTATCCATATGTCTAACAAATTAAGGTTTTATAAAACTCTAGATAAAAATAATAATAATAAAAAAAGCAGCCCCCAAGTTTATAAAATATGATAGTAGCACTGATGCTGTTTAGACCTATTTCCACTGTGTGATAGAATTTGGGGTCAATTGATAATAAGATGCCTTGCAACCAAAGCTTGCAATTAAATAGGTGATTTAACTCAGAAACTTTTGAGAAACTTATCTGGGAAGAGCACAATATATATATATATGTTATATTTATGTTATATCATGTTATAAGATATGAATATTTGTACGAGTTAATAGTTTCAATATCACACGACACTGTACCAATTTCATAGACATTTATTAGTCAAAAGCTACGATGTCACATTACACAAAAATTGAGAAGCAATTAAAGTATAAGCTTGGTATTTTTATTGATTGAGGGTACAATTTATTTAACAGGAGAGGGAAGTCGAGTGTCGAAATTAAAGAGAAAAAAGTGTGATATGATGAGAAACTTTTAGTTGTAGGGTTAGTCTCAATGGGGTGGATTTAAATCTTAACTTGTACTCCTACATTTATATATGCTGTGAGAACTACAAGGATTGAGTTCTGTTGAGGCATACATGTTGTCTGCATAGACAGAGAAATTTCATCCATAATCATTCTACTTGGTCTTTTTTATGATGTTCTTACAATTTTATTTGTAATTAAGTTTGGTTGGGGTTGGTTTGCTGCCTATATCATTGTTCCTCAAGAGCCAATGCAATTAGGCCATCCCACCTTAAATTTAAGTTCTATGTCCAAAACCTTTCTATACATCACACAAGAACTCCATGAGGTTCAAGGATGGCAAAAATCCGGGTCGGGTCCCAATATATCCATCATTGGCCGAGTTCCTAGGCTCTTACAAAAAATTTGTACCCGATCTATACCTGGGTTTTTGAAGTCCAGGTATCCATCCTAAGGATAGCAATGGATCGGGTTTGGACGGATTCTAATAAATCCAAACCCACACCTGCGAAAATTATTGTTACCCACACGGAGTCCATCCGGAAGAAATCCGCATGGGTTTTTGAGTATACAATACCCGAATTTTACCCTCATTTTTTTTAAATTAACTTTTTTCTTTCTTTCTTTCTACTTTGAACCTTTTTTTTTTCCTTGGGTTTTTTTAGTAGATATTAAATTTGCATTCAATATATTATGATTATTCTAAGAAATTATTAATTGTAATATAAAATTAATGGTGTTTTTAAAAGGAATTAATGGTAAATGTTAAAAATATATCAACATAATATATTAATGATAAGAATATTAAAGATAACATATTAAAAACATTAATTATTGCATTCAATTCAATATATTCTCTTACTAAATATATGAAATAACTCTTAATTTCTTTTTATAAATGGTAATAAATTAATAATATATTTTTAAAAACACTAATGCTAGTCAACCCAAAATTTTAGCCCAAAAATCAATCAAAATGATGTAACAAATGATTTGTCTTTACTATATCATTCGCTACATTACCCCATGATTTATGAGGCATTTACCACATATTTGAGTTGTATAGTATTACTCATAAAAAAAATTACATGTATCTCCATTAAAGTCTTCCCCAATTGATATATTTTTAATTGAATTTTAATTGAATAATACTAGGCTACTCAAATTATTTGTCTAAAATCATATCCTAATAATGTGACATATGAGTTGTAACTATTTTATAAATCATGAGATGATATGTTAGTTACAACTCATTTGCCATATCATTTGGACATGATTTTGAGTAAATTATCTGGACAATCTAGCATTACTCTTTTTACTTTTGTTTCTTTTTTCAACCTCTCATTTTATTTTATCACAAACACATGCCACAATTCAAGGCTTTTTAACACCACTGATATTTGTATTATATGATGCGATGGAAGAAAGCAACAATGACAAGAAACATGATAATTTACAAATATTTTAGTTCAAGTACCGTCGATGTCTAGTAGAGATTTAAGAATATTGTGCTGTAATATTTTTGGAAGAATGGAAAAGAAAGATTTGTATGTTATTATTATTATTTTTTTCCTTTTTTGAAATAAACATATTCTATCTTTTTTGAAATTAAAAAAAATAAAATCGGGTTACCAAGTATACCCGTATCCGATTCAGAACCCAATTGAGTAAAGATAACTCATGTATTACCCAAAAAATCTGGACCAGATAAAGTCGGATACTCGACCCGGTCGAATATGGTTTCCATCCCTAGAGGGAAAACCGCAAAAGATCAAAAGATGGAGAAGATCTAAAAACACTAAAGTCTAATTTTCTTTCTACTAAATCTCTCATTTCCAATATGAAGATGGGTTAGTTTTTATATTTTTCTTATTTTTGGGTTCATCAGTTGTATAGGTTTTTTTTTTTTTTTTTTGGGGGGGGGGGCGGTGTGTAATAAAAACAGACCCGCAAAACATCAGGGTAAGTTATTGAAATTAACACTGTAATTAATCATGACAATTTTTATCACCAACTCTAAAACCCTCTTGAACTTGTGGACTTTTCAAAATTGCCGGGAAACTAACGGCTAAAACCCTAATCTCTTCTCCCTTTCAGTCACGCTCTCTCTTAAAACCCTATTTCTCTCTCCCAAAATACTAATAATAAAAAATTCATAAACCCTAACAGCCCCAATTTTGATGCTCAACAAATGGAATTCTCTCCATCTTAGGATCAATCGACAAATCCTCTTCCCTGCCTCCTCCTTAATCTTCTCTAATTCCACCGTCTCCGCTGCGAAGCTCGACAGACACGAACCCACAGTCATCACCACTTCCATTTCCCCTATTGATCCAAACCCTAGCGACCCAGTTCGCGACATTGTAGCAAATTTAAAAAATTTAGGTTTTAGGAGATTTATTGGTGAGAATTATATAAGGGATTTTGATGATTTGAGGCTGAACGAATCTCAGGTCGATCGGATTTTTGATTGTCTGAGGACCGAGAGCCCGGACGTTGCAGTGCAGCTTTTTCACTGGCTGAGGAGTGAGTACGGGTTTAAACATTCAAGGTATTCAAGCTTTGTTGTTTCGCATGTTTTGGCTAGTAAGAAGAGGTTCAAGGAGCTAAGGTTCGTCTTAGAGCAAATGCTGCAAGAGGAAGGTATTTTATTGTCGATGATTTTGTTTGTGTAAATTATGTGTAATCTTTTTTGTATTCTGTTGTTTTGTTTCTATTTAAGGAAAAGTTTCTCTGAACAACTAGTGCAGTTTTTGTATTTGGCTCAGCTGATCAGGATTTTTGTTGTATTGAATCTCAATTAATGAAATTGTTTATTGGCAATCAAACTAGCTATAAACATCATTAGTGGTTGCAAGCTTTTGAATTCGTCCAGTCCAACTTAAACCACTTCTTTGCGAAATTTTGTTGGATTTAACTAAATTTTATGTGATTCTTCATGAGTGTTGATTACGAATAATTTAAGCAACAAGAAAAGAACAATAATTTTTGGCTACTATAGTTTGCATCCTTTTTCTTTTTCTCTTAAAAGAAAAGCTGAAATAATGCTCATTTTAATTGTTTATGAATTTTGTGTGATTTCTGCTAGGCTCTGATTCAGCTCCTTCCCTTTGTGAGTTGCTTTTGAATAGCTTCAGGGACTGGGGGTCAAACAGTGAGGTATGTGATATGCTGGCTTTTGTTTATTCAAGGTCTGAGATGGTTCATGATGCCCTTTTTGTTCTTGCGAAGATGAAAGACTTGAACTTGAAAGTTTCGATACAAACATATAATAGTTTGTTGTACAATTTGAGGTACACTGATATTGTGTGGGATTTATATCATGAAATTAAAGTTAATGCAACTCCTCAGAGTGTGTATACTACTTCCATTCTTATAGATGGCCTATGTCAGCAGTCTAGAGTACAAAATGCAGTTTTGTTCCTGCAGGAGACTGCAGGGGAGGAATTTGGGCCTTCTGTTGTTTCTTTCAATACCATCATGTCTAGGTGTTGTAAACTGGGATTTGCTGAAGCTGCAAAGGCTTTGGTTTGTATGATGCTAAAGTATGGCCTACATCCTGATGCATATAGTTATAATATTCTTATTCATGGTTTATGTGTAGCTGGTTCCATGGAAGAAGCATTAGAATTCACAAATGACATGCAGAAGCACGGGGTGAAACCTGATACATTAACTTACCACATTCTTGCCAAAGGGTTTCATTTGCTTGGTCAGATGACTGGAGCTTGGGAGATCATTCAAAAAATGTTAGTTAAAGGTTTGAATCCAGATCTTGTTACGTATACAGCTCTGATATGTGGGCATTGCCAGATAGGCAACATTGAAGAAGGATTAAGGTTGCGGGAAGAGATGCTTTCACAGGGTATTCCGTTGAATGCCATCTCATACAGTGTACTACTTAGCTGCTTATGTAAAAGAGGACAGGTTGATGAAGCATTGAGACTTTTTTATGAAATGGAAACTGCTGGCTTGAATGCAGATCTTGTCACATACTCTATCCTCATTCATGGCCTCTGCAAGCAAGAAAAAGTCCAGAAGGCTATCCAACTGTATGACGAAATGTGCTCAAAGAAAATCTATCCAAATTCCTTTACACACAGTGCTATTCTTCTGGGCCTGTGTGAGAATGAAATGATGTCAGAGGCAAGAATGTATTTTGATACTCTGACAATGGGTGACTTGACACAAGATATTATATTATACAATATTATGATTGATGGGTATGTAAAATTTGGTAATATTGGGGAGGCTTTACAGTTATACAACCAACTAATTGAGAAAAGGATTACTCCTAGTATAGTCACATTTAATTCTCTTATTTATGGGCTCTGCAAAAATGGAAAGGTAGCTGAAGCTAGAAGGTGGTTATTGGAAAACATTATGTTGCATGGACTGGAACCAAGCACTGTAACGTATACTATTCTTATGAATGCATACTGTGAAGAAGGAAACATGTACTGTTTGTTTGAGTTGCTGGAAGAGATGAGAGCAAAAGCTATAGGACCATCTCATATCACTTACACTGTAATTATTAAAGGACTCTGTAAACAGTGGAAGCTGCAAGAAGCTATCCGATTACTTGAGGATATGTATGCTGAAGGTCTAACCCCTGATCAAATTACTTATAATACCATCATCCAGTGTTTTTGCAAAGCAAAAGACATAAAAACAGCTTTTCAGTTACATGAAGAGATGCTGCTGCATAAACTTGAGCCTACGCCCATTACATATAATATTCTCATCAATGGGCTTTGTTTGTATGGTGACCTAAAAGATGCAGATAATCTACTATTTTCTCTTCAGAAAAGTGATGTCAGTTTGACAAAAGTTGCTTATACCACAATAATCAAAGCACATTGTGTCAAGGGTGATGTCGATAAGGCTGTGGTGTACTTCCATCATATGGTTGAGAAGGGGTTTGAAATTTCTATTAGAGATTATAGTTCTGTGATCAATAGATTGTGCAAAAGGTGTTTAATTAGTGAAGCAAAATCTTTTTTCCGTATGATGTTGTCGGATGGCTATCGTCCTGATCAACACATTTGTGAAGTGATCTGTAATGCTTTTCATCAAGGTGGTGATATAAGTTCTATGAATGAATTTGCTGCTGGGATGATCAAATCTGGCCTAGTTCCTGATAAATTTATGAGAAAGTGATGATTCTCGTGCATATCATCTTCGGGAAGAGCTGTCTGTTGGTTGATATGGATTTTTACTGCATCAGGTACTATATTTCATCACATCACATGTTTCTGGATATCATTTCTGAACTGCAGAATTAAATTAAACTGGTGCTCATAAAACCTATTAAATGCATTTTCTGCCACATTTACGATGCTATCAAAGTTCAACATTTTGAGGGAAACCAATTTGGAAATCAATTCTTACTTCTTTATGGGCTATTATGCAGGGGAAGAATTTGCATGGAGAAAGAGATCAGTTTGTCAAACACTACACAGGAAAATACTCAGACTGTAACTTAAGTTAAAGAGCTCTCAAGCCACTTGTTGAAGTCCAGTATCTTTATTATTATTGGCAGTAGAGACAAATTTCAACAACTTTCTTCAGAATGGTTTTTACAACACTATCTGCTGATAATCATGCTGAAATTTTCGGTAACTTACTCATAAATGGTCTTCAGGACTTGGAAAGCAATTACAAGTACCTAGTTTTCAACGATTCTTAATAATTTATTTTTTCTCTTTTGAAGTATTACTAATATTATGTGCATGGGAACTTCATGTGCTGTGAAAACGCATATTTTCAGGAATTGTCCTTTTAGGTGCAGGGAAGGTAGCATTATTTGAAATTTTATCACTTGGCAGTTGGTGGTTTGCCACTAGTGCAAGTTGCTCAAAACCAGAGACCAGAGGCTCAGTAGAAAAAGCTTCCTTATATACTAAAACGATAGTCTGTGGTGCTGAAGGTTGTGGTTTTCGTCACAAATGATACTTATTGACATGGTGAAAATCCCACTCTATATGGTAAGAAAATTCTTGATCTTAATAACGATGAAGTCTAAATTATGAATCAGCCATTAAAAAATTACCTACTATGGGGAATACCTACTTTTTTCTTCTTTCTTCATAATCTCTTGCTTCCTGCACTGAGGTTAAGCTACCTAAAGCATCCATTTTTATGCTTGCAGGAAAGGGAACTCGGCAGCAACTAAGTTTTCAATGAATGTGTTTTGTGTTTTATTTTATAGGTACGTATCTGCAAGACTCATACGTATTTAATAAATGAAACAATGATCATATCATGGGTACAATCTATTTTTTCTTTTGTTATTATTATTTTCATTTGGTAATAAATGCTAGGGTTGAATTGAAGGTTAAAATCATCCACCAAAATAAGTAAATTGTACTTAGTTTATTTTTTCTGGGATCAAAAGGCAGTCGGTTATTATAGTAGGATAAGGTAGGGAGAATGATGTAGGACCAATTAGAGAAATAAGAAATAGATAGAGAACTAGAGAGAAACAGAGAGAAATAGGGATTGGAAACAACAGAATTAGGGATTGGAAACGGAAAGGGGAGAAACTCAGAAGAAAAGGAGATTGGAAAACTAATCAATCAATTCATTTCATTCAATAATCAAGTCTAGTCTCATTACAAAGGCTCTGAAAGGGCCTATTTATAGCTAACAATATAAAAAGATAAACATCTAAATCCTTATAATGATAAATAAAACCTAAACCTTATCTCTGAAGGAGATAATTATTCTAAATACAAAATGATAACTACTAAATAATAATGTTTATCTAATTCCCCATCAGAGAATGAGTCATTCCCCGGTCAACCTATGTCAAAAGGTGACTTCTTATAACGGTGTTGATGTTAGGAATGGTTGTGGACATAACTGTAAAATAATTGAATCTATATATAATTAGGCAGTCAGGCAGTGGAATCAATCCAATTTTAAAATATGCAAGTGTGAGAATTTTATTTATTTTAGGCGAAGAATAGAATTAATCTATTACATAAATGAGTGCTCAGAGAATATGCTTGCCGTTTTAGGCTACCGGTACATTATGACTTCATTGTGTTGATTTTAAACTCCCTTATTGATCGTGTTTTCTTGATAGACTACGATGATAAACTTATAGGATAATGATATGCGAATATGCGGAATAAAATATGAACAAATAAAGAAAACACACCACACACAAATACAAGAATTTACCGAGGTTCGGCTAACTTTGCCTACGTCCTCGTGCGATCTCTCTTGAGAAATCACTAGCACTATGAAGAAAAACGCTTGGTTACAAGATACTTATTGAAACCCCTTAGCTAATTCCCCAAAACCTTGCTAGAACCTCTCTATCACTCTTGCTCTCTACCCCTTGTATGCTTGCTGTTTTTCTGTGTTAAAAATAAGCTCCCAACAGCCCTATTTATAGATATAGGACTTGGGTTACATTCCTTGCTAGAATAGGACTTCTAAATCCTTTTAGAATAGGAAAAGCTAACTTATTTCCTAATCCTAGTTGATTTGGGACTCTTGAGAAAATATAATCTCCTAATCCCAATAGGAAATTATGTGCACACTTTATTTTCTCCTAATCCAAATAGGATTCCTTCTTAAGCCTTGACTTGGGTTTTGATGAGCCAAAAACACAACACATTGCAAATCTAAATAACTATTTCTTAAAGAAATGAAGATAAGAGAATTCAACTCAAAGGAAAACCAAATCTCACCCGACTGCCAAATCCTAGTGTAAGTGAAGTTTGATCCCAAGACCTCCTCATAAGTCATATCTAATAGACTGGGGTGAGCAAAATACCACACACGCACTGCACTCTCCCCAACCAGATTGAAGTCCAGCAAACCCATATTGACTTCTGACGTACTCAGTTTGCGAAGATCTTCAACTTCTCCGCTGCTACAGCTTCGGCCTCTTCTTCCTCGACCTTGCTGCAATGCTGCAGCTTCGTCCAGTTTGAACATTATCATCTTCTTCATCAACTTTTCACTTCTTTGCCTTTTTTTGACATTGATGTAAGTTTCAACCCCACTTCTCTCAAATTTTTTTCGTTTTTGTTTCTTGGTTTTATGTGCGTTTCATGTGTTAGCAGAACCCATAATATTTAAGTCTCTTTTTTCTCTTAATTATTTGATTATGTGATTTAATGCTTATGTAATGAAATACTTATTTTACACCCAAGTCAGTTGCATTTTGATTTGAATTTACACCCAGCTTAAAACTCACAAGACCCATAATCTAGCTTAAAAGGACCAATCTGAACCGAGTGATCCAATTTCAAGAACCGAAACCGATCATTTGTAACCCAACTGGCCGTTACCCACCCTTTTTAGATGTCTTATAAACTAAGTTAGTTAGTACAAGTAATCCAAATATCAAATATGTAACCGATCATTTGTAACCCAACAAACCGTTGCCCACCCTTATTAGAGGTCTTATTAACTAAGTTAGTTAGTACAGGCGGCCCAAATATCAAATAGGTAAGTGGTTTTGGCATAAGGTGAATTGATTTGTACAATTTACATAAGGTAGCTTACATCTTGATTTCAATCGGTAAACAATGCTTGAATAATGTTCAATGTTGCAAATTTACACTAAGTTCTGATTTTGGTGAGATGTAATTTGGAAAATTTGATGTTTAAAGAATACTTGAAGAGTTACTATTATTATTATTATTATTATTATTATTATTTTAATTTGCTTACCAAACCTTCCTAGTCTCATGTTCAGTTTGATGATTTCATTCATTGAAGGTTTTCACTCAAACTCAGAAACCATCTAGTGATCAAGAAGAATCAAATAATTATCCCTCTGCCATCACCATTTTCTTTTGTTAACGACATGAACTACATTATTAGGGTTCATTGGAAAATTTTAAAAGTGTAATATTTTTCTCTTATTCATGTGGTGCCCACCTACCTATTTAGTTCTAAAATATTGAAATTTAAGAAATCTTCAGTATTAGAAGTAGATGGATAATCTTAACCATTTATTTGACTTGATACCTGCATATAATAGTACTGAAATGTTATGTGGTTGCTTAATGACTTGTTTATACATGTGTATATGATTGATTCAAAATAGGCTAATGACAAAGGATTGCTTTTATGATGCGATTATAGAATTGGAAATTTCAAGACAACATTGATACATCATACACTCATGTGTAATAGCGTTGCACTTTTTCATCTCAAGACCAGGCGGCTGATGGCACTATGGCAGAGAAAAACTCCAAACTCAATTTTCAGGTATGTTAGGCATAATTGCCCTGTAATTTATCAATCTTATTGACTTGTACTATGCTAGACAGTAGATTTGGTATTGTGATTGGTTCTCTAATTACATCAGGTATAGAGTTGAACTTTGCTCTGTTTGGTGCAAGATTTTAGGATAGTACCATGTATGAGAACTACTGAACAGAGCAAAGGTTTGGTAGTTTATCAATCTTATAATAAATACAAAATTGATGTACACATGTTGCCATATTAACTCGAGAGTGACTTACTGCACAATGTGATTTTGTGTTAAATGATGCTCATTTAGTTTGATAATGTCTCATAATGGAAGAGTAATTGATTTTTTTGAATCTGTATTTGTATTTTAGGACGGTCTCATTTAATAAAATCATAATCAAAGTTTCTAAACAACCCCACTTAAATTTTATATTGCATTCAAAGAACAATACAAGCATTATTTAATAATAATAACAGGCAACAGAGTTTTGGTTACAAGTTGTAAAAATGTGAGTCTCATTTGAGTTGAAGATTGTTCAAATCCTGCACAAGCCAGTCAAGCCTGCTATAAAAAGAGACAAAAATGTGTTTTTGTATTTTCATTTTTGTTTGGTATGTGACTGTGCCGCATGTTACCCATATTTGAATACAAAAAATGTATTACCATTCAAGCGCATTGTTTCTATTCATCCTCCTTTTCCAGAAACTCCTGCAGAAAGATGTTGAACCTTGCTTAGAGACTGAAGAAGCAACAGGAGTGGAGAAAGACACGGAGGACACAAGCAAAAAAAGAAGAAAGAAAGAATCTGAATTGACCATTAAATCAGCTCTGTCTGCCGAATTTGCTAAGTATGCTGATAAAATTGGTAAAAAGAGCAACAACTCACCTGGAAAGAAAGGAGGGGAAACAAGTGCAACAAAATCTGGAGATGAAGATGGTAGTATTGGTGAAGGGGCAACAGGTTGATGCAATGGAAATGGTTCAGAGTGCATCGTGCATCCTCGGCAAGGAAAACAAATGGTGTCAGTGCATTACTCTTCTCGGACGATGCATATTCATATTGAAGGGGGCTCCTCCTTTTTCCTTTGCTTGGAGTTCCATTTGCTGACATGAGATAAAATTTGTGTCCTGTAGGATTACAGGCAGTGTAATATGCATTTTAACTTCGTGAATAGAAAGCCATCAGCCTCTAGATTGAGATGAGAAAAGTCTAGGGTGCATTCGATTCCATGCACCGTACATATTCCACTCAATGTCATGTGTATTGGATAGCTTATCACATCTACGCTCATGCCACATTGTGTGATTTGAATGGAAGATGCATGGTGCATCCTTATGCACGGAAGTTCTCCTAGAAGAACGACACATCTGGCTCAAGTTGAAGAACTAGTAATAGGTTCTCTCATTTGTTCAGGATATTTGTAACGTACATTACAGCTAAATATTAAATCAGAGGACAAACTCCAAGAGTTCATTGTCCAGCAAAATCTTTTTGTGTGTCGGTGTTCTTTTTTGTCTGCTTGTAAAAGGAGTGCAATGTTTTCTGTGTGAGTTGCTATGGAAAATTCAGAATCAGTACTCAAATTACCAAATTTCCTCAAACAGTCAATTTGATCTTTTTATCTTAAAAAATTGGCTGTTTTCTGTTTTTAATGTAAATACTTTAAGGGGAAGAGTCAATCTCTCAACCCCATATCACAGGAAAGAAACTTAAAAATATTTGTTTCTCTAACATATGACAAAATTCTACTCTAATGATTGTATTGAAATTTGAGGCAACAATATGATTATAATCCTTGACACTGAAAACCCCTGCATTAATTTGAAGATAAAATACTTCCACAAAAATGAAATTTAAAAATTACTGGATTATATTCTGGCATAGTCACTAAATCAGCCCCAGATCTTCTACACAAAACTGCCCAGTCAATGGTGCAAAGAAGACATGCATTTTGAAATAATCAGTAAAATTCCTTCCGAACATTCATCTCTTTATTGCTTCCGTTCTGCCCGCCACTTGTAAACTGGTTTAGAGGTTGGGCAGATGATCTCGTCTTCCCGGAGTTTGCGCTTCCGGCCCTTCTTCTATTCATTGACAAAACGAAAACTTGGTTTCATAATTGTCAATGCTCAATCAACAGCCAGTTACAAAAGATTGTTTCTTACCTGTAATTCCTTCCGCATAGCCATGTCCATGTATAATTTTTCCAATTCTTGAACTCTACTCTTCCTGGCTTCTACTTCTCTGTAGGAAGCAGCGGTTTTCCTGTACATGGAAGATAAAAGATTATTGTTAACCAAAGAAAGAAAAAAAAAAAAATCAGCTAAACCTAGATTTCAGGAAAATTAAGAAAATGGTCCTACTATTACAATGAGAATATTTATACATCCATGATCAAGAAAAAGAACATTGTACAAATTTTGATTAGTTGAATTTTCAAAATGACATGCCAATACAATACCAGCATAGTTGATCCAACATGGCAATGATAACATGTTATAAAAAACTAGAAAGTAAATAAAACAATAAATGAAAAAAGCAACTTCGGATGGTTTCTTTTGTAAAGACCACATACAAATTATAATAAACGAATATGTATTATGCACTAAATCAATTTCAGGCATGGTTTCTAAATCAACATGGGACCAGTAACAAAATCAAGCAGTGTAATAAATTTGTGCTTGCAGAACAAATCAAGTGTTCAACGTTTACCTTTTAATGTGATCAGGAATGTCCTCAGAAGCACGCACTGCAACCATTCTTGCAGATTGAGACTGGATACTTTTGGCCTCTTCCCTACATGAAATACAAAGGATATAATGTGAATCAAACAATTTGTTGCAGCTTCAACTATATATATATAAGTATTCATAATTACTTAGCATATTATAACACGTTGAAGGAAGAGAGAGAGAGATAAAAAAAAAAGGAAATGGGAGAGACAGGACAAACAACTAATGATACTGTGAAGCTCAAAATTGTAATAATAGTCTAGAATAAAAATGTTTAAATCCCACAATTGGATTATTTAACACTACTACACTAGTACACATCACAGCATAGACAATTGATGAACACCATTTCAAACATTTAGATGCCAGAATTGTCAGTTATTATATTATAATAAATGACAACGACTCCAACTTACCATCAGATATGGGAACATGGGGGAGGAAGGATCACCACGGAAAGATAATTGAACATTTGAAAGTACCCATCATTGATGCATTCCGCGTGTGATCATGGAGATACAAACGTCTAGATATTTGAATGTTAATGACAAACAGAAAATATTATTGCTTGAAGATAAAACCAAACATTAGAAAACACAAACCTGTCTTCAGCATAGTATATATGTCTGTTTGATGGATGATTATCAAGAGAGTGCAACGTTGTAGTCAACTTTTCGATTTTCTGCATCAAAAAGTAGAATTTTAATAATCATGACAGAAAAGAATCAACAATCATCATGTAAACTGGATGCCTCATAAGAAAGTGATAATTTACATTTTTTTCACTTTGCAGTTTCTGAAGAATATATCCTATATCTTGGGTCTTCATTAGCATGAGTTCATCGTGAGTGTACTTGTTTGCCTCACTCCTAAACACACAATAAGACAACCTGATCAATTAGATTTGTTTGACGAAAAGAAAAATCGTTAAGAAGAAGTTGTGGAGAGAATGTGTTACTCAAGTCTATGCACTCCACCAACAGTGCTTGTTTTGATCATCTTGAAGTAAAACTCATCCGGGTTCCTAAATGCTGCTTTCTCTTTGAGTTTCTGTAAATAAAAAAACAAGTAAACAAAACATTGCCATGTCTGAGCACACAAAATCTTATAGGGAAGAATGATGATACTGCCAAAGTTTACAATAGTATCACCTGTAAAGCCTCTTCTTTTTGGTGAAATGCTTTCGCACGAACAACATAGTCCTTATGTTTTTCAAGATGCCCAAATTTCTTCCTCGATTGCCTAACACAAAACGAAAAATATGTCATCTAAAAGAACGGATTCCAGAAACTTTCAATATGAAAAATAATTGCTAAGGGAAATAAGGTAACTCACGGTTGAGATCGTTCCTTGTGAGCCTTTCTAGGAATTGCATTCCTCAGAGACGACATTTTTTAAAAATCAAGGAAAGCAACCGGCAGTGAATCAAACTTTTTTCAGTTCCTTAACTTTTGTCAAATAACAAACAAAAGGAAATAATACATTGAGTGCTAATATTGTAAGACCATAAAACACATAGAAGCAGCTCAAGCAAGTTGTATTGTAAAAAGAAAATCACAATCTTGTATATAAATGAGAAATTTGAGATAATCATTCGAATGAGCATAAACATAACAAAGACACAAACAATCGACAGCCACAGCAAGAAAACCAGTAATTTTATATTTTCAATTCAATGTAGGTAAGGTAATGTGATATATGAATAAATGATAAAAAAAAATATTATATGTAATTAATATGTATATTACACATGTTCTGGAATCCGGGCTTACTGTTTCGTTGTTAAAATTTATCGCTTACAGAGAATCATGATAACAATTAACAAGTAATGAGAGTCGAAATAAAGAAAAATAAACAAATGAATTACCAGAGATTACGGTGACAGAACGACGAAGAATCGCTTGCTGCTGGTGAACTGAGGAAGACAATGGGACAACCGACTAGGGATGGCTTTAGGTTAGGGGTGTTATCAAAACTACGTCGTTTTAGTTGGATTTTGTTAGGGTAAAATGTAAATTGCAATAAGCTACCTATACACATATGACATAACACACTATCTTCAACAGACCCAAACCATGGCCAAACAAGCTACAAAAAACACAGAAAAATCAGAAACACGGTGCTTCAAACTCTCTCAAGTCTCATCTCTCTTAAAGCCAAATCACTCTTTTTCTGTGGCACCAGGCAACAGAGTTTTGAGTTGAAGATTGGTCAAATCCAGCACAAGCCTATCCAAATCTGCAATGGAGCTGCCACCACGACTCCTCACACCAGCCAAAGCCTTGTCTCTCAACTCTTTAGCTTTAACTTTGGTTTCTACACACCCGTTCAATGACTCAGCAATCACCTTCCCTAACTCGTCCGAGTCCGGGACCGAGTCAGCACCCTCACACACTCTAACAGCTACACCCAGGTCTTCAACTAACAGCCTAGCGTTGACAAACTGATCAGCCTCCATGGGCCAACCCAATACCATCACCCCACCCACTATCGCTTCTAGAACCGAATTCCAACCACAGTGACTCACAAACCCACCCACCGCTTTATGATTCAATATCGACACCTGTGGGGCCCACCCTTTTACTACCAGTCCCCTCTTCCCCACCCGCTCCTCGAACCCTTCTGGTACGGACCCGTACCAGTCCGAACCCGTTTTAACCACCCACAAAAATCGGACCTGGCTTTTTTCGAGGCCTAAAGCCAAGGCTTCCATTTGTTCTCTGTTCAACAGCTTTTGACTCCCGAAGCAGACATAGAGTACGGACCCATCAGGGCATTTGTCGAGCCACTCCGATGTATAGTCATTGGAACTGTTTGATTCAGGAGGACCCATCAAACTAAGCGGGCCAACTCCATAAACCCGGTTATGACCCATTTTTGTCTTGAAATAATCCAAGTATTCAGCTTCCACAGCCTCAAAAGAGTTGAAAACGCAACCCCAACTCAAGGAATTGTTGATCATTCCATCTTTCAAAAACTGTGAATCGGGATCGGATTCTTTATAGAACTTGAACACACTAGGTAGATGCTCACCCTTGAAAGCAGGAGACCTTGGCAAATCAGGAAGCTCAATAACAACATCATCTTCGAAAGACTTGATAATATGAACATGGTTCCAACCATAATCAAGAACAGACCACAAAAAGGCACCGGAGGAGCAAAAATTGATTCTGGGTATGTGGAGTTGATTGGCGAGGCTTAGAGTCCAGCCGAGGAAGAAGTCAGAGATGATGGCGACAGGTGGGTTGTGGTGGGATTGAAACCAGTCGACAATTGGGTCAAAAAGGCTTGCAAGAGCGAGCATGACGGGGAGGTTTCCTCTGTTGCCGAGTTCTCTGACGTTTTCAACACCTGGTGGGATTGAAGGGTGAGATGGGAAAGGGAAGACTAGGGTTTGGATTGTGGGGTTGGCGTTGAGGAGTGGACTGAGTGTTGGCTTGTTTTTGGGTGTTGTTAAGACTGTGATGGTGATGTTGCGGAGAGACAATTGGTGGGTTAGATCAAGAAGAGGAAGTGTGTGACCTTGAGCTGGGTATGGGAACACCAGAACATGGACGTTTTCGCCGGACCTGGACATTGTTTCAGACAGAGACAAAGCAGAGACACGGAGAAATGCTCTGCTTGTTATGCGTTTTTGGTCTTTAATAGGTCCCACTTACTTTCTCAAAAGGGTAATCTAATTATGCAAAACCACAAACGTCATCCTAATGATGTTTGCATTTGTGAATTGTGACGACGATTTCATAACAAAAATTACCGATCTACATAAAACTTTCTCTAAATCGTGATATTCGCTACAAATACGCCAATCATAATGATAAAAAGTTAGGATAATTGGCACGATGACCCCTAAACTCTTTAAAAATTTACATTATAACTCCTATATATTTTTTTCGACACAAAACCCCTAAACTCTTGTTTTATTGGCAGAAGCCGACTGTAGATGTTCCCTCACAAGGGCAATCAACCCAAGTGTTTGCCAATAAAACGAGAGTTCAGGGGTTTAATGCCAGAAAAAAAAGGTAAATGAGGTATAGTGTAAATTTTTAAAGAGTTTAAAAGCCATCAGTGCCGGTTAGCAAAAAAGTTATTAGACAAATTTAGGGGGGTGTATTCAATTAGGATTCTTGAAGACATTTAAAGACATTATAAATCCTGGTGTATTCAATTTGGACATTTAAAGACTTTAAAAGAGTCCATATGAATCTAATGGTATTCTATTAGGATTTCTATGGACTTTTAAAGAATCCTTCTAAATCCAGGTGTATTGAATTGAGACTTTAAAAATGTCTACAAGAATCAAGGTGTATTCAATTATGACTATATTTTAAAGGATTTTCTTAGGTCATGGATTTTGATGGATTTTGGTGGACTTGATGGTGAGAGATATAAATATCAAATGTCATAACATGTTCAGCCTTCTCCCCAAAGATTTTGGTGGATTTTGGTGGATTTTGCTCTCTCTCTCTCTCTCAAAACAGAAACGAAAAGCACTAATATGTAAAAATTAAAAAAACCGATGCATGTGAGAATAATAAGCTTCCATCCCCAGTATGTTCTGTAAATTAAAAAGGAAAAAAAAAATCGAGTTCAAAAAGAAAACAAGCCACATACAATAATGGAATATGTTGCAGTCACATAATTATATATATATATTTTGAACAAGCAAGTGTAAACACGTTTGTTATTGCCCAATTTAAGAAATATAATCAGAGTAGTATACAAAATCAAATTAACTATCTCTAGTCATTGTTATAACCAAAAAAAAAAAAAATGTTTTTAAATGCTGTAGTCCAAGATATCAAAATTTCGTACACAATATCATGCATCAAAATTGCCACCTTAAAAAACATCTAGGAACTATGGTCAGTAATCTTCCTATTGTACATTTCCAAATCAAGCAAAAACCAATCCCATGTCAACCTAATTCAAAAAATTTAGCCTTAGCTCCGGTCACCAGCGTCATTGTTATCAAAAGAGTATCTGCATTTATTTTGATGACCATAAAAATGATGAAGCAAGGCAATTTGTGACCAACGGAAGCCAGAAAGTGTTGTGAATACAACGAACGCTTGCAACTTATTTTTCCCAAATAGAGCCGCTACATTTGCTAAGAACAAAATATAAATTATATTGCACGAGTACAAATCTTACTACGTGCCAAAACTGCACAAAACGACACCAAAATAATCTGTAGAGCCTTTAATCAAACACCAAAATGCTCACTCTTTATTCGCATTTTATTTTTAAAAAAATAATAATTTATCTGCACTTCATGCAAGCAGTGCCTTTACGCAGATAAGCCTTAGCCAATTTTGGGTTCAATTCAATCGCTTTGTTTGCATCAGTAACAACCTCAGACCATATATATACGCAAATATAGATTGACTGGTGTATCAAATTTTGCTCATTCCAACTTCAAAGGTTCTTTTGATAATTAGCTATAATTAGCTTACTATTGATAAGTCAGATATAACAAATCCATGAAAATCATTGGATGTCTAAACAAATCCATAAAAGTCTGACATAGATGTCTAAACAAATCCATAAAAGTCTGAGATAGATGTCTAAACAAATCAATGAAAATCCATGTAGATTTATAAAAGTCTGTAGAAATCCATGAAAACATGTCACTTAAAAAATGTCTTTAAATGTCTTTAAGAATCATAATTAATCCTAATTGTTATAAAAGAGTGGCTCTAAAACGGTAAGTACACAATAAATTTATTTATTTTTTAAATTCCAAAATTATCCTTTAAGTTAAATTAATAAAAAATAAAAAAAAAATCTCTTTTAGAAAAAGATTAAAATATGAGAAAATAGTGTTTCAAAAAATATATATATGAGAAAATAGCACTAGACACCATTAATTGGTGAGTGGAGTCCCAAAAAGACCATTCACTATTTAAATTGTTCCAAAATCACATTTGACAAAACATTGTTCATTGGTAACCATTATGTCAAAATCTAACAGAAAGCTGCCCTTATCTGTGACATGAAACCTATAAAAAAATTTATGGATAATATTTTATACCTTTTGATTATTTAATTATATATATAAAGTAATGATTTGATTATTATTTTTTTATTTTAAATGATTTTTTGACGTTAATCATTACTTCCATCTCTAACTTATCTTTCTCTTAACTTGCTATTCTTTTAAAAGCAAGAGTAACGATTTCATTCTTTACTTCATTTAAATTAAATATTAGAATCAATATGATCACAACGATCCAGTAAAACTTTATATTTATAGAAAATTAATCCGGGTCCACCCTTCCGTTGTGCCTATTTTGTTTTCAAAACCTACATGTTTGAGCCTTCTTGATGATTTTACAATATTGTCCTTTCTTATTTTACTATTTTGACTTCTATTTTGACATGTTATGACATAAGTAAACAGACTTCAAACAATTAATGAGCAAAGTGATAACAATTGATACTTCTTTCTATTAAATGACTAATTTGAACCATTTTGAAAAATTAATGGCCATTTAGGAACCGCATAACCAAATTAGTGACTCTAGAAATCACTGACCCTTAAAATATCATAGCAACAAAACATAGGAATACAACATATCATTTACACTAGCGAAAACAAACTTGACAAATCCAAACAAGATCAAAATCAAGGTTGATTTGATACTGAGCCCTTGCCTAGGCAACTTGGTTAAACTCTTAGTAAGTGAATCGAATTTTAGAGATAGGTAAGCCTCAACAAATTCTAACAACTTATGAATAGAGATCCACTATGGTTTTCGAATTCGACTCCACACCCCGGCCTTAGCCAAGTGTAAATCATGAATGATAAGAAGTACGGCCACAGCTTTTACGGTATCTACAAATGAAAGGAAAATGAAACGAGAAATATAAGATATCTCGCCCTTGCTATCTCGAATCACATAGTATAGATCCCTAAACTTAAAATGATGGAGGAGGCTATTGCTTCCTCCATCAAAATGTTAAAAGAAGGCCACTAGTGTGGCTCCTCTCATATTTCTTATCGTGTTATTAATTTTAATGTTTGCTTTCATGATGTAGATTGTGGAAACTCATTTATTATGTTACATTCTTAGTTTTAATGTTTTGCTTTCATAATGTAGAAAGTGGAAACTCAGAATCCTCTTAACATGATTAGCTTTAATGTTTTAACATGATTAGCTTTAATCAGTGTTCTAGTATGCGGCCTAGGTGGTCGACTAGGGATTAGCAGGTGCTAGCCGCCGCGACTAGGCCTTATGCGCCCTTCCTAGGCGACTGGCCAACTAGTCGCCAACTAGAATCGATTAATCGGCCGCCTACGCCGAATTCCAGAGCCGATTAATCGACATAATCAGTTTATAAAAAAAAAATGTGAATTGTGTGAGTTGTTATGAGACTTGAGTGTGTAATTGGATTTTCAACAAAACCCTACACACTTTCCATTTTCTTCTTCTTCTTCCCCTGCGCAGCACAAGAAAAAATGGATCAAGATTCAACAAATTGAACTCAACCCACCACTGCAAACGCACTTCACTTTCTGGGACTTGCGGTAGTTACAACATTTTCGCATACTAACCCTGAAAATTGACCTTACCGGAGACAGACCCACCAACACAAGACACTTTTTTAATCGAAATTGAACGAAAACGATTCTAGGGTTAGGTTTTTTAGACATGGATAGATTTAGATTGAAGAGAAACTACTATTACGACAATCAAGACTACGAAGGAGAGCCATCGGTCTCCGTCGACCGGACCAAGCCCAGATACAACAACCACCACTACCCGTCTGGGAATAGCTACCGTCACCACCACCGCGGAAGCCACCACAATGGCGGCATGAACAATCCCAATAACAGTAACAGAAGATTAAGAAGAAGAAGATAATGAAGATGAGTAATGAGTTGCAGAGAGAAATGGAGAAAGAAAAGAGTCTGTTGAAATGGAGAAAGAAAATGAGTTGACGAGTAAAGTGTTTGTTGAAATGGGGATTGATCCAAAAGAAAAGTTTATAAGACTAATGATAAAGTAAAAAGAAAAAAAAAATTGAAAAAGTCAGATGGTGCGAGGCTGTGAGCCACAACTCACAAGTGATGGCACAAAATGATGGTGGGTGTCTTGTGATGTGCACCAGGGCACCAAAACCAAAAGAAAATTAAAAAATATAAAAGAGAAAAACACAAACATAACAAAGTACAAACCGAAGAAAAAAAAATCTCCACCTAGTCGGCGTCTAGACGGTCTAGACGCTAGGCACCAGTCCACCATACGACTAGCGCTTAGCGCATACTAGAACATTGGCTTTAATCCTACTATCATAATGTTTTGCTGTTTTCGAGTTTTGTTGCACAGAATTTCATGTGCGCTTTTGGGCTCATATTTTAGATAAAGGTGGATGAAATTGTTTTGACTGATTGATGCACAAATATGAACACTGGCAATTGAAATTTTTGTTGGGCTCTCAAATTGGCAACTTTTGTTTCTTAATGTGAGAAAGCTGGAAATTGCAAAATGTATACTCTAAATTACTGCATGCATGAATACAACACAAGATAATCATACTTTTTGCAAGTATTTTTCCATGTGGAGCTCTTGGATTACTCAATTGACAACATGTACTTGAGTAAATCCTTCCATTATTATTATTATAGCCATGAAACTTAAAAGGAGTAGAATTTAGACAAGAGCTTTAGTCAAGACTCAAGATGGATTTAAATGTGAGTGAGTGAAAAGAGATGTGCCGTTGGAATTGGACTAATTTGATCTCTTGTTTTCATTGTTATGGCCTAGTTTACTGCACATAACCATCAAGGAAGGAAAGGCTTTTTCTTTTTTACTCAGTTATTCGATGACGATATAGTTTTGAAACTTATTAAGGCTAAATAATATAATGTTTGTATAGTGACAGAAGGTATGTAACAGATTCTTACCAAAAAAAAAGGTATGTAACATATTGATGCTCTATGCATGGGTGTGTCGTGTGTTTAAAATGCTGTGTTGGAACTATATATGTACGTTTTTACCGTCTCCATTTCCGGAGAAATTGACAATTCTTATGTTTTGATCTTAATGATTATGTGATGTAACGTCACATAGTCGTTTAGGGTGTTTAGGGTGTGCGGCAGCATTAACGTGAGTACGTGACTCTTATATTGTTTTTTCAAAATTAATGCAATATATACTGCTATTCATCTTTCTAAGGTCGAATTTAATTATGGAAGTTGAAATGGTTAGATGTTAAGTCTCTAGCAAATTATCGTGCTAATATCAGTAAAATATTATATAGCCCAATCATATCACCCAACTGCCGACTAGGCAACTACCAACTCCCAAACTTATAACTAATTGATAATAATTAAATAAAATTAATTAATAAGAATTTATTGGGCTCTCAATTTGGCAACATAAAATGTAGCTTAATTATTATAATATGGGTAAATCAAAGTTTACAAAAGCTGAAAATAAAGAAACAAAGGAACAAAATAATAATAAATTTTTTTTAAAAAAAAGCTAAGGCTAAAAAATAGGACTTGAACTTGATTTGATTGGGTGTTGGTAAGAGAGTATCTTCATTCTTCATTCTTCGTTCTTCATTCTTGAGAAGTTGGATTTGCTGCAAAATGGGATTAAAATAATGAAACTAATGGATAAAAATATCAAATTAATTAATTAGAAATTTGAAGACCTCCTGTTGGTGTTGGGTCAATGGGAAAGCTGCAGGTTGATAGTTGATAGCTCTTTAGAGTTTAGACTATCATCGAATCGAAGCTCAACGCCATAGGACCCAAAAGAGATGAAGAACTTAATCAAATTGGGCCACGGCCCTTCCAGTACCAACATTCTATTTGGGTTTCTGAAGGCAATTAACTAAGACAAGTTTTCTATTTGGGTTAAAATCTCATCACAGGGTGAGAAATTAACTAAGGGGGGTGTATTCAATTAGGATTAATTAGGATTCTTGAAGACATTTAAAGACATTTTTTAAGTGACAGATTTTCATGGATTTCTACAGACTTTTATAAATCCACATGGACTTTCATTGATTTGTTTAGACATCCATCTCAGACTTTTATGGATTTGTTTAGACATCTATCTCAGACTTTTATGGATTTGTTTAGACATCCAAGGATTTTCATGGATTTGTTATCTCTAACTTATATATCAATAGTAAGCTAATTATAGCTAATTATAGCTAATTATAAAAAAAAACCTTTGAAGTTGGAATGAGCAAAATTTGATACACCAGTCAATCTATATTTACGTATATATATAGATTGAGGTTGTTGCTGATGAAAACAAAACGATTGAATTGAATCCAAAATTGGCTAAGGCTTTCATGAATTTGTTATCTCTGACTTATCAATAGTAAGCTAATTATAGCTAATTATAAAAAAAAAACCTTTGAAGTTAGAATGAGCAAAATTTGATACACCAGTCAATCTATATTTGTGTATATATATAGTCTGAGGTTATTGCTGATGCAAACAAAACGATTGAATTGAACCCAAAATCGGCTAAGGTTTATCTACGTAAAGGCACTGCTTGCATGAAGTGTAAATGAATTATTTTTCTTTAAAATAAAATGCTAATAAAGAGTTTTTCAAAAAAAAAAAAAAAAAAAAAAAAAAAAAAAAAAAAAAAAAGCTAATAAAGAGTAAGCATTTTGGTGTTTGATTGAAGGCTCTACAGATTAATTTGGTGTTGTTTTGTGCAATTCTGGCACGTTGTGAGTTTTGTACTTGTTATACTGTATATAATTATATGACTGCAACATATTCTCACATATATAATTATGTGCAGTTTTTTTTTTTTTTCTTTTTTAATTCACAGAACATGCTGGGGATGGAAGCTTATTATTCCCACATGCATCGGGTTTTTTAATTTTTACATATTAGTGCTTTTCGTTTCTGATTTGAGAGAGAGAGGGAAAGCAAAATCCACCAAAATCTTTGGGGAGAAGGCTGGACATGTTATAACATTTGATATTTATATTTTTCACTATCAAGTCCACCAAAGTCCACCAAAATCCATCAAAATCCATGACTTAAGAAAATCCTTTAAAATCCAGTCCTAATTGAATACACCTTGATTCTTGTAGACATTTTTAAAGTCCTAATTCAATACACCTGGATTTGGAAGGATTCTTTAAAAGTCCATATAAATCCTAATTGAATACCACTGGATTCATATGGACTCTTTTAAAGTCTTTAAATGTCCAAATTGAATACACCAGGATTTATAATATCTTTAAATGTCTTCAAGAATCCTAATTGAATACACCCCCCTAAGAGATTTTTTTCCACATAGCCAGTCAGATGAAGGTTAAACTTAGGGCCAGTTTGGTATTGCTTTTGATAAGTTAAAATCAGCTTATTTTATAATTTTGATATAAAATGATGTTTGGTAAAACTTTCAAAAGTGATTAATTGATAATCTGGCAAGTTTTGACAGTGATTTTGAGAAGTAGGTGGGAGGTTACTTTTCGAAAGTGATTATGGAATAATCTATTTCAGCATTTAATGAATATTTTAAAATATCATTATTATCCTTATGAAATCAAATTAAAATCATTTATATACCTTATTTCATCTAAAAATTAAAGATTCTAATTAAATATTAATTTAATTTATAAAACTTTTAAAAAATATTTTTATTGTTCTTATGAAATGTTTTTTTTGAAATTTAAATATTGTACTTAAATATTGATTTAATATAATATAATTAATGAAAAAAAAATGAAATAAGGTTCTAAATCATGTTTATTTTAGTCATTGTAATTAATTTCAGCACTTCTGAAATAAAAGTACCAAACATATGTATACTGCTTTTGAGCTATACAGTAGTTTTAAAAGTATAACTAACCAAACATCTGCTGATTAACTTTGCAGCTAATTATTTCTTCAGCACAGTTAACAGTGATTATTATAAAAGTTACAACAATACTAAACTTGCCCTTAGGCAGTATGTCAATCACCTCACCGACCTGATTTGGAGATACTTGCGGGGCAAGCGTGCATTGTGGAGTCCAATTCTCAGGATTGTAAGATTCCTTTATTTGAATACCGCTACCGGGAAGTCATTTAGTTAGTTCATTGTATAGCTCCAACTAGAATTGTATAACATTTGAAATCTGATTAGGGATAAGAGATATGCTATTGTTATGCAGTATCATTTCTACGAATGAAATTTGGAACTTGGAGAACTTCTTTAGGATAGACGGGATACGTTTCGACAGCTCCTTAAGAATCTCATTGTCATTGGTTACTAGCAGTGTAATGTTAATTTCATCCATCTGGTTTTGATTTTCTTCTCATTTAAGAGATTCAAGATGTTGGTGAATTTTTCACTCAAGAGAATTGTTGAAATGAAGTTCAACTTTATATAGGTTTGACATTTTTAAATTTAGAATTAGGATTGTGGCAAACAAAATAAAATAGGCTTGAATGTAAACTAATTATAAGCCATATATATAATATAGAGAGAGAGCCACAAAATTGGCATGCATGTATAGGTTCAACTTAATTACACAAAACATAATATTTGTGGAATGACATCCCACACCTTAATACATGTTAATATCTGTTGAATTTGATCGATTGTACTATCTTTTACAATGCTATGGTATTTAATTTCCCAAATTCAAAGCACTATGATATGGATCAATAAATCAAAATAAATATTAAATTATCCAAACACTTCACTAAGGCTGAATTAATATTAAATACAACAAATTTAAATTAAATAAATTTTGGAAATGTTCCCAAAATCCAAAGGCCAATTAATGACTTAGGAATGTTAAAATTAGGAGGATCACCGACCTCACATGTTAATGTAGCCCATCCATGAAAACAATATGCAAATGCCTATTCAAGTTGTGACCAACTAAACAAATTAAATAAGAAAAGCTATATATGTCCAAACTTTTATATATATATACAGAAATTCTATTATCAGTTCGAACTGACAAAGTTATATTAGTTTCTTGTATGTGGGTCACTGGATTTAAATACTTTGACTTGGCTGTATGCACTTGTCAGTCAAAATATTTAAATCCAGTGGCCCACATGAAAGGAACTGATATAACTTTTGTCAGTTCGAACTGATAATAGAAAGACTATATATATATATATATATAGTTTTGTAATTAATTATAAACCTAGAACGACACAACAAAATTGAAACTTCAACCCAAACACTGTTGGAATGACAACTCGATCGATCTAAGTGAAAACAAGTTTCAAAGTCAAAGAGAGATCGAGATACGATTTGGCTTATCGATTGGGATTGGCTGGACAAAAGAGAGATCTTTACAATCGAAAGAAAAACGATAATTACAAACAGAGAAACTTATTTGACTCTTCACGTGCATGCTTGCTTGGCTCAATAGTCTATATTGCCTTTCTCGGCAATGTTATACAAACAAAACACTAGCAATTGAACTTTTTGTTGGGTTCTCAAATTAGTAACTTCATTTCAAGCACTTCAACTTACCCAAATCATGTCAGTGGGTCATGTAGAACAAGAACTTTGAAATTCATTACACAACCAAAAATGTCCTTGACGAGACTAGACATGATCGAAAATTCAACATCACTCGATTACTAGCTTTAACATTTTGAAATAAAGAAAGAAATAATTAGCAAAACTGGAACCCTATTACATTCAATATAATCTTGCATTATTCCTCCCATGCTCAACTTTCTTTTAAAAGTTGATTATATTAGGAGAGAGCTAGCAAATAAGTAAACAATATTAGCATATGACTTGTGAAATGAACATAATTAAACCCAAAAATATATAAAAAGAAAAACAGACTATTAGCATATGTAACAGCCAAAATAGAAATTTATAAGGGTTTGATTGATCAGTTATTCTTTGGTGGGTGGTGCCTAGGAGCATGATAATCTGCATTGAAAGCTACAAATCCCTTATCATCCACATCTTCATGAGAAATATGATTATGGCTCACAGTTTTCTTACAGTAGATTGCATTTTCCTTCACTTTCCCATCGCATTTTCCAGCAAAACTATGACTTGAAGTACTTGAGATTGAGTTACGTTCAATAGCAGCACTAATACTCTCCTTCACATTCTCCGGGTTCCTTTCTTTGACAACCGGTGACATTTTCCTTCCTCCTACTATCCATTTTGTTGCAATAGTTGCTGTCTCCTCATCCACCACTCCCTGTTAACATTAATACTCTCAAAGTCATTCTAATGATACTAATATGAGCCAAGGAACTAAATAATAAACAGAAAATTTACCTTTCCCTTTGAAAAAGTAGTAGAAACTTCAGCATCTCCATCTCCATCTCCATCCCCATCTGATCATAAAAATGTCTCAAATATTAATAGGAAACTAATTAAAACTGATGAAAAAATGCATGAAAAATAAGAAAAAACTATGAGGACACGTATAAAGATATGTACCTTGATGTGCATGAGCAGTGGAGAAGCAAGCAGTAAACATGAGTAAAACAAGGAAGCCTGTAATAAACTTCATCGGAGCCATCGATGTAAGCCTGGCAGGAGTATGTCTGTTGTTCAATATCTGGCAGAGCAGAGAAGAGAGATAAATGAGAACAGAAGCAGCGGCTTTATAGAGAGAGAGAGAGAGTGAGAGTTCAAACACACAAAGTCAAAAAATAGATTTTAGCACCTACCTATGTATATATGTGTAGGGACATGAACATCCCTCTAAGTTAATTAATTAAAATGGTGGCTATTAATGTAAATATAATTAATTAACAATTGGTACTGCATGAACCCTCGAGTCAGCCCATGTGTTGATTGCACCGATCGAAATGAAAATCTCGAAGCATTTTTAATCACATTATAAATACTGTATTTGATAAAACCTCGTTCTTCGCTTGGTGGTCCCAACAAAGACTACTAAAATGGCATAGGAAACACCAAATTAGGCAACGATACCAAAGTGGTTTATTATAATAAACACAAATCACAGGTTGGAGTTAGGACCATCAAAATATATAATGTTATTGTTGGTGCAATGGTGCATACGATAACGTGAAAGTGAAGAAACGTGTGTTTTGCTCCTGTCTGCCGCCATGCAATCTACGAGAAAGAGCTGCTTTTTTGCTTTGTTTGAAGAGACGAGAATGAAATTGGTTAGGGTTAGTTGTAGCTATAGGTTTTCTAAATTCATTTCCTGCTACATGATTCTTAATTTTGTTAATTAATTCAAACTCAGGAGCCAAATCACTACTTCTTCCTCTAAATTGGGATTTGTAATAACACGCCAAAAAAATATAGTAAAAAGCTAAGACATATATACATTGAAAAGTTATCAAATATATATATATATAATTGGAAGATCAAATCGAAGCGCGCGGTTGTAAATATATTCGGTGGGTGTCCCTAGAGGACTGTGCTTGTTTAATTTTCGTTACACATTTAAACAAGTAGGTAACTGCATTCCAATATCTTCCATGGTAGGAAATATATTGTGCTACATTAGCTAGCTTCACATGACCACCACTATGCAAATGCATGAGCCAATGTTTGGGATGGGAAATTAACAAATTCTTTGAATCTTCTTAATTGCTCGTCTACCAATACCCTTGATATCGTGCCAATTTAAGTTCACATTGACCCATTTGATAACTTAATTTTAAACACCTCTCAACTTCTTCACACATGCGTCTTAATTCCATAAATTTTCTTGATGGGCATAGGAAATGAAACACTAGGCACTAGCTAGTATTTACTATTTACTATTTACTATTATTAGGCAAATCAGCTTCAGTCAACATCGGTATAAGCTAGCTAGCTTCGGTGAGAATACTAGAATGCATTGTATAACTTCCATACAAGAAAATCTGATGCACCTGTTGAGTGGTCCACCCAACCACTCAAATACAGATACATGTGTAGGTAAGTTTTAAAATAGATCAGTAAAATTGAAGCGAGAGAGAGAGAGAGAGAGCAAATATACGAAAGGAAATTGTAAAAAAGGGGGAATTGCACAAACATCCCCCACCGTTAGATGGATCCGTTAGTCAATGGTCAAACGTGTAAGATGTCTAAAATACCATATATTTTTATTTTAAATAAACTAAAAAATTTTAAAATAAGATAAAAAAAATCTTTTAGAAAACATGAATGTATCTTTAATTTGAAACCTAGAAAAAAAATTCATCTTAAAAAAAAAAACACAAATTAGTTTGTGCAATTCCCCATTGATTTTAAATAAATTTTAAATTATTATTAAATTGTTTAAAAAACTTTTTTTTTTTTTTTTGTAAAAATGAAAATTTTGTTTCCAGGTTTTAGATTTATAATATATTTTTTTAAACATTTTTTTATCTTATTTTTTAATTTTTTAGTTTATTTAAAATAAAAATAAATGATATTTTAGCCTTTTTACAGTTTTGACCATTGACTAACAAATCCACCTAACGGTATAGGATTTTTGTGTAACAATATTCAAATGTTAAGGGAAGTTTGTGTATATATGGCCAAAACTGTCATATTCGTGCAATTTTATCAAACCTCGAGGTATGTTTGTGCAATCCCCCTTGTAAAAATTAAAACAAAAAATTGACACATTGTGTGGTGTTTAAGTATTTCGGTGGTCATATGAATCACACATAAGGTGGATTGAAGATTATCTCTTTCTACATCGAGATAATAATGAATGAGGAGAAAGTCTATAATACATAAAATGCATTGTTACATCCTCCATTCAAATTAATATACGAATGAAGATATATAGTTGATCAAATATATTCTAAATAGTAAAGGACAACAATTGGGTATTGACCGGTCAATACCTAAGATACTGACTAACCTAATGGTTGGTTGCCACGTAACCTAAAGTAAGGATAAAAATGTAAAAAGTGAAAGAGTTTTGACCATGTGACAACACCTCATTGGATGGTCAGTATGCTTGGGTACTGACGTCAGTACCTAAGCATTTTCCAATAGTAAATACATATTGTCTCTAAAGGAGAGGGAGGACCAATGAATTGAGTGTGATTGTGATATGTGCCTTGACCAAGTCAACCGTTAGTCGTTAATTAGTTAATGGATAATTAGTGTCTTTATTTTAGTTTCCATCATTCAACATTTTCCTATTTTCATGCACTGTTATTTCCATTTTAATTGCTATAATGTAAGGCTTATAAATAGCTAAAGATCAGTTGAATGAAAGGATATGAAATTTTACACCATAAAAAGGCATATGAGTCATCTGACAGGGACGGGTTATGGGCCTTGTGAGTATTGGTTTGGGCTATTAATTTGGTGACAGTACACATTTCATATAGAGTGTAAACTTATTATGTTTCCAATAATGTAGAAATGGGGTTGTGAAGCTAAGCTGCGTTGAAATGTGACATTGCATTACGTTACATCTATGCTTCGGAAATTGATGAAATGTGTTCTATTTATGTGTGTGTTTGGTGTTGATTGAATGCGATTGATTTGCATGCTCCCCATGCTATCGCACGCTTTGGCTCCATTCTAATACACAGAACCCATCATGAAGGGGCCCAATCCATCTCTTGGAGTTGGAAGACACCTTTATATATATATATATATATATATATATATATAACATGAATTCAAGGTTTACGGAGGGGAAAAAATCAAATCCGCAACCTGATGATGTAGGTTTGCAGGGTCTACCACTTTACTTGGATGGAGTTGGAAGACACATGAATCATGTATTATCTATTCTTTGTAATTCCTTCTTACTTCCTAAGCTCTTCCGAGCTACACTTACACTATGTTTGGTGGAATATGAGAGAAAATAAAGAAAAGGTAAATGAGGAAAGGAAAGGAAAAGAAAGTGTTTTTAATGATTGTTGTTTGGACGGTGATATATAGACGGTGATATATATAAAAGAAAGAAAATGAAACCAATCTTATTTTGAGGGGAGAAATAAATGAATTCATTTTATTCTGTTTACGAAAATATCATTCTTTCAACAATATGAATACCCAATATTAATAGGGTTAGTTTTGGGATAATAAAAAAATCATTAATTCTGGATTTCTTTCCTTTATTTTCCTCCCAAATTTGGATGGAAACCAAATTGAGTGAAACAAGAAGAAATTATTCTTTCATTTCGGGCCAGCTTGGTATTGCTGTAACTTTTATAATAATTACTGTTAGCTATGCTGAAGGAATAATCAGCTGTGAAGTTAATCAGCGGATGTTTGGTTAATTGTAGTTTTAAAACTACTGTATAACTCAAAAGCAGTATACATATGTTTGGTAATTTTATTTTAAAAGTGCTAAAATTAGTTACAATGACTAAAATAGACATGATTTTAGAACACCATTTCATTTTTTTTTTCTCATTAATTATATATATTAAATCAATATTTAAGTAGAATATTTAAATTATAAAAAAAAATTCTATAAGAACAATAAAAATATTTTTAAAAGATTTTATAAATCAAATCAATATTTAATTAGAATATTTAATTTTAAGAAGAAATAAGGTATATAAATGATTTTAATTTAACTTCATAAGGATAATAATGATATTTTAAAAGATTCATTAAATGCTGAAATAGATTATTTCATAATCACTTTCAAAAAGTAACCCCCTCCTACTTCTTAAAATCACTGTCAAAACTTGTCAGATTATCAATTAATCACCTTTAGAAGTTTTACCAAATATCATTTTATGTCAAAATTATAAAATAAGCTGATTTTAACTTCTTAAAATCAATACCAAACTGGCCCTTCATTTCCTTTCTCTCTTAATTAACAATACAAGTAAGATATTAGAAATTCATCTAAATCATTTACTTTCCTCTCTATCATATTTCATCAAACCAGATATAGTGTTAACCAAATTTCAACACTTCATCACAAATGTATATTAAATTATTAATTATTAAATAATCTCTCTCTCTTCCAACTGTCCTTATGAATCATTAAATTGACAGGCTTTAATTATGAGATTATATTTTATTGTCTTATTCCCTTCATTGTTCTCAATAATATTATGGAGCATGATCACTTTAATTTAATATTTTTAATTAATTTATAATATATTACATTTTCGATATTTCCTTGAAAAAAATTTGTGATCGTATTCATTTTATAAATTAATAATTTATTAAATACTAATACATATATGATTGACTATACGATGTTTTTGCTAATATTGGTGTAGCTCAGTTGGTAGATGGATAAGTTTTGGGTTTAGGTAAATGACTCAGGTCAATGGTTCGAATCCTACCAATAACGAAAATATTGCCAAAATAAAAAAATAAAAAATAAAAACCATATGACATTTTTTGAAATGTGAATCTATTGTTATATATATATATATATATTGAAATTCAAGTCTAATTGGATCTCATATCTATACATATATATTTTTTATAATACACATAAAAGTTTTGGGATTGAATTCATATATCGCAATAAAAAATGCTATTCAGTGTCATTGATACTTTGAATGTTTTCTTGCATGTAACATGCTCCAAAGTTAATATAAGATTTTAGATTTCAATCAATAAAATGACTAAAATGTGTAGGGAGTCGACCTACGGTTAATGTGGATCAGGTCGGATTTGAGTCAGGCCCAAGGCAACTGGACCAAGCTTGTCGATTGGATGGTGTCGTCTTCTCCAAAGAACCTGCAAAAAGACAGAAACAAGTAGAAAAAACGATGATAAAAGACAAATAAAAATGGGGGTTGAATTCTTAGCCTTAGGTGCGCTTGGGCTGAGCGTTCGTTAGAATCGGACGTGATTATCGAAGAGATTGAATTCCGATGATCGGAAAGTAATTGAACAGAGTTTTAAGACGCTTAAGAGCTTTAGTATTAATGGTAATTTTTCCGAGAGAGCTTCTGTAAACAGAGGAGGTTTTATTTATAGGTGAAAACCTCTATCCAACGTTCATCATATCAGGTTTGATTGTGGGAGGGATTTTCGGAGAGAATCCCTCCTTTGATTTTAACGTTACCCACCTCTGTAACCGAAGCTTTTACCTTGTCTTTTATAAGTTTTAAACTGATATAGGTCTTGGGTCAACCCGCTACATGTGGGCCTGATTTGGTTTTCAACATAAGAGGTTTGGGCTTTTGAGCGTTGGGCCCAAAGACCATTTTCTGTAACCACAAATTGTATGTTTACAATTAAATAACACAAGACACACTTGATATCTTCACAATAATTACAAGCATTAAGTATTAACTTATTAAGTAAATTATTTTTTTTCGTTTAATTCATATATTTTAATTATATAGTTGCCCTCATGGGCGGAGTTCAGCTGGTAGATGTACGAACTTGAGGCTTGAACAATTGACTCCTAAGTAAGTGGTTCGAATCCTACCGATGACAACAAATTTTTAAAAAAATACCTGGTTTAGATAGATGGATAGACGGATACCGTAAAAAAAAAAAATATAATTCCAATGTTATTAATTTGAACTAAGAGTATTTGGTTTAAAATTCTGCTTATATACGATTAAATTTGTATATCGACATCATACAACAAGTGTGATTGATTAACATGTTTTATTTTGGAGTGGAGCTTAGCTGTGAGGAGAAACAACAAGAAGTAATAAATAGTTGAAAGTCAAAAAAGAAAAAAAAGATGTAGTTGTACAAAATCATAATTGATATGTTCCCTCTCCTCTACAAAATCAGTCCCACGCATCCATTCTTTTTCTCTCATTAGTCCCACCTATTCATCATCCATTCACTTTTCTTTCCACGAAATTAATTTAAAATATTTTTTCAAAATTTACAATTTTACTCATCAAACCAACTTTCAGTATTAATTATTTCTAAATTGAAAATCCATGCCAATTAAAGACTCCCTTTGTAATGAGTCACTACCTAATCATAATTCATATATAATCCAATCAAATTTCGCTACCAATTTGATTGGATTATCAATCAATCAAATAAATAAAAAATTAATTAATTTAATTGTTTCTCTTGGGGTCACCGGAGGTTTACCCCGCTGTTAACTTCAGGGTCTCGTAGGATTAGTTGAAGTGCGCGAAAACTGGCCCGAACACCCACGGATACCAAAAAAATAAATAAATAATTACTACAAATATTCTATTTAAAAAGTTCAGATATGTCTCATTCACACTAAATAGTAATAATGATGCACATTCTTACGTGGTTCACGTGGCGTGCCCTTTTCATTCCGCATTACTATTGAGAGATTTAAATCGAACTATATAAATATATTTTTATTTTATTTTTCAATATTGTGGGACTAATAAATATGTAGATATAGGAGGACTAGACATTACCTTAATTTAGCTTCCAAGAAAGGTTAAAAATAGAGATTGAAAAGAAAGGTTATCTTAATTTCATTTCTACTTATAAATGTCTAATAATTATGAAAAAGAAAAGTGTGGAGATTGTCATGTAGTCTCGCAACAAATTGAGCAATACAATGGCCCACTTAAATAATGAGTTTTGGCTCCTCTAGTCTAAAATTGAAATTCAAAACATTAGAAATTATAATGGTAAGAAATCACAAGTGTTAATATATATTGGTCATTAATTTTATGATCACCCATTGATCCATTAAATCTTCTTCTAATCTTCTTTACCCTTTAATTTGCCTCTAATCACTCTTTTCCTAATTAACCGACCAAAATTCCATCCACAAACTTTGTCCTACTTTCCATCTTCTCACAATTTTCCCAAGAACTAAAAAAGCTTAACATGAACTAGCTATCAACTCGATCGTTTTTGTAGTTTTGGTGTTTCGTTTTCTTTAGCTATATATATATATATATGGGGACAGCGACGTCGTCCATGGCGGCCAAGTTCGCCTTCTACCCTCCGAACCCTCCGTCATATAACATATTAGTCGATGAAGAAACTGGGAAGATGAGAATCTCCGACGTTCATCAGAGAGATGACGTGGATGTGGACGTTTTGAAGCTGACCACCAAGAGAGGTAACGAGATTGTGGCCATGTACATCAAGAACGCATCGGCTTCCTTGACTCTCTTGTATTCTCATGGAAACGCTGCTGATCTCGGTCTCATGTTTCACATTTTCTCCGAACTCAGCCTTCATCTCAACGTTAATCTTATGGGGTCAGTCATCTAACTTCATTAGATCCATATTGTTTTATTTTCCAGTTTCAATATTCAAATTACGTTATGTGATATGAAGAGGTAATTATATTTTTCTTTGACTATGCAATATTGTTTGTGTTAATTCAGGTACGATTATTCCGGGTATGGACAGTCTTCTGGAAAGGTATACTTCTGTCTTTTCTGTCTACAAAACTTTGACTTCTAATGTAAAAGTCAATGGAGTTTGCCAATTCTAAATTTTGACTTCTCAGAAGTCATGTCTTGAATATGTGTATAACTGTATAATTCCTATCCGAGAATGATTTTTATTTTTTTATTTTTATACTGAATATGTCTGAATTGAAATCTAATGTCAAGTATAAAAAGATTGAAGCTGTGATTTCAAAAAAATTTCAGAGTGTTAATTTGGTTCAAGAGAAAAGAAAAAAGAAAAAAAGCATCAAATTACACTATTAGATGACATGATTATTGGGTGTTTTAAGAGCAAATTTCAAAGAAAATCTCTTTAATGTTGGTTGAAACCTGAAATGTGTATGCTTCACAGGCAAGTGAGCAGGACACATATGCAGACATAGAGGCTGCTTATAAATGCCTGGAAGAGACTTATGGAGTGAAGGAGGAAGACATTATATTGTATGGACAGTCAGTTGGGAGTGGACCTACTCTTGAATTGGCTGTCCGTTTGCCTCAATTGAGAGCTGTCATTCTCCACAGTCCAATCCTATCCGGTCTTCGCGTTATGTATCCTGTTAAACGAACTTTCTGGTTCGACATTTACAAGGTTTTCAACTATCCTGCATTATGCAATATGTTCATTGATCAGTTAAGTTTATTATTAAAATGGTATTGAGTCATTGACCCTTTTGTTATAATGCAGAACATTGATAAAATTCCACTTGTCGAGTGCCCGGTTCTGGTAATTCATGTAAGCAGATATGTGATATGCGATATGCCCTTCTTTAAGGTTTGAATGTTTGAATGAAAATGAGAGAGCATTGTTGGGTGGTTGCAGGGAACTGAAGATGATGTAGTGGATTTTTCGCATGGTAAGCAGCTATGGGAGCTTTGTAAAGAGAAGTATGAACCATTATGGATTAAAGGAGGAAACCATTGCAATTTGGAACTCTACCCAGAATACTTAAGACACCTGAGGAAGTTCATATCAGCTATTGAGAAGTTACAGCGTCTTCGAAACGTATCAGAGCAGAAAACAACAGATGAAGTAGTAGTAGCAGCAGAGAGTTCAAGTTCAGGGAACAACACCGCAGAGCAAGTAATAATATTGGACAAGTCGAGACCAAGCACAGACCTTAAAGAGAAAGACAAGGGTAGGCCTAGTACTGGACAGAGATCAGAAAAATCAAGGCTGAGCACAGACAGTAGTAGTAGAGAGAAATCAAGAAGCAGCACTGACAAGAGAGACAAGTCAAGAAAGAGTGTTGATCGATCCGGGAAGGCGAGGAACAGCGTTGATCAACCGGATAGAGCAAGGAACAGCTTCGACCGGTCAGTTTAAACCATTAAAATGTTTTATTTTCATCACCATTTATATTCTTATATGTCTTCCTTTTCATGTGATTGAAATTTGCAGGCTTGGAGATATGGTGAGATCAGTTGGATTTTGTAACGTTGATTGTTTAAAGCAGACAGCTGCAGAGGCTTGAAGTATATTAATTGAGGGAAATTCAGCAAGCAGCATTGGAGGAGGTTAAAGAGAAAATGTTTTGCACATCTGCTTCAGATTTCATGAACGAACCCATTTAGAATTCATCTATTTTATTCTTGGATTTTTATTTGTTGCAGAACTAGTAGATTAGTTGGTAACAAGTTCTCTCTAGCTTTTGTTGTTTGTTTAATGGGGTAATTGTTAAATATGTGTCCGGCTTTTTATCATCTTCCTTGTATTGTTCTGATATATTTTTCTTTTCAAGTAGTTATGCACTTTTCGTTCACATCCATATCAGAGATTCGAGTCTCGTCTTTATCTTCATTTTATCGGTTGACCTGCCGTCGGAATTTTTTATTTTATTTTAAAAGATTAAATAGACATGTTGCAGCAAAAAATGGTATAAAACTACAATATAATTCTATACAAGAAATTTTTCATGTAAATAATTTATAATTCATCACATCGGTTACAATATAATTCCACGTTATCAATGGTTATGGTTACAACAACTATCTATGTACATAATATTAAAATTAAGTGCAGCCAATTAGGTCTCGATTGGTGTTAGGGGACTACCATCATATACTCGTCCCAATCATCATTTGTCAAGACTTTTTGGAGTAAGTTTCTTGGCTTGGACAAGACATTTTGTCCGTATTGATAATTTGTTCGATGAAATAATTTCTTAGATATATTACCACATTATAAGGGTCAAGTCCTTTTTACATGTTACTTGAATCTTTTGCTCAAAACCCCTATTTAAGTAGTCATTTGTTTGGTACCTTCCAAGATTTAGGAACTGCCATTCTAACCCTTCTCGGAGGATTCCATCAACAATCTCAAAATTTGTGACGAACCAATATTGTTCATTATCATTTAGCGAATTGAGTCATCTACTCCCTTATCACCGAGAGAAAACTCTCCGCACATGCTAGTAAATGTAATCCACCGTAAATGTGAAAGGTCCTAACATTTACCAAATGAGAAAATAAGTGACACTTGAATTATAAAATATTTCATTTACCGAATGAGAAAAAGAAAAGAAAAAAGAGAGAGGATATTATAAGTTGATGAAATGGCAGAATATAGGCCTTACAAATTCGGGGGAGATAGCTCCAAAACCAGCGACATAGTTGCGGTCTTTCTAGAACTCTCCACTCTCCCTCTAAAACCCTTTTATAGGGTTTTTGATAAGCTCTCTCTTTAGCTTCAAAAATACAAAACATTTCTCTCCCTGTCTTTCTCTCTCTCTATGGCTCCAGTCATGAGCAGATCCTTAGCTGCTGCCTCTTTAGTTTCTCTGCCATCTTCAACACCCTTTTCGTTTAAACACGCTAATAACAAGGCCTTGAGTCTCAGAAGCGCTTTTCTTCCCCAGCAAAATGTTCTCAGAAAGGGCTTTTCTTGTGCTGGCTTGAACTGGAATATTCAGAAGAGTAACAACCGTATCGTCGTCCGCTGCGAGGCTGCCGTTGCCGAGAAGGAGGCCGCTGACACTTCCGGTGAGAAGTATGAATACCAAGCCGAGGTGGGTATCCCTTCTCTTTCCTGATAAGAATTTTTTTTGGGGGGATTTTGAATTTATTGATTCTGGGTTATGATTAGGGTCTCTTTAGTTTATGAGAATCCATTGCAAGGTTAGGTCTTTATGTTTCTATTTATATGTTAGATATGAAATGAATCTGTTCAGGCCAAATTATGATGAGTTAAGTTAAAAGAAATATTATTTTAGGTTTGAACATGAAATAAAATCAGAGGCTTGCTGAGTTTTTTTATATACCTAGTCCTTTTTGTAGTAATTGATTTTGTATTGTACTGTTTTTCACTCTGGTTTTCTGGAGAATTGAAATTTAAGATGGTTGCAGGTCAGTCGTCTGATGGATTTGATAGTTCATAGTCTATACAGCCACAAGGAAGTATTTCTTAGAGAGCTTGTGAGGTGAGTACATGCACTTTTATTGAAGAACTATTCTTACTGTTCAATTTTGTATTCATACCATAACATCTTAAATGTATAATTTGTTTGGATTCTGGTATTGTGTGCAACGTTCTTCTCATTTAACATGCAGTACTTTTAAGTTTATGGGTTATTGGCAACATGGAACAAGTATCTTAACCCAAGAGGCTAAGCTCTTGTTTATCTTCCTGTCATTATTTTACTTGTTTCATCTATGAATATTGTGTGTATGTTGCTGCAAAAGCTTTCCTTCTGAAAGTGGTTGTGCTTCGTATTTGATCTGACTTGTCATCCTGTGTTGCAGCAATGCAAGTGATGCTTTAGATAAGTTGAGATTCTCGAGTGTGACAGAGCCCTCCCTACTTGGAGATGCTGGTGAGCTTGAGATACGCATCAAATCTGACCCAGACAATGGGACGGTCACCATAACGTAAGCCTTTACTATGTTTATTTGCACTTCTTTTCTTGATTAGTGGGGTAGTAAAATAATGGTTAATCTGAATTTGCAGAGATACTGGTATTGGGATGACAAAAGAAGAGCTCATTGACTGTCTTGGAACTATTGCGCAAAGTGGTACTTCAAAGTTCCTTAAAGCCCTTAAGGTACTTGTTTATATTTCTATCTGCAATTGCATAATCTAACATTTCTCAATCTCTGTCTGAATCTCATTAAGCTTTTTGTGATCTGCAGGAAAATAAGGACCTTGGGGCAGACAATGGTTTGATTGGTCAGTTTGGTGTTGGGTTCTATTCTGCTTTTCTTGTTGCTCAGAAGGTGCAGCATAATTTTTTCATTACTGATAATGATCGTAACTTTCTTGTTCAGTTTCATTGCGTTTCTTTTTACTATTTTTTGTGTGGCCATATGCTTATTGAAATTGGTTTTATATATAGGTTGTTGTGTCTACAAAGAGCCCAAGGTCAGATAAGCAATATGTTTGGGAAGCTGAAGCTGACAATAGCTCTTATGTTATCAAGGAAGAAACTGATTCTGAGAATCTCCTACATCGTGGAACTCAAATCACACTTTATTTAAGGGTATTAGCTCATCTTAGTTTTCCCGAAGATAATATATTTACTGCTACTCAAATGTATGCATAATATGGAAAAATGAAAAAGTTATAGTTAGCTTATTCCAGTAAGGCTGTAATTTTTTGTTATTTTGAATTTGAGGAAGCCTTGAATGTACCATTTTAGAAACCCCAAAGACAGACTGCTGAAAATAACATTGTTTTCTTGCAGGATGATGATAAATACGAATTCTCAGATCCTACAAGAATTCAGGGTTTGGTGAAGAATTATTCACAGTTTGTTTCTTTCCCAATCTATACATGGCAAGAGAAATCAAGGACCATTGAGGTGATGACATTTATACCATTTGTAGTAACATATCACATCCTTCTCTTACCGGCTAATTTTTAAAAGAATCTGATGTAACACATAAATGCACACTCTTGTTTTTATGTACATGTATAGTACGCTGTTAATGATAATGACAAAATGGGTGTTTCACTCTGTTTAAAGTTTTCTTCAAAGTGGTTGTTGCTGGGGCCTGGGATACAATGAAGGTGTTAACTATAGTTTGTCTTCACATTTATGCTGAATTGTACTGTCTACAAGACAAACACAGTCTCACCAAGGGCATTGGAACAACCGAACAAAAATATAAGAATTTTTTCTTTAACATGTTATCGTTGTACTTATGTCCTCACAGTTTCTGTAATAATACTTCTTTTTTTTATGACTCAATATAGTAAAGACCTATGATTATGACTTTAATTCTATTCAGTCTCTTCTTTAGTTTCAAAACCTTTTTTCTTAGCATAGATAAGCAAGTTTTCTAATCTTTCTTTGCCAAATTGAATCTTTGAGTAGGTAGAAGAGGAGGAAGAACCAAAAGAAGGAGAAGAACAGCCAGAGGTAATCATAATATCTGTCCTGATTGTGGCTGTTGTAGTTGCATTTTCTTAGCAAGTATAGTGTTTTAGTGGCTTTCTGTGTTTCTCTCCAGGGTGAAAAGAAAAAGAAGAAAACAACTAAAACCGAGAAGTATTGGGACTGGGAACTAGCCAATGAAACAAAACCCATATGGGTGAGTGTGATCTGTTATTGTTGGTGAAATTATAATATATGTTCTAACATGTATTCGTTTTGTATCAATACCTGTTTTATTTTCAATGCATTCTTGGTCTAATATCATTATATATCATGTCTTATGCATGTTCCTCCCCTCTCTGTTGTAGATGCGGAATTCGAAGGAAGTTGAAAAGGAGGAGTACCAAGAATTCTACAAAAAGACTTTTAATGAATTTTTGGATCCACTTTCATATACTCACTTCACCACTGAGGTACTGAGATCTTTCATAGTGTTTAAGCTGGAGATATGTTTGGTGAGGTGATTAACAACTATTCTTTGAAAATTGTGCAGGGTGAGGTAGAGTTCAGGAGTGTTCTTTACATTCCTGGAATGGGGCCTCTAAACAATGAGGATGTAATGAATCCGAAAACAAAAAATATTAGATTGTATGTCAAGCGTGTATTTATCTCAGATGATTTTGATGGAGAGCTGGTAAGTATTGTCATATAGACTGAGATCCTATGATCTTATGATTTTTGTGGTTAATGAGTGATCCATTATTTCTTATTTTTGGTTTTTTACAAGATAGTGAAATGATAATGTTTTGATAGAAAAGATTGTGGTAAGATATAGCATAATCATGATTAACTTTGGCATTCTTATCAATGGATGTTTCTTAGCCTGAGTATACACCTTTTCCATTTTTAGATTATGTAATTAAGCAAAGCATATGATTGCTTCCTTGCACTATATTATTCCTTCCTAATAGGAATGACTTATTTTAATCCTTGCTTGTAGTTTCCACGATATTTGAGCTTTGTGAAGGGTGTGGTGGACTCAAATGATCTTCCTCTTAACGTCTCTAGGGAGATCCTTCAAGAAAGCCGAATTGTAAGACGTAGTTTCCTTCATATTTCTAGTATCATAATGCACAATTTTTGTTATTGTTTCCATGCATGAATGTAGTTTTTCTTTTCTGTATAGAGTTTCTTAGCATTTCTGTCACAGTTATGTATGACTAAGTATATCTTCTTGTTTATTAATCATTTCCTTGTCTGTGATAATCCAGGTAAGAATTATGAGAAAGAGACTTGTTAGGAAAACATTTGACATGATTCAGGACATCTCTGAAAGTGACGACAAAGAGGTTGGTAGCAACTAAACACTTCAATTGCTCTTCTTTTTCCACTTTACTTGTGTTAGTGACACAGAATTTGGTCCATTTGATTCCAGGATTACAAAAAGTTCTGGGAGAACTTTGGCAGGTTTATAAAATTAGGATGTGTTGAAGACAATGGGAATCACAAGCGCATAGCTCCTTTGCTGCGGTTCCATACTTCAAAGAGTGAAGAGGAACTGACAAGCTTGGATGATTATGTTGAGAACATGGGTGAGAAACAAAATGCCATCTATTACTTGGCGACAGACAGCTTAAAAAGTGCAAAAAGTGCTCCATTCTTGGAAAAGTTGGTGCAGAAAGATATTGAGGTATGCATGTTTTAGTTTTGCTGATGCTATATTAGCATAACAATTTTCATTGTAAACCAGGCCAGTATCACAGAGATGTTGGTTAATTTAGCTAGCTGAAATGGCTGGTGAGATTGAATGCTTGTAGACATAATGGGAGATGTTTCATACTTTCATCTCTTCAGAGACTTGATTTTGCATCTATATTATATACAAAAGTTTTTACGCACCAATTTTTCTTTTGTCTGGAACTCTGGATTGCTGAGGTGACAAGGTGTGCTTGATTTCTTTTAGGTTCTCTATTTAGTTGAGCCTATTGATGAAGTTGCCATCCAGAACCTGCAAACCTATAAGGAAAAGAAATTTGTTGACATCAGCAAGGAAGATTTAGATCTTGGTTAGTTATATTTCCCCTTTGTGCTCATTATTGTAGTAATATAATCTTTCCTATGTTTTCTTTTTAAATTGTCATCTCTGTCATCTATATGGGGCATCTATTTGCATTTCCTCTGATTAGAAGATTTGGTATACCAGGTGATGAGGACGAGGTCAAAGAAAGAGAGAATAAACAAGAATACAATCTTCTTTGTGATTGGATAAAGCAACAACTTGGTGAGAAGGTGGCCAAGGTCCAAGTTTCAAAGCGTCTAAGTTCGTCTCCCTGTGTGCTTGTTTCAGGCAAGTTTGGATGGTCTGCCAATATGGAAAGGTTAGTAATGGTTTTTTTTTTTTTTTTGGAAAGAAGTAACGGTTTTTTAATACCTGGATACAAACTTAAAAACAGTAGTAGTTGATGTCATCCCTCTCTCTCTTTGTAAGATAGTATGTTCTCTAATTTATGTTATTTGTTTTTTTCCTTTTGAAGATTGATGAAAGCACAAGCTCTTGGTGACACTTCTAGTTTGGAGTTCATGAGAGGAAGGAGAATACTGGAGATTAATCCAGACCATCCCATCGTTAAAGACTTAAATGTAAGGCCATCTTCTTATTTTTTTCCGATTATATTTCTCACGGCAGTTTGTCCCATGATACTATTTTTTGAAGTTAATGGAGGTCATGAGCTGAGAATAACAATATGAAGATAATCAATGAACCTAGTGTGTGATTTCTCATATGGTTTTTTCAGCTTCGCTTCTGAAATCTTTTTACATTTTAAAGTTACTACTGCAATTGCTCATGATATTTTTTTTCTTAGCTTTGCTTCTGAAATCTTTCTTTAGGGGTTGTTTGCCTTTTTGAAAAAAGTCTTTTTACATTTTAGAATTAGTTATATAACTTATTTAAAATGTAATAAATCTTTTTCCCACTACACAAACAACCCCTAGTTTAAGATCTCTCTTGCTACATGGATCCAAAGAATTAGTATATCTGTTGTCCACTAAATGGTTATGGGTTTTTGGTTTTTCACTGTGCAGGCTGCATGCAAAAATGCCCCTGATAGCGGTGATGCCAAGAGAGCTGTTGACCTCTTGTATGATACAGCATTGATCTCTAGTGGATTCTCTGTAAGGGCAAACCATAATTTTTTTTTTGTTTTTCTTAATATATTTTGATTTGATTAGCTTTGTGTAATTTCATACTTATCTGTAAATTATGCAGCCTGACAGCCCAGCTGAGTTGGGGAACAAGATCTATGAGATGATGGCAATGGCCCTTGGAGGGAGATGGGGTAGATCAGAAGGGGATGAGGATGTGGCTGAGGCACCTGAAGAGAATCCAGCAGAATCTGACACAAATGCTGCTGAACCCTCAGAGGCTGAAGTAATCGAACCATCGGAAGTGAGGGCTGAGAGTGATCCTTGGCAAGATTAAATTTTCCGTTCACACATTAGAACAATTTTGGCGATGTTCCTTTGTTAAACACAGAAATAAAATACATGCAAGAGGGGTAGAGAAAGGGAAAGAAAATTGGGAGAAGTGGTTGTGGTCTGTGTTGGTTGAAGTGGGAGAAAGGGAGGATCCTGAGAAGTTTTAGAGAAATGGAATACAACCTTGCTGAAGATTATTTTTAGTGTTCATTATTCCAAGGAAAACATTGTTGTATGTTTAGCAAGAACTTAGAACACTTGAAACTCCTTTATTATCACTCCATGATAGTTTAGATGGATGTTGATGGTAATATTTATTGCAAATTTACAAGCAAATCTCCAATTTGACAAGTCACTTGTGATTGCAAATTACCCATTTCTCCATTTAACAACCCTCAAATTATCTAATTCAATTCCTATATTGCTTTATTGTTGTGAAAGATATAAAGAAAAAAGAAAGTTAAGGAAAATTGATAAAAGTATCCTCAAAACTATGACCAAAGCATACTGACCACTCATAACCACCCAATAGGGTGTTGTCATGTGGTAAAACTTTTTCACTTTTTCCAATTTTCTCCTTACTTTGGGTTATGTGGCAATTAACTATTGGATGATTAGCACTTTGGATACTGACGGTTAGTAGCCAAATGTTGTCCTTTTTATATTTACCCAACAATTTAATGAGTGGCATATTTTTTTCACCCAAAATTCAGTAGGATAGAAACACCCATTAATGTGAAAAACATAAAAAACGTTGCTAACCTAGTCAAGTCCTGACTCCTGACCATGACTATCCTTTTTTTTTTTTTTTTTTAATTTTTTTAATTTTTAATTTTCTCTTACAATTGTTTTGTTTTTAAATAATTTAATTTGAGAGAAACAACAAATATAGCCTTAGGTTGATGGCCACGTGTGTTTGAGGTCTTAAAAGGAGATTAAAATGGTTGTAACTTGAAAGATGGGAAGTGTTCAAAAAAAAAAAAATATATATAAGTTATATCAGTTCCTTGTATGTGGACCACTGGATTTAAATACTTTGACTGACAAGTGCATACAGCCAAGTCAAAGTATTTAAATTCAGTGGCCCACATGCAAGGAACTGATATAACTTTTGTTAGTTCGAACTGATAATAGAATTTCTGTATATATATATAACTACATTTTTGTCTTCATAGCCAAGTATGGGTTTTAAAACTTTTCTATTGAATGTTGGTTATTATTAAAAGTGTGTATTTTGAGTCTTTGACCAATTTCCCTAAAATAACATTTCTATAGTATAAACATTTAATTAATCCCTATATCGGTTTTAAAATTATTTTTAAATTTCATTAATTTTTAAATTAATTTTTGAACTATTTTTTAAGTAAATAATTTTTTTTAAAAAATTATCTTCATTTTAAATTTATTTATTTTTACATTTTTAATATATATATTTTAAATTTAAATTATTTATACTAGCTATACTATTTTTTATAAAAAGATTAGTTTCATTTTTTAATTTTAATAATTATGAACAATTTTGGTATTTATATCAAACTTTGGGTGGATTTCAGTATATTTACCCCTTTGCAAATTACAAAGTAAAGTATTGGGTCAGCCCACCCGGTAGTAAACGGGTCGAATAAAAAACCCGGAGATTAAACACTTAAAAACTCTTGAAGGTTTTTAGAAGGGTTTTAAGGCGGCTGCATTGCAGTGCACATAATCCTCGTCTTCCTCTACAACTTTCTCTGTTTTTCAATAATTATTTGATTTCCTTCTTCTTCAAATCCAATTCATTTTTTATCAAACCATGTGGAGGAAGTTTGCCAAAGAAGCTTCTTCTAGGAAGATCAAATTTTCCGCTTTTAAATTTTCTCATACCGGGAGTATAACCTCTCCACACACACAAACTCTCTTTAATTCTCCCTACCCACTTATGGATTCTCTTCGACTCGGTGTTTTATCTGCTCAAAAACACAACTTGGGTCGATCCCATTTCGCTCAATCAGTTAACACTTTGAGTCTTAGAAGTTATGCAAGTATCGCCGAGGCAATTGCTTCAACAGATGATGCAGATTCAGACTTATCGGGTTCCGAAGAAATCCAAGAATTGATAGACCAAATCAGCAAAGAAAGTGATTACAAAACGGGCTCCTCATTGTCATCGTTTAATAAGCAGCCGAAGAAAATGGTTGCTGGTATGGGTTCGGGCAAGTACTATATGTTGAAACGTAGGCAAATCAAGATGGAGACTGAAGCGTGGGAACAGGCAGCCAAGGAGTACCAAGAGCTTTTGACGGACATGTGTGAGCAAAAGCTTGCTCCCAATTTGCCTTATGTCAAGTCTTTGTTTCTGGGTTGGTTTGAGCCTTTAAGGGATGCAATTACAAAGGACCAAGAAACCTGCAGAGAGAACTATAGGTTGACTCATGCACCTTATATCGATAAACTTCCCGCGGATATGATGGCTGTTATTACAATGCACAAATTGGTTGGCTTGTTGATGACTAATGTTGGTGAAGTTGGGAGTGTTAGGGTCGTACAAGCAGCTTGCCAGATAGGTGAAGCCATTGAAAATGAGGTCGGTAACCTGATCACTGTTCATTTTATTGTTAATGTGTTGATAATTGCCTTGTTTTTTTTTTTGGTTCATTTGGCATGTTTTCTTATCAACTTTGATCAATGTGGTATGTGGTTAATATATTATGTGAAGTATCAAGTACCTTTTGTCTGTATTGATGTGAGTCTTTGGGGTTTATTCGCGATTACTGTTTTATTTGTAAGAGGAAGAGGGAGGTAATGGATCACTTGCTTCTACAGTGTTGGGTTGCTGAGAAACTTTAGGATTTTCTTTTTACACTATTTGCTGAACATATGACCCTACAAAGGAATGTTTGGTTGATTTGGAGCATATTAAGTGCTTTGGAGATAAGAGGTGGTTGGCATGAAGACATCACTGTTTGCTCTGATATTCAGCATTTAATATGAATTTAATAGAAGAGTTTTCTAATGGTGTCAAGTGATATTCCTTGTCTCTGCAAAGAACCTGGCTTTGAAAATGAAGTTGAAAGTCAATCTTGTAGACAAAGGACTTTGTGTTATTAAATGATTTATGATTTTCCCAGTTTTAAAATATTTAAGATTGAGTCATTCCTATTAATTAATCCTGCTTCTGCAGAAAATAAGAAGCATATAGTTCCAGAAATATTGAAAATATTATTTGACATGTATTTTTTGTGGGTGCTAGAAAGCTTTCTACTAAGTTATGTTTATTTGTTACATATAATCATCTCATATGTTCAGGCCAGGATACATAGGTTCTTGGAGAGTACAAAGAAGAAGAAGAACTTAACAGATGAGAAATTGGAAGGTGCATCGGATCCCAAAGAACAGGAAAATTTAAGGAAAAAAGTTACTAATTTAATAAAAAAACAAAAGCTGCAGCAGGTAAAGGGAATATTGAAGGGTCGGGATGATTCAAAGCCATGGGGACAAGAGGCTCATGTTAAGGTTTGTGATGTTTGTAGATGAATTCTGTTGTGCTTGTCATTGTTATTTTCATTCTTGTTATGATAGATGGTTGTGCTTCCAGGTCGGCTGCCGCTTGATTCAGTTGTTGACGGAAACAGCCTACATACAACCTCCAGTTGATCAATTAGGCGATAGTCCACTTGATGTTCGTCCTGCATTTGTGCACTGCCTCAAAAATATCACAAAGGATGCTCAGTAAGAGATATTCCATCTCTGTTTAATCTAGTGTCCACCAAACCAAGCCTCCCTTTTCACTTGTACACAAAGTAAACAATTTTGTGGTTGTTTATAACAGGAAGGGCAGGAGATATGGTGTTATTGAATGTGATCCACTAGTCCTCAAAGGCATTGAGAAAACTGTGAGTGGGATACCATCTTTTAGGACGGGTTACATTTTATGAAAATTTCTGTTAGTATTGAGTAGACCTATATATTCAACTTGTATAAAACTTTCAAAGTGTAATAACTTTTCCCTCTTATACTATTTGTCTAAACAGGCTAGGCACATGGTCATTCCTTATATGCCAATGTTGGTGCCTCCTTTAAACTGGACAGGGTATGGTTTCATATTTAGCTTTCTAGTTCCAAATAATGGTGTAATTTTTAGCTATTTTATGGTTTATTGAAGAGTTTGGTTGTATCCTATTTCATGTCGTAGTAAAGAATCACCATAAAATGAAATAGATGTTTTTTATGTTTTTGGACTAGAATAATTATATATTTTGATCATACATTCTCTCCACCAGTTCGGGATTTGAGGCTTACTTGTAGTTATTTTTATGTTTTCCTGAACAACTATTTTTATCTATATATCTCTCTTTTAAGCTTGTCTGCTGGGTTTATTTTGTAAATTATGTGAAGAATAACAAAATAATATGCTTTCTTGATTCTTACATAAAGAAGAAGGGTTTAAATACAAGTAGGAGACCTAGAAAGAAGAGAGATAGTAATTACACTTAACAGTAACCATCTCACCTAACTACAACTATTTACACCCACCAAACAACCACTAATTACAATCATTAAATGAACCTCAACTGCATAATTCTAACACTCCCCCTCAAGCGGATGCAAAGATACTTTGCATCCCAAGCTTGCTGATTAGGTTCTGAAATGTAGCATTTGGAAGTCCTTTTGTAAGGACATCTGCAAGTTGACCAGAAGAGGGAACATAAGGGACACAAATCTGTCCAGAGTCAAGTTTTTCCTTGATAAAGTGTCTGTCAATTTCAACATGTTTGGTTCGGTCATGCTGAACAGGGTTGTGTGCAATGTTTATTGCTGCCTTGTTGTCACAGTACATCATCATAGGACCTTCGATTTTAACTTGTAGGTCAGATAGAATAATTATGATCCATAGCAGCTCACATATGCCAAGAGCCATGGCACGAAATTCTGCTTCTGCACTGGAGCGTGCTACAACAGATTGTTTTTTGCTTCTCCAAGTGACCAGGTTCCCACTTAGGAATGTGCAGTACCCTGTGGTTGACCTCCTGTCTGTCTTAGATCCTGCCCAGTCTGCATCAGTATAGGCTTCAAGCTTAAAACCTTCCCCTTTTCGAAATAACAGCCCTTTTCCTAGCGTTCCTTTCAGATACTTTAGTATCCTATAAGCAGCTTCACTGTGGGACTTTAGAGGAGAGTGCATGAACTGACTGACAACGCTTACGGCATAAGCAATGTCAGGCCTAGTGTGGGACAAATAGATGAGTTTACCCACCATTTTCTGGTATTCTTCTGTCTACTGGTTCTTCTCCATCTTTTAGTTCTCCAAGTCTATGATTCGCCTCAATTGGTGTATCAATTGGTTTACAGCCAGTCATTCCAACCTCCTGCAGTAGGTCTTGAGTATATTTTTGCTGGGAAATGAATATCCCATGTTTTGACCGAGCAACCTCAATTCCTAAGAAATATCTCAGCCCTCCTAGGTCTTTGATCTCAAATTCTGTTGCAAGATAGGTCTTCAAATTAGCTATTTCTTCATGATTATCTCCGGTCATGATAATGTCATCGACATACACAATTAGGACTGTAATTCCTTTTCCCATGGAATTCTTTATGAATAATGTGTGGTTGCCTTGGCTTTGGAAATAACCTTGGCTTCTCATAGCTCTAGTAAACCTCCCAAACCATGCCCGTGGTGACTGTTTCAGTCCATAGAGGGATCTTCTCAATTTGCAGACTTTGTTCCCTTTCAATTCTTCCTTATACCCTGGTGGCATATCCATATATACTTCTTCTTCTAATTCTCCGTGAAGGAATGCATTCTTCACATCCAATTGATGTAAAGACCATTCTTTTGTTGCTGCTAGAGATAGAAGAATCCGAATGGTATTCATTTTTGCCACAGGTGCGAAAGTCTCATGGTAGTCAATACCATGAGTTTGGGTGTATCCTTTCGCAACGAGTCTGGCTTTGTACCTGTCCAACGTCCCATCTGGTTGGTATTTTATGGAGAAAATCCACTTGCAGCCAACAGTCCTTTTAGATTTTGGTAGGTCCACAATCTGCCATGTTTGGTTCTTTTCTAGTGCCATCAATTCAGCATTTATGGCCTCTTTCCATGGCCTTGATGTTAGAGCTTCTTGAACAGATGCAGGGATCTTTTGAGACATAATAGATGAGAGAAAAGCTTTATACTGTGGAGATAGATTCTGCAGAGATACAAAATGTGACATAGGGTGTTGTGTACAACTACGAACCCCCTTTCTTAGAGCAATAGGAATCTCAATATTATCAAAAATATAAGGAATAGAATTAGGAATTGAATTTTGAGTATTATCTTCAGTACCTGATTCAGGAACGATGATCGGAGCATGAGAAGTAGGATTGAGCCGCTTCTTCTTGGAATAAACTTTCAGAGTGGATGTGTGAGTCTCATTGTCTGATTCTGGTTGGTTGGTTATTTGGTTTTGGATAACAGGTTGGATAGAGTTTTCTGTGTTTCTTGCTGGTTCCAACTCTTCCCTAGACTTGTCTTCTAATTGTAACTCTACCACAGAATCCTCTTTTGACTCCAATTGAATGTTCATATTAGGATAGGCAGCCTCTTCTACATCCCATTCCCACTTTACTTCTTCTTTGTTTGCATTACTCTCCCCTTGAAGATAAGTGTTGCTCTAGTAACACTGATCTTCCACAAAAAGCACATCCATAGTGATGTATGTTTTCTTATTTGTGGGACAATAGCACTTATATCCCTTTTTTGTTGGGGAATAGCCTAAAAATATGCATTTTAGAGCTCTAGGATCAAGCTTGCTGCGTATGGGAGATTGAATATGGACATATGCCACACAACCGAATACCTTTGGTGGTTAAAACCCAATCCCCTGACAACCTGGAAAAAATTCCATCAACTTCTTAACAGGACTCTGGTTTCCTAGAACTCTTATAGGCATTCTGTTGATAAGGTAGGCTCCTATAAGGACAGCATCTCCCCAAAAATTCTTTGGTACCCCGGTTTGAAATAGAAGAGAGCGGGCAACCTCAAGAAGGTGTCGGTTCTTCCTCTCAGCCACACCATTCTGCTGGGGTGTGTCAATGCATGTTGACTGGTGTAATATGCCCTCATTAGATAGATATGACATAAGTTCCTTGTTAAAATATTCCCTCTCATTATCAGACCTCAAGGTTCCTATATTCACCCCAAACTGATTTTTTATGAACTTGTGAAATTTGGGGAAAATAAAAGGAACTTCAGACTTGTTCTTCATTAGGTAAACCCAGGTAAGTCTAGTACAGTCATCAATAAAGGTGGCGAACCAACGAGTACCAGACACATTAGTAACACGGGATGGCCCCCATACATCTGAATGAATTAGTTTGAAAGGAGTTGAAAAATGAACTTCTTTTATTGGAAAAGTAGTACGGTGACTTTTAGCCAAGATACAGGACTCACAATTTAAACTGTTGACATTTAATCCTTGAAATAACTTTGGAAACAATTTTCCCGGTAGGGTAAATGGTGGGTGTCCTAAACGCCTATGCCAAAGATGAATCTGGTCAACACTAGTACTATGGGAAACTAGACATTGAGAGTCTCCTCCACTCCAATCAGTATCCAGGTAGTAGAGTCCATCTCTTAGCTTACCAAGCCCAATCATCTTCCCCGATTGATCTTGAAAATAACAGCCAAGAGGGAAAAAATTAACTGAGCAGTTTAGGTCTTTTGTGAGCTTCCCAATAGATAACAAATTATGGTTAAGGTTTGGAACATGTAAAACGGAATGTAAAATAATTTTGTCTGAGATTTTTACAGTCCCTTGACCAGCAATCGAGGAAAACGTACCATCAGCAACCCTAATTTTTTGCTTACCAGAACATGGTGAATAATTAGAGAAGATACTAGGTAAATTGGTCATGTGGTTAGATGCACCTGAATCAATGATCCAGGTGCAAGAGTGGGTTTTTCTAGATATTAAAGGCGCCTGTGTACCTGAAGAGGCCATTGAGCAAGAACCTGTAACAGAGGTGCTGAAACAGGTGTTGGTGTTAGGACTGTCCAGTTGATTCAGCAGTTGCTTAAGTCTCTCTACATCCATTTGATTCAACCTGTCAGCACTTTGTCCATGATTACCAGTCACAGTTGTGATTTGATTCGCATGACCTGACTGGTTGGGAGGAAGTCCTCCTTGTGTCACAAACTGTTTAAGATTCTGTGGCTTCCCATGAAGCTTCCAACACAGCCCGTGTGTGCCTCTGTTTGTGGCAGTAGTCACACCACAACTTCTCCTTGTCTTGAGATTTCTTGTTATCAACAACTCTTCTTGTTGCAAGTGCAGAGTTTTCAGCAGTTGTGTCACCTTCCTCCAGGTTATTGGTGCTCATTAGTTCTTTATTGCTCTCCTCTCCTCTAATGATCGCAAAAGCTCCATCCAGGTCAGGCAGTGGATCTCTTCCAAGCACTCGGTCTCTAGCTTGATCATAATCTGACTTGAGTCCTAGTAGGAATTGTATGACTCGTTCCCTTTCCATAAGATCTTTTATAGTTTTTGCATCTTCAGACGATTTTAGTTCAACATTCTGGTATAGGTCAAGCTCTGTCAGCAATCCTTGGAGAGTGTTGTAGTAATCAGTAACACTCATAGATCCCTGCTTAGTGTTGTAAATCTGCCTCTTGATTTGAAAAATCTGAGTGACGAACCCAACTTTGGAATATGTCTTGTTTACAGCATCCCAAATATCTTTGGCATTTGACAGTAGCATGTTGGTTTTCCTGATCCTAGGTTCCATGGAGTGAAGCAGCCAAGACATAACCATGTAGTTTTCTGTATCCCAACTCTCATACTTTGGATCCTTCTCATCAGGTGGTTGAGCAGCTCCACTAACATACTTAAACTTTCCCTTTCTTTTCAGGGAAATTTTTACAGATCGACTCCATTCCATAAAATTCTTCCCATCAAGTTTGGAAGTAGTAAGCTGAAGTGTTGGGTTTTCAATGTGAACAGGGTTTGCAAGGGTGATGGATTTGAGTGTATCAGGCATGATTTAGGTAGCAGTTTGAAACAAGAAGAAAGGAATTTAAAGATTGATTCAAAACAATGGCAATGAAGGCCTGGAAAAAGCAAAAAAAAATTGACAATGAAGGTCAAGAAGATAACCCTAGAAAAGAAGGGGCTCTGATACCATGAAGAATAACAAAATAATATGCTTTCTTGATTCTTACATAAAGAAGAAGGGCTTAAATACAAGTAGGAGACCTAGAAAGAAGAGAGATAGTAATTACACTTAACAGTAACCATCTCACCTAACTACAGCTGTTTACACCCACCAAACAACCACTAATTACAATCATTAAATGAACCTCAACTGCATAATTCTAACATTATGTTTTGGCAGGTATGATCAAGGTGCATACTTATTTTTACCATCATATGTCATGAGAACACATGGAGCAAGACAACAACGTGAATCAGTTAAAAGAACGCCAAAGAGTCAACTAGAGCCAGTGTTTGAGGTTTGAGATCGTCAGAGTTTTAAATTTTAGTTACATTTAATAGAAAATCTTTGTCCCTTTTTTAGTGGACATTTTGTTTTGACGACTAGTTGTCACTTATGATGATTGTTTATATATAAGGATCTCTCTCTTGCTTAGTTGCAATAATTCTGTAATTGTATTGTGAATCAGGCGCTGGATACACTAGGAAATACCAAATGGAGGGTAAATAAAAGGCTACTTGGTGTAATTGACAGAATGTGGGCTAGTGGAGGCTGTCTTGCTGGGTTGGTTGATCGTGAAGATGTGCGTACCTTCAATATAAGCTAAATTCTTTTTTCTTCTATATTTGTTGATTGTTCCTTTCCCCAATGGAAGGAAACTCATCTTGTATGATATAGACTTTATTGTCCCATTGTTACCTGAGTTTACATTTAGCATCTAGATGCTTGTTTTCGGTTATCTTTATTCTTTATTTTCTCTGAAGTTTTTTTTTTAACAGGTTCCTCTTCCTGAGGAACTTGACACAGAAGACGAAGCAGAAATCCGGAAATGGAAGTGGAAAGTTAAGGCAGTAAAAAAGGAAAATAGCGAGAGGCATTCTCAGCGATGTGATGTGGAACTCAAACTTGCTGTAAGAAACTTTCAAAATCTCCTTAGTGCAGTTGCATGCTCTGATAAGATTCAGTATTGATCTTTTTTAATTGCGGAGCAGGTGGCTCGAAAGATGAAGGATGAGGAGGGATTCTACTACCCACATAACCTTGATTTCCGAGGTCGTGCATACCCCATGCACCCATATTTAAATCATCTGGGCTCTGATCTGTGTCGAGGGATCCTGGAATTTGCAGAGGGACGTCCCCTTGGGAAATCAGGCTTACGTTGGCTGAAGATACATCTGGCGAATTTATATGCTGGAGGTGTAGACAAGTTGTCCTACGAGGGTCGGGTAGCATTTACTGAGAATCATTTAGATGATATCTTTGATTCTGCAGACAGACCTCTTGAAGGAAAGCGCTGGTGGTTAGGTGCAGAGGATCCTTTGCAATGCTTGGCAGCATGTATTAATGTTGCAGAAGCAATGAGAAGCTCCTCTCCAGAAACTACTATTTCACATATTCCCGTTCACATGGTATTTTGATTTTATCCCCTAGCAAGATGTGCATGTATCAGTCTGGAGAATATGCATGCTAATATATCATCTCATAGATAGGCATGTTGATATATTTTTTATCTAAAAAAATTGCATTTCTTTGTTGTGTTGATGGGGTTGATAAATAAGGGCGCGTTTGGTATTGTTTTTAAAATGGTGTTTTTGAAAACTTTTTTTAAAAATGAAAATCATGTTTTTAAAAATGTAATGTGTTTGGTAGTGTTTTTTAAAAGTAGTTTTTTGAAATGGAAAACGATGTAAAAGTGTTTGGTTGTTGTTTTTAAAATGGGTAAAGTAGTTGTTTGGAGGGAAAAATTGATTTGTTTTGAAATGATGTTTTTGAAAATGGTGAAAAATAATAAAAAGTTGTTTTTAACTTTTTAGTTACAAAAACAGTTTTGTAAAATGTGTAAACAAACAACATTAAAGTTTTTTTTTTTTTTTTTTTTTGAATTTACAACAACTGCTGGGACCTGGTGAGATAGACTTTGCTAGCACAGCTAGGAATACTACTCCCACAATTGGGAAGGGACAAATAATATATAAATATATATATACACACCAAGGCGTTGAACCGTGGTGGTGGAGGCTCACTAGGGAGAGTCCAACCACATTGGCAAGAGGCCATTGGTAACATTAAAGTTGTTTTTTATTTTTAAAAACAGAAAACCATTTTTAAAAATGGTTCCAAATAGCACCTAAGATTCCTGTTTTCCTAATCACACTTCTTTTATTTAATATGGAATATAGATTCAAACTTTTCTGGCCACAAAGGCGGTGGAAGAGGATTGAAGTTTTACATTCACAAACATATATAGCGTTGTCATTTCGTCATATTCTGATGGTGCATTAACCCTCCAACATGCAATAACCTCAATCTAGGTTGGATTATTGCAATCACCACTGTCAGCACATGACATGGTCTTTGTAGTTTTCACCCATGTATGGTGTATAGTAATCGATATTATTATATGATAAGGACATATTTTAATGATTCACTTATTTATTGCCCTGCAATTATGTTGCTGCATTCTATGAAGTTTATAGCTATCATATTTTTCCTCATTCCTATTACTTTGATACATTATTCTGCTTAAACCTGATCATAGTTCTTTCATTTTTTTTATTTAATGTTTTGATGTACTCTTTTGCTAGGATGGTTCATGTAACGGCTTACAGCACTATGCTGCCTTAGGAAGGGATAAGGTAATGAACCTTATGTTTGTTTTGAGTTAAGAAGGATGCAATCATTCAGTACAGACTTTCAAACTATATCACCGCTGCTTGACAGTAACTTTTTTGTTCATTTTCCCCTTTGATGCCAAATATGTCTCTCTTCTAGAAGTCTCATGTTACTCTTTTTTGTTATTTTCCTGTTATTGATGATAAATGGTAAGGTGCGATAAATGATAAATTTGAATCCAATTTGACGATATATGTTTATATGGTCAATTAAGTATTTCACGTACGTCATTGTCAAAAAAACTGAAATTTTTGTAGGAAAAAAGGTTGGAAGTACATTTTTATAACGACCAATTTTTTTTTTTTTTTCTTATTTAGCGTACTGAATGTTGTTCCCAAGAGGCATAGTATCTTTAATATCTTATTTTCATGTTTAAGCTCACTCTCCTTCTCTCCACTAATTAGAGTAGGAAAATTAATGTCAGTAACTGATAAATGATTTTTGATATAATTTTCGCATTGGCTTTATTTCTTAGTTGGGAGCAGCTGCTGTGAATCTTGTTGGTGGAGATAAACCTGCAGATGTATACTCAGGAATTGCTGCCCGGTGAGACTCTTTCTCTCTTTCTCTCTCTCTTGTGTTGACCCATCTAATGGATTTTATGTTGCAATGCAGAGTTCTTGAGATCATGCAGCACGATGCAGAGAAAGATCCTGCAACTAATCCGGCTGCATCGCATGCTAAGATTTTAATCGATCAGGTCTTATCATTATTTCTGCTTGTTGAATTGAAATGCTTTAGTCTTTGTATAAAATGTATACTGATTTAATAAGGGAAAATGTCAAAATCCCCTGTAGTTTGCTTTATTCCTGAGAATCCCCCCTCTACTTTCTTTTTTGGCCAAAATCCTGTAGTTTACGAAAATCCCCCTTTCCATTAACTCCGGTTAACTTAATAAGCAAAAATACTAATTTACCCTTCAATATATAATGGAAATGACTTTTTTACCATTAGCATATTTATAAAATATTAAATTATTAAAATATTAACAAAATTAAAATGAAAAATGAAAAAAATAAAATAGATTTTTTTAACACTCTCACATACACCACCCAACACTGCCGCCACCACTCCCAAACACCACCTCCACACACCCAAGTCCCAACCACCACCCGCAAAACACCAACACCCATTTACCCAACCACCACCCCCAAACACCCACCCAAAATCTGTCCCTTAAACACTCAAGATTCAGCCCCAAGTGTAGAAGAGAGAGAGAAGAGAGATGGGGAGAAAAGAGAGAAAGACGGGGATGTGAGGGAGAGGATGGGAAAAGAGAGAGATTGAGAAAAGAGAGACGAGGATGAGAGAGAGAGAGAGAGAGAGAGAGGATGGGAAAAGAGAGAAGATGGAGAGAAAGGGGAAAAAGATTTTCTTATTGTTTTACTTTTAATTTTTTGTTAAATAATTTTTAATTTTAGATTTTTAGTAATTTACCTTTTTTAACCTTATGTGTTTTCAAGTCTTTAACAGTTTACTAATGGAACAGCAAGGGGGATTTTTGGGATTTCATAAGCTAGAGGGGGGATTTTAGTGAATAAGGCAAACTGTGGGGGACTTTTGATTATTTCCCGTGATAAAATTGTTAGTTCATCTTTTAATTTGAAGACTGAGCCAACACATTTAGGTTGTATGTGAGCTAGTTAGCTTGCATTTTGATTATTAAAATTTCATTGCCTGGCCTAATATTATGTTACTGTTTTACATTTGTAACTGGACATACTTAGGTTGACCGAAAATTGGTGAAGCAGACAGTGATGACATCAGTGTATGGTGTCACTTACATTGGTGCCCGTGACCAAATAAAAAAAAGGTTAAAAGAACGTGATGCCATTGCAGATGATACAGCACTTTTTGCTGCAGCGTGCTATACGGCGAAAGTAAGAAAACAATCCTTTAATGTGTATGTGTGTGTCTGACATGGTTTAAACTGATCTTTTTTCTGCATGAGCAGACGACTTTGACTGCCTTGGAAGAGATGTTTGAAGCTGCAAGAAGTATCATGAATTGGCTAGGCGAGTGTGCAAAGGTGTGTTTCATTAGTCTGTTATCTATTTTCTATTTTTCTTAGAATTTTTATATGTGAATTCTTTGCTCACCTATAGTTTGAAAACTATGATGAAGGCCAGCTGGAAACCTGATGTCTGCAAATTCGTTTGAGTAGATTTTTCACTGAGAATCCTGATCTGATTAGTTTGTTTAGGTGCTATGTGGTAGTTTTTTCTTTTTCCTTTTTCCTGTTGCAATAAGTGACCTGGTAATATTGTTTGAAAATTCCAAGCATTATTAAGTGAGTAGATCCATGGAATGAATTTGGCCTTTTTCTTTGATGATTGCATCCATTAAAGTTGGATCTAATAAATTCATTTGTTTTCTAGGGCGGGTTTGGACCTTGTTTATCTAAATATCTATTTTGACATTGTTAACCCACTAAACTTAAAAGTTTAAGCTATAATAGGTAAGGGCTCAACCAGTAGTATTTTAAGCACTCTCTCACATGCAAGACGAACGAGGTATTTGCTGAACAGGCTTAATTGGATATTTGAATGTTGAAATGTTCATTCTCCTGTCTTTCTTTCCCCACTTTGATGTGTTTTAATTTTGTGGACCCATAGATTACATATGTTTCTATCAATATTTTATTTACTACACATGCACTAAGATGCTCTTGGCTTTCCGATATTATTTATAAAAAAAAGTATGGTCGGTGCTTCACCGAGAGGCTCTCGAAACTCCATGTAGATAGCCTTGAAAACTTCTGGAAGAAAGATTTACATAAAAAAAATCTTAAGTTTTGATTAGTATGGTCGGAGCTTCACCGAGGCCCTCGAAACTCCATGTAGATAGCCTTGAAACATTCTGGAAGAAAGGATTACAGAAAAAATCTAAAGTTTCACTATTACTGCATAGATTGGTACATGTATTCGTTGTCTCTAATTTTAGAATCTGGACTGTAATATCTTTTGCTTCCTATCAGGAAAAAAGTTTGGACCCTGGTGTACCAGTGTTTCTGACAGATAATCTTGAAACAACTTTACTAAATGTTTCATTGTAATTTTTGTGTTTAATTTTATTACTTTGTCTTAGCATTATTCCCCACAAATGCTGTGATGCTCGTCTATGGTTGCTGACAGCTAAATTGAATATAAACAGGTGATAGCAGCGGAGAATCGGCCAGTGCGGTGGACCACTCCTCTTGGACTTCATGTTGTACAACCTTACCGGATATTAGGGAGGCATCTTGTAATGTTTTAAGAAACTTATTGAACTCTGAATTTCATACTGGTTCCAAAACTAAACATCAGTTCTCAATTTGTCATCTCATTGAGTGTGTTGAACTGAATGCAGATTAAAACTTCTCTTCAAATATTGGCACTGCAGCGAGAAACTGACAAGGTCTTTTTCAACTTCATGGTTTTGCCTGATTTCATTGTCTTAAAAAATTGTAATTAGTAAATAATCAAGTATTAATTTTGGACATCTTTATTCAAGTCTTAGGGCGTTAAAAAAGGAAAATCCTTGAGTTGCTTCCAATTGAAACTTATAATTTTCTTCTTGATGTTTACACAATTTCAGGTTTTATTGAGTGTTTCCTATATAATGTGTGATTCTTTGGTGTTTACCTTATGCTTACAAAACTAATCTAGTCTTTTGTAAATCTAAACATTATGTTATCAATCCCATTGCTTTTTTATTTTATTTTTTATTTTTTATTTTTTATAAATGTTTTAGGTCATGGCTAAGCGACAGAGAACAGCTTTCCCTCCAAATTTTGTTCACTCTCTTGATGGTTCCCACATGATGATGACTGCTGTTGCCTGCAAAAGGGCAGGTTTGAACTTTGCAGGTACGTTTTAATTATTTTTTTCATTGTCCTATATAAATTTAATTATGCATACTTGTGTTTTCTGAATGTATTGGAACTCTAAACTTTTTAATACTAATGTTCTATTACAGGAGTCCATGATTCATACTGGACGCATGCATGTGATGTTGATGAAATGAATAGAATCCTCAGAGAAAAGTTCGTTGAACTCTATGAGAAGCCGATACTGGAAAATGTAAGTATCTTTACTTGTAGATTGATTGCTTTATAATTGAATTATATAGAAGGCTTGTCATTTAGATTTTTACATCTTATATATATATATATATATATATATATATATATATATATATAAGGAGTGTGTGGGAGGGATACTCTGTCACTCTGCCAAATTGTGACCAATAACAACAAAAAGAATGAGATATGAGCGACACAGTAAAATTTTTAAACCAGTGGATGTTTAAACAGATTTCTTGACCATCATCCTGAGTAATAATTAAGTGGATGATTTTTGAACATTGTTTGGCATGAATAACCTTTCCATCACATGTATTGTCAAACTTCTTGCAGACAAAGAGGTTTGAGAGAGATTTAAGCATTTGGAAACATATAAACATGGAATAGGACAAATTGCTCTTGCAGAAAGATATAGGCTATGAATACAATTTATTTGAGAATATTGCATAAAGGTCGTTGCCTCACCATTGGATGGAAATCACAATACACAAAGTTTATTAAATTGTTATGTTCTTTTGTTTATATGAACGTGGTTATAGAAATGAGATATTTTTCTTGTGAAAAGTTGCATTCTTCTACTGAAGATCTGCAATTTCTAGGTTATGATATTATTTAAATTTATTGATAATTGCTTTTGTGCTTGCAGTTGTTGGAGAGCTTTCAGAAGTCATTCCCCAATTTAAACTTTCCACCCTTACCGGAGCGGGGAGACTTTGATCTCAGAGAAGTTCTGGATTCTCCCTATTTCTTCAACTAGTCTAAACAACCACATGCATTCTCTGTAGTTCTTAGAAATTATGCACCTTACCTCTGTCACTCAGCCACAAGGGGATGGCAGTTGTGTTTTCTTTCATTCTTGGTTATGGCACCGTAAAAGACAAATTGAAACGAAAGCAGAAAAGAAAGGACTTCGGATGGCTGCAATCGTTGTCTTTGATCACTCTTGTACATATGTCAAAATCAGATGTCTTTGACTATTAGCAGAAGATATCCCAATGAGTGTCTTCTGAAAAATGACTATCTTCTGGATTCACTCTATATGGTAAAACATGCAGCATTCCTTGAAAGAGCAGCTCAAAATGTAGTCAGCCAGTTTTGTTGACGTAAAGCTGTAAAAATACAGAAGAAACAAAGGCTTTGGCAGTGCAACTCTGGATTGAGGAAGCAATTCAAAAGGTCCAGAGCACACATACTGTTTCTATCATATTGAAGATTCCGTTTCTTCAGGGATGATGAGAGTCATGTTTCAGAGGGGTTTCTCAATGGTTTATTTGGTCCCAGCAATAATAGCTAAGCTTATTCTTTGTGGTATATTTTGCCACCCTTGTACCATTTTTTTTTTTTTTTTTTTTGTATCATGTATACAATTTTGTTATAGGCAATTCCTAATTATAGTAATGAGAAAGAATTAAGGGTTGAAATATTTCTGAGTCTCATATCATACTGTAATTTTGGTCTATCCTGTCTTCTGCTGTAGTTTTTTAGGTGCATGTTAATTGTTAAGCCTTGGTTTATCCAAGTAGGGTTTGTATGAGGTATTGTTTTCGGATCTGGAACTCGTTTTGTGCAAAGCTTTTGTAAGAGTTCAACAGGTATTATTATCTGTGAATTTACCATTAGTTAAATGATTAAATGATTCAGATTCCGAGTTAAGATCAGGAAGAAGGATTGGTGTAGTTTGAATGGCAGGGGGTTGCATTAAAAATTAAAAATTTAAATGTGTTAGTGTAAGTATGCAAGTAATATGTAATTAAGGAGTTGAAAATGTCTTGTATAAAATTTGTTATAATTTGTATCAGAGCAAATTACACCATACCCTCTTGAGGTTTGTCCTTTTACATGCAAAAACAATTTTATCGGAAATTGAAACTTGTCTCTTTTGCCGTTAATAAACGACCATTTAAACTAACTGTTGACCGTGTTAGACCCTTTAAAAGATGTGAATTCCCTTGATCCCTTAATTAAATAAGAAAATTAATCATTTCACTTTATTAATATAGCTTGTAAAATAAGTGAGGTGATAAGTAAATAGCTTAGCACTAGCAGGAGCACCCATATCATGCTGTGGAGACACTGTAAATATAATATAAAATGAATATTAAATTAGTTGACCAAAAGACATCTTCTTGGATTCTCTAGTAATTGACCCAACTCATCCTTTTTAAGAGAATGGTCTTTCCTTTGTATGTTAAGTTTACATGAATTTAATATAAGGCAACTTAATTACTAATTGTGATTACTGTGTTTATTAAATCAGAATTATGTTCTGCTGGAAAGGAAACTTGATTTCCCCCTATAAGGAATCAAGTTTAATTTCCTGATTTTTCTTCTCATAATTCTCTTTTATTGAATTCTCGATCGGTAGTCGTGAATTATACAAGTAATACTCTATATTTGATCTATCTCTTTTTTTATTTTTTATTTTTTATTTTTTATATTTTTCTTTTTAATAACTGATAAATTAGAGTACATAGTCTAAAAGAAAAACAAAATTTAGATGTTTTGTTTATCTTTATAAATAATTTTACGAAGGTATTTTGCTAATAAAATATTTGTTTGTTTGGTTGGCATTATGTTAATTTTGTGATTAACCATTTTATCAAAAAAAATAATAATAATTGTGATTAACCAAACCCAGGGCGGCCGGTGGCCCGGTGCCTTACTGCCATAGGCAATTGAAACGGTTGACCAAAGTCCCCACCAAAAATTAAGTCCCCCAGTAATTTATTCTATATAATTTTAAAAAATATATATATTTTATGTTTACAAAATTTATTTCAAAATAAAAAAATGTTAAAAAAGTACCTATGACTCTCGACAATAATTCTAAAAATAAAAAATCTCAATCTTCATACATTTCTCAAATAAATAACTTTCGAATTTCTTTATAACGGTAAAATAAAACTATTTACTATATATATATTATATTAAAACTTAATAATTTTATATCTTCTATTCTATCAAAATCTCTCGGAGCTCTATCTATACTAAAAATAAATAAATAAAATAATAATTTGACGATGTTCTAGATTACATTATTGATTATTCCAATAGCTATTTCTTTTTTCTAACTATAAGATCAAGATAGTCAAAGCCCTTTGCCTTGGCAGCCGGAAATTTTACGATCTCTATTGATCACCTGGGTTTAAATATTGATACCTTGTATATATTGTCCCGCTATTATTTATAAAATCACAATAAATATATAGAGATCTCTCTCGATGTTAGGAGTCGATTTCTTCTGATTATAGAAATAGACATCTGAATCGTGTAGTAGATTTTGATCTCGATTTGTTCCGGTAAACATTGCATAAAAAAAATGAATCAATATACAAGAAATTCAATGAAAAAAATAAAAATAAATAAAAACTTCAATAACAAACACACTTTTAATAAATTTGTTACGAATCAGGAATTAAGTTTCTTTCTCTCACACCTAAAGAATTAAGGTACCGCATGAGATTGAATTAAAATAATCCTATATTTTGTTTGGGGTGGTATGAGGTTGGATAAAAAATAAAATTTTCATATATTTAATACGGTGTTAAATTGATTAATATAAAATTAAATTAAATAAGTTTGAAATAAAGAAATTATTTATTTTTAAAAAATAAAAATAAAAATATTTAATATTAATATTAAAGAAAATAACAATTTTTAATTAATATTTAAAAAATTTATAATAAGATATATTAAATAAATTAATAATTTATAATTAAATAAAAAATAAAAGAAGAATAATTTTTGGGTTTTTAGCAAAACTACCCTATTTTAGGGGTTGAATTGCAAACCTACCCTAAAAGCCAAATAAATTGTAAAAATACCCTCACTCATAACCACACCCCATTTATTAACCTTATTTATTACATTTACAACCTATCAACTAAGAGCAACTCCAACGGACTCGTTAATTGAGGTTGTTGGAAAAGTTAGATGAGCCACATCAGTAGATGTGGCTCCAATAGACTCGTTAAGTAGTATTCTTCAATTGAGAAACTTTTTCTCACTCTTCAATATTACCGAGTGATTTCTCACTCTTCATATTTTATTTTAGTTTATTACTTTTTATTGTGTCTTAACAACTTTATCTAATTTTAAATTTAACAACTCTTTCTAATTTCAAACAATTTCAAACAGCTCATTAAATGCTTTCATTAAAATAATATAAGACTATTTTTATTTGAAGAGTCTTTTGGAATGATTCTTCTTTTCTCACTCTTCGAATTGCCACATAGGTAAGCAAATTGATATTTGAAGAGTGAAATTAGAAGAGGCTGGGTTGCTCTAACAATTTATCAACCAACTCATCAAACCATTAATTAAACAACATCTAACCTTTTTCTTTCTCTACACTACATTTCCTTTTCATATTTTAAGTTTTTAAAGAATTGTGGATTGTTATATAAAGTTGTTTGAAGGGTAAGGGCCAGATTGGTATTGTTTTTGAAAAGTTAAAATCAGATTATTTTATAATTTTAACATAAAATGATGTTTGGTAAAACTTTCAAAAGTGATTAATTGATAATTTGATAAGTTTTGACAGTGATTTTGAAAAGTAGGTAGAGGGTTACTTTTTGAAAGTTATTATGAAATAATCTATTCCAACATTTAATGCATGTTTTAAAATATCATCATTATCCTTATGAAATCAAGTCAAAATCATTTATATACCTTATTTCATCTAAAAATTAAATATTCTATTTAAATATTGATTTGATTTATAAAATCTTTTAAATTATTCTTATGGATTTTTTTTTCCAATTTAAATATCCTACTTAAATATTGATTTAATATATATAATTAATAATAAAATGAAATAGGATCCTAATTATAAACTCATGTATATTTTAGTCATTGTAACTAATCTTAGCATTTTTGCAATAAAATTACTAAACATATGTATACTGCTTTTGAGCTATACAGTAGTTTTAAAAATACAATTAACCAAACATCTACTGATTAATTTCACAGCTGATTATTCCTTCAGCATAGTTAACAGTGATTATTATAAAAGTTACAGCAATACCAAACTGGCCCTAAGTATTACATTGTACTATAAAATTATTTTTCCAACATCCTAATTCTTATTTTGAAGATGGTATTCACATATCTTTGCTTCTTCTTTTTTTCGAATGGGATATAAAATCTATGGAAAAATCCATTAGGGTGACCCGATGGATTGCTTTTTTTATTTTTTATTTTTTAAAATTTGAATGAGGTATAAAACCTATGGAAAAATCCATCGGGTCAGGGTGAAAAAAATAACAATTATTTTATTTTAAACCCGATGGATTTTTGCATAGGTTTTCTAACCATGAAACCCGATGGATTTTTGCATAGGATTTTTGCATATTTTAAATGGTTGTATAGAATTGGACAAGTTAAAAATAATTATTTAAATTAAATTTTGAAAAAAAAATTAAAAAATTAAAATTGTTTATTAAAAAATATTTTAAATAAAATAATATTTATTTTTATTTGTTAATATTGAAAAATATTATTTTAAAAATATTTTATTAATTATTAAAAGATACTTATATTTTAATTATTTAAAAAGTAAAATAAATTAAAAACAGAAAGAAAATATATATATATATAGATGTGGTGGGATTAATTAGTCCCACCAATGTAGGATAAATTGTTTGTATGGAATTAAAAAATTCTCATGAATGTCACCATTCACATTACAAAACAAGCAACTATTACCTTTCAACTTTCAAGTGTCTTTGCTTTGGACTGGAATATCACCGACAAAGATCTTCGATAAACAAAGAATATTCTTCACCGCCTTTAATGATTTTTAATGAGTATAAACTTATTTTAAGCACCAACAACACACGAGCAGTAGTGGGAATAATGATTCGAACTGAGATATTGTCAAACTTAATGAACGTTCTATATCATCGAATCACATTGAGTGGTTGTAAGTATTAGTCAAAATTGTGGTTGTATTCGAAGGTTACGGAGGGCAATTGTCAATAAGAAGCAAATTTTGCATCATACACGCATCTTCCCACTTCAATCGCACAAAATCTCTATTACTTCACCATCCAAATACAAGTTCACTGCCTTCAAAGAATACCTCTGTTGAAAAAAAAAAAAACTGATGAGTTTTTATTGAAGGGACTCGAGGCATGAGGATTGCACTATCCTTATTCCTTAGGCATATATATATTTTGCACCTTAAGGACAGTGTCTTATAGCAAACATGGTCCGTATGAAATGATGTAATGATCAAAAATTTTAGTTGAGTAGTTACGTAGCTACGTAGCTTTTCCCTCTATCTTGGTGAGTAGGGTTCGAGTTTCATTTTACTTGTACAAAGACAAAATGTGTGAAAACCTCTCTAATGACATATGAGTAGTTTTTAAACTATACTTCTTGTGTTTGATTTAAATAGGTAAATAAAACCTAGACCCCAACTTGTTGTCACCCTTAAAGCCTACTTGAATCCACAGTAAGAGTTTTCTCATCCATACTCACCCACAAACTCATATAGCAATATCCATTCCTGCACATCGTAGGTGGATATCCACATTGGCCGTTAAAATTGACAACCTTATTTTGGACAATAATCATCTAGTAAGGCCTAAGCTATGCTGGAGATGTAAATTAGGTCGGGCCAGCATGAACATAACACGACTCAACACAATTTTCGTATGACACGACATAATATAACAATATATATTGGTTGAATTGGATAAACATGTTGACATGATAGGCATGACTTGACACGACATTATTTAATTTTTTTAATAATATTTTAAAATATGTTTTAAATTTATATGAGATAAGTTTTTTTCCCTTACTTTAAAATTTAAATTAACTAATTTAAATTTTTAAGAGTAAAATAGTATTTTTATTTTATATTTTGTAAAAGTATAAAAATTTAGTTAATTTGTTTTTTTCCCAACCCACAGAGATCCAATTTGAGTTGGGTAATGTCATATGGCGAGTCGTGTTGAGAACATTTTCCCATTTCACAAGCATAATCATATTACAATAAAAGTGAACAACTATAGATAAAAGTGAATCCTCTGTTCAACCCCAAACAACATTGATCCTTTACAACTTCATAGAGAAAGCAATAACACAAAAAAGAAAAGAAAAAAAGAGAGATTGTTTCAGGATTGAAATTAATCCATCAAGGAACTACACAAGATTGATCCATCAAGGAATTACTGCTTATTTTTTTCTTAGGCTTCATCTTTCCCTTTCATTTTCATGGTTTGCAGAAACATTAGTAGCTGATGAAGCTGATGAAGGCCCTCAGATTTCCCTTATCTGAATCCTTACATTCCGCAGCCTTGCTGTCACTATTTGCTGCCTGATGGCATTCCAATCTCTGATTCCTTCCCTTCAAGGTTTGAAGGTTGCTGCAAGAATAAGGTGATTCAAGAGAGGCTCCATGGTTGGCCTTCTTGACTGCAACCTCTGGAGTAGTTCTTCAATAGTTGAAACATTGTTCTACAGTTCCAGCTCACTGTCATTTTTTTCGTTGAAATTATGTGTTAATAATTTAGTCATAACTCATAACTGGTTCAAAAACAATGCATCAATCATGTAAAATCTAATTCAAATTCCAATCACTTTCTGCTAAGAGATACCTGAGTAACATCTTCAAGTCACACCAGTGATTTTACAAAATATGTTGATTTAAGATGCTGAGGGACAAAATGCATGAGAATGAACAAAAGCCTTGTTTCGTTAAACTGACCTCACATCCAAGAAAGCATAAAGTTGCTTCAATTCTTCAAGCATACTGGCTTCTTTGTCCAATTGCCTCTTATCTTCACTGTCAAATGGGTTCTTTTGAATAAGTCCATCCATTACGGCAGTTAAAAGATGAATGATTTTCTCCACATCCACCTGTTAAATACACAAAAGAATAATCAAGAATCTAGACACTGCAACACTTCATCTCATCACACGCTTTTAACTGTAATCAGTTCATAAAATAAAACAATGTGGCATACCTTGATACTTGGAGCATTTAACACTATGCTCTTTTGATCTTTTTCTTTGTCTACCAAATTTAAGGCTTCAAATATTTTCCAGAATTGTCTAATAAGGTTCATCTCCAGCTTATCCTCGTTTATGATATGAGTATTCATGTCCTGATCTGCAAGGGAAGCAGAGTCAGATTCTGCAGCTTCAGCGTGACCTTGAAATTCTGCAGCTTCAGCATGACCTTGAAATTCTTCATTTTTTGGAAACAAGATTCCCAATATGTCTTCCTTGCTCTGGCTAGTCGTCATGTCCACCAAAATAGCATCTGGACTGGTAAAATTTGGACAACCTTTCACTAGACTCACAATCACTAGAGGATTGCCTATCTTTTTAAATGCTTCAGCAAACACATTTACATTCAGGGAATTGTGTTCCCGTCCTCTGCAAAGTGCGACATAAAATTCCAATGGCAGTTGTTTGGCAATATAGTCCCTACCCAGCAAGTCAAAAAGTAAACTTTCACACTTTCCAAAGTTTAAATGTAGCAGACAAACTATGACAAACAATCTCAAAACAACCAGTGGGTAAACGTTCTGATGCGGCGGATCAACTGGCATTAGATTATTTGGAGGGGTGGGATTTGAAACAAGCCAAGTAAGACCAAACCCGGGCGACGGATTCAGAATGACTTGAAATTTTGACAGCTGATGCGTTTCGGGGGTTTCGGAACAACTACGTAGCTTTGCTGCGTAAGCATGTCCTTTTTTAGGCGAATTCCATCGTTTAGGCCTTGAATTAGGCGTTTTTGCTATTTTAGGAAAGTTTCGTTTTCGCTTTAAATTGAGTTTCCCAATTCCGAATCGACTTACGTCAATTCTGGAGTGTTTAGGATTCTCAGTAGAATTAGTTTTTGCTTTAATTTCGTTTTTGCCTTTTTTGGTAAATTTCCGTTTTAAATCGTTTTCTTGCTTTCCAAGGAATTCGATTAGGTTTAGGAGTTGTTTTGCTTTAAATAAAGTTGTAGGCCGAATTGGCCAGACAGTTTTTTATTTATAAAATTTAGAGTTTTCTCTATTCATTCCAATTTCGGTATTCATCACGAATCAACGAATTGAAGCCTAATTTTCCGGTATTTGTGCGCAAATCAACGGAACTTTAGTAGGTTGTTTCTAATCGTGTTACGCAAGTTTTTCTCGACAGAGCTTCCGCTACATCACGTTCACATTTGTATAACAATTCCAAATCCATTGCAATGTATCTCCTTTATTATGAAGGAGCAACTGAGCAATTTGCGTGACAGACTCAAGCACATGTCCAATGGACTGTTGCCCATCAGCTTGTAAGAAGGAAATTGGTTCAGTTTTGCCATCCAGGTGAACTAGCCAATCAACAAAAGTAGACTTTGCACTTAAGACTTATCCCTCGAAGCAAGACAACATAATCACAAGGCGCTCAATAAGATATAGGAAACAATCAGGTGATATATAGTCATGTTCTTCCCTCCAATTGGCTTCATAAGTATCTAGTAATGCTCCATGAAATTTCTGAACAAGAGATACCTGGCTTAGTAGAATATCTCTATTGCATGGTGCAGAACCCTGATGAGATTCTAATACCATTTTCGCATGGAGACTCTCTAAGAATACCTTCCATGGTGAATTTCCATCACACTTTTTCACAACTTGTTGATATAATTCATTCTGCATCTTACCAGACCCAAATATCATAACTGCTACGTGTCCAATCTGCCCAAAGGATAGCTTTTTCTTCAAGCCAATGCATTGAAAAATAATGTCTTCAAGTATACTCCTTTAAACCTCTGTTCCTCTCAGAGAAATCATATTCTCTTTCAGTGATTCTCTCCAGTCTAGAGGAAATATGTAGCCAAAAAGGTTCTGGGTCGACAGTTCAAGAAACTTCTGTAGTTTCTTATCATCGCTGACCTGGCAGTACAGTAACTTGGAATCCAAAAGAAATTTTACAACCTCATAGACATAAGTAAGAGACATAATTTGGCAGAAGACAGACGGTGAATTCATCATTGATAGCTTGTAGAGGGCTTCAAGATTGTCCAGCACCTTCATACCAACAGAAAGTAATTCTGTGCTCCAGTAACTCCGAGCAGCAGAGACAAGGTGGTGAACATCGATAGAGACCAAATTCCCATTCCTTTCAACATATCCATTGTCCAACTGTCCCACCCAGTTAGCATCACATTTCAGCAAATGATAAAAGGAATCTATGTTGTACTGCGATTTACACTGTTTCAACACCCCCAAGTAATTCAAGCAGAAGTCTCCGTAACAGTCATAATCATACCGGTGGGTTTCAAGATGTCCAAGAAACTTAAAAATGTTAACAATTTGGTCTTTCCAGCAATTCCAAAAGTAAACCAGTGTACCGATAGACACCTTTCTTTTACAGATTTTTTCCTCTAAAAACTTCATGGGATTCAAAATCAATCCATCTTCCCACTCAAATTTAGAGGTATCTGGGTGAAGATGAACATTCAGAATCATCGAGCAGATAATATTTCACCTCTAATACTTTGATGTCTCTTGGAAGCATTTAACTGCTGATTCATTGTCAACAAGTTAGCCTGATTGTTTGATAAGATTTCAGCCTCATTGCAAACAAATTCATAGAATTGGTTTGAATCATTTTTTGCTAATAACTTGGCTTTCTCTAACAGTTTTTCTTTCTGGGTAAACTGTTTTAAGGGCCAGCCTTTGCTCCCATGTGACCATAGAGAGTTTGCAAACACATAGTTGAGGATAAGTGTCGATGCTTCTTTGAAATCCCAGCCTTCTGCAGCAAATCGGCTGACTGAAGAACAGCTCCTCTCAGTTTTGCAATAGTTGCAGCTTCTAGAAAATTTCCTGATTCTTGTTCCAACAACAGAAGCTCATTCAAACAGTTTAAAGACTTCAAAAAGCTGCGCCTCAAATCTGTGGAATGAAAAGCTTTAACAAATTTCATCATGGATTTACCATCTTTAAGCTTATGATAATGAAGAGCACATCTCTTTAGAAAGCCTTGTTCAATTCTGTTTATATCATCTATTCTTTTAACTTCACCAGCATCTGTATTGGCGTGTTGTTTACCGAGGTCAAAAAGCTTTCCTATGAAGCAAACATCCAAGCATTTTGTGAAAATATTTCCCTTGGCATATGCATCTGCTGAAAGCTTATAGCACCCGGCCAGATAAAAACATTCTGCTGCTCTTTCCAACTCAGATTCCCCACATTTTTCCATATAAATCCTACCTGTAGGAATAAAAGATTAAATCTAAATGTCAAATCTAAGATCATCAAGTGATTCAAATACTTCTTTTTTGCTTTCAACAACTATAAATTAATGCCAGAACATTTTTGAATGAAAAAAAAATTAGAACCTTTTCATTGTAAACCGACAAAACAAAATCCATGGCGACAGTACGATAAAGCATCTAGACTCCAGTAGAATGTAACAACAAATCAATGAAGACATATTTAAACTTTATATCAAGGCCAGCATGTATCTTAATGATTTAACATTATTGAAAACTGACTGTCTCCATTGTAAATTTGATTGTTGACAGGCTTATGTGTCACAGAGATCTCATATTTGTGTCATGAGTCAAACTGACTATCTCCATTTATGTCATGTGTCCCAGTGTCACACTGACTATCTCCATTTGTGTTATTTATCACATTAACTATCTCTATTTGTGTCATGTGTCAAGCTACCTTATCCCAATTAGATTTTAACTTTTAAGCTACTCAAAATCATAAATACATATTTCCTTTATAAAAAAAAGAAAGAAAAAAAAATCATAAATACATAAAAACCGCATGTTTCACCTTAAAAGACAATATTTTAACACAATCACAATAATCCCCTCATTTATCTATCAATCATCTTCGGGAGATTCAAACTAAGATACCTAACCTGATTTAATGACTTAAGCTGTAATCCCTTCCTACAAATTAACAATAGTAAATATATCTTGTCTTTCTTTTAACTTTAGATCCAAAACAAATCTAGAAAATAATATATATATTCAGTAAGACAAAAGTACCACAAATTTCACCTTTCTCCATTTTAGATATTAACTCTAAAATCCACTGTAAAAAAAAATTAAATAAAAAAACCTTAAAAACTCCATTTAAAAATTCAAACTTTTACCGGTTGTCACAGCATTTAAAGAATTCCCTAAACCAAAACCAAATCACAAATATACTCGATTGAAGTTTGTGAGATTATTTGAATGTTTCACAGAAAATAACATAAACATGATCAAGTTACTAACAATAAACTGCATCACAAAAAGATGGCAGATTATAGGCCTTCAACACTCAAAGTCTAATTCCCACCTGCTCTTTCATAATCCCCCAAATCAGAAAAACATCTGGCAGCAGTATCAGCCTTGCCTATTGCTTCAAAAATTTCGGCAACCTCCCTTAGGATAATGTTAGCCTTTTCAGGATTTGAATTGCGCACACGGTCAGCAGCAGCTTTTAAGCTGGCAGCTTTCGACCTTCTTTCCCAATAAGTATCTCCAGCTCTTTCAAAGCACATTGTAGCCATCTCATAGTTATGCTCATGAAATAGCTTAAAAGAAGAAATAATCAAAAAAAAGAGAAAAAAATATATATTGTACTTCCGAATGACAAAAATACAAAAAAATGTAGCCAAATATCAATAAGTATCCTATCACCAATAAAATGCAACAACAAAACATATTATTGACAGTAAAAATACTTTGTCTTGTAGCAGTGACCCATGATTATTTTGATGGATGAATTTTGTTCTAAACAGTGAATATGATGCGGCAAAGATATGTACTTAATAAAACAACTGATATGGGTAGCAGGGCAATGAATTGAAACATTCAAAATCGGTGATACCAGTGTCTTAACAAGTAAAGGTAACAAGACTAGAAGCATAATAATAACAGAAGGAAATTATTGTTAGTAATGAAGTTTAATGTTATTATAAGGAAAAACCAACAAACCTTGATGCCCTGCGACCTCCACTCCTCTAGGCTGCTTGCAACTTGCATGGCCTGTGCAAGTGAATCATCCAGCTGTCTAACTTGAACAAGAGACTTTTTCTTCCAAAGGTCAAACATAGGTTTGGAGAGCTCCTCCATGTTCTCCCAAATCCATAGCCTTTGACTTGTACGAGTTATCCCAACATATAGTTGCTTCAGTTCAGAACACAAGATGCTATGTTTAGCCTCATCAAAGCTCGGGAAAAACCTTGGTGAGTTAGAGTCAAGCAAATCTTGTTCCTTCATATATTCATATATAACCCTCCACTTATCTTTAAGAGTTGAAGAGCTAAAAAAGTTGTATAACAGTACATCCTGTAAGAGGAGATAATATAAGTCACTAATACAAAAAATATAGATATATAAAGATGTATTAATAGAATTTTTTTTGACAAAAATAGGTGCAAATTTAGCTTTTAGGTTGCACTTAGTATAAAAAAAATTCAGAGGAATTGATTTTAAATAGTTAACTAGATCACCGACAAATGATCTAGCAAATGAGAACAAATGAGAACAAAGACACAAAATGGAGAATAATCTACCAAAGGTAAATCAAGCTAAATGAAGAAGAGAAAAAAATAAGTGTACAACATATATAAATCACCTGAAATTCAAGTCCTTTGCACTTTAATATTGTAAGAACAAGAGCTTGCTTGCCAACATGGTTCAAAATTTCCTTCCGAGCACAATCATCTCGAACTAATATCACCTGCTGTGCTCCGAAACCAACTACATTCCCGCCTAAATTTCCTCTATTTCCAAAAAGTTTGATGATGGCATCTTCATTGTTCTCAGATTGAAGCAAAACCGGAGGTTCCCCGTAAATAAGACTTTTCTCGGGTTTTAAAACATCAATAGAATGGGGGAAGAAACGGAATAGAAGTTCAATTATGCTTTGAGCTAACTTCAGTACACCTGCATGGGTACGGAAGTTCTGGCTCAAACTTAGAACATCTGAAAATTTTCTTTTCTGTTCCCTTCCAACAAATCCATTGCCACTTAACTCCAAAACAAATTTCTTGTAGAAAAGAGCTCGTATATCTTGGAACCGGAAGTCAATTCCTCTGGCAATTGTTTGTGCTGTATCGCCAGAAAATACAAAACCATCATTAACATTTCTACAGATATATTTGAATAGAGCAATTTGACTCATGGTAAGATCCTGCACCTCATCGATGTAAACAAAATCCATTAAATCAACATGAAAATTTTCATCCCGAAGTCGACAATGAAGATCAATTACTAGATCCGCCAAATCAAATTCACCATTTTTCACCTTCATCTTCTCATAGTTTAGAAAGACATCATAAATTTTCTCTCTCTTGCGTGTACTCAAAGTAGAAACCCTGCCCCCTGATAATTGAACATAATCCTCTCGACTAAGTTTACAATCACCAGCATCCACTGCACGCAGGCCACCTTTTATATGAGATATAATCTCTGTGAAGACTAAAGATGAATCAAGCTTCTTTGTTAATTCTGCATTAAAATGGGGCCAGTATCGTGAACTAAACGTCTAAACCTGTCAAAATTAACTTCTTTTGTCCTTATAAAGGTCTTTAAGGCAACTGATCTTGAACTTTATATATGACCATAAGAGTGTTTCCTTATGACAAAGAATCTCTCAAAATACGAAGTACCCAATGTCTCGTCAAGCATCATCAAGAATTTATGATATGTTATGACAAGGGGGAATGACTACAGTGGAATATCAATAAAAGAATTTGGGATATCATTGAATTCTGCCACATCATCAAAATCATTGGCACCAAGTAAGCTGCTTTCTTCTGGAAACTTCTCACCCAAGACATAGCTGCACACATAAAAAAAACCCTATAAATCAGGAGTAAAATATCTACATGTAGAAAATGTTACAGGTGAGATAAGTGATCTCTCATTACCCATCTTTCATTGACAAAGAAAACTAGAAAACTAGAAAACCAGATTGCCAACAACCATTTGTTTGAACATTCACACACCTTTTCAAGTGAGATATATGTTGCTTTACAGCAAAACACAGTTTAGGACTGACTGTGACAAAAAGTTGGCGCAAGATTGCTCTCTTAGTCACTCCAATATCCTCCTCAACCCCATTTTCCTGGCTAATATATCGATCTGTTTTAGTCTCAGCTCCATTGAATCCTTCCATTGCCATATGGTACAATTTTTCTTTCTGATATAATTTCATGATCAATATAGTAGTTTTTCCGGTACCTGACCGGCCATGTATGAAGGTACTTCTAGGGAAAAGTATCATCTCCCGCTGTTCACCTGTGACCTCAAATGGGAGATCCAATTCTCTACCATCACGGTCTGAAAGCAAGTGACTAACAATACTTGATGATAAGGAGTAGAATTTTATAAGCAACAAACTCTCGCTCACTTTTGTATTCTCAACACTTCTTCCATCAAAATCATCTCCATTTAGGTCATACTCATTTTCATTAGAAAGTCCCTTGACACGGACAATTTCAGAAGAGGCCACCCAAGTCATTGGAACTTCTAAATTCCTACGTGATAACAGAGAAGCCACAGTAAGAAAACAAATTTGTAATACAATATGAGAAGAGACAATCAAATCCAAGTGCGTCAATGTTCAAAGTTAAAGTATCATCAACTTGATTCATCACCAAGAAGAAAAAAAATAAGAATAATAAAAAATAGCAGACGTACCCCTCAAGACATTTCTTTTTGCAACGATTTACATAATCATCACTATACTTGACAAATATATCATCAAGACGTTTCACCAATTTGGAGACATCATATAAAGGCAATATATCCCAGACCTTCAAAACTTGTATGTACTGTAGTTCCTCCTTTTCTATGTCTATTGTGCAAACAATATTTAAACCTTCAACCTTGAATTGCTTCACAATGTGCGAAGATCTTTCACAAACTGAGTCTATCTTCCTCTTTTTAGGTCGCCAGCCACTAGCAAGTTTCAGTAGGAGGTTGATAACTAACTTTTTCTTCTGGGCTGACTTCAGCTTTTTAAAAGATTGCACAAAGTTACCACTAAAAACAACCTGAGGAAATTTAAAAAAAAAAAAAAGCAGTTACATCAACAGTAGCCACAATACTATAAACTGAAAGGCAAAATATCTATAATTTTTATAACTACATATACCTTCCACCTTTGACTTCTGAAAAGTACACTTTCAGGATTAAGCAATTCTTCCATTTCATCCAACTCTTGCTTGACTTGTAAAATAACTTTGGCCAAATCGTTATCTTCATCAGCATTAAAAAAACACTGACGATCCTTAGCATCACGGACTATAGCTTCCCAAACAGATTCACTTCTAGTCAAGGTTCTTTCACTCCCCAAAATCCAAAGACACTGCCTATAGGGCATCAAAGGAACAATAGTCATTCAACATAGATGTCAAAAATGATATAACTATATTGTATTTGCAAGATTTTATATAAATTAATACCTAGCCCTCGTAAGAGCAACATTAACTCTCTGTGGGTTCGATAGATATCCAATTGATCCACCAGCATTTGACCTTACAGTTGATATTATAATAATGTCCTCTTCCCCACCTTGAAATCCATCAACAGACTTTACTTTCACAGCAAACCCATCACTGCTTTCATATTTATCTCCAAGTCTATTTTTAATTGCCAATACTTGAGCAGCATAAGGTGACACTACACCAATGCTGAGCTTCTTGTTTGAGCCAATCCAAGCTGCATATCAGCACTTTAGTTTAGTATTGTACAAAATTGTACTAGAAGACTATACAAAAATAAAAGGATAAATCACAAAGTGGTAGTGCTTTGAAATACAATGTTGTACAGTTTAATTTTCAACGTCTGAAAATCAGTACCATGGCACTGCCCTTTAGATTCTTTCTTCACATAAAGCAGCTGCTCATAAAATTTTACTTGAGAAAACCCTGCCGAGAATCGAGAGATGGGATATTGGTTTACCAGTACAATATTTTACCATTACATCTGGTAGTTGCCCCACATTGTTTTTATAAGAAAATTATATATAATTGAAACTTTTGATTCTGCCATCCTCCAACTGAAGAAACTGCGTTAAATATAAGCTTAATAGCTAAAATAATTCCATATACTTTCTACCAGCTCTTGAGATAATTACTCTAAACAAACATGAAGCAAAGTACAACAAGGATAGAGCGGAAGATCAACTCAAGCAATGCAATCAAGTTGTAGTATGTAATCAAGTTCAATCAAGCCATGATAGTATACTACCAACTGAGAACAAGTGCAAGTTCAAATGGTTAACCTGAATTGATCACAATTGTAAATAACAAATTGGCTAGTTAGTTATAATAGCTACACACCAACATGATCCTCTTTTCAGGAAAACCGTTATTATAGACAGGCAGAGACTGATTCTTGTAATTCTATAAAAACAGAACTTGTACATTGATTAACCAACAGCTGTTGGACAACACTATAATAAGGCTGTTATAATAGACAGGATGGGAAAGATATGTCGTTCCTCAAAGGGCAACATAAAAAATTAAATAAAACACAATGTATACAGTAATGTTGATGGGTCACAAATTAAAAAACAGAAATCTCATATGGTAAAATAATAATCAGTCTCCAACAACACATACCTTTGTATAATTTCAGCAGTATTTTCAGCACCACAGCTACCTCAACCATATTTTTTGCGGCTGTGGCCAACATCATCGAACTCTTCTCTACCACCTAATATATTGATAAAAGAATAGGTGCCAAACATAGGACCAGGCAAATAGTGTTTTTCATAGCTTTTACTTTTGACATTTGGGCCATCTAAAATCTGGTTGTGATAGAATTTCAAATTCGGGAAGAAGCTGATTGAAGGATGCATTCTGTATTGTATACTAAGCAAGTGTTTTGAGTGACCCAAAGTGCTCAACCTCTCAAATAAACTTCTGCCAAAACCAGCGTCATTAGAAACCTAAAAACCAAACCAAAGAAAACTAAAAATGAAATGAAATTAATAGACAGATACTTAACATACAGAAGTTGGAATTCAAATTGAAAAAAACAGAAAGAGAAAATGCTCAAGGAAACACAGGAACATGATGAGTATATATAAATCCAAATAACATCAACATACATTGCTTGCAACCATTGCTGGTAATTGGCACTCATCACCAATGAGAATAGCATGCTTTATATCCGGGAGCTGTAGAGGAATAGTCGACTCACTTTCTCTTAACTGTGCTGCTTCATCAATAACAAGAAAGTTCAGAGGTTCCATATAATAGATTTAAATGTTTGTGTAAAATAATGCTTGTTTCGATTCATTGATATGAAGAGGTATTTATACATATTACACCTGACAGTATTGGAAGTTAATTTAACCTAAACACATAAGGAAAGCAGATCACAATTGAGAATATATAATCCTATATGTACACGGCAACTGATGTAGCAGCTATGTGATGTCATGTGTAATTCTATTACTAATATGCCCCCGCAAGATTGAGCTTCCGGCGAGGATGCCTATCTTGGAATGATGATCGTGGAATTGTCTACGAGAGAGAGCCTTGGTAAGAGAATCTACGAGCTGGTCCTTTGTATTGACATGCGCGACACGGAGTTGCTGACGAGCTACCTGATCACGCACAAAGAAAAAATCAATAGCAACATGCTTCATGCGGCTGTGGAAGATGGGATTGGCACAGACATACGTGGCACCAACATTATCACAGTAAATTACTGGAGTGAGAGGCACCCGCACATGGAGTTCAGTTAGCAGTTGACTGATCCAATTGAGCTCAGCTGCTGTGGAGGCTATGGCGCGGTATTCGGCCTCAGTGGACGACCGCGCAATAGTGTGTTGCTTCTTGGAGCTCCAGCTGATAGGTGTGGAGCCAAGGAAAATAATGAAGGCTGAGGTGGAGCGCCGATCGTCAGGGTCCCCTACCCAGTCCGCATCAGCGAATGCATGGAGGTGAAGAGGTGTGTTGCGAGAAATGAGCAAACCATGATCAAGGGATCTATTGAGATACCGAAGCACACGTTTCACAGCATTCCAGTGGTTTGTGGTCGGCCGATGCATAAACTGGGAGAGTTTGTTGACTGCAAAGGAGACATCAGGACGAGTCAGAGAGAGATACTGAAGGGAACCGAGAACTTGCCTGTACTTAGTGGCATCTGTGGGTGCACTGCCATTATTAAGCTTCAAGGATTCAATGACAGAAAGAAGCGTTGAAACTGACTTCGACTCAAGCATATTTGTTTTGATTAGAAGGTCTCTGATGTACTGTTGCTGAGAGAGAAATAGGCCACATGGAGACCGGGTAGCTTCAACACTAAGGAAGAATGAGAGCAGACCCAAATCTTTCAAAGAGAACCTGTGAGACAGAGTGGAGATGAAGTCTTGGACATGTGAGGCTGAAGAACCAGTGACAATGATGTCGTCGACATATACGAGGAGATAGAGTGTATGTCCTGGGCGACGGTGAATAAAGAGAGAAGCATCACACTTTGAATTGGTGAAACCGGCAGCCAAGAGGAAGGTACGCAGCTCGGTGTACCAGGCACGCGGTGCTTGGCGTAGACCATAGATTGCTTTCCGCAATTTGCACACATGGTGCGGCTTGGTGGAGTTGGCGAAGTCGGGTGGCTGCACCATGTACACGTCGTCTGTCAGAGTTCCCTGCAAAAAAGCATTGTTGACATCTAGTTGGCGTAAAGGCCAACCGTTAGTAATAGCAATGGTTAGTATGAGACGAACAGTAATAGGTTTTACAACAGGACTGAAGGTCTCATTAAAGTCAATCCCGGGGCGCTGATGGAACCCTTTCGCCACAAGTCGGGCTTTATATCTAGCCACTGAACCATCGGAATTACGTTTAATCCGAAATATCCATTTACAACCCACAACATTTTGAGACGAATGAGATGGAACCAAGTCCCAAGTGCCGTTCTTGACTAGAGCATCATATTCTGCACTCATGGCCTGTCGCCATTCCACGTGCTTTCGAGCCTGAGATAATGAAGTAGGTTCGGACTGTGGTTGTTTGTGAGAGGTGACATGAAGGTCAAAGATAGCTTTTGGTTTAAAAATCTGGTTCTTGGACCGTGTTTGGATAATTCTTGTGGGAGAGGTGATGGTCGGTTTAGATGGAGGCGGTGGGAATATGGTGGGTGCTTCACATGTGGTCGGCTGGAGGGAGAGAAGTGGGTCACTCGGTGATGTGGTATGAGGCGAGTGCTCTTGGACAGGTGTGGGGAGGGAAATTTGGGTTGGTGCAGTTGACTGTGGGGATGATATTGCATGCGGTGCAGCTGATTGCGATGAGGAGAAGTGGGTCGGTGCAGCAGGTATGTGTATGAGGTCATGTATGGAGGTATCTTGAGGAAAGGGAAATTGCATTTCTTGATCAGACCTGACAGCGGGGGGTGGAGACTGGCACCATGTGTCGAAGGTCGGCAACCTAAAGGAGGACATGCGGCTGACAGTGTTGGCAAATGGAAATTCGGCCTCTACAAATACTACATGACGAGAGACAAAGACACGGTTGGTGAGACGATCTAAACAAAGATACGCATTGTGTTCAGTGGAGTATCCTACCAAGACACATGGTTTGGACCGAGGTTGCAATTTGTGTGACGTATATAGACGTAGCCAGGGGTAACAGATGTAGCCGAATACACGAAGCTTATGATAATTCGGTACACTACCAAAGAGAAGACAGAATGGACTATTGTGACCAAGGACTGGGGTGGGCATGCGATTAATCAAGTAAGTTGCAGCTTGGAAGGCTAAGGACCAATATTTGAGAGGCACAGACGCGTGGTGAAGCAGGGTTAGAGCCGTTTCCACTACGTGTCTATGTTTACGTTCGGCAGTGCCAACATGTTCAGGTGTGTGTGGTGGAGACTTTAGGTGTTGGATGCCAAAGGCTCTGAGGTCAATTCCGAGGGATTGAGCCTCCCCGCTACCATCAGAGTAGACAGTTTTGATGCGAGAATTGAAAATTTTTTCAACTAGAGCCTTGAAGCGTCTAAAAATATGCGGAACTTCTGATTTATTTTTGAGAGGATATAGCCATGTGAATTTGGTGTAATAGTCCACAAAAATAACATAATAATGAAAATTATCAAATGATGTAATATGCGCAGGACCCCACACATCAGTAAACAAAATCTCTAAAGGTTTATTGCAGGACAATGTAGATTTACCAAATGGTAATTTGTGACTCTTATTACATAGGCAAGCAGAACAATGAGAAAAATTAGACTCAGACTTGGTGACCGGAAGTTGGTTTGACAGAATGAGCTTTTGGAGGATTTGTGGGGATGGATGACCTAGACGACAGTGCCACGCTTGAGAGGAGGCAGTAGGAAGAGTTGACGCGGAATTGAGGTAGACTGTTGACGATGGCTGACTGGACTGACTGGACTGACTGGACTTTGGCCAAATATAAAGATTACCTTTATTCAGGCCGCGGACCAAGGATGCCCCCGTGATCAGATCCTTCACAAGAAAGCAGTCAGGAAAAAATTCAATGGAAGTGTTATTATGTGAGCAAAATTGAGATACAGAAACCAGATTGTGAGAGATATTAGGGGAGCACAAAACATGCTTACGATTAAAAGAATTATCACAGGTAGTTAAAGAGGTAGAGCCAGTATGAGTAATAGGGATTGTTTTACCATCCCCAAGCATGATATCTTCTGGACCACCATATTCTGAATGAAGTGACAAGTTTTGAAGATCCGATGTCATGTGGTGGGAAGCACCAGAGTCAAGAATCCAGTTGTCATTGCGGGAACCATGGTGCTCAGAGGTCATATTGTTTGCCTGTGGCCACTGCTGGAACGATGGTGGTGGACGAGAGCGGCATGTGCGAGCTGTATGGCTCACCTTGTCACATAATTGGTAGACTGGCCGTGAGTTATGAGAAGAGGTAGGGGCTTGCCAGTGGTTCGAACTTGAGGAGTTTTACGGCTGATATGAACTGCCATGATGGAAGCCACGATTGCTGCCGTAGGTACCTGTCCCTGAGTGTTGCGGCTGGTTGTGGTAATTGCCTTGACCACTGGTTTGATGATTCCCCATATTATTTGTATAGTTACCTTGTTGGCCACGGCCTCGTCGATTGGTAGTTCGCTGATTAAATTGAGCCGTGATTGGTGTGCCATTTTTTTTCGTTTCATCACGACGAAGGAATGCCTCATGATCAAGTAACTTATCATATAATTCTTCAAAAGATACTGGGGTGTCTCTGGCACGGATGGCTGATGCGAGAGGCATGTAGGCTGTTCCCAAACCGTTCAATGTGTGTATGACAATAGCACCTTCATCGACGGAATGGCCAATTAATTCTAGATTGTCAATAATAGTCTTGATCCCTTGCATGTAGTCCGCTACGGACTTGTCTTCCAGGCTGACATTGGTGAGTGAATCAAGGAGACCAAGTTTGCGAGTATTTGACCTGTTGGCATAAGCAACTTCAAGTTTCTCCCATGCTTGGGCAGAGGTAGTTGATCGGGTGACAATGGATTGTGCCGCTCCCATGCATGAGACTTGGATTGCATGAAGGAGGAGTCAGTCTTGACGAAGCCAGAGTTGATAGTCTGGGTTGGCAGTGGTTTGGTCGGAAGCTTGACCAGTAGTGTTGTCAGCTGCGGCTGGAATAGATGCAGAGGGACACGGTTTTGTACCGTCAAGGTATCCCATAAGGCCATAGCCGAAAAATAGGTTTTCGAACTGAGGTCTCCAGGCTGCATAGTTCCCTCCTTTTGTCAGTTTGATGGGAACTTGAGTGGAATTAATAGCTATGAGTGACTGCGGTTGGTTGATGTTATTGTTGGATGTTCCTGTAAGAGTGACTTGAGGACTGGTGGCGGTAGAGGAGGAGGACACGGTGGTGGGGGTTGAGTTTGTCATGATGAACGGCTGTTTAGAGGTGAGAAGAGAAGAAAAGAATTTTAGGGTTTTGGGATCTTAAGCTATTTTTTAGCTTAGCTCTGATACCATAATAGATTTAAATGTTTGTGTAAAATAATGCTTGTTTCGATTCATTGATATGAAGAGGTATTTATACATATTACACCTGACAGTATTGGAAGTTAATTTAACCTAAACACATAAGGAAAGCAGATCACAATTGAGAATATATAATCCTATATGTACACGGCAACTGATGTAGCAGCTATGTGATGTCATGTGAGCTTCTATTGTTAATTCTTTAAGAACTGTTTCTAAATGGTTCATTCAGTAAGTCTTTTTATCTGTGATCTTAATTCTTGCTGAGTCTGCTTTATATTTTCTATTTCTAAGCTGAGGCTAGTAACTAGACTTTTTATTTCTAATTCTACAGGTTTAGGAGTTTTTTGTTCTATTAAATTAGTTAATTCTAATATTTCCTTTTTACTGGGAAATCTTTTTATAGTATTATTAAAGTCTCCTATTAATGCTTTTATATAATCTAAATTTTTCCTTAAAGTATTGATCTTACTATTTTCAAAGAAACTTGCGATAGAATTTTTAAAAAGATTTCCAGCTTTTGTATAGTCTATATAGATGATATTCTTGTTTTTAGTAATAATAGGTATATTCACACAGCACATGTCCATAAAGTCCTTGATTTATGTAAAGTTAATAATATAATACTTTCTAAAAAGAAAATTGAATTATTTAAAAACAAAATTGATTTCTTGGGACTCAAAATAGATAAAGGAAAAATAGAACTCCAACCGCATATAACCACTAAAATATTGAATTTCCCTGATAAGTTAGAAGAGACCAAAGAGCTACAAAAGTTTTTAGGATTATTAAATTATGGTAGAAAGTTTATACCTAATCTAAGCATCTTAGTCAGGCCACTTTATAATAAACTTAGCAAAAATGGTCAAAGATATTTAATAATGAAGATGTAAAATTAATCCGAAAGATAAAAGAAATAGTAAAAAATTTAGGACCAATAGCTCTCCCAATTGATAGCTATTATAAAATAATTCAAACAGATGCTAGTAGTATAGGATGGGCTGGAATTCTCATTCAAAAACCCAGTAAAGGAAGCCCTAAAGATACTGAAGAAATAACAATGTATTCTAGCGGCAAGTTTACAGAACCTGAGAGTCGAAAATCAAGTACTGAATTAGAACTATTAGGTATAATAAATACTCTGAATAATTTTCATATATATATACAAAATGAATCCTTTACTATTAGGACAGATTGTAATAATATAGTAGAATTTTATAAAAAAGTACAAAAGAAAAATTTTGAAAAGAAAAATTCATTCATAAGCAAAAGATGGATAAGTTTCTTAGAAACATTAACTGGTAGAGGATATAAAGCAGAATTTGAACATATTAGTGGAAAGGATAATACTATAGCTGATATATTATCTAGACTAATAAATATTTAATTTTTGAATGTAGGAAATATGGCTGGAAGTTCAAAGAATCTTCAAAAAAGCCTTACTTTCCCAACTCAAACTACTTCTTCTAACATATTAATACTATCTTCTGTTCCTGATGTATCATTTTCAAATTGTTCTTCTGGTCCTGAGTCTAAACTAGACTCATCGTCTTCATCTAACATTAAGGCTTCATATTCTTCATGATCTTTATCGTCTAATATGACTATAGTATCTTCATCAAGTAATTCTTCTATATTGACTATTTCTTCTAGGTCTTCTAAATAGTCTTCTATTTCTAAAGTATTTACTTTATTATTCGTAGCTTCAGGACAATTAGGTTTGATATGTCCCATTTTTCCACATAAATAACATTTACAATCTTTGTGATTTTTCTTTCTAAAAATTCTTTTTCCTTGTTTAAAAGCTTTTTGGATTTTTTGCTTATTATTAGCATAATTATAATATTTTCTTTTATAGGGTTTGTAAGGTTTTTTATACTTATCTTTCTTGTATTTTTTAATCTTTCTGGTTTTATTTTTATTAAATCTATCATATTTATGTCTGTACTTTTTAGTCTTTCCACAACCTAATGTAGGTACTTCATACAAATCTACACACATTCTACTAAATTGTTGTTGTGCTTGTCTTCTAAGTTTTTCTTCATCACATAAATCTCTAATTCTTTGTCTAACAAATTCTACTGCTGGTATTAAAGAAATTTGCCAAAATAATCCTTCTTCTTTTCTACTTTTAAACCATTCAGTTAGATCTTTATAAAGTTTTTCTTCTATTTTTCCAGGTAACTTTGTTACAAATTTCATTAATAGTTCTTCATCATAAGGTCTTCCTATTTGACTCCAATATTTATAGAAGATATCTACATAGTAATCAAAATAGTGTAAATCACATATTTTTAATTGTTCTAAACTTCTTATAGCTCTAATCTGTTTTTGGACATCATCTACTTCTTCCATTGAAGATCCTAAGACACATTTTCAAATTGCGTCTATAAAACTTAAGACTGTTATGTTTATTTCAAATTCATCTAATTCTACTTTCTTTACCTCATCTTTTTTCATGTATTCTCTCCATCCTAAATAAATTTGTTTTTCATTATATCCTAATGTGCTTTCTAGATAAACTAACTTATATTTATAATCTACTATATTATTTAATGCTTCCATAGCATGTCGAATTAAATTTCCTTCCCATTTACTAAATATTTTCTTCCATTCACTAGGTCTATGTCCTTGTAGGCTTAAGATTAATATATCCTTTGCTTCTGGTTCTTTTCGCCAGCTTTCTAATTTAGTTTTAGCTCTATAAACTCTTTCTGTGTCTTTTATATCTCTATATTGTTCCTTTGTATCTTTTATTCCTCTGGTTTCTAGATATTCATCGATTCTGGGTTTAGGAAATCCTTCTGTATCTGGGACATTTGTTCCACTTCCACTACCTGTTTCGAAAGTTCTAGGTTTTTCTTCCTCACCTACAAATATTTCTTCTTCTAGATATATTATATTTAATAAATCATTTCTTAGATTTTCAAAATCTAATTTTTCTAATAAAATATTATCTACATCTTTGTCTTCAAGTTCTATATTATTGCAAAGTTCTTCTTACAAAGAATTTTACCTTACATATGAACTTTAAGAGATTAGAATATTTAGATCTCGAAATAGCCGGATTGAGAAAAACAAAGGTAAATCTACAAAACAATATAAAAATTAATTGTAACATAGAGCACTTAGATAACCAGTATAAGCATATACCACACACTAGTAATAGTCAACAAAATTTCATCGTAGACTTAATAATTAATTTAGGTCAAAGTTTGGAAGAAAATATAGATAAGACTAATAAAAACATCACAGAATTAGCAAGTTTATTTGAAAATAGTAAGATCAATACTTTAAGGAAAAATTTAGATTATATAAAAGCATTAATAGGAGACTTTAATAATACTATAAAAAGATTTCCCAGTAAAAAGGAAATATTAGAATTAACTAATTTAATAGAACAAAAAACTCCTAAACCTGTAGAATTAGAAATAAAAAGTCTAGTTACTAGCCTCAGCTTAGAAATAGAAAATATAAAGCAGACTCAGCAAGAATTAAGATCACAGATAAAAAGACTTACTGAATGAACCATTTAGAAACAGTTCTTAAAGAATTAACAATAGAAGCTCCCAATAATTTACCAATAAGCATAAGTGATAAAGTCTTTAATTTAGAAAGTAATACAGTTACCCAAAGACAGTGTAATACCATAATAAAGCTATTAATTAAAGCTTTAGAGCGAATAGAAGAATTAGAAAATAATATTAATAAAATTATCCATAACCAAGTAGATCCAAACCATATAGCTTGGTTAGCCAACAGAATAAATCTACTAGAAAATAAGCAAGAAGCTCAAGCTTCTCCTAGCCAACCAAAAGTAGAAATTCAAGATATTTTAGGTCCAAAAGTTAATCTCTTTAACAAAAATGGAACTAACAAGATCATCTAGCCTAAGATTACCAGTAGCTAGTAGAGTTAGAAATATCCTAAATTATAGTAATAAAGGAAAAGAAATAATCGAAAAAACAGAAGATTTAATCCAAGAGGAGGATGTTAATAAAATGCTTGAAGTAGGATTTAGACAAGTTCAGAAAAAGAATCTATATCAAGAAGGAATATTAGATAGCTTTAAAAGCAGCTTGTATGTATACAAAGATGAATTTACAATTGGAGTAGTCAATAAAAGCGAAGAAATTACATTAATAAGCCCTCAAAGTGCTAAAGAAATAAAGAAAAATGGATACTCAGCTATACATTTAGGTGTAGTAATTATTGGAGTACTCAGCCAGACTAGAGCTGGATTAGATACTAAAGCCCATTTGTATCTTTATGATGATAGATTTAACGATCATGAACAAGCTCAGCTAGCAACCGCTGAAGTAGATCTCAGAAATAAAGTAGCCGTAGTAGGATGTCTCCCTGACATAGATATAGACATAAAAGAATTTTGTAGTAAGATAAAATTAAGTATACAAACAAAAGGTTTTAACATGGATGCAGAATATAAAAATTTAAGAATAAAACTATTTGTTTTAGGAAGATGTTATAATAAATACCATAAAAAGTTCAAGTTCATTAACAAAAGCATAGTTGAACATTTTCATAGTGAATATGTACAAATGCAAGTCCCTAAAAGACTTAATAAAAGCGAATTACAGGGATTAGAATGGAAATTACCAGAATTAAAAACCCAGTTAGTAGAATTACCAGAAAGTAGTAAAATTTATACTGATAATAAAGATCAAACGTTCCAAAGATTTAGTAATTATAAAAACCAAGGTAATCTATCTATAACTGAAGATGATTCTGAAGACGAAATCAATATGTTAAGATTAGAACAAACCATAGATAGAGTTAAAACCCTAAATACTAATAAAGAACAAATAATAGATTTAATTTTTAGTAATCCTAGTAATTACCTAAAAGAAGAAGTATTCGAAGAACTTTGCAATAATATAGAACTTGAAGACAAAGATGTAGATAATATTTTATTAGAAAAATTAGATTTTGAAAATCTAAGAAATGATTTATTAAATATAATATATCTAGAAGAAGAAATATTTGTAGGTGAGGAAGAAAAACCTAGAACTTTCGAAACAGGTAGTGGAAGTGGAACAAATGTCCCAAATACAGAAGGATTTCCTAAACCCAGAATCGATGAATATCTAGAAACCAGAGGAATAAAAGATACAAAGGAACAATATAGAGATATAAAAGACACAGAAAGAGTTTATAGAGCTAAAACTAAATTAGAAAGCTGGCGAAAAGAACCAGAAGCAAAGGATATATTAATCTTAAGCCTACAAGGACATAGACCTAGTGAATGGAAGAAAATATTTAGTAAATGGGAAGGAAATTTAATTCGACATGCTATGGAAGCATTAAATAATATAGTAGATTATAAATATAAGTTAGTTTATCTAGAAAGCACATTAGGATATAATGAAAAACAAATTTATTTAGGATGGAGAGAATACATGAAAAAAGATGAGGTAAAGAAAGTAGAATTAGATGAATTTGAAATAAACATAACAGTCTTAAGTTTTATAGACGCAATTAGAAAATGTGTCTTAGGATCTTCAATGGAAGAAGTAGATGATGTCCAAAAACAGATTAGAGCTATAAGAAGTTTAGAACAATTAAAAATATGTGATTTACACTATTTTGATTACTATGTAGATATCTTCTATAAATATTGGAGTCAAATAGAAAGACCTTATGATGAAGAACTATTAATGAAATTTGTAACAAAGTTACCTGGAAAAATAGGAGAAAAACTTTATAAAGATCTAACTGAATGGTTTAAAAGTAGAAAAGAAGAAGGATTATTTTGGCAAATTTCTTTAATACCAGCAGTAGAATTTGTTAGACAAAGAATTAGAGATTTATGTGATGAAGAAAAACTTAGAAGACAAGCACAACAACAATTTAGTAGAATGTGTGTAGATTTGTATGAAGTACCTACATTAGGTTGTGGAAAGACTAAAAAGTACAGACATAAATATGATAGATTTAATAAAAATAAAACCAGAAAGATTAAAAAATACAAGAAAGATAAGTATAAAAAACCTTACAAACCCTATAAAAGAAAATATTATAATTATGCTAATAATAAGCAAAAAATCCAAAAAGCTTTTAAACAAGGAAAAAGAATTTTTAGAAAGAAAAATCACAAAGACTGTAAATGTTATTTATGTGGAAAAATGGGACATATCAAAAACTTTTGGATTTTGAGAAAACGTTTTAAATGTATATTTTGTGCTATACCAAAAATATTTTGCTTTTTATCTACAGGGAACTTTTCTACTGCTTTAAGAAGATTTTTAGCTTGATCCCTCATTAGGGTAATATTTATAATGTCAATGGGTGTTTCTACTGAATTTACCTCCTCGTCAGCTTCTGTACTATTCTTTTGGCTTGTTATGCTAATTCTTCGGAGTTGATCCGCTAGCTGTTCAGTTTCTTCTAATTTTTTCTTTAGTACTGTATTTTCATCTTGGATCTTTTCTAAAAGATCATACATATTCTTTTTACAGCCTTCTAGCTCTTCTGATATTCTATGATTTGCTTCATTTATAGTTTTGAAATGATTCATGAAGCTAATCACTTGGTTACGATCATAAATAATTCCATTAAACTCTAAAATTGGTTCAAAGCCTTCTTGGTTTTGTAAAAACATATTTAAAGATCTAGTGGCTTCTTCCAATGAGTAAAAACCTTTAAAACTAGGATTTGGAAAATCTTCAACATACAAAGATGTAGAACTTGAAGACAAAGGTCCTATGTTAAGCTTTTTTGCACTACTGCTTTGAGTTGGGAAAGTAAGGCTTTTTTGAAAATTCTTTGAACTTCCAGCCATATTTCCTGCATTCAAAAATTAAATATTTATTAGTCTAGATAATATATCAGCTGTAGTATTATCCTTTCCACTAATATGTTCAAATTCTGCTTTATATTCTCTACCAGTTAATGTTTCTAAGAAACTTATCCATCTTTTGCTTATGAATGAATTTTTCTTTTCAAAATTTTTCTTTTGTACTTTTTTATAAAATTCTACTATATTATTACAATCTGTCCTAATAGTAAAGGATTCATTTTGTATATATATATGAAAATTATTCAGAGTATTTATTATACCTAAGTAATTAAAAATTAGTTCTGCTTCGTGAAAGTTCAACTTCCTTAAATATGCACTAAAATGATCTAAAGGTCCATAAAAATAAATATTAAGAAAGCAGTAGTTTAAATACATTAAAATTTTCTATTGCAACTTTCGTTACAGCCTTTGTATTCAACTATTCTGTTAGAGCTTTTTATTAAAGGGTTCCTTTGCTACACAGGGCTTCTAGATGTATCTTCCAACGATTTTCTTGAATTTTAACTTCTTCTATTCTATCTAGGATAGCTTGTTTTGCTTCTTCGCTTTTTGCTCTTTTTAGTCTCCTTTTGTTTACGTTTATTATTCTTTGTTCTAAGTTAAGAGTTTCTCTGAACCACTTCTTTTGTTGACTTATAGGTACTTCTCTATTCATTAAGAATTAATAATGAGGCTTGTTTGAACTAAATTAAGATATTTGAACAATGAATAGTATTATCTCAATTATGACTTTAATAACAAAACATGTTACGGAAACTACTAAAAGCATGCAATTCTAGCAAAATACTTGTAAAGTTAAAAAGTACAATAATAACTAAGGACAATAAGTACTATAATAAGACTACCTAACAAATAAGTAATAATACAACCTTACAATAATAGGACAACCTACAATAAGTACAATAGTAACTTTATCTTATCTAAAACTTATACCTTTAAGCTTATCTAAAATCTTATACCAACAAACAAAATATATGACGTTTGCTACTACACACCACAATAAATTACTGAAACTAAAATCATACAATGATAGTAAATACAAAGCAAAAATTGACAAGAGATACAAAGGTAACAAATATAGCATGTAATTTAGCCGTAGGTGTAGGATTACCTGAGGGTATGACTACATGGTTACAAGAGAAAAAAGTTAATAACCAAGTTGTATTTAAATTTGTTTCAGTACAAATAAATTTAAATATTTTTCCTTTAGAATTTGAAATCCCTGATTTTGCCGATAAAGTTAGTATTGAAGAACTATTTAGTTATGGTATTATTGACGGGATTCATGCAACAAACATTTTAAAAATCTCCTTTCTTCCTGAAAAGCTTCAACAATCCATCAGGATGTTTGGAGGAAAGCATGGTTTTTGTTTGGACATTGACTCAGTTCCCTGTGAATTGATTGTCAACCAGCCTTATCGGTTGTCAAACTATTTACCAGCTTATCACTTCATAGTGATAGTGCCATACAATTTCCCTGTTGAATTTTTACGAGAAGATTATCCTCATGATTATGGTCAAGACATATGTCTTGAACATCTTCAACGATACAGAGCCCAGAAATATTTCACTTGTGTAAATTCATCCAGGCCAAAGCTGATAGGACAGACTCCTCACATGTCAATCTTCATAAGGAGTCACGAGGTCATGTCTAAATACCCTATTCCATGGATATTTCTTAGCCCAGAGACAGATGATTACCTAAGAGAAATCCAGGAAGAGGAGGAAGACAGGTTAAGAGAATTTCTCACTGAAGAAGAAATAGATGAACAGTTCGATGATGAAGCCTACCATAATTTAGACACTTAAGCAGGAGTCACCAAAGTGTCGGTAGAAAAAGACAAAGATAGTCAAAAGCCAGATAAGAAGATCTAAGTCCGAAGATAAGATCGAATCTAAGATCGAATCTAAGGCAGAAGATAAGAAGATAAGATCGAGTCAGAGTCAGAGTCAGGAATTACTTGATGAAGATACTATAGTCATATTAGACGATAAAGATCATGAAGAATATGAAGCATTAATGTTAGATGAAGACGATGAGTCTAGTTTAGACTCAGGACCAGAAGAACAATTTGAAAATGATACATCAGGAACAGAAGATAGTATTAATATGTTAGAAGAAGTAGTTTCTTTTTTAGGAAAAAATTGCAAAGAATGCAGTAAAGAATTCTATAAAGGTTATAAAAAGGAGGAATTATATTATTGTAACAAATGCATAGAAAGAGAAGAAGTAAATCGAGCAGGAAGTGAACTCATAGTAATAGATGTCGAAATTCTTTATAAATCCAAAAGAATCTGCACTAAAGCTATGATAGATACAGGTGCAAATAAGTGTATCATCCATGAGAGTCTAGCTCCAGAAGAGTTTAGAACTAAGTTAGGAACAGAGGTAGGATTAAGACAGTTTAATGGATCATTGTTACCAATAACTGACTGTATAATTAATATACCAATTAGGATTAATGGAGAAGTACATAACCTGCCCCAGACTTTAGTATCTAAACAGGTAAGTAACTATAAGTTCATTTTAGGATTAAACTTTATATTAGGAAATAATGGAAGCATGTTAATAACGCCAAATGGTGTGAATTTCTTTAAAAAATCCACCTTTATACAACCAAAGTTAGAAACTAATAACCTTCCTTATATAAAGAAAATAAATAATGTAGAAAAACCAGTAAATATAGAATATTTTGATTATTTACTAGAAGATTCAATAGTAAATCTAGAATTAGAATCTGATCAAGTTTTAAGTTATGAAGAAATAGACGAATATCTAATGGAAAGTTATACTGAAAATCTTTGTATAATCTCTATAATAGAGTCTAACCAAGAGAACCCAGAGGAAAAAAAGTTGGCCAATAGATGTAAAAAATAAAGTAGAAGCTTTAGAAAGAACAAAAATTATTGGTGATAACCCACAAAATGAAGATTCTACAGAAATATATAAGTTAGAAATAATAAATCCAGACATTACTATAATAACTCAAGATTTAGCCTATAGTTTAGAAGACAGAAAAGAATGCAATATGCATATTAAAGAACTCTTTGAACTAGGAGTAATAAGAGAAAGCACCAGTAGACATAGAAGCCCAGCTTTTATCGTTAGTAACCATAGTGAGCTCAAAAGAGGAAAAAGTAGAATGGTCATTAATTATAAAAGATCAATGAATAGTATTATCTCAATTATGACTTTAATAACAAAACATGTTACGGAAACTACTAAAAGCATGCAATTCTAGCAAAATACTTGTAAAGTTAAAAAGTACAATAATAACTAAGGACAATAAGTACTATAATAAGACTACCTAACAAATAAGTAATAATACAACCTTACAATAATAGGACAACCTACAATAAGTACAATAGTAACTTTATCTTATCTAAAACTTATACCTTTAAGCTTATCTAAAATCTTATACCAACAAACAAAATATATGACGTTTGCTACTACACACCACAATAAATTACTGAAACTAAAATCATACAATGATAGTAAATACAAAGCAAAAATTGACAAGAGATACAAAGGTAACAAATATAGCATGTAATTTAAGCTGTTGTTTAAAATATTTGCGAAAACTTAGATGTTGTAATTAGAAGTCTGCCTTTCTGTAACTACTAACACAAGCAAAATATTAAATTTAAAGGTAACTAGGCTCTGATACCAAACTGAAAAGAGGGAGTGCAATCTATAGAGAAACTCAGACAGGCCTTTCAAGATCCCATGGTTTCCATTTAAACAAAACGGATTTTCAAAATTCCCCTAAAGTCTACGACTGCCTTTTCAAACAGGTCTTACCCATGTAGACCACCTAGGAGGTTTTCCAGAAAATACTAAAATTTTTGTTTCCATAAAAACAGGATCTCTACTAAGTACGTTTATAGAAAGAGTTCTTTTAAGAGTTGCAAAACAATTTTTCAAATCTATATTAGGACCGAGTTACTCTAGAAATTTAATACTTGTCTTATGCTTTCGTTAACCTGGCAAGACTTCCTAGTGTTGAAACAGTTAAATAAAAACTAAAGAGGGTATAAAGTAGAGAGATAAAAAACCTTACTTGAAAATATTCACAGCTTTATTGATTGCTAGTGAGGAGATTGAGAATATTACAAGAGAGAGTGAGAGTGTGTTTTAAAGCTCTAGATTTGCTCGTGTTTTACAAATGAGAGCAACACTTGATTTATACAAAAATTTACAAAGAAAAGGCCAAGACATACGGCCAACTATTAAAAAGTAAATCTGACAATTGAACATATCGATAACTGCTTTTGCTGTTCATATTGTCAGTCTTATCTTCAAATTTGTCGATCTTATTATTTTGTCTTCTGTCTTCTGACTCTGACTCGATCTTATCTTCTTATCTTCTGCCTTAGATTCGATCTTAGATTCGATCTTATCTTCGGACTTAGATCTTCTTATCTTCTTATCTTCTGCCTTAGATTCGATCTTAGATTCGATCTTAAAATTCTATTACTAATACCATATCCTCAGAATGCAGCTTATATGCACTAGATGCAGTGCAAAATATTAAAGAAGCCTTTTCCATTAATGATTTTGGGTTCAGGACACTTGGAAGATTACAAGAGGCAAGAGGTAAGCGAATCCATCAAACATTTTAAAGCAAAATAACATTCACTTCTCCTCTGCTGCAACAGGTACTTTCTATCCATTATCAACTCAGAAAAATCTTCAACTGGATGTGAAAAAAGTTCTTTAAGTTCTTCAGAACCCACATTTTCATGAAGCAATAAAGATTCAAAAGAATCAAGAAGGTTAATAAAAGATAGAATTTTTTGAACATTATGTTCCCAAATGACACGTTTTGGTATGTGAGTATAGAACACAAACAGACACTTTCTAAGTGGAGTTGCAGCACATTTCAATTTTTCCCTCACAAATTCAAGAAATGACATGCTCTTCCCATTGCCATTTTCCAAGAAAATACGATGCTGAGAAACACAATCTTTGAGAACATCTATCATGGAATTAAAGCATTGTTTCCAGTACGTTATCAATCTAAAGTACTTTTTAAGTCTTTTAAGGCGATGGTGTTGAAATGTGAACTTGCCTCTAGTCAGCCAGCCTCCAGCAACCTCCAGCAGCTTCCCACCGAAATTCTAGAAGCCACCATTGTTGACTCCTTGCTGCCACCGATTTCTTCTGTCATCTCCCAACTGCCATCTCCCAACTGCGAACTGAAGTTTGATTTTGTTGTGTTTTGCATTAATTGTAGCTCATCTTATTTCCCTATATAAAGGGACTCAGTTTGTGTTGTAAGTAAGTGGAGTGGTGTAAGAAATCTAGAGTGAAATAAAATTTTAAAGCTTCTCCTTCGTTTGAGCGTTCGAATTTCTTACAGAGGTGCACCACAAGTGACCTCAACAATTTCCATTCCACCAACAGTGGTATCAGAGCCCAGGCGAACCAGAGATTCGAAGAACAGAGGCAAAAAACCAAATTTGCCCAGAAATCAAAGTGATCCAAATAGAATTTTGAGTATAGCGGTGTGTTATACTCATCACAAGGAGTGCATCGGCGAAAATTTCACCCATATCGGAGCTACAGAGACGACGCACGCGCCTCCTGAAGTTGGAGAGTGAATTCACGCGCCGTCTACGCGCAACCATCCTCCGGCGCGTCACCAACACGCGCCAGTCATCTTCCTCGCCCGAATTGCAGGATCCGACCCGACGTCCGACCCGGTTTTCCGTTACCTGGTCCGACCCGAAGTCCAACCCGTCAGCTCAGTTGCCCTGGTCCGACCCGGCCCCGTGACCAGATCCGACCCGGATAGACCTGCCACCCGTTCGTCAGCCTGACGTCACTAACGCCGTTATAACGGCTGGAATATTCCGTCAGCTAAAAGAATATTCCGTTATCTTTTGTTGACTTTTGCCAAGAAGTTTGACTGTAAATTTCGGACGCTTCCGAACTCGGTTTTCGACAAACTCAGATTGGTTTCCAAGGTTTTGGACCATTCCGGACGCAATCGTCAACTCCGTTTTTGAAAATTCAGACTCCAGATCAGTGTTCTAAGCACTTCAAGTCTTGATGGCCAACGGAAACGCGCAAGTTATCATCCCGAAGCTCACCAAAGACAACTATGACAATTGGTGCATACAAATGAGAGCTCTACTAGGCTCTCAAGATGTGATGGACATTGTGGAAGATGGATACACAGAACCCGTATCCAAAGAAGCTGAAGGAACCTTGACAGAAGCTCAGACAACAACTCTCAAAGCAGATCGAAAGAGGGATTGTAAAGCAAAGTCCATAATCTATCAAGGACTAGACGAAGCCACGTTCGAGATCATAGCATCGTCTAAGTCATCGAAAGAAGTCTGGGACACCCTTCAGAAGACCTACAAAGGTGCTGACAAAGTAAAAAGAATCCGTCTTCAAACTCTACGAGGTGAGTTCGAATCTCTACGAATGAAATCTAATGAATCCATTGCTGAATTCTATACACGAGTTATGATTGTTGCGAATCAGCTAAGAAGAAATGGAGAAACTCTCGTAGACATGAGAATTTCAGAGAAAATTTTGCGATCATTAGATCCAAAATTTGACTTCATAGTTGTGGCACTGGAAGAAACAAAAGATCTGGAGACGATGTCAGTTGAAGAACTAGTGGGTTCATTGCAAGCCCATGAGCAGAAAGTCAGTAGAAGAAGTGATGACAGAGTGTTAGAGCAAGCTCTTCAGTCAAAGCTCTCCCTCAATGAAAAAAGATACGAGCAAGGGGGGACCTCACAACAAGGAAGAGAACGAGGTAGGGGATCCCGTGGAAGAGGTTCTGGAAATGCAGAAACCAGAGGTAGAGGTAGAGGCAGAGGAGGAAGAGACGCAAATAGAGGAGGACGTGGACAACAGAACTATGTCTCACAAGGAAGAGGACAAGGAAGAAGAGGCGGGTACAACAGTCGTCCGAACATTGACAAGAGAAATGTTCAATGCTATAACTGCCACAAATATGGCCACTATAGCAACGAGTGCAGAGGTAAGCCAAATGAAGTAAATGAAAATTCTAACTTTGCAGAGAAAGAGCAAGTTGAAGGAGAATCGTTGATGTTGATGGCACACAACTCAACCCATCAAAATCAAGATGTTTGGTTTCTTGATTCTGGAGCTAGCAATCATATGACCGGCAGGAAAGACTTGTTCACTGAACTTGATGAGAAAGTTCAAGGAGAAATTTCATTTGGAGACCTCTCTAAAATCTCTGTCCAAGGAAGAGGAGATGTCATGATCAAGCAGAAGAATGGAGATCATGCTTTTATCTCCAATGTTTATTATGTTCCAGATATGAAGACAAACATCCTAAGTCTTGGGCAACTCTTGGAGAAAGGCTATCAAATTAGCCTTCAAAACATGCAACTGACCATTACAGATGCACGAGGAAAGCTGATTACTCGAGTCCAGATGACAAAGAACAGGATGTTTCCTCTCGCAATCCATCATGATACGCCAAGGTGTTTGACAGCCATCATCAATGACAAAGACTGGTTGTGGCATCTTAGGTATGGGCATCTCAATTTTGAAAGTTTAAAGCAACTGGGAAGTAAGAAGATGGTGAGAGGATTGCCAAACATCCATCACCCAAATGAGATGTGTGAAAGCTGTGTTCTCAGTAAACAACACAGAAATAGCTTCGGAAAGGAGGCAAATTGGAAAGCAACCATGCCACTTGAGCTCGTTCACACAGATGTGTGTGGTCCATTGACGCCAGTATCAAATGGACAGAATCAATACTTCCTCACTTTCATTGATGACTACAGCAGGAAGACTTGGGTCTATTTCCTCAAAAGGAAGTCTGAAGTATTTGGTTACTTCAAAGAGTTCAAAATGCTTGTGGAGAAGCAAAGTGGCTACTACATCAAAACATTGAGATCAGATCAAGGTGGAGAATACACTGCAGGTGCTTTCCAGGAATTCCTTAAGCAACAAGGAATCAGACATCAGTTTACACCAGCTTATACTCCTCAGTTAAACGGTGTAGCTGAAAGGAAGAATCGGACAATCCTTAACATGGTCAGAAGCATGTTAAAGGATAAAAACATGCCTAAGAGTTTTTGGGCTGAAGCAGTATTGTGTGCGGTATATCTACTAAACAGATGTCCAACGAAGAGTCTTGATACAAAGACACCGCAAGAAGCATGGAGCAGTCACAAACCAAGTGTGAGCCACCTTAGAGTTTTTGGCTCCATTGCCTACATCAAGGTCCCAGAAGCGAGAAGAACCAAGCTTGAAGATAAAGGAGAGAAGTGTATCCTGGTTGGATACGGTGACAGAACTATGGGTTATCGGCTATACAACCCCGTCACCAAGAAAGTGATTTTCAGCAGAGATGTCATTTTTGAAGAAAATGAATCCTGGAATTGGGATCAGACTAAAGCTTCCAGAAGTGCAGAGTTGATGCCTGAAGAAGAGACAAGAGAAATGGCTACAGAGCCACAAATACCCAGAGATCAGCAGACTCCTCAACGTGGTTCCTCTTCACCACAAAGGTATGATGCTCCATTACCAATTGAACGTGATTTCTCAGATATGATGCCTAGAGGAACACGTAGCTTAGAAGATCTGTATGAAAATACAGAACAGGTGGAAGAAGATGTTACTCTGTATTGTCTGTTGATGACAAGTGATCCAGTTAGCTTTGAAGAGGCTAACCAAGAAGAAAAATGGAGAAGCGCAATGGATGAAGAGATTCGATCCATTGAAAAGAACAAGACATGGGAGTTGACTAATCTCCCAAAAGGCCGAAAAGCTATCGGAGTGAAATGGGTCTACAAGACCAAGAGAAATGCGAAAGGAGAAGTCCAGAGATACAAGGCAAGACTTGTAGCAAAAGGCTATAAACAGAAGGAAGGAGTTGATTATGGAGAAGTCTTTGCCCCAGTTGCCAGACTAGAGACCATCAGATTGCTAATATCATTAGCAGCCCAGAAAAGTTGGAAAATTTACCAACTTGATGTAAAGTCAGCATTCCTAAATGGCTTTCTTGAAGAAGAAATCTATGTGGAACAGCCACCTGGATATGTGAAGAAAGGCAGAGAAGATAAAGTATGCAGACTGAAGAAAGCCTTATATGGTTTGAAGCAAGCACCTCGTGCATGGAACATGAGGATTGATGATTACTTCCAAGAGAACGGATTTGAGAAATGTCCATATGAGCATGCACTGTATATGAAGAAGGAGACTGATGGAAGCCTGTTATATGCATGCCTGTATGTTGATGACTTGATCTTCACCGGCAACAATCCAGCCATGTTTGAAGATTTCAAGAGGAGAATGGTGAAAGAATTTGAGATGACTGACATTGGTCTGATGGCTCATTTTCTCGGTATTGAAGTTGTGCAAAGCGAAAAAGGTATTTTCATCTCTCAGAGTATCTATGCAAAAGAAATTCTGAAAAGATTTGGTATGGAAAAATGCAATCCTGTCACAACTCCAGTGGAAACAGGATTAGAGTTAAAAAAGAATGAAATGGGAGATGTTGATCCAACCTATTTCAAGAGCTTGGTTGGAAGCCTGAGATACTTGACGTGTACCAGGCCAGATATACTCTACGGAGTTGGACTAGTCAGTAGATACATGGAGACTCCTGACCAATCTCATCTGAATGCAGCAAAGAGGATACTCCGTTACATAAAAGGTACTATTAATGATGGTATTTTATATGCCAAATGTGAAGATTGCAGGTTGATTGGCTATTCAGATAGTGATTGGGGAAGAGATCTGGATGAACGTAAGAGCACGACAGGTTTTACGTTTTTTATGGGAGATACAGCGTTCACATGGTCATCCAAGAAGCAAGCCATTGTGACACTGTCATCATGTGAAGCTGAGTACGTTGCTGCCTGCTCAGCTGTTTGTCATGGTATCTGGATCAGGAATGTGTTGCAGTACTTGGGATTTCCACAAGTTAATCCCACAGAGGTTTACATCGACAATCGGTCAGCGATTGCACTAGCAAAGAATCCAGTATTCCATGAAAGGAGCAAACATATTGATACGCGGTATCATTTCATCAGAGAGCATGTGAAGAATAAAGAGGTGGAACTAGTCTCTTGCAGGACATATGATCAAGCTGCTGATATTTTCACCAAGCCGCTCAAACATGACGTGTTTTCAAGACTAAAGACAATGCTTGGTATGACAAAACACGGAGAGTCAAGTTTAAGGGGGGATGTTGAAATGTGAACTTGCCTCTAGTCAGCCAGCCTCCAGCAACCTCCAGCAGCTTCCCACCGAAATTCTAGAAGCCACCATTGTTGACTCCTTGCTGCCACCGATTTCTTCTGTCATCTCCCAACTGCCATCTCCCAACTGCGAACTGAAGTTTGATTTTGTTGTGTTTTGCATTAATTGTAGCTCATCTTATTTCCCTATATAAAGGGACTCAGTTTGTGTTGTAAGTAAGTGGAGTGGTGTAAGAAATCTAGAGTGAAATAAAATTTTAAAGCTTCTCCTTCGTTTGAGCGTTCGAATTTCTTACAGAGGTGCACCACAAGTGACCTCAACAATTTCCATTCCACCAACAGATGGTCCATGTATATCTCTTCAACTTCATCTCCAACTTTTAGTCAATCCTTATTTCCAAATAAGAGAATATCTCCCAGTGGACAAAACATAGTCTCTTCCAGAATCAGTTTGATATGATTCTTTCACCAGCTTCAGAACACGAGAGGCCACTTCCTTAATTGCAACATTTGTTGGAGCACAAACAAGAGTTTGCATTTCATATTAAAGCGGGTGAAGAGAAGCATACTAACAGTTTTAGTTTTCCCAGTCCCCGGTGGGCCCCATATAAGATCAACACTGGACTTGTGATTACAATTTATTCTGGCAAGACAAGTCATAACAGCCTCAACTTGTGAATTATTCAGGGTGGATGATAAATTAGGACAAAAATTTTCATACCAGATGCCCTCTTTTTGCACACACAGTTGGCAGTTTTCCTCAACCTGTCATTATTCAACATGAAAATTCATTAAGAAAACTCAACAGTTAATGTCGGAAAGCAACAATAAATTTGATAAATCTGAAACTTACTAAAATATGTATTATTTCCATTTTTGTACTACATTACATTCAATGCTTTTATATACATATATATTCCCTGGTACCAATAGATGACATGATAACGCCATTGTATCAAATCTAAAAAATACATCTTAAATGCTTACCACAGAATTGGTGCATAAAACCTCATTGATAATCTTCAAATTACCACGTTTGTACAGCGAATTCCATATTCTTTTGCTAAGATTTATATTTACCAAGAAAAACACAAACAATGATTTCTTCATATCAGCATCAACTTGGTTTCCTTTTGAGGCCTCAACTTTAAAGTCAAAATGTCTATAACCAATCTCATCCTTATCCTGGATTTTTGTGACTAAAAGGAAAGTCCACATCCTTCCCATCCTTTGCAAATCAGAAGCAGAATCCTGCTTAGCATCAGCTAGAATCGAAACATCACCTGGCAATGTTGTATATGGATACTTCCTACTACTAAATCTGTTCCTCCGCTCATCAACCTTAACATTATATAACCCTGTCCCATATCGATATGGCTTGGACTTGGACTCCTCTAAACCAACAATTTGGGCATAAGGTGCTTCTTCGATTGTATCAAAGCTTGAACACAATTGTGTTCGCGTCTCTTCTAAAAGAGGGTAAACAAATGAGCCAAAATACTGCCCAACAGATTGAAATGTTTCAGGGATTTTTTGCACCTAAAGGAAATTGAAGCAATGATTAAATGCAGTAACGAATATAAACAGAAACATATAATGAAAGAGAAGTTTTGGTTAATAATATGCAGCATCAATTATCAACAACAAATAAGGGTCTTGCAAAATGTTAATCACCCACATAAATGCATCACATTCACACAAGGGATTTAATGTATTTAAACATATCTTGTCTTACCTCTATTACAAGGAATTAGCTACTGCACAGATGTATAGTTGCTGCGTTGATACAATGGCTGTTTGGTTGCTTGTTTGTTTGCTGAGTTGAAATTACCATGCTCCACCCCAGGGGCGAACCTAGGAAAAATTTGCTGCCCGGGCTCAATTATATATATATATATATAGTTTTTTTTTTTCTCGGTACTCACTAACTAGGGGTGGGCGCGGTTCGGTTCGGTTCGGTTTTGGCCAAAACCGTATTGAACCGAACACCCTTTTCTCTTGTTCGGTTCGAACCGTATTGAAGGCCAAAACCGAATTGAACCGAATACCCTTTTCTCGGTTCGGTTCGATTCGGTTCAATTCGGTTCAACCGAACACCCTTTATATAAAACTATTCATTTGTTCGGTTCGATTCGATTCAATTCGGTTTTGTGCCAATATTCATTTATTTTTTTCATTTCGGTACTCACTAACTATTCAATAGTTGAATTTATCTATTTTTGTTTAGACAATATATTATAATGCTTAATTAATGACTCATAAATTCTCGCACTAAATTTATTAAATTCAGTGTGTACTGTAGACAAAACCTTTGTTATTTTATTCCTCAATGTAGACAGATATAATGAAGTGCAAGACATGCTACCTATTGATTAAGAACAATTTTTATATATATAATTCTTGATGAAAGTATTTCTTTATTTTTATTTTTTTAATAATAAGATGACACAAATTCAATAATGGACTACTTAGAATATGAAATACATTGTAAAATATATGCATAAACAATTGTTTAAACTTGTAGTTAAAAAAATTATTTAAACTTGAAAATAACTTAATTCTATAATATTAGAAGTCATAATATTATGTGTATACTTATAACTTACCTTGAAAAACAAAATAGTTACATTTCACTAAATAGACAAAATATCATATTAGTGTAATATTATTAAACCTTAGGGATTTATGTAATTATCCATAAATGTATTAAAAAAAAATAAAAATAAATCTGGAGGGCTGCCCGGGCTACAGCCCGGGGCAGCCCTCTCATATGCTCTCCCCTGCTCCACCCTCCACAACTAAAGGGAGCCTACCACTCCCAGTGTTGGTGGCGGAGCATCGTGACTGACCCAATTTGGTATTGCCTTGGCTGATAACTTAGAATTTTATTTTCATAAGGATGGTGATGGTGGCTCTATTGCCGCCCAAAAAACTTCTACACCTATTTTACTTTCTACACCGATGTTGAAAATTTAAAAATTAAATTTTACTTTTCTGGTTGAGAAAAGAAATGGAGAAGGATGATGAGTTGAGGGACATTTTGGTAATTTTCTAGTTATGAACTAAAATAAAATTTTATAATATAATTACTAACGATTAAAATTTTGATCGTAGTTAAAAACGAATTTATATATATAATTTATGTGTTATTTTTTTTTTTTTTACAATTTTCACTTTTTTTTTTTTTTTTTTTTTGTTTGAGATTTTTTGCTTTTCAAAATTGGCTTACTACTCAATTTTAGCTAGAGGAGTTGTCCACTCAAGCGGCGTCCTCTAAGTAGTGCCCGCCCTGAGGCGGGTCAATTAGGGGCGCCCCACCAGGGCCCAAAAAAAAGGTCTCAAAAAGGACCTATTTTTTTATATATTATTTTCTATGATTAGTGGTCACATCTTTAGACTTTGATAAATAAATGGGTTAAACAGATTCCAAATTTATTGTTATTTTCAAACTTCATACAATTATTTCAACTTTGGGCCCCAAATAAGAATAAAGATGTGGAAATCAACTTTTTATATAAAGATTGGGCTCGATATGGATTTTGATCAGAATTATTAAAAACAAATGAATAGTTCTATTTGCACCCCTAAAAATTTGTATGTACATCCCTTTTGAAGAGTTTTTTAAAAATTAAAGAGTAATTGACACAAATCACCCCCGGACTATACCAACTTTTGCATATTGCCCCCTAAACTATTTTATTAGGCACTAAACCCCCTGATCTATCACTTATTGGCAGACCAAGACTAAAGATGGCCCCTCAGGGTGGGAAAAAACCCAAAGGATTGCCAATAAGTGATAGTTCAGGGGGTTTAGTGCCTAATAAAATAGTTTAGGGGGCAACATGCAAAAGTTGGTATAGTCTGGGGGGGATTTGTGCCAATTACTCAAAATTATATTTTGTAAGGACACCCCAAACATTACCAAATATACCCTTTTTTTTTTTAAATTATAAAAAAATTAAAATAAAATAAAATAAAAAAGGAGGTCTCCTCCCTTTTCATTTTCTAAGCATGTTCATTATATACGCTATTTCTTTAAGTGGACACTATCGTGATATAAACTTGATGAAAATTACTTTGATTAAGCTTTTGTAAATTTTCTCAAAAAATAATATATATATATATATATTATTAAGTACGAGATTTCACAAGATTTAGATACGAGATTAAACAAAGGGCCCCATTTTAAATATTCACCCTGGTCCCTGGGGCCTCCAAAACCTCAGGGACCAGCACTGCCTCTAAGTCAAAAGAATGGAGAAGCCTCCTCCATTCAACATAATGGAGGAGACTGCATTCTCCTGGACTTCCTTAATTCTAATGGATTTAAAGTTTATTTGAAGTTGTTGAATCTTCCTAAAAAATTGAGAGTCTCTCCTCTTGGAGAGGTTTTTATCCATAAATACAAGAGGATTCAGAAAGCCATTGTTATTTTTAGTTTTATTTTTTATATACTTTTATTTAATTACATAATTGTTTTTTGTTCCTATATATATATATAGAAAAGGTTAAAATGCCTTCAAACCATAGAATAAATATAATCCCACAGTTTTTAAGTGTTTAATTTAAACGATCTTAAATATTACATTTTTCATAGCACTGCCCAGTACAGTTTGATGGTGAAAAATAGTAGAGCACCCAATGTCTCGGGTTTAAGTCGTCATATCCATATTTGGTAAAAAATAATAATCGTCCCCATTACCCAAACCTCATGACTCATAATATTACCTCAAATAACATGATGATTAGACAAATAAATACAGGTAATCCTATCTTGCTGTCAAAAATTGGAATTATATGACTGAAAGGGATACACATATTTTATTATGATGTCAAACAAACAGCTAATGTAGATCTAGTGCCGACCATAAATACTAAATCAATTTTATTATAAATCATTGTGTACAAAGCCACTCAACCTAAAACCTTAAAATTATAGATGACATTAATCAAAGGCTAGTTTTAACTTTTAAGTTCTTACACTTATATGTGCAAACCTAATTTTACCTACATGTTTGTCACATGAACCAAATTCAAATACAAAACTCAAAGGCTTAAATATTAATATTAAATTTTATAAAAAAAAAAGAAATTTTAAAAAGAAGGAAAAAGTAAAACCTTGCTAATGTACATATGGGAAAGAAGTGTGTACAAGTGTATAGCAAATCATGAAGAGTTCATTCACTTTTACAGATTAAGATTTTTAGTACCAAGAATCTATAGATAAATTGTAAAATAAATTATTTGTATCAGTGATAAAAAGATTGAAATTAATGGAAAAGAGACCAAACCTTGTGTTTGAACAGATTTTCATTAAAAATGTCCTCAAGAGACCAAGAAAACACAACATCAGAGAAATCACAGTTGAGGTACTCATTGGCAACTGTAATTTCATTGCTAGAACCTTCACTTTCCACCATTTTCTCTCTCCCTCTATATAATCTGTATCATCAACAAAAAATCACAATGTCAAAAACCCATTTCAGCAAAGACACCCTTTAATTTTAAATACTCAAAACCAAAAAAGAAAAACCTTAAGAGAGAAGTTAAGAGCATCGCCTTCCCTAACTTATGCCAAAATACTTTTATGCCAAAAGAAAAACCTTAAGAGAGAAGTTAAATAGACAGAACTTGCGTAGTACAATATATAGCAAAAGAGATGTCCAATCCAAAGGTCTTCTCTTCTTCTTAATTTTCAAAAAATATATTTTTTAAGATTTATTATGGGAATTGCTTTGGAAACCTAAAAGATTAATTACAAAGCTGTTCAATTTATGTTTCATTACTTGTTCTAACGAGAAAGGTATACCAAAGATCACCTCTCCTGCTATACGATAAGGAAGGTGGCCCTATCAGAAAATAAATGTTACTATTAGGATTTCTGGAAAATGACTATCAAAACCATAAAAACAAACAAGTGAGGCAAATGTTGTTTATACACTAATAATTACTCTAGTTTGCCAACGGTCCTTTTATTATTTATTTATTTATTTATTTATTACTCTTCATCTTCGGGTTTCTAAGTTTGTTGTATCATAGAAACACCAAGAAAGACCAACAACTCCGGTGAACAAGACTCAACCCAAAAACTATAAGACACAGGCACACAGAATAGCTAAAGAGTGAGCAACCACGTTAGTTTTCCTGAAAGAAAAAATAACTGAAATTGGAAAACTGGACAGAGACCCAAAATGTCTTCAACAGTCACACCAACATCCGTAGAAGAAGCCACACCTCTATTAATCATATCAACCACCACCTTGGCATCAGTTAATCATTTATAAAGTTACAAAAATAATTTCTTATTAGAAAAACAAAAATAAATATAAAACATAGTTGAGTTTATTGATGGTTACAATCAATATTTGATTACCTATAATTTCCATGTTTTAGAGAAAATACTGGATGGAATGGAATAGGTGCATTATAGTTTATGCATACCCCTGAAAATGCATGACGTTGTATGGGTAACTAAAACATAATGGGCCCACACAATGTAGCATTTTACAAATGACTGAGAGCATCTCCAAGAGTCTTCCTTGGAGACCCCCTTAATTAAGGGTGTTAGGGGCTATTAAAGGGTATGTGTTCTAAGAATATTCCCTTAAATGGCTCATTTAATATTTTTTTTATTATCTTTTGTTTTAATTTATAATTATTATTTGTTAACAGGGGCATAGCTCAACCAGTAAATGGACGAGTTTGGGGCTTAGGCAAATAACTCCGAGGTTAGCGGCTCGAATCCTAGAAGAGCTATTGGGATTTAAAACTTAAATATATACTTAAAAAAAAAAAAAATATATATATATATATATATATATATATATATATATATATATATAAACTTAAATATATACTTAAAATATATATATACAGATTTTCTATTATCACTTCGAACTGACAATAAATATATCAGGACGAAGAATGTGGACCACTAGATTTACATACTTTGACTCAAAGTGTATGCACTTGTCAAAACTTCTCCATAATCTGTGGTCCACATTCTTCGTCCTGATATATTTATTGTCAGTTCGAACTGATAATAGAACGACTGTATATATACAAAATAAAAAAAATAAAAAATAAAAAATAAAAAAACAAAAAAAAAACCTTAAATACATGGGACCCACTTAAGGGGCTGAGGAAACCCCTTAATTAAGTGAGTGAGCTCCACCAAAACTCATTTAAGGGACCTCTTGGAATTGCAAAAATGCAGCTCCTCCCTTAATTAAGGGGGGTGTATTAGATTAGGACTTTTAAAGACTTTTAATGACTTGAAAAGTTTGTGTGTATTCAATACAGACTCTTTAAAAGTCATTGGGTATTCAATATAGACTTTTATAGACTTTTAAAAAGTCTTTAAAAGTGATGTGGTATTCAATCAAAACTTTTTAACAATCTATAAAAGTTAGGGGGTATTCAAAATGTTAATGACTTTTATGGAATTCATATATTGAATGACTTTTGTAGACTTTTGGGTTAGAGGTATAATACCAAACCTCACAAATTCTCTTCCACTCTCTTAAAAAACTTCCGAAGACTCTTTTGAGAAGAAAAACCCATCATTTTTTGGAAAAAAAAAAAAAAAAAAAAAAAACTCGAAATCTGTGAAGAGAAGATAGAAGAAAACTGATTCATCAATTCTTATCTGCTAGAACAAACTTCAACAACTATACTCCTGAATCTGATAAAGAAAAAATATCTCAGGAATGTTTCATTGACATGACATTCAAAAAGCAAAAAGAATCACAGATACCAAAAACTTTCAATCTTTAAAAACTTTTAAAAATGAGAAACAAAATCAGTACAACATTTTACTATTATTTTTCTTCTTTTTCTATCAATAAAATTGAACGACGAACGATGAAACTCCGCCGGCGATGGTTCTCTGGCTCACGATTCCAAGAGAACGATCGGAGAAAAGCTCCGGTAAGCTTACGATGCGGCTGTGGTCGCCGTGGCCGGAGATCGGGTTCTACAATCAGGACGGAGCCGATCGGCTTCAAGAGGAATCGAGAGACAAAAGTCTGGCTATTGTGCGGAAGATCCCATCAAAACTATGATGTTCCTGGGATCATGGAACCACACATAGACTCATTTGATCGTCTCAAAACTTCAAAAAAAAAAAAAAAATTGAATATAAACTTGGAACATGGTTCCTGGACTGGATGATCGACGGCTGTGGGTGGTTGATCGGAGATTTGTCAAAGATATGACGCTATAAAAATGTAAAATAATGGAGAAAAGTACAGGACCTTCAGGCTTCAACTTTGTTGTGTATAGGTGTTGGTAGAAATGGAGTTAGGTTTAACTTCTATGTAATTTAATAAGGTGGAAATTGCCAAAACTGACCCATCTACTTATGGGATTTTCTTTTTTAACCACATACATACTTTTAATTGTTTTTAACCATGTTTTTGAGAAATTACTCAAAAGCCCTCATATAAAAACCTCCCCAAAAACACTGTTTCTCTCTTTCTCCTTCTTTCTCCTTCTTTCTCCTCTGCTCTCTCTCCCGGTCATCTCTCTCTTTCTCCTCTCCATCCCGTCGCCCATCGCCGGAATCGTAGCCCAACGCCGGAGTCATCGCCGAACAGCCGCCGAACGTCGCCTGGACCAGCGACGGTCACGAACCAGCGGCGCACAAAAGCCTGGTCGTCGCACGAACCAGCGCCGCTGGTTCGTGCGACGACCAGGCGTTCGTGCACCACTGGTTCGTGACCGTCGCTGGTCCAAGCGACATCCGGCGGCTCCGTGCTGCGATCTCCGACGACGTGATTTGCAATAAAAAGGAGAAATCAAAAAAACCTAAACCTAATTTGAATCTGAGGAAGAAGAAAAGGAAGAAGAAAGAGGGGAAAAAAAACCTAAGCCAAATTTCAATTTAGTCCAGATTTCAAGTTTGAATATTTCTATTTTAGGCATGATTTCAAGTTTTGATATTTCCATTTAGGCATGATTTCAAGTTTGTGTATTCCCATTTAGTCGTGTTTTCAAGTTTGTTTCGAGGTTTAAAAAAACACTATTTTCAGGGGTACTCTGGTAATTTATGGTACTATACTGAATTTTTTAAAAAAAAGTGGTTATTAACAATTATAATTTCAAAAGTGGTTAAAAACAAAAGTATGATAATTTGGTTGGTTACTATTGGTTTTCTCTCTTTAATAAGGTGGAAATCGCCAAAACTGACCCATCTACTTTTAATAAGCCAAATTATCAATTTTTAGAGGGAAAGTATCATTCTCCCCCCTGTAGTTTGCTTTATTCTCCAGTCTCCCCCCTCTAGTTTCAACATTAGCTAGATTCCCCCCTGTAAAATCAATTTATCTCCATTCTCCCCCCTCCCGTCACTTTTTCTGTTAAATGAAACAAATGCCGTTAATGATGAAGGACAAGATAGTAAAATAACATATTGTTTGGGAATGTGCATCATATCTGAAGGGCATAAGAGTAAATTGATATATTAAATTATATAATATTGTGAATAAAACAATTGAGAAATACTTTCCAATAAAAAAAATGATGGCATCATGTGGTGACCCATTTGATTTGTCTTCTTCTTTTCCACTTTAAACTTTCCACTCAAACTTTACAACGTACCAGTCATTTTCTTCTTCTTTTCCTCTCATGCATTTCCATTCTTCATCTTCTTTTGTGCACAAAACAAAACACTACCAGTACCCAATATTGCAAACAATCAATTCATGACTAGATTTTGAACGATTTGAAGTACTTTATTTTGTTCATCAATCACTACCGTTTTGAAGAAGGTTTTTTTTTTTTTTTTTTTTTTGGGTCTGCATATAATGGTTATTGCATGGGTTTCGTAATGATTGTTTGTTTTCCTTTAATTTCGTAATTTAGGGTTTGTATAAAAGCAAATTTGGGGGTTTTTTTGTTTGAACTTGATAAATGTTTTGTAAAGATGGTAGATCGTTTTTATACATAAAACATTATGAAAATTTATACAAATCAGAGTTTTGAATATTTTTTTGATGAAATAGGTTTAGGGTTTGCTTTAATTTGTTTCTGACAGTTGTTATGCTTGTTTTTTTTTTTTTTTTTCCTTGTAAAATTTCATTTATAATTTTGTCTCTGTCACATGCTTTGTATATGTTTTGTTACCAGTGAATTTGTTTCATTTATGTTATATCATTGATTTTGTTTCATTTATGTTATACCAGTGATTTTGTTCCAGAGTGTGGAATGGAGGTGTTAGAGGTTGTTGTTCATTATGGGACTACTGTGCATGATGTAGGTACTTGGGATGTAGAGCATATTAGTATTATCACACTATTGCATGCCATGAATGAAAAAAAATACTGGTGTAGATCAAGTTCCTAGTGGAGATTATTTTGTGTTTGTGTTGTTGCCTTGGTGTAGTGAGAAAGTAGAAGTGAAAACAGATAATGATTTAGTAGAATTGTTTAGAATGTTTAGTGAAAATGGATGTACAAGGATTGTTTTTGAAGTAGAAGACAAACCCTACATCCCACTACCGCCGGAGGGTCCATCTGCTATTCCAAATGTCAATCATGAGTTGTTGGTTGACAACTATCAAAATTTAGAGTGGAGTGATTTTGAGGAGAATGAGTTGAACTATTTAGGTGATAATGAGGGTGGAGGGTTTGAGGGTGATGATATTCAAGAAGTGGGTAGTGAGGCTGTTGAACAAGAACATGATAACATTGTCAATCTTGAATTGTTTGAGGGATACCAATCACATGAAGATGATGAGTTTTTCAGTGATTCTGATGAAGAAAACAATAAGGCTAAATTAGCTAAATTGATAGATGGTAACCCATTCAAGAAGATAACAGGTGGTGAAATAGAGTTTAAGGTAGGGGAAACTCATGATAGTGTGTACACATTAAGGGCTTTGTGATCGGAACGATTTATACACCTTTTGAGGTCCCCATTTCCTGTTGTTTGCTTTCGTTTTCGAGCATTTTTGTGAATATAATATGTTTTTGTGAGCCTTGTGTAGGTTCATTTTGTTTTGGGAAGTCTACGCGTGATAACGAGGTGTTTCCAGGCCAAAACGCAGCGCGAAAGGACGAAAGAAATTGGTGTTGAAATTTTCCAGATTTCGTCGAAGCGTACCGCGTTAGACAAAATTGCGTACTACGTCCTGTACCGCGAAAGTTGGCAGAAACATTTCGTCAAACAGGACGTTAAAGCGTACTACGACCCGTATTACGACCTGCACCAGATTTCGTTTTTTTTAGGACTTTTCTTGAGGGGTATTCATGTCTTTTTACCCTTATTCTTGTACCCTAACTCTCCCCACTATAAATATCCTCTATTCTCTCTCTTCTAAAAAAAGAATCACTCAATCCCTAACTCTCCATCTCTTTCTCTTCTCCTCTTTCACGCCCCACACCAAATTTCTGCCATCTTCTTCATCTTCTTCATTTTCTTCACCCAATAAAGGAGAGGCCCATGCTCCCATGGAGGTTCTTCCTCCATGGGAGCTTCCCAAACATCTCCACTGCCCCCATTTTCACTTCATCCATCCATCATAGACTAGATTTCAAGGAATTAGGAGACAAATCCAAGCTAGGAAAGCTATGAAGCATCTTTGGAGGCTTGTCTTCAAGGGTTTGCTTTTATTTACTCATTTCCTTGTAATTTCTTGCTTCTTTGATGTGTAACCCCAATTTGGGGAATATTGTAAACCCTCACATGTGCTATATATATGTATTTTGTTCATAAATTCGTTTGGATTTTGTTTTGCTCTTTGATTTATGTATGTTTAATCTCTTATTGTGAAATTTATGTTTGTGGAGGTTAGAAATTGACATGTATGCTTGAATGGGATTAGGAGTAAAGTAATTAATGTAGGAGTAGAGTAATTTAGCTTCCCATGATTGTTTGTATGTTAATGGATTGCCAAAATATCATTTATTGAATGATTTGAGTGTTAGGGATTTTATCCCCAAAGAGTAGAAAAGGCTAGTTTATGCATTTAGTTGCTAAATTGGCTTTGGTTCACATCCTTGAGCTTAATGGGTCTTTTTAAGACACATTTGCCCATCCTTGGCTGGAATGGGTGATGAATTGATTTAGGGAAAATTCCCAAGTCAAGAGGAGAACCTTTAATTCATTTGAATGTTCTTAATGTTTAACAATTGCATTGATGCACATTAGTGTTAGGTGAACTTGTTTCCCATTTTTTTGCCATCCTAGGGAGATTGATAACCGAATCCGTATCTAGAGTAAAGACAAATTGAATTCCTCTTGTGCTCGTGTAGTTATAGGGGTATTTTATTGCTTAATGCTTTCACTCGGTTAGCCACCTTGTGAATGATATTTAGGTTGTGTGTTATATATCGCGTGGTGTCGCATTGACATGCTCATCGTGATATCCTCTACATTTGACCAGAAAGATGAGAGATCACTAGGCTGGCGTGTAGAGCTCGTGTGTGTGTCCCACAGTCCTTAATGAATTCAAGCATTTATGCATGGATGTAATCTCTATGTCGCTCGAGAGAGGGTAGAGATTAATTAAGGGGACACGAGCGTATAATATTCATGTTATATGGGTATCTCGTATTCTTAATGCTTTCACTTGGTTGCCATTCCGTATTTGGTTAGCCTCGTGGATGAATTATTGGCTATAATATGGCCCACGCGGTTGCGCATTACATGCCCAGCGAAATAACCAATGTATTTGATCGGAAAGTTGAGAGATCACTAGGCCGGCATACATGGCTCTTATTTGTGTCCCATGGTACTTAATGAATCCATACGTATGTGTGGATGTGATTTCTAAGACTCGAGAGAGATTAGAGATCAGTTAAGGGGACACGAGTCTATTAAATATTTGCACATTGAGGGACTAAATGAGTCTAGCACTTAATTAGAAGGATTGTTACGGTTGAATTGTTTCTCTAGTGTAACCACATTGCATGCCATCTCTCCATTCCATCCTATCATTGTAAATATTATTGTTTATCATTTATTTATTTATATTATTATTTACATTTTCCACACACGCAACACACAAGTTTGCTTGGCGTGTTGTAATAATAGCTAGAACTGGTAACGGTCGGTGAATTCCACTTCCCTGCGGAACGATACCCTCACTTGCCGCTGTGCTAGTCTCTGTGACTCGTGCGCTAGCGAGGTCGAACTTAATTGTTCATCTTTTGACCGACACTGCAACGACGTGTCGTCACTTTGTTGATAGATTATGCTATTCAAGAAGGAATCAATTTTGATAAAGTCAAGAATGACAATGATAGGTTAACTTACAGGTGTAAGTGCAAGGGGTGTCCTTGGAGGATTCATGCTTCACGCTTGATAGATGGGGTTACCATGATGGTGGAGACATACAATCCAAACCATGAATGTCATAGGGTTTACAAAAATGCAGAGGCAAAGGTAACATGGATTGCTAGCAAATTTGAATTGCTTGTGAAGTGCAATCCTGACATAAAGATTGGAGTCATTGCTGATCTTTTGAGGGATAAATTCAAGGTGAATGTTGATGCACAAAGGCTATACAAAGCAAAAAGAAAAGCACTAGATGGGTTAGGGAGGCAGCATGCTGAATGTTTTGGGCTGTTGAGGAGATATGCGTGCATTGTGAATGTTTGTAATCCGGGGTCAGCAGTACACATTAGACTACAGCAACCTGAGCCCACATTTCAGCGATTTTTCATTTCTTTTGAAGCACAAAGGGCTGGTTTTCTTGGGGGGTGTAGGCCTTTCATTGGCCTTGATGGTTGCCACTTGAAGGGGCCATATGGAGGAGTTTTGTTGAGTGCTATTTCTTTGGATGCAAATAATGGTTTATATCCATTGGCATTTTGCATCTGTGAAGGTGAAACACTTCTCAGTTGGTGTTGGTTTTTAAAAAATCTGAAGCTATTTTTGAAGTATCCAACAAATAACTCAATATGTTTCATGAGTGATAGACAAAAGGGGATGTTGGGAGCTTTGAAGATTCATTGGCCAAATGCTACTACCAGGTATTAAGTGTAAATTATGCTTGTAATTATTAATTCCTTTCTTTAAAAAAAAAAAAAAAATCACAACATTAAAGTTGAAATTTTATTATTCATGCAGGTACTGTGCAAGGCATATCTATGCCAATTTTAGGGTAAAACACTCGGGCCAAGAACTTAAAAAATTGTTTTGGAAAGCTAGCAAAGCATATGATGTGAATGAATTCAATAGTATCATGGCAAACATAAGAGATGTAAGTATGGATGCCAGACTTTGGTTAAATGAAATAGAAGCTAAACATTGGTCTAGGCATGCTTTTGATCTATCCATAAAGTGTGATCATGTCACTAACAACATGACAGAGTCCTTTAACAGCATGTTGGGGGATCACAGGGCTAGGACATATTTGAATTTGATAGAATTCATAAGGAGAATGGTAATGAAGAGGTTTCAAGAAAGGAAAGAGGAGTGTAGTAGATGGAAAACAGAAATACCACCAAATGTTATCTCTAAGGTTTTAAAGGCAAGTAAAGAAAGTAGAATCCTTAGAATGATAAATGCAGGAGATGGTGAGTATGAGCTCATCGAGTACTCTACAACATATGTGGTCAAGTTAGGCTCATTCACTTGTGATTGTGGTGCATGGCAGATTAGTGGGGTGCCATGCAGTCACGCAATGGCAGGCATAAGCCACTTTTTTGGTATGGTTGGGGTCAGTGACCAAATAAGTGACTACATTCACCCAAGCTTGACAAAGACATCATTTCTCAATACCTACATAAACATGATTCATCCTATTCCAGACCAATCCCGGTGGCCTCAAGTTGCTTCAGCTTCTATTATTCCACCACCTATTAAAAGACAACCTGGTAGACCAAAACTTCACAGGAAAAAGGAACCGAGTGAGAAACCTAGAGAGACAAGGTCTGGCAGTGTCGTGTGCCAAGCTTGTAAGCAAGTTGGGCATAACAAAAGAACATGCTCAAAAGCCAACCAATCTAATAAGAAGGTACTATTAAATTCAAATGTAGTTTTAAGGGTTTTTTTTTAAAATATAATTCTTGGATGTTTCTATTTTATGGACATTTCTATTTGTCTTATGGTTCTTTGTACAGAGATGTGCACAACTTCAAAGGAAGACCCAATCACAAGGCAGTGCCTCCTCTCCCCAACCTCAAAGTCAGACCCATCATCTAAGTCAAACCCAACCCGAATCACAAGTCACAACCCATTTAGTATGATAAGCTAGATGTAGCTTTGTTTGATTTTCAAACATTTTTTTGTTGTTGGTTTAATTTAATATTGTAGTATGAAAAATGCTAATTTTGATGATAGTACATGTGTCATCCTTTTGCTGAACAGAAATGTTTAACATGTTTAACTTTTTGGTTGAACCAATGGATTGATTTTGCTAGAGAATATGGATTGTGATGGATATTTTATTGCTTGGAATATGGAATGTGTTGGATTTTTTTTTTAATATCCAGCATATAATATTTTGTTTTTTCTTTGGAATATGGAATATGCAGTATTACCTTTTGTGTGTGTTAATAGTAAACTCTTTAGGGTATAATTGTATTTTCATAATATCCCTCCTTTAATTAAGGGTAAAAAAGTCTTTTTCCATATAAAAAGTGTCAGATTTATGTCATTTAACAGAAAAAGTGACGGGAGGGGGGAGAATGGAGATAAATTGATTTTACAGGGGGGAATCTAGCTAATGTTGAAACTAGAGGGGGGAAACTGGAGAATAAGGCAAACTACAGGGGGGAGAATGATAATTTCCCATTTTTAGAATGTATAATTAGTAATTCTCTGTTAATTAATTAATTCTCATGCATCATAAAAAGAAGTCACACTCCTAATCAGTACAAAGAATTAGAAAAATAAATTGTTTTACTTTTGATGATCAACTTGGTTTTTGAAACTATGTTTCATTTGATTAAACTATGTAACATTGCTTTCCACTTATAAGTTTAAAATCCATTATGTTTTTATTTGATTTGGGATTGTGACCAGGGCCAAATCCAGGATTTTCTATTTGACGGGACTGAACTAAATACTAGTTATAAAGTTTTTTGAACAACCTTAGTAGGAAGATAAATTTCATTATTAAAAAGTAAATACACAACGAGTCATGAGATATAATAAATTTAACCCTTCAAAATGTATATTTCAACAAAATAAATAAAGTCAAGAAGGAAAGAAACATACAATATAATGCAAATACACAAAAGAATTTTAGTGGAATCCACATCTACGAGGCTTCTCATCAAACTAATCCTAAATCAATTTTAATGTAATAAGAAAACCCTAACAAAACAAAAAAGTAAATAACAAAATAATGTACAAGTAAATAGAAAAGAATAAACATACAAGGAAGAGAGAGTTCTTGTAAATGTGATTCCAAGATTGTTAAAAAAAAAATAGAATGGTATAGAGTGAGATTAAAGAATGCATAAAAATATTAAATGATAAAAGAACTGAGAAAAATATTAGAGAGGAAGAAGAAAATAAAGAAAAAAAAAAAACTAAGTCTAATGTGGTGGGATTTGGCCCACCTGGGTAGGAATAAAAGGATATGTTGTTGATGGTGATTTTTCGTCAACACTCAATCAATGATTTGATATCACGTTTGTGGGTGATAATAGTTGAATCTTAATACCGTAGAATAATAAGCAAAAGGTACGTGGTAAAACTCCGATGACCGGAGAAACGTCCACGGGTTGTTGCCTAAGCAACGAAGCCAAAATCCACTATGAAAAATGAGTACAGGAATACGCTCTGATCTCCATTTTTCTAATAATTCTCACCTTATTTCACTATGTGTTTTTACAGAGATATTTATACATAGTATTATTCCTATTGACGGTCGAGCTGCATGGAACCCCCACCTGGCCACGTGGCAATCTATGGGGCAATGCTTACTTGTGGCGTTACTCTTCCTCTTCAGCCTTTCATCACTTGGTTTTTGGCTGAGGCTCGACTTGCCCAGGCGTAGCTAACTCCAAATAGCTACCGGATTTTGATGTGTATGTGGCACATGTGGCATAGGATGAAGCGGCCACCTCCCACACCTCGTGAAATTTGGCACTTTTATGCGCTGTGGCCCGTGGGGAAGACTGGGGTTTATTTTCTTCAATCAAGCCAGCCCGAGTTCTGGATCTCAAAAGACGTGGTGGTTAAGAGTGAAATCGAACCGACCACGGATGAGAAGATGAAGGGATTTGTTTGGGGCTTCAGGCTGATAAGAGTTAGGCTGCGATGAATTCGAAGAAACGGAGGGAATTTCTGAAGCAGGAGGAACTTCAGAAGTAGCAGGTCCTTCACGAAAAAGCCCCGAAACGTCGGCGTCTAAATATTGAGGTTGATCGGGGAGAAGGTCTCCTAGCAACCCGTGGACAACCATGGCAGTAAAAGTATCACATTGTTTAATAGCAATCATACCAACAGTAAAAAGACGATGCCTAGCAGCAGGATCCATAAGAACTAACCTTGATGTATCAGAAAACTGGAGGTACGCGAACTGTAGAGGAAATCTTCAGGGATGGAGGAATGGTCTTTAAGAAAAGATCCGGGGTTTGAAGCTGAGAATCTTGGCAAGACTGAGAAACGAGCGTCTAATTCCAAATAACTCGAAGAAAAATAACAGATGCAAGCGAACTTTGATCAGGAAGAGAAAAGAAAAATGGCAGGAGATTTTTGCAGAGAAATAGGGACTTTCCCCACAAAGCGTCAAGCTGATATATATATAGGCGACACCAGTTTCAAAAAATCAAAACACTAGAGAGGGTAGGTGAAGAAGCGGGAAAATAGAGAGGCGGGGGGAGTGACGTGGGCTATACACGAACGAGCAGAAAGGTCGTGTCCCATAAATGCCTCCCACCACGACCAAGCAAAAAGAGACAGGTGGCAAGTAGAGATAGCCTTGAGCCGTCAGGAAGTCAGTGTGTCGCCATCAAAAGATTTCTGAATGATGGGCGGGTCAAGCATGTGCGGACATAATTGAGACACGTCAGTAATACTTCGAATCAAATGAGGATACTGAAAACCAACATTAATATGGAAGAAGACAAATGAAAATAAGTCGTGAGAAACGAAGCAATCAGAGGTTAAATATGTGTCCCGAGCAAGCGGTATTCGACTCAAATATTTAAGGGGGTATTGTTATAGGTAAAAATCGCCATAAAAGACACGTCATCACCATAAAGAAGCCACGTAAGCAGGGATCAGGAAGTGTCAATTCGAGAGGGGGAAATCCCCCAAGTAACCCATTCGGCTGAAACCAAAGTGACCCGATCACAAACAAAGAGAACCAGCTCGGGCAACATCACCTACTCGGGCATACTCGGACGTACTCGGGGATCAGCAAGAAGAGATGGTTACGGAAACTCATTTCCCAAGCGCATGGAAGGAATCAGCAGCGAGCACCTCCACAATACGTAACAGTGCAACCATTCAGAGTTTAACAAGGAAACAAACAGGTCTCCCGCGAATAAAGGAGAAAGAATCCGGCCCAAACTCGGACTCAGCCAAAACAGGAAACATGTCACGCCCAAGAAGGAAACAGAATCCGACTACAACTGGGCAACCGCTTAAGACTTGGGTGCCACAACACTAAACCCTAGCGGCACCCATAAACCCTAATAATACTATGTATAAATACCTCTGTAAAAACACATAGTGAAATAAGGTGAGAATTATTAGAAAAAGAGAGATCAGAGCGTATTCTTGTAATCAATTTTCATAGTGGATTTTGGCTTCGTTGCTTAGGTAACAACCCGTGGACGTTTCTCCGGTCATCGGAGTTTTACCACGTACCTTTTTCTTATTATTCTACGGTATTAAGATTCAACTATTATCACCCACAAATGTGATATCAAATCATTGATTTAGTGTTGACGAAAAATCACCGTCAACATATGTAAAGGTCAAGACATGCTGACATGCATATGGTAAGACATGATAATGTGGGCTACATGGTAATTGGCTTGATAATATAGATATTGAATATATTTTCTGTATATTAATCTAAGTCACAGCTATTACAAGTATATATACAAGAGAGTCACGTTGGACTAGAACAACAAGAAATCTGAAGACAATAAGTTGGAAGTAAACTAGAAAACTACAAATAGGAAATATGAGCTAAACTAGGAGACTATTGAGAGGTAGGAAATCTGCGCTGTACACGATGAGGATAAATACAAAAGAATTATTAGAGTATTATATCACTTATCCTTTACACGCCCCCGCAAGACAGTGGGCATGTCAGAGACTGATCTTGGAACGTAATAGGCAAAACCTTGTCCTGGAGAGCGGCTTTGTAAGAGAGTCTGCCAACTGATCGGCAGAAGAGAAATGGGAGATTCGAAGTTGATTGCTTTGAACCTTTTCCTGAACAAAGTAAAAATCAATGGCTATATGTTTCATCTTGGAGTGAAAAACGAGATTCGAGCAAAGGTACGTAGCGCCAATATTGTCACAGTAGATTGTAGGAGGACCCGAGGTAGGAATTTGCATTTCATGCAGTAGAGAGGATAGCCAAATTACCTCAGAGGCAGCAGTGGCAATGGCTCTATATTCAGCTTCAATGGAGGACCTGGCAACAGAGCGTTGCTTGCGAGAACACCAGGAGATGGCATTTGAACCAAGAAAAACAACATATGCACTAGTAGAGGTTCGGTCATCATGATTTCCAGCCCAGTCCGCATCAGAAAAAGCATGGAGTGTGAGTGGGGAGTCACGACGCAGCAGGAGGCCATGGCCTATTGTTCCATGAAGGTAGCGCAGCAGGCGTTTTGCAAGGGTCTAATGACTAGTTATTGGACGATGCATGAATTGAGCAAGCTTGTTCATGGCAAATGCAATGTTTGGTCGAGTGAATGATAGGTACTGTAAGGAACCAATTACCTGACGAAATTCAGTAGCGTCCGTGAGGGATGAACTGTCAAGGAGCTTAATGTCGTGATCGGTCGGCAGGGGTGTGGAGACCGGTTTTGAGTCAAGCATTTTAGTGCGGTTTAGAAGCTCATGTACGTATTTTTGCTGAGAGAGGAACAAGCCAGCGGAACACGGTAAGACTTCGACTCCAAGGAAGTAGGATAATGCACCGAGATCCTTGATTGAAAAGCGTCGAGCAAGTGATGTAACAAATTGATCGATAAGGTTCCCATCACTTCCAGTGACAATGATGTCGTCAATATAGACCAACAAAAATATCACACAACCATTAACATTGAAGATAAATAGAGAGGTGTCTCAGTGAGAATTAACAAACCCATTTTTGAGAAGAAATTGTCTGAGCTCATTGTACCAAGCCCGAGGCGCCTGTTTGAGACCATAGATGGCTCACTGAAGGCGACAGACATGGGAAGGTTAGGCCGGATCCACGAACCCTGGTGGTTGAGCCATAAATACATCTTCATCCAAGTGTCCCTGAAGGAATGCATTGTTTACATCAAGTTGACGAAGAGGCCACCCTATTGTGACCACCAAGCTCAATAGAACACGAATCGTAGTTGTTTTAACAACCGAGCTGAATGTGTCTGTGTAGTCAAGACCTGGGCGCTGATGAAAACCTTTTGCCACTAGACGAGCTTTGTAGCGAGAGATGGACCCATCTGGGGACCGTTTGATGTGAAACACCCACTTGCACCCTACAACATTGTGAGACGCGTGTGAAGGAACCAAAACCCAGGTACCATTCCGAATGAGAGCATCAAACTCATCGGACATTGCTCGTCTCCATTCCAAAATTTTTAATGCCTGAGATGCACAAGTAGGCTCGGTTTGAGCAGGAGACATGACACTGGTGAGAGATAATTTAGTGATAGGTTTATGGATGTGGTTCTTTGAACGGGTTACCATTGGGTAGCCGGTGTTTTGGGTGGAGATTGGGGCTGCTGGTTGGGCTGTGGTGTGGACAGGTGCTGATGGTTGGGTCGTGGTGTGGATAGGTGGTACTAGTTCGGCTGTGGTGTTAGACGGGGTGGCTGAATTAGTAGTGCAGTTGGTGTTATTTAGGTGTGACGATGCAGCTGGTGGAGACAGGTGTGGTGGCTCATGCGTTGCAGCTAGTGCTGCCAGAATGGGCAGTGTATGGGGTAGTAATGGTGCGATGGTGGGGTTGTCATGGTTGGTGCATGGGGCTGTGTCTGCAGTGGCAGACCGAGGCAAAGAATTCAGTGAGTCCGCAGCCCTTGCTCGAGAAGAAGAATGGTTTCGACGAAGAGTCTCATGCGAAGCCAAACCTGTTGAATTGTGAGAGTGTGAGACCGGAACTGGTATGACAGAGTTCTCATGGGACAGCTAGTTCGTGCAAGTGTCTACGCTAGATCTAGAAAGACCCGTGTTAAGATTTTTGTAAGGAAAAACGGACTCAACAAAGTTAACATGTCTAGAGACAAACACACGATCGGTTTCCGTATCTAAACAGTGATAAGCGCTTTGTGACAGAGAGTACTTTATGAAGATACAGGCTCTAGACCTAGACTCAAGTTTGTGATTGTTATATGGTTTGATCCACGGGTAGCAGAGACACCCAAAGACACGCAGTTTGGCATATGATGGCCGCGTACCAAATATTTTTTCAAAGGGAGACAACATGTCTAAGATAGGTGTGGGCATCCTATTAATTAGATATACAGCCATAATGAAGGCATAAGACTAGAAGGTGAGAGGTAGGGAGGCATGAGTGAGAAGAGACAGACCCGTCTCAACAATGTGCCTATGACGACGCTCGGAGACACCATTGTGTTCCGGGGTGTGAGGTGGTGTGGTGAAGTGAGATATACCAAGATTAGCAAGAGTTTGCCTTAAAGCTATGTATTCGCCACCGTTATCACTATAAAGTGAGATAATAGTGTGTTTAAAAAAATTTTCAACCAAGATCCTGAAGCGAATGAAAACTGCATGGACCTCAGATTTTTGTTTTAAAGGGTACATCCACATGTATTTTTTAAAGTGGTCAACAAATAACACATAATATTTGAAACCATCTTTTGATAAAATAGGAGAACTCCAAACATCAGAATAAATTATTTCAAGAGGTTTGGAACTAATAATAGTGGAGATAGAAAAAGGCAACTTATGCGTTTTATTACTTAAACAAGCACTACAAGGACTGTTAGAACTACCAGAAGAGATGACAGACAAATCTTAAGACCCTACTAATTTTGAGATTATTTTTGACGACGGATGACCTAGACGGTGGTGCCAGTCAAGGAGAGTGGCTCTAATGCTGGAAAAGGCTATGACCGGTGATGAGTCAGGCTTGGCATGAGACGGCCATTCGTAGACGCCATTCTTAGTTCGTCCTTGCATGAGCCGCGCCCCCGTATGAAGATCCTTCACAACAAAAGCAAAAGGTGAGAATTCAATAGCAACTTGGTTAGTTAAACAAAATTTGGAGACCGAAATCAGATTTTATTTCATATTAGGCACACATAAAACATCAGATAGAAGAAAGGATGAAGCTTTAGAAGGGAGATATAGAGAACCAGAATGTGATATGGATAAACCTGAACCATCACCAATCATTATATCATCTGAGCCAGTGTAAGGAGAGTGCAAAGATAAGTTGCTCAAATCAGTGGTGACATGATGCGAGGTGCTAGAATCAAGGAGCCATTCCGGTGTGGTGGAGCGTGGTGCCGTATAATGAGCACGAGGTTGCCATTGTGGTTTTGATTGATTCGGTTGTGGTTGAGCATTGACGGGAGAGATGCTGAATATAGGACACCTTTTTGCGGTGTGGCCTTGTTCACTGCAAAGCTGACAGAAGCCACGGTACGGCCTGGAACCTATCCTATGCTCTTGATTTTGTGGGATTTGGTGCCGAAAATTTTGACCATCGGCAGTGGAGGTTGCATGCTTGTTGGCTGTGTATTGTGTATGAGTTCGGTTAGTGTTCCGGTGTTGGTTGGACTGATGCGGTTTGGCAGCAAAATTTGCAGTAATGGGAAGTTGTTGAATCCTTATGGATTCTTGTTTCAGGAGAGCTTCAGAGTTGAGAAGTTTCTCATGCAATTCTTCAAAGGATATTGAAGTGTCACGAGCACGGACAGCGGATGATATGTCCTTGAACTCATCACCCAGACCATTTAAAATTTTTACTGTCAGATCTTCAGGATTTTCAGGAGCGTCAAGCATGGCTAGTTCATCAGCGACGCTTTTTGCGTTTTGCGTTTTGCATATATTCAGAGATGGATTGAGTACCTTTGGTGATGTTGGTGAGCACACCTTTGAGGTGCATGATGTGTCCTCTGTAAGGCTTGGCATAGGTGTTGGCTAAGGCAGTCCATGCATCACGAGCGGTTTTAGCGGAAGCAATAAATGGTATGATGGATGGTGTTATGGATCCAAGGATTGCATTCAGAAGCAATTGGTCTTGCCTGCTCCAAACATGATAGGATGGATTTGGTGTAGTGATACCGTCGGTTGTTATAGTAGCTGGCGGACAAGGAGATGTGCCATCAATGAATTTCATAAGATCAAAACCGATTAGAAGAGTATGAAATTGGAGTTTCCAGGAGCGGTAGTTTGTTACAGTGAGTTTTAAGGGAGCCTGAGCGGCAATATTGATGGAGATAATAGTATTTGGGGAGGAGATCACGTCATGAAAGGAAGAAGAAGAGGAGATAACTGTCACAGAGGTTGAGGAAGAAGAAGCACTGGTGGCCATTGTTGGATCGTTGACTCTTTTGAGTTATTATTGCTCTGATACCATATAGATATTGAATATATTTTCTATATATTAATCTAAGTCACAGCTATTACAAGTATATATACAAGAGAGTCACGTTGGACTAGAACAACAGGAAATCTGAAGACAATAAGTTGGAAGTAAACTAGAAAACTACAAATAGGAAATATGAGCTAAACTAGGAGACTATTGAGAGGTAGGAAATCTGCGCTGTACACGGTGAGGATAAATACAAAAGAATTATTAGAGTATTTTATCACTTATCCTTTATAGATAACTTGTATTGGGCAATACTATTAAAAACTTGAAAAGAAAAAAATTAAAATGGCAGACGGGGTTGTAGCCCCGTGTAGCCCATACAATCATTCGCCCCTGATTGTGATGGTATATATCTTGTCTATCTTACTTCTTATAAGTTTAAAATCCATCCCGGTTTTAAACTTTTAATTGTCATGAGATTGTGATAGTAGTGACAGTAGATTGTGTTGTGTGACGTACTTGCTTGCTATTCTGTTTAATTTGGTCTTAAGTATAAGAAATTTGCTTTATTCTATCTCACATCTAAAATATTATTTTTAGATGTCAAAGTCAATGAAAGTCTATCAATTGTCTTTGAAAGTTCATCAATGTCTTTGAAAGTCTTTTAAAATGAATGTATATAAAAGTCTAGGAAAGTCTTTCATACTTTTATAAAGTCTATAAAAGTCATTAAAAATCCTTAAAGTCTATAAAAGTCATTCACTTAAAAAAAGTCTTTAAAACTCATTTGAAATCCTAATTGAATACACTCTCCTAAGTTTGGGGGAACTCTTGGAGATGCTATGAGGATGGACTTAAAAATGTGGTTTCTTAAAATAAATAAATAAATAAATAAATCTTATTTGAAGATAAGTAAGAAATATAATTGGTGATCAATAGTAGTTTTGTACATTTAATATAATTGGTGATCAAATATAACAATTATATTGGTGATCATGTTTCAGCGGGTTTCTCAATGGTTTATTCGGTCCCAGCAATAGTAGCTAAGCTTATTCTTTGTGGTTTATTTTGCCACCCTTGTACCATTTTTTAGAATCATATATACAATTTTGTTATAGGCAATTTCTAATTATAGTAAACAGAAAGAATAAGAGTTGAAATATTTCCGAGTCTCATCTCATACTGTAATTTTGGTCTATCCTGTCTTCTGCTGTAGTTTTTGAGGTGCATGTTAATTGTTAAGCCTTGATTTATCCAAGTAGGGCTTGTATGAGGTATTGTTTTCGGATCTGGAACCCGTTTCCTGAAAAGCTTTAGTAAGAGTTCTACAGGTATACTGTATTATCTGCTGAATTTACCATTAGTTAATTGATCAAATGATTCAAATTCTGAGTTAAGACCAGGAAGAAGGATTGGTATAGTTTGAATGGCGGGGGGTTGCATTAAAATTTAAATGTGTTAGTGTAAGTATGCAAGTGATATGTAATTAAGGAGTTGAAAATGCCTTGTCTAAAATTTGTTACAATTTGTATAAGAGCAAATTACACCATACCCTTTTGAGGTTTGTCCTTTTACATATAAAAACAATTTTATCGAAAATTGACACTCGTCTCTTCTGCCGTTAATAAACGGCCATTTAAACTAATTGTTGACCGTGTCAGACCCTTTTAAAGATGAGAATTCCCTTGATCCCTGAATTAAATAGGAAAATTAATCATGTCACTTTATTAATACAGCTTGTAAAATAAGTGAGGTGATAAGTAAATGGCCTAGCACTAGCAGGAGCAGTGGAGCACCCATATCATGTTGTGAAGACACTGTAAATATAACAGGGGGAATTGCAGTTTAGTCCTCATCTTTTAAGGAAACATCACTTTTTTAACCGACTTACATGTATTAGAGTCTTTAGTCCTCATCTTTTTGGAAATACATCAAAAAGGTCCCTCCGTCAATTAATAGTTAGTCAAAGTTAACTGCTCCAAGGGTAAAACAGTACTTTTAGTAATGGAAGTGTCAAAAAGATGGTTTTACCCATAAGGATGCGAAAAGATTGAAATGCCCTTCTAACAATTACTCTTAAACCCCATTTAATATTAGGAAATTAAAAACGCCTCCATCAGAGAATGAACCTTCGACCTTGTGGACAAAAGTAACAAACTCTAACTAGTTGAGCTACTTTAACTCATTGTTGGAGGTTTGTTGATTTAAATTTATATATAGTTGTATAATTTGTTTAAATTAATTAAAATATGTTTATATAATTTAAAATAAACTCATATTTAATAATTATATATCAAAACAAATTTATGAAAAAGAAAAAGAAAATAAGAAAACAAAAGGAAAAAAAAAAAAAAGGAAATTTTTTTTTCTTTCTTTATTTTTCTTTTTTGAATTTTTTCCCTTTTCAATATATGAGCTTTGTTTTGGGTTTTTTTTTTTTTTTTTTTTTTTTTTTTTTATCAAATTGAAATAAGAAAACAACAGGAAACCAAAAAAATCAAAGCCCGTAAATTTTTTTCTTTATTTTATTTTTTAAAATTTTTTTCCTTTTCAAAAAATATTTTATTTGAATTAGATAAAAACCCCAGAAAATCAAAGTCCATAAATTGAAAAGGGAAAAAATTCAAGAAAGAAAAAAAAAAAAAAAATCCCCTTTTTGGTTTTTTTTTTTTACATTTTTTTCCTTTAGTTTTCTTATTTTCTTTTTCTTTTTCATAAATATGTTTTGATATATTATTATTAAATACAAGTTTATTTCAAATTATATATATGAGTTTATTTAAATTATATAAACATATTTAAATTATTTTAAACAAAATATATAACTATATATACATTTAAATCAACAAATCTCCAATAATGAATTGAAGTAGCTCAGCTGGTTAGAGCATGTTGTTTTTAATCAAAAGGTTTAAGGTTCAATCCTTGATGGCGTTGGGTATTTCAGTATTTTCGCATTACTTAGGGGTAAAACCGTCTTTTTAACACTTCAATTAACGCTAACTGTCAACTTTTTGGTTAAAGAGATTTTTTTTGTTGATATATTTCCAAAAAGATGAGGACCAAAGACCCTAATATGCATAAGTCAGGTAAAAAAGTGATGTTTCCTTAAAATATAAGGACCAAACTATAATTCCCTCAATATAATATAAAATGAATATTATATTAGTTGACCAAAAGACTTCTTATGGGATACTCTAGTAATTGACCCAACTCATCCTTTTTAAGAGAATGATCTTTCCTTTTGTATGTTTAGTTTACATGAATTTTCAATGAGAAATTAATATCTTTAGCCATATAAGGCAACTTAATTACTAATTGTGATTACCGTGTTTATTTGGGCCCGTCCTGTAAGCGGTTTTCAATTGCTGTTTTTCGAAAATAAAAATGAAAATGAAAACAGTGTTTTTGGTTTCATTTTTGAATTCCGAAAACGCGTTTGGTAGCATTTATTGAAATCCGTATTTTGAAAATAAAAATGGGAAAAACGCGTCTGGTAGGCTAATCGAAAACTATTGAAAATTGAAATATCAATTTTTAATTTTTGTTTAATATTATAACAATTATAAATAAATTGATTAAATAATTAACCAATAAACAAAATGCAACTGATCCAGAAGAAGAAGAAGAAGTCGTACAGCTGAAGAAGAAAAAGAAGTCCAGCTGATTGGTTGGCGGCGGCTGCGATCGGCGAAGGAAGGAAGATCGGCGGCGAGCAGATCGATCGGTGGAAGAAAAAAGATGGAGATGAGGAAGAAAAGAAGAAGAAGACCAGCTGATCGGCCGTCGGCAGCGGCTGCGATCGGCAAAGGAAGGAAGAAGAAGAAGAAAGAAAGAAGATGAAGATGAAGATGATCGGCCAGAGGAGGAGAGTAGATCGGCGGCGAGTAGATCGATGAAGGAAGAAATATGATCGGTCGGTGGCAGCGAGCAGATCGACGAAGGAAGAAATATGATCGATCGGTGGCGGCGTGTAGATCGACAGCGAGAAAGATGATCGGCGGAAGAAAGAAGATGGAGTTGAGGAAGAAAGAGATGAGGTCTGGTCTGGTGAGTGGTGGATGAGAAAAATGAAAAAAATATATTGTTAATGATATGTGACCCACTTATTTAATGATATGAGACCCACTTCATATGAAAAACAAAAACAAATTCAAGAAAAACAAATTTTTTTTTGTTTTTAAAATTTTCCACTTTTAACACTGGTTTTGTTTTTTATTTTGTTTTTATATTTTGAAAATAAAATGAAAAACGGTTACCAAACGCGAATTCGAAATCATTTTTGGAAAACAAAAACGAAAACAAGCTAAAACAGTCTGCAGGACAGGCTCTTAAAATCGGTTGGGAATTAGTTTTCATATACAAATCAGAATTATGTTCTGCTGGAAAGGAAACTTGATTTCCCCCAATCAAGTTTAATTTCCCGATTTTTCTTCTCATGATTCTCTTTTATTTAATTCTCGATCAGTAGTCGTGAATTATACAAGTAATACTCTATAATTGATCTATATATTTTTTTTTCTTTTTAATAATTGATAAATTAGAGCACACAGTCTAAAAAGAAAAACAAAATGTAGATGTTTTGTTTATCTTTATAAATAATTTTACAAAAGGTATTTTGCTAATAAAATATTGATCGAAAATGGATGTATAAAATATTTGTTTGGTTGGCATTATGTTAATTTTGTGATTAACCATTTTATCAAAAAAAAAAAAAAAAAAAAAAAAAAATTGTGATTAACCAAACCCAGGGCGGCCGTTGCCTTACTGCCTTAGGCAATTGAAACGGTTGACCAAAGTCCCCACCAAAATTTAAGTCCCCCAGTAATTTATTCTATATAATTTTGTTTAAAAAAATTTATTTCAATAAAAAAAATGTTAAAAAAGTTCCTATGACTCTCGACAATAATTCTAAAAATAAAAAATCTCAATCTTCATTCATTTCTCAAATAAATAACTTTCGAATTTCGTTAAGGCATCTCCAACCATTGACGCCATTTTGTTGCAAAGTTTGTAACAAAATATAGTAACAACCAAACCACCATCTCCAACCATTACTCCAAATCATACTCTAAAAAGAATATTCCTCAACTGATTCCCTCTCAACCAATCAAAAAGCAAGAAACAAAAACAAAATTGAGCAAAAAGTGACGCATAGAGGTTTCTTGCGCTACTTCTGGCGCAACCAGACCACCTTCTGTAGATTAACGCAAAAATTGGCGCACCCATTGGAGCGAAAATCTGCTGCAAAATGGAGATTGGCGCAATGGTTGGAGATGGTCATATAACGGTAAAATAAAGCTATTTACTATATATATATATATATATATACAGAAATTCTATTATCAGTTCGAACTGATAAAAGTTATATCAGTTCCTTGCATGTGGGCCACTGGATTTAAATACTTTGACTTGGCTGTATGCACTTGTCAGTCAAAGTATTTAAATCCAGTGTCCCACATACAAGGAACTGATATAACTTTTGTCAGTTCGAACTGATAATAGAAAGACTGTATATATATATATATATATATATATTATATTAAGACTTAATAATTTTATATCTTCTAATCTTCTATTCTATCAAAATCTCTCAAAGCTCTATCTATGCTAAAGATAAATAAATAAAATAATAATTTGATGATGTTCTCGATTATATTATTCCAATAGCTATTTTATTTTCCAGCCATAACAAAAGAATGAAAGATCAAGATAGTCAAAGCCCTTTGCCTTGGCTATTGGAAATTTTACGATCTCCATCAACCACCTAGGTTTAAACATTGATACCTTGTATATATTATCCCACCACTACTAGAAAAAATGTGTTTTATGACAGCTAAAAACCGTCATAAATGTTACTTTATGACGGTTTAAAAGCGTCAAGGAATCCAGTGTCAAGACTGATTTTTTGATGGTTTAATTTATGATGGTTTTTTCCGTCATAAAATCTTGACGGTTATTACCCATCATTAAACCATGATGGTTGAAAACCATCATAAATCTTGAAACATTTTTATAAAAAAAAAAAATAATAATAATAATAATTTATATATAAATATATAATTAATTAGTTTTCTTAATATCAACAAACCATTAAAAAGAAATAAAACACAATGATCTTTCGGGATATTACAAAAAATCAATATAAATTTTATTAAATAATTTTTTTTCTCATATACAATTAATAGCTATGAAAAAAAAATCATAGCTAGAAGATAAAAAATATGTTACAACTAACAAATTACATCGGTAAAAATTATCTAATAATACTTTATTTCATCAAATGCCTCCAACAAATTCTTGACAACCTGCATGATTCAAACACAAAAAATATATCAATAACTATTAACTAATACAAAAGTGATATAAATAATTGCAAGATTTGTATTAATAATAAAATACACAATTCCTCATTCAAGCATTTCTTCAAACAGGTTGTATACAAAAAGTAGGAGGTTTCACATAAACAATTTTTTATTAGAGTATAAGTAGATTAATAATTTACAAAATATATAAAACAAAAATTAATTGGAAACAAATGTCATACCTTTAATCCAAAACAAATAATGAACAAAGCCACGTCAAGCCAAGTAAAGAACAAGAACTGCAAAAATTGAACCAAATACAAGATACTAATATATGAAACACACATAAAACCATTTCAACATACATGAAAAATGCACACATAAATACACAAAAAACACACACAAAAAGAGAGAAACAAAAATGAAGAACAAAACCTCAATTGCAGCGTCAATCTAAACGGTGGTGGAACGAACTATTTTTTTTTATGGATTTGAGGTGGAGGATTAGGCGTCCATGGATATGAGAAATAGAAGAAATCAGAAGAAAAGTGTGGTGGCTGTGTTAAAATGAAAGAGAAGAAGTTAGAACAAGAGAAGTGTGGTGGTTATGTGAGACATATGGCTAGGGTTTGGTTTTAAAGTTTATTTATAGTATGTTAAGGTGTGGAAGGGCTTATAGTATTATTATGTGACCACATATCATAACATCTTGATGGTTTTTAAAAAACGTCATAACGTTATGACGGTTTTTAAAAACCATCATGACATATTGATGGTTTTGATATGAATCAAGCCATGCAGTGTTCACATGCATCACCTGGACAAGTTGCTTAGAGGATGCACACGAAGTTGGACCAAGTATGATGTTGTTTTGCTTTTAGTTTCAGTATTTACATTCCAAAAGAATTAGTCAATTCAATTGAGCTGTTATGAGGAGTGGCAGCTAAAAGCTCTCCTTTTATTTAGTCCACTAGTTAGTTCCCTGATTTCATGCGATTTCCATTTGTACGTGTTGTGGCCTATAAAGGTCCAGTTTGAATTGAAATAAAGCATCAGATTAATAACGAAACTCTTCCAAACCCCTGTTCTTTTCCTTTCTCCTCTCTTCTTCCCTTTCTCACAAAATTCATTCTTATCAGTGGTATCAGAGCTTCCAACCATGGAGACTCGCGCCAAATCATCTGCAGAATTTCGAAGCGAAATTCACGAGCTCCTTTCCCATCAGGAATCCAGGATCGACGAAAACGCTGCCAAGACCGATTCTCGTTTCGACCAACTCATTGATCTCATGGCCAAGACTAACAGTCGTCTTGATCAACTCACCAATGACATGCAAGCCCTGCGCCTTCCACAGAATCAACCTGTATCTAGCCACATTCGACCCGCACCTGACAGAGAACCCCATTACACACATCGTTCCACCTCCAACAAGGATCCTACTGTTCTCGACACCGGAGAAACATCCCACAGCAGCTTGGCAGCTCATCAGTATTCCAATTTGAAATTAAATTTTCCGACATACAACGGGCTAGATAATCCAACGGGGTGGATTTTCAAAGCTGAGCAATATATCGAATTCAAGCATATAGAACCCCAACAGCAGGTGCAGCTAGCTTCTTTTCACCCGGAGAAAACTGCTCTGCAATGGTATCGTTGGTTTACCAAATACAAGGGACATCTGAGGTGGGATGAATTCACCACAGCCATCCTCAAACGATTTGAGCCGACTGACTATGATGATTCGTCCGAAGCTTTGTCACGCCTCAAACAAACCACGACAGTCGATGCATATCAGGTGGAGTTCGAAAAACTGTCGCATAAAATCGATGATCTCCCTGAAAATTTTCTTGTAGGTTCTTTCATAGCAGGTTTGAAGGACGATATCAGGTTGGATGTGCGTGTTAAACAACCAAGAACACTGTCGAACGCCATTAGCGTGGCACACCTGATTGAAGAACGAAATCAGCTCCAACGGAGGCCGCCAAATCCCTTTCGTCCAGCAATTGCTGGAAGCCCAAACCGACCAGCTCCAAGTTCCACAGCCGGCCTCCTTGGTCCAACTCCTGCTCAACGGACAGTCAACAATGTGGGAAGTTCACAAGGTTCTGTCTGTCGAATTACGAGTCAAGAGGCTCGAGACAGACATGAAAAAGGTCTTTGTTTCTATTACGATGACAGGTACGTGCCCGGTCACCGCTGCACTCGTCCGCAGTTATTCATGATGGTAGAGGGCCTGCCCGATAATGAGATAGATGATGTAGACATGGAAATTGAGCCAGCTCTAGAGCCTATACCAGAAATTTCTTTTCACGCCTTGGCAGGTACAACGCACCCGCAAACATTCCGCGTTAATGGAAGGGTTGGAAATAAGGACGTAACGGTGCTAATTGATGGAGGGAGCACCCACAATTTCATTGATCAATCGGTGGTGACCAAGTTGGGGTTACCAGTGGTTCGTGACAAAGTGTTTCAGGTAACATTGGGGAACAAGGAAACCATAGAATGCACGGGCCGCTGTTTGGGTCTGAGTCTCTCTATTCAAGGATATACGTTACGGGCAGATTTCTATGTATTGCCTGTGGCAGCATGTCAAGCGGTTCTTGGGGTTCAGTGGCTTGAGACCTTAGGACCAATTGAAACAGATTATAAAAAATTGAGCATGACCTTTACTCAAGCCGGCAAGACATATGCATTACAGGGGTTGCAACGTTCCGAGGTGTCACCAATGAGTAACAAGGAGCTGTTACATCTTTCAGGTATGGGATTTTTCCTCCATATGGTACCCAATTTACAACTGGCCCCAACTAGTAAAGTCCCAAGTGACCTGCGAGAATTAATTACAGAATTTGCGCATGTCTTTGAGGAGCCCTCCGAATTGCCTCCGGTACGCAGCCATGATCACCATATACCATTGCTCCCGAATCACCCACCTGTCAACACCAGACCGTATAGGTACCCTCATTACCAGAAAAATGAGATCGAAACTCTTGTCAAAGGGTTCCTTAAATCCGGCATCATCCGACCCAGCCGCAGTCCTTTTTCGTCACCTGTTTTATTAATCAAAAAGTCTGATGGTTCGTGGAGGTTTTGTGTAAACTACCGGGCCCTCAACGAGATCACAATAAAAGATAAGTTTCCTATTCCCGTCATCGATGAGTTACTTGATGAGTTACACGGTGCGAAATTTTTTTCGAAATTGGATTTGCGTTTAGGTTACCACCAAATTCGGGTCTGCCAAGAAGATATTCCGAAGACAGCTTTTCGCACTCATGACGGGCACTACGAATTTTTGGTGATGCCATTCGGATGGACAAATGCTCCTGCTTTGTTTCAGAGTCTCATGAACGATGTATTCAGGCCTCACTTACGCAGGTTTATTTTAGTCTTTTTTGATGATATATTGGTGTATAGCAGGTCTTGGAGTGAGCATATCCAACATCTACGCCAGGTGTTCTCTATTCTGTCCAGCAATAAATTGTTTGTTAAACATTCTAAATGCCAATTTGGAGTGGTGCAAGTTGGCTACTTGGGACATCTCATTTCAACGGAAGGTGTGGCTGTTGATCCAGCCAAGATCCACTCAATCCAAGCTTGGCTGGTGCCAACAACAATTAAGGGAGTTCGTGGCTTCCTCGGAATTGCGGGATATTATAGGAAATTTGTTAGGGGGTTTCGGTGTGATCGCAGCTCCGTTGACGAAGCTCTTGTCTAAAGAAGGGTTTCATTGGACACATGAGGCACTCAATGCTTTTGAATCTTTAAAGGCTGCGTTGATATCACCTCCTGTGTTGCGCCTCCCTGATTTTACACAACAATTCATGGTCGAATGTGATGCTTGTGGGGATGGTTTAGGGGCAATTTTATCGCAACAAAATCATCCCATTGCCTATTACAGTGAGCCGTTGAAAGGGAGGGCTAAGTCATTGTCAACCTATGACAAGGAGATGTTGGCAGTGATTAAAGTGGTTCGGAAGTGGCATCCGTATCTGCTGGGAAAACCTTTCGTCATCAAAACTGACCACCGTAGTCTGAAGTATCTCATGGAGCAGCGCATCTCCACGCCAACTCAGGCTCGTTGGCTGCCCAAAATTATGGGATTTGACTACACCATTCAATATAGAAAATGGAAGGAGAACCAAGGTGCCGATGCTCTCTCACGTATAGCCGCATTCCAATTCCAAGTGGTGTCACTTCCGGTTCCGGAATGGTGGGCTGTCTTGCAACGTGAGGTACTGCAATTTCCTTTTTACACTGAATTGGTAAATAATTGCTCTTCTAGTTTGTTCCAAAGGGATGGTGTTTGGATGCAAAATGGGAAAATCCTTTTGAGTCCAGAGTCATCTTTGCTGCCAGCAATTTTAGCAGATGCGCACTCATCTCCCGTGGGTGGACATTTTGGGGTCCTCAAAACACTAAGCCGAATCTCTTCGAGTTTTGTGTGGCCAGGGATTCGGTCCATGGTAAAGGAATTCATCCGTAACTGTGATGTGTGTTAGAAATGTAAGCACGAAACATTGCGACCAGCCGGATTGCTTCAGCCTCTTCCAATTCCACAGCGAATTTGGACTGAAATTTCTATGGACTTTGTTGAAGGTCTACCAGTTTCACAGGGCCATGATGTGATAATTGTAGTTGTCGATCGCCTTTCAAAGTATGCTCATTTCGTGCCATTGAAGCACCCTTATACGGCAATGACAGTAGCTAAGGTTTTCGTCTCTGAAATTGTTCGCTTACATGGTATGCCGCTCTCCATTGTGAGCGATCATGACAGGATTTTTATTAGTTCTTTTTGGCGAAATCTCTTCAAATTACATGGCACAATTCTGAATTTCAGTTCAAGTTATCATCCTCAGTCGGATGGTCAAACGGAAGTTATGAACCGCACACTTGAGCAGTATTTACAATGCTTCACAAGCGATCAGCCGCGGAAGTGGATAGAATGGCTTTCTTGGGCTGAATATGGGTATAACACAGCCGTTCACTCCACCACCAAGATGTCTCCTTTCCAGGCAGTTTACAGTGTTCCGCCTCCCTCCATGTTGTCGTACGTTCCTGGTACTACGAAGGTCCAAGCATTGGATGAGTTGCTGCGAACGCGGGAGGATATAATTCGGGAGTTACGACGTAATTTGTTGAATGCTCAATCACGCATGAAAATTCAGGCGGACCAGCACCGTCGAGATGTCTCTTTTGAGGTGAACGATTATGTCTATTTACGCTTACAGCCGTATCGCCAGAAAACAGTGGCTTTTCGGAGCTCTTTAAAATTGGCACCTCGTTTCTTCGGTCCCTTTAAAGTGCTTGCTCGTATCGGGCCGGTTGCGTATAAGTTGGAGCTACCGGAAGGGGCACAGATTCACGATGTATTTCACGTCAGTTTGCTCAAGAAGAAATGGGGACCGATTGAGTCCGTTAGTGTCACACTACCGCCTATTTCAGAAGACGCTGCAATATTGCCTGAACCGGAAGCTGTCCTGGACCGTCGGGTGATCAAAAAGGGGAAATACCGTCCAAAAACGGAGGTTTTGATACAGTGGAAAGGGGCTTCTCCTGAGGATGCTACTTGGGAAAATTTATGGCGTTTCTCCAGGTCCTATCCGCAATTCGTTCTTGAGGACAAGAACTGTCTGAGGGGGGAGGATTGATATGAATCAAGCCATGCAGTGTTCACATGCATCACCTGGACAAGTTGCTTAGAGGATGCACACGAAGTTGGACCAAGTCTGATGTTGTTTTGCTTTTAGTTTCAGTATTTACATTCCAAAAGAATTAGTCAATTCAATTGAGCTGTTATGAGGAGTGGCAGCTAAAAGCTCTCCTTTTATTTAGTCCACTAGTTAGTTCCCTCCATTTGTACGTGTTGTGGCCTATAAAGGTCCAGTTTGAATTGAAATAAAGCATCAGATTAATAACGAAACTCTTCCAAACCCCTGTTCTTTTCCTTTCTCCTCTCTTCTTCCCTTTCTCACAAAATTCATTCTTATCAGGTTTTTAAAAAAACATCATAACGTTACAATGGTTTTTAAAAACCATCAAGACATTGTGATGGTTTTTAAAAAGCGTCATAACGTTATGATGCTTTTTAAAAGCCATCATTATTTTGTGTCATAAATCTTATTTTTTCTAGTAGTGCACCATTATCTATAAAATCACAATAAATGTGTGTCGATTTCTTTCGATGTTAGGAGTCGATTTCTTTGGGTTATAGAAATAGACATCTGTAGTAGATTTTGATCTCGATAAGTTCCAGTAAACATTGCATAAAAAAATGAATCAATATACAAGAAATTCAATTTTAAAAAATAAAAATAAATAAAAACTTCAATAACAAAAACACTTTTAATAAATTTATTACAAATCAAGAATTAAGTTTATCTCTCCCACCTAAAGAATCAAGGTACTGCATGAGATTGAATTAAAATTATCCTATCTCTTTTTTGGTTTGGTATGAGATTGGATAAAAAATAATTTTTTCATATATTGAATACAGTGTTAAATTGATTAATATAAAATTAAATTAAATTAAATCATTTTTAAATAAAAATATTTAATATTAATATTAAAGAAAATAACATTTTTTTAATTAATATTTAAAAGTATTATAATAAGATATATAAAATAAATATAAAATTTTATAATTAAATAAAAAATAAAAGAAGAATATTTTTTTTAAAAACATAGGACTAAATAGTCTCACCTCGCTGGCTCACTTTAATAAAATGGTTGTATAGAATTGGACAAGTTAAAAATAATTATTTAAATTAAATTTTGAAAAAAAATTTAAAATTTAAAATTGTTTATTTAAAAATAATCTAAATATTTAAAACCAATTTTAAACAAAATAATATTTATTTGTGTTTGTTAATATTGAAAAATATTATTTTAAAATTATTTTATGAATTATTAAAAGATACTTATATTTTAATTACATAAAAAGTAAAATAAATTGAAAACACACACACACAAAAAAAGAAAAAAGTATGTGATTAGTCCCACCAATGTAGAATTAGTTGTTTGCATGAAATTAAATAAATCTCATATCATACAAGCAAGTGAGCAACAGACATAAGAATATGACTTATTTTTAGTCGTATCTCATTCCATCCCATATGAAAATCATGATCTTGGGCTCTATATACATACGAGAGAGAGCAAGGTTGATGAAATTGGAGACATGTGTTGCCTCCCTAGCTATTTACATTAATTGATGTCTTCTTGGAGAAGGAGGAGTTGTACTAAATTCGACTTCTTGTTTTTTGGTGTCACACTTGAACAAGGAATGAGTTCGTTCTGGGTATCTGCCAAGATTTGATGTCAAGTTGAGATTTTGATTTTTGAGGAAGATAGATAGTAGATACACCTCACCAAACACCAATGTCACCATTCACATTACAAAACAAGCAACTATTACCTATCAACTTTCAAGTATCTTTGCTTTGCTTGACTGGAATATCACCAACAAATATCATTATAGATCTTCATTGAACAAAGAATATTCTTCACCGCCTTTAATGATTTTTTATGGGTATAACCTTATTTTAAGACCTGTAAAAAAATACCTTATTTTAAGCACCAACAACACACGAGCAGTAGTCAATTATTTTATTTTATTTTTATGGGTAGTGTTAACTGGTACCCTACAGATTAACAACAACTTTATTTTTATAAAGAGAAATAAAAACAAATATCAATAACTGTATTTATTGTCTTGTTACAATAAATATAGAGACTGTTTTCATTTTATAGTAATAAAGTGGTTGTTAACATATGTGCCATTAGGGCACAGGTTAACACTACCCTATTTTTATTTATATACCACAGGTGGGAATAGTGATTCGAACTAAGACATTGTCAGATTTAATGAACGTTCTATATCACTGAGTCACATTGAGTGGTGGAGAGTATCATTCAATTTTTATTTACCACTATTTACTTTGAGACATAAATCGTTGTAAATTGTGGTGGTATTCGAAGGTTATGGAGCGGAATTGTCGATAAGAAGCAAATTTTGCATCATACACGCATCTTCCCACTTCAATCGAACAAAATCTCTATTTTACTTCACCATCCAAATACAAGTTCACTTCCTTCTAAGAAATGTAAGAATACAACTATTGGAAGAAAAAAAAAGCTGATGAGTTTTTATTGAAGGGACTCGAGGCATGAGGATTGCACTATCCTTATTCCATATATATATATTGCACCTTAAGGATGGTGTCTTGTAGCTACGTAGACATGGTCCATATGAAATGATGTAATGTTCAAAAATTTTAGTTGAGTAGTTACGTAGCTTTTCCCTCTATCTTGGTGAGTAGAGTTCGAGTTTCATTTTACTTGTACAAAGATAAAATGTGTGAAAACCTCTCCAATGACATATACGGAGCCTTTAGACTATATTTGTAGTGTTTGATTAAAATAGGTCATAATAAAACCTAGACCCCAACTTCTTGTCACCCTTAAAGCCTACTTGAATCCACCGGAAGAATTTTCACATTCATACCCACCCACAAACTCATTTAGCAATATCCATTCCTGCACATCGTAGTCGGGTATCCATGAATATCCACATTGGCTGTTAAAATTGACAACCTTAATTATTTTGGACAACAATCATCCACTAAGCTATGCTAGAGATGTAAACTAGGGCGGGCAAGCATGAACATTGCACAACTCAACACAATTTCCGTAAGACACGACATAATATAAGTATATAACAATATATATGGGTTGAGTTGGATAAAAATGTTGACATGATAGATTGATACACACTATTTAATTTTTTTAATAATATTTTAAAATATTTTTAAGTTTATATGAGAAAAGTTTTTTTCCCTTTGCTTTAAAATTTAAATTAACTAATTTAAATTTTTAATAGTAAAATAGTATTTTTATTTGATATTTTGTAAAAGTATAAAAATCAGTTAATTTTTTTTTTCCAACCCACAAAGATCCAATTTGAGTTGGGTAATGTCATGCGGCGAGTCGTGTTGAGCACATTTTCCCATTTCACTGGCATAATCATATTACATTACAAGTTAACAACTATAGATAAAAGCGAATTATCTGTTCAACCCCAAACAACATTGATCCTTTACAACTTCAGAGAGCAAACAATAATATACAAAAAAGAAAAGAAAAGAGAGAGATTGTTTCAGGATTGAAATTGATCCATCAAGGAACTACACAAGATTGATCCATCAAGGAATTACTGCTTATTTTTTCTTAGGCTTCATCTTTCCCTTTCATTTTCATGGTTTGCAGAAACATTAGTAGCTGATGAAGCCCTCGGATTTCCCTTATCTGAATCGCTACACTCCTCATCAGTTTTGCTGCCTGATGACATTCCAGTCTCTGATTCCTTCCCTTCAAGGTTTGAAGGTTGCTGCCAGAATAAGGTGATTCAAGAGAGGCTCCATAGTTGGCCTTCTTGACTGCAACCTCTGGAGAAGTTCTTCAATAGTTGAAACATTGTTCTCCAGTTCCAGCTCACTGTCATTTTTTCCGTAGAAATTATGTGTTAATAATTTAGTCATAATTGGTTCCAAAATAATGCATCAATCATGTAAAATCTAATTCAAATTCCAATAACTTTCTGCTAATAGATAACACACAGGTGATTTTACAAACTAAGTTGATTTAAGATGCTACTGTCAAAAAAAATTAGGGAGGGACAAAATGCATGAGAATGAGGTCAAACCAAAGCCTTGTTTCGTTAAACTGACCTCACATCCAAGACAGCTAAAAGTTGATTCAATTCTTCAAGCATACTGACTGCTTTGTCCAATTGCTTCTTATCTTCACTGTCAAATGGATACTTTTGAATAAATCCATCCATTACGGCAGTTAAAAGATGAATGATTTTCTCCACATCCACCTGTTAAATACACAAAAGAATAATCAAGAACCCAGGCATCACTCGGTTCGTAAAATGAAACAACGTGGCATACCTTGATACTTGGAGCATTTAACACTATGCTCTTCTGATCTTTTTCTTTGTCTACCAAATTTAAGGCTTCAAATATTTTCCAGAATTGTCTAATAAGGTTCATCTCCAGCTTATCCTCGTTTATGATATGAGTATTCATGTCCTGATCTGCAAGGGAAGCAGAGTCTGATTCTGCAGCTTCACCGTGACCTTGAAATTCTTCATTTTTTGGAAACAAGATTCCCAATATGTCCTCCTTGCTTTGGCTAGTCTTCATGTCCACCAAAATAGCATCTGGACTCGTAAAATTTGGACAACCTTTCATTAGACTGACAAACACTAGAGGATTGCCAATCTTTTTAAATGCTTCAGCAAACACATTTACATTCTGGAAGTTGTGTTCCCGTCCTCTGCAAATAGCAACATAAAATTCCCTTGGCAGTTGGTTGGTAATATAGTTCCTATCCAGCAAGTTAAAAAGTAAACTTGCACACTTGCCAAAGTTCAAATGTAGCAGACAAACTATGACAAACAATCTCAAAACGACCAGTGAGTAGACGTTCACATCACTTGTATGACATTTCCTAATCCATTGCAATGTATCTCCCTTATTTTGAAGGAGCTGCTGAGCAATACGCTTGACAGACTCATGCACATGTCCTATGGACTGTCGCCCATCAGTCATTACTAAAGTCGACTTGGAATCCAGGTGGACTAGCCAATCAACAAAAGAAGACTTTGTACTTAAGACGTAACCCTGGAAGCAAGACAACATAATCACGAGGCGCTCAATAAGATATAGGAAACAATCAGGTGAAATACAGTCATGTTCTTCCCTCCCATTGGCTTCATAAGTATCTAGTAATGCTCCATGAAATTTCTGAACAAGAGACACCTCACTAATTAGTAGAATATCTCTATTGCGTGGTGCAGAACGCTGTTGAGATTCTAAAACCATTTTCGCACAGAGACTCTCTAAGAATGCCTTCCAGGGTGAATTTCCATCACACTTTTTCACAGCTTGTTGATATAATTCCTTCTGCATCTCACCAGACCCAAAAATCATAACTGCCACGCATCCAATCTGCCCATAGGATAGCTTCTTCTTCAAGCCAATGCATTGAAAAATAATGTCTTCAAGTATACTCTTATAAACCTCTGTTCTTCTCAGAGAAATCATATTCTCTTTCAGTGATTCTCTCCAGTCTATAGGAAATATGTAGCCAAAAAAGTTCTGGGTTGACAGTTCAAGAAACTTCTGTAGTTTCTTAGCATCGCTGACCTGGCGGTACAGAAACTTGGAATCCAAAAGAAATTTTACAACCTCATAGACATAAGTAAGAGACATAATTTTGTGGAACACAGACGGTGAATTCATCATTGACTGCTTGTAGAGGGCTTCAAGACTGTCCAACACCTTCATACCAACAGAGAGTAATTCTGTGCTCCAGTAACTCCGAGCAGCAGAGACAAGGTGGTGAACATCGATAGAGACCAAATTCCCATTCCTTTTAACATATCCATTGTCCAACTGTCCCACCCAATTAGCATCACATTTCAGCAAATGATAAAAGGAATCCAAATTGTACTGCGATTTACACTGTTTCAACACCCCCAAGTAATTCAAGCAGAATTCTCCATAACAGTCATAATCATACCGGTGGGTTTCAAGATGTCCAAGAAACTTGAAAATGTTAACAATCTGGTCTTTCCAGTAATTCCAAAAGTAAACCAGTGTACCAATAGACACCTTTCTTTTACAGATTTTTTCCTCTGAAAACTTCATGGGATTCAAAATCAATCCATCTTCCCACTCAAATTTAGAGGTATCTGAGTGAAGATGAACATCCAGAATCATTCGAACAGATAATATTTCACCTCTGATACTCTGATGTCTCTTAGAAGCATTTAACTGCTGAATCATTGTAAGCAAGTTAGCCTGATTGTTTGATAAGATTTCAGCCTCATTGCAAACAAATCCATAGAATTGTTTTGAATTATTTTTCGCTAATGACTTGGCTTTCTCTAACAGTTCTTCTTTCTGGATAAACTGTTTTAAGGGCCAGCCTTCGCTCCCATGTGACCATAGAGAGTTTGCAAACACATAGCTGAGGATAAGTGTCGATGCTTCTTTGAAATTCCCGGCCTTCTGTAGCAAACCGGCTGACTGAAGAGCAGCTCCTCTGAGTCTTGCAATAGTTGCAGCTTCTAGAAAATTTCCTGATTCTTCTTCCAACAACAGAAGCTCATTCAAACAGTTTAAAGACTTCAAAAAGCTGCGCCTCAAGTCTATGGAATGAAAAGCATTAACAAATTTCATCATGGATTTACCATCTTTAAGCTTATGATAATGAAGAGCCCATTTCTCTAGAAAGCCTTGTTCAATTTTGTTTATATCATCTATTCTTTTAACTTCACCAGCGACTGTATTGGCCTGTTGTTTCCAGTAGTGGATGTATTGTAAACCGAGGTCAAAAAGCTTTCCTTTGGAGCAAACATTCAAGCACTTTGTGAAAAAATTTCCCTTGGCATATGCTTCTGCTGAAAGCTCATAGCACTTGGCCAGATAAAAACATTCGGCTGCTCTTTCCAACTCAGATTCCCCACATTTTTCCATATAAATCCTACCTGCGGGAATAAAAGATTAAAATCTGAAGGTCAAATCTAATATCATCAAGTGATTCAAATACTTCTTTTTGCTTTCAACAACTGTAAATTAATGCCAGAACATTTTGAACGAAAAAAAAATAGAACCTTTTCATTGTAAAATGACAAAACAAAATCCATGGCGACAGTAGGATAAAACATCTAGACTCTAGTAGAATGCAACAACAAAACAATGAAGACATAATTAAACTCTGCATCAAGGCCAGCATATATCTTAATGGGTTAAGATTTGAGAGTAATCAATTGAAGTTTGTGAGACTATTTTAATGTTTCACAGAAAATATCATAAAAAGATAGCAGTCTAATTCCCACCTGCTCTTTCATAATCCCCCAAATCAGAAAAGCATCTGGCAGCAGTATCAGCCTTGCCTATTGCTTCGAAAATTTCAGCAGCCTCCCTTAGGATAATGTTAGCCTTTTCAGGATTTGAATTGTGCACACGGTCAGCGGCAGCTTTTAGGCTGGCAGCTTTCGACATTCTTTCCCAATAAGTATCTCCAGCTTTTTCAAAGCACATTGTTGCCATCTCATAGTTATGCTCATGAAATAGCTGAAAAGAAGAAATAATCAACAAAAAGAGAAAATATATATATATATATATATACTGTACTGCCAAGTGACGAAAAAAAAAAAATGTAGCCAAATATCAGTAAGTATACTATCACCAATAAAATGCAACAACAAAACATATTATTGACAGTAAAAATATTTTTAGTGACCCGTAATTATTTTGATGGAAGAATTTTGTTCTAAGCAGTGAATATGATGTGGCAAAGATATGTACTTAATAAAACAACTGATATGAGTAGCAGGGCAATGAATTGAAGCATTTAAAATGGGTGATACCAGTGTCTTAACAAGTAAAGGTGACAAGACTAGAAGCATAATAATAATAGAAGGAATTTATTGTTATAGTAATGAAGTTTAATGTCATTATAAGGAAAAACCAACAAACCTTGATGCCCTGCGACCTCCACTCCTCTGGGCTGCTTGCAACTTGCATGGCCTGTGCGAGTGAATCATCCAACTGTCTAACTTGAACAAGAGACTTTTTCTTCCAAAGGTCGAACATAGGTTTGGAGAGCTCCTCCATGTTCTCCCAAATCCATAGCCTTTGCTTTGTACGAGTTATCCCAACATACAGTTGCTTTAGTTCAGAACACAAGATGCTATGTTTAGCCTCATCAAAGCTCGGGAAAAACCTTGGTGAGTTAGAGTCGAGCAAATCTTGTTCCTTCATATATTCATAAATAACCCTCCACTTATCTTTCAGAGTTGAAGAGCTAAAAAAGTTGTATAACAGTACATCCTGTAAGAGGAGATAATATAAGTCACTAATACAAAAAATATAGATATATAAAGATGTATTAATAGAAAAAATTATGACAAAAGTAGGTGCAAATTTAGCTTTTAGGTTGCACTTAGTATAAAACAAATTCAGAGGAATTGATTTTAAACAGTTAACTAGATCACTTACTATTACTATCCTTCAACAAATGAGAACAAGGACACAAAATGGAGAATAATCTACCAAAGGTAAATCAAGCTTAATAAAGGAGAAAAAATTAGTGTACAACATATATAAATCACCTGAAATTCAAGTCCCTTGCACTCTAAGATTGTAAGAACAAGAGCTTGCTTGCCAACATGGTTCAAAATTTCCTTCCGAGCACAATCATCTCGAACTAATATCACCTGCTGTGCTCCGAAACCAACTATATTCCCGTCAAAATTTCCTCTATTTGCAAAAAAATTGATGATGGCATCTTCATTGTTCTCAGATTGAAGCAAAACCGGAGGTTCTCCGTAAATAAGACTTATCTCGGGTTTTAAAACATCAATAGAATGGGGGAAGAAACGGAATAGAAGTTCAATTATGCTTTGAGCTAACTTCAGTACACCTGCATGGGTACGGAAGTTCTGGCTCAAACTGAGAACATCTGAAATTTTTCCTTTATGTTTCCTTCCAACAAATCCATTGCCACTTGACTCCAAAACAAATTTCTTGTAGAAAAGAGCTCGTATATCTTGGAACCGGAAATCAATTCCTCTAGCAATTGTTTGTGCTGTATCGCCAGAAAATACAAAACCTTCTTCAACATTTCTACAGATATATTTGAATAGAGCAATTTGACTCATGGTAAGATCCTGCACCTCATCGATGTAAACAAAATCCATTAAATCAACATGAAAATTTCCATCCCTAAGTCGACAATGAAGATCGATTGTTAGATCCGCCAAATCAAATTCACCATTTTTCACCTTCATCTTCTCATAGTTTAGAAAGACATCATAGATTTTCTCTCTCTTGCGTGTACTCAAAGTAGAAACCCTGCCCCCTGATAATTGAACATAATCCTCTCGACTAAGTTTACAATCACCAGCATCCACTGCACGCAGGCCACCTTTTATATGAGATATAATCTCTGTGAAGACTAAAGATGAATCAAGCTTCTTTGTTAATTCTGCATTAAAATGGGGCCAGTATCGTGAGCTAAACCTGTCAAAATTAACTTCTTTTGTCCTTATAAAGGTCTGTAAGGCAACTGATCTTGAACTTTGTATATGACCATAAGAGTGTTTCCTTATGACAAGGAATCTCTCAAAATACGAAGTACCCAATGTCCCATCAAGCATCATCAAGAATTTATGATATGTTATGACAAGGGGGAATGACTTCAGTGGAATATCAATAAAAGAATTTGGGATATCATTGAATTCTGCCGCATCATCAAAATCATTGGCACCAAGTAAGCTGCTTTCTTCTGGAAACTTCTCACCCAAGACATAGCTGCACACATAAAAAAAACCCTATAAATCAGGAGTAAAATATCTACATGTAGAAAATGTTACAGGTGAGATAAGTGATCTCTCATTACCCGTCTTTCATTGACAAAGAAAACTAGAAAACTAGAAAACCAGATTGCCAACAACCATTTGTTTGAACATTCACACACCTTTTCAAGTGAGATATATGTTGCTTTACAGCAAAACACAGTTTAGGACTGACTGTGACAAAAATTTGGCGCAAGATTGCTCTCTTAGTCCCTCCAATATCCTCCTCAACCTCATTTTCCTGGCAAATATATCGATCTGTTTTAGTCTCAGCTCCATTGAATCCTTCTGTTGCCATATGGTACAATTGTTCTTTCTGATATAATTTCATGATCAATATAGTAGTTTTTCCGGTACCCGACCGGCCATTTATGAAGGTACTTCTAGGGAAAAGTATCATATCCTGCTGTTCATCTGTGACCTCAAATGGGAGATCCAATTCTCTACCATCACGGTCTGAAAGCAAGTGGCTAACAATACCTGATGATAAGGAGTGGAATTTCATCAGCAACAAACTCTCGCTCACTTTTGTATTCTCAACATATCTTTTACCAACAAAATCATCTCCATTTAGGTCATTCCCATTTTCATTAGAAAGTTCCTTGAACCGGACAATTTCAGAAGAGGCCGCCCAAGTCATTGGAACTTCTAAATTCCTATGTAAAAACAGATAAGCCACAATAAGATAACGAATTTGTAATACAATATTATAAGAGTCAATCAAATCCAAGTGCATCAGTGTTCAAAGTTGAAGTATTATCAACTTGATTCATCACCAAGATGGAAAAAAAAAAAAAAAGAATAATAAAAAATAACAGATGAGCGTACCCCTCAAGACATTTCTCTTTGCAATGATTTAAATAATCATCACTGTACTTGACAAATATATCATCAAGACGTTTCACCAATTTGGAGACATCATCCAAAGACAATATATCCCAGACCGTCAAAACTTGTATGTACTGCTGTCCCTCCTTTTTGATGTCTATTGTGCAAACAACATTTAAACCTTCAACCTTGAATTGCTTCACAATGTGCGAAGATCTTTCACAAACTAAGTCTATCTTCCTCTTTTTAGGTCGCCAGCCACTAGCAAGTTTCAGTAGGAGGTTGATAACTAACTTTTTCTTCTGGGCTGACTTCAGCTTTTTAAAAGACTGCCTAAAGTTACCACTAAAAAGAACCTGTAATTTTTATTTTATTTTAAAAAAGCAGTTATATCAACAGTAGCCACAATACTATAAACTGAAAGGCAAAATATCTATAATTTTTATAGCTGTATATACCTTCCACCTTCGACTTCTGAAAAGTATACTTTCTGGATTAAGCAATTCTTCCATTTCATCCAACTCTTTCTTGACTTGTAAAATAACTTTGGCCAAATCGTTATCTTCATCAACATTAAAGAAACACCGACGATCCTTAGCATCACGGATTATATCTTCCCAAACAGATTGATCACTTCTAGTCAAGGTTCTTTCACTCCCCAAAATCCAAAGACAATGTCTGTAAGGCATCAAAGGAACAATAGTCATTCAACATAGATGTCAAAAATGATATAACTATACTGTATAGCAAGATTTTATATAAATTAATACCTAGCCCTCGTAAGAGCAACATTAACTCTCTTTGGGTTTGATAGAAATCCAATTGATCCACCAGCATTTGACCTTACAGTTGATATAATAATTATGTCCTCTTCCCCACCTTGAAATCCATCAACAGACTTTACTTTCACAGCAAACCCATCACTGCTTTCATATTCATATCCAAGTCTATCTTTAATTGCCAATACTTGAGCCTTATAGGGTGACACTACACCAATGCTGAGCTTCTTGTTTGAGCCAATCCAAGCTGCATATCAGCACTTTAGTTTACTAATTTACAAAATTGTACTCAGAAATGTTGACAAATAAAGAAAAAACACATACGTACCTTTGTACAATTTCCGCAGTATTTTCAGCACCACAGCTACCTCAACCATATTTTTGCGGCTGTGGCCAACATCATCAAGCACTTCTCTTCCACCTAATATATTGATAAAAGAATAGGTACCAAACATAGGACCTGGCAAATAGTGTTTTTCATAGCTTTTACTTTTGACATTTGGGCCATCTAAAATCTGATTTTGATAAAACTGCAAATTCGGGAAGAAGCTGATTGAAGGATGCATTCTGTACTGTATCCTAAGTACGTGTTTTGGGTGACCCAAAGTACTCAACCTCTCAAATAAACTTCTGCCGAACCCAGCTTCATTAGAAACCTAAAAACAAAAGCAAAGAAAAGAAAACTGGAATGAATATACATATAATCAACATATAGAAGTTGGAATTCAAGTTCAAAAAACAATAAGAAAAATTGTTCAAGGAAACAAAGGAACATGTTGGGTAACATAAGAATCCAAATAACATCACCATACATTGCTAGCAACCATCGCCGGTAATTGACACTCATCACCAATGAGAATAGCATGTTTTATACCCGGGAGCTGTAGAGGAATAGTCGACTCACTTTCTCTTAACTGTGCTGCTTCATCGATAACAAGAATGTTCAGAGATTCCATTGCCACTGAACGCAGCTTATATGCACTAGATGCAGTGCAAAATATTAAAGAAGCCTTTCCCATTAATGATTTTGGGTTCAGGACACTTGGAAGTTTACACGAGTTAAGCGAATCCAACAAAGATTTTAAAGCAAAATAACATTCACTTCTCCTCTGCTGCAACATGTACTTTCTATCAGTTATCAACTCAGAAAAATCTTCAACTGGATGTGAAAAGAGTTCCTCAAGTTCTTCGGAAGCCACATTTTCATGAAGCAATAAAGATTCAAAAGAATTGAGAAGGCTAATAAAAGATTGAATGTTTTGAAGATTATGTTCCAAAATGACACTTTTTGGTATGTGAGTATAGAACACAAACAGACAATTTCTAAGCTGAGTTGCAGCACATTTCAATTCTTCCCTCACAAATTCAAGAAATGACATGCTCTTCCCATTGCCTTTTTCCGAGAAAATATAATACTGAGAAACACAATCTTTGAGAACATCTATCATGGAATTAAAGCATTGTTTCCAGTGCGTTGTCAATTTAAAGTACTTTTTAAATCTTTTAAGGCGATAGTCCATATATATCTCTTCAACTTCATCTCCGACTTTTAGTCGATCCTTATTTCCAAATAAGAGAATATCTCCCAGTGGACAAAACATAGTGTCTCTTCCAGAATCATCTTGATATGATTCTCTCACCAGCTTCAGAACACGAGAGGCCACTTCCTTAATTGCAACATTTGTCGGGGCACAAACAAGAGTGTTGCGTTTCATTTTAAAGAGGGTAAACAAAAGCACACTAAAAGTTTTAGTTTTCCCAGTCCCCGGTGGGCCCCATATAAGATCAACACTGGACTTGTGATTACATTTTATTCTGGCAAGACAAGTCATAACAGCCTCAACTTGTGAATTATTAAGGGTGGATGATAAATTAGGACAAAAATTTTCATACCAGATGCCCTCTTTTTGCACACACAGTTGGCAGTTTTCCTTAACCTGTCATTATTCAACATGAAAATTCATTAAGAAAACTCAACAGTTAATGTCGGAAAGCAACAATAAATTTGATAAATCTGAAACTGACTAAACTATATATTATTTCCATTTTTGTACTACATTACATTCAAATATTCAATGCTTATATATATTCCCTGGTACCAATAGAAGAAATGATAATGCCATGGTATCAAATCTACAAAAATACACCTTAAATGCTTACCACAGAATTGGTGCGTAAAACCTCATTGATAATCTTCAAATTACCACGTTTGTGCACTGAATTCCATATTCTTTTGCTAGGAATTATATTTATCAAGAAAATCATAAACAATGATTTCTTCATGTGATGATTGCCTCTTGAGGCCTCAACTTGAAAGTCAAAATGTCTATAACCAATCTCATCCTCATCTTCATCCTCATCCTCATCCTCATCCTCATCTTCACGTGGGGTTTTTGTGACTAATAGAAAAGTCAACATCCTTCCCATCCTTTGCAAATCAGAAGCAGATTCCGGCTTAGCATCAGCTAGAATCAAAACATCCCCAGGTAATGTTTTGTATGGCTCCTTCCAACTACTAAATCTGTTCTTCCACTCATTAACCTTAACATTATATAACTGTGTCCCAAATCGATATGGCATGGACTCCTCCTCTAAACCAACAATTTGTGCATAAGGTGCTTCTTCGATTGTATCGAAGCTTGAACACAATTGTACTCGCGTCTCTTCTAATAGAGGGTAAACAAATGAGCCAAAATACTGCCCAACAGATTGAAATGTTTCAGGGATTTGTTGCACCTAAAGGAAATTGAAGCAATGATTAAATGCAGTAATGAATATAAACAGAAACATATAATGAAAGAGAAGTTTTGGTTAATAATATGCAGCAGAAAGGGCAGTATCAATTATCAACAACAAATAAGTGTCTTGCAAAATGTTAATCACCCACATAAATGCATCACATTCACACAAGGGATTTAATGTATTTAAACATATCTTGTCTGACCTTTATTACAAGGAATTAGCTACTGCACAGGTGTATAGTTACTGAGTTGATACAATGGCTGTTTGGTTGCCTGTTTATTTTTCTGCTTTCAAATGCAAAACTCACGAATAGCTTTGAGCAAGCAATTTGCTGCAATGTTTTTAATTGCAAAACGCAGATTGCTGCGTTTTCTTTCCATCAGAAAATTGCAGCAATTTGCTGCTCTTTTAACAAACTTGATTTATTTATTTTTTTCCAATAAAAAAACAATAGTAAACATTAAAAAAATTATACATTTATGAATTCATAATCCTTTGAATCAATTCATTTTTTTTTATCCAGTCTTTTGATTATATATCAAAATTAAATTTCCATGTTGTTTTGATTCTAAATATAATATTAAGTTCTATAATTGGGGTAATTACCCTAGTGGCTATTAACTCTTGCCACCACTATCAAAATGGCCATCAAATGGGGAAATGGATGGAAAATGACCATTTTTTGCAAATATTGTTACACTAATGGTCATTCCATCCATTTCCATCCAATTCCATCCAATGAATGGCATTTTGGTAAATAAGGGGATGACATTAATTTATTTTAGATGTTTTTTGGAAATCAATTTTTTCTTTTGTTTTTTGAAACAAATAATTATATATAGTGTGTATATATGTATAGCATATCTCAAACATATATATATATATATAATATGTATATATATGTATTTCTTTTTTGAGAAGATTAAGGCTACAAAATATAAAAATACTAAAAAATATATTTGAGATAAGTTGAAAAGAAATATATTTTTTTTTTCTTTTTTGAGAAGATTAAGGCTATAAAATCAAAAAATTCTAAAAAACATATTTGAGATAAGTTGAAAAGATATATATATATATATATATATATATATATATATATATATATATATATTCTTTTTTTAAAAAGATTAAGGTTACAAAATCTAAAAATTCTAAAAAATATATTTGAGATAAGTTGAAAAAAAATATATATATATATATATTTGAGAAGATTAAGGCTATAAAATCAAAAAATTCTAAAAAACATATTTGAGATAAGTTGAAAAGATATATATATATATATATATATCTCAAATATGTTTTTTAGAATTTTTTGATTTTATAGCCTTAATCTTCTCAAATATATATATATATATATATATATATATATGTATGTTTAAGATATGCTATATGTATATGTACACACTAAATATAATTTTTTGTTTCAAAAAATAAAAGAAAAAATTGATTTCCAAAAAATATCTAAAATAAATTAATGTTATCCTCATATTTACCAAAATGCCACTTATTGGATGGAATTGGATGGAAATGGATGGAATTGGATGGAATGGCCATTAGTGTAACAATGTTTGCCAAAAATGGCCATTTTCTATCAATTTCTCCATTTGATGGCCATTTTGATAATGGTGGCAAGAGTTGATGGCCACTAGGGTAATTACCCATAGATTATATGGGTATACATAATATGAGTGTAAAAAAAAATTGGTTTTGGAAATATAATATTTGTCTTTTTAAGTAATTACATGAATATTTTAGTAATACAAAATTTCATTAATAAATGAAGAGTTTCTCTTGGGTGTAGATATTGTCACCCATAAAACTAATTAAGTAATTAGTACACCCATATTTTATTAAAGAGAGTTTCTCCTTGCAATCCAATGTTTTTTCTTTTTACACTTCATTTCTAAAAACACCCAATTCTAAAAATTTTAATTTAAAAAAAATAATAAAAAAAAAATCTAAAGACACTTCCTCCTTTTTTCCAAAAATATCCATTTTATCTTTTAGCACTCCTATTCTAAAGATACTTCATTTTTTTTTTAAAAAAAAAAAAAAATCTAAAAAAAATCTATTTTATTTTAATATTACCTCTTTTGAATACTTCTCTTTAGAAAATTTGAAACGGGAAATGGAGAAGAGATGTGAAATAATTAAATAAAAATAAAAATGTGATCAATTTGTGAAAATAGGAAAACAATATTTGTTTTTCTCTTTTGGATTTTAAGTTGAATAAAAAATAATTCTATTGAGTAAAAAATAATTTAAATTTTTTTTTCTGGAAAAATATATATTTTTAATATATTTTCTAATGATGGTGATTATTGAATGTGGGTGGTACTTGAGAAAAAAAAAAAAAAAAACTGATTTCAAATTTGGTTAAACTAGAAAAAATGAAAACTTTATACATATATATATATAACAGGTGATGATAAATTGATAATGATGGAGGGTTTGATGGTGTGTGAGAAAAAAATTATTTTGAGAAGAAGAAGAAGATATTTTAAGGTTTGATGGTGTGTGATAAAAAAATTATTTTTTACTGAAGAATCAGATATTTTAAGGTTTATAAAACAGGGAAAAAAAAAACACACACACAGTGAAAAAAAAAAAAAAAGGAAAAGGAAAAAAGCTTAGGGCTTGTTCGGTAACATTTTCGTTTTCTATTTTCTTGTTTTCGTTTCATTTCAAGAAATTGATTTTTATATTTTTCGAGTTTGAAAATGCGTTTGGTAGATCTACAAAACTATACAAGGTTGTGGAGGGAAGGAGGCAGCCCTATTCATGTTTATACAAGGTCGTAGATCTATCTTCTTCATCCTTTTGAGATTTCCCAAGTATACAATGTAGGTTTTTTTTTTTTTTTTTTTTTTTTAAATTTATTTTATTTTATTCCCTTTTCAAAACAAAATATTTTTTATTTTAGTCCTCTTTAAATTTACTTCAAACGGTAAAAAAAAATTATAATAAATTTTATTTTAAATATTAATAATTTAGTTTAAGGGTAATGTTGAAATTTTAAAGATTTATAAATTTGGGGTGTACATGCCATTTTTTAGTGGTGCAAATATCGTCACTCTTTAAAAAACTTCTAAAAACACTCCTCCTTTATTCCAAAATTATTCCTTTGGCATTTTGAATATTACCCATTTTGAATACCTCTCTTTAGAATATGAATGTTTTATAAAAACACTCCTCCTTTTTTCCAAAAACATTCCATTTTATTTTAATATTACCCATTTTGAATACCTCTCTTTAGAATATTTGAAACGGGAAATGGAAATGAGATGTGAAGTAATCACATGAAAATAAAACTGAGAATAAAACTGAATAAAAATGAGGAAATCGAAACAATAAGAAAATTGTTTTGGAGATTAACCTGTGAAAATAAGAAAACAATATTTTTTTTCTCTTTTGGATTTTAAGTTGAGTAGAAAAAATTCTATTGACTAAAAAATAATTGTAAATATATTTTTATGGAAAAAGAATTATATATATATTCTAGTGATGGTGATGATTGAACATATGCGGTATTTGAGAAAAAAAAATGATTTCAATTTTGGTTGAACTGGAAAGCAGAAAAACTGTTTATAAAAAAAATTGGTGATGATAATGATGGATGATTCGATGGTGTGTGAGAAAAAAAAAATATTTTGAAAAAAAGAAGAGGATATTTTAGGGTTTGTAAAACAAGGAAAAAAAAACACAAAAGAGGAAAAAAGAAACTTATTTTCCAAAAAAAATTGTTTGGAGTGTCTTTAGAACTTTTATATCTTATTTAGTAATTTTAATTCAGGTTAAAATTGTTATTAATAATAATAAAAAAAAAATGGAATGTAAACAGATAATTAATGGATTGTCAATAGTATTTCTCAATATATGAGTGTTGTGAGAAGTTTTTTTGGTTGGCTCTAAAGGAGAAAATCAAAAGCAACCTCACAAAATATTAGAATTTTGTTTTTAACCACAAACGAAACTCTAATTATTAGTAGCTACATTTAATTGCAATTACCAATCTACCCTCATTAATCAAAATTTATCGAACACTCATTCAGGTTGGTGACGTGAAACCGTTATCTCTAACCTATGATCTCAAATTTATTAGCACGGCAATCTAACTAACTAAACTAAGTCTAAGTTGAATGTTCATACCAATAAAAAAAAAATTAACCTAAAAGAATGGTTTAACGATTTCTACCTAATGATTTCACACTTTTGAAAGAAAATAAAAATGGTTCCACATTTTCTACAACAAGGGTTTCACGTTTTTGCTCACAAAATGATTTCATTTTTTACAAACCTGAAAAATCGTTTACAAAGTATTATCTCATAATTTTTACCAAATTAATATATATATATATTGATCAAACAATCAAAAATTTTGTCACCTTTATAAATGTCTTTCCATATTCATTACTTTAGTCCCTATTTTTTTCAGAACTCATCACTTTAGTCCATTTGACCAAATATTTGAAAGTCAACTATTTTTAAACCTGTGAAAGTACACTTTTTCCCTTATTACTATTTAATTTAGTTAAATAAATATCCATTATGAAAAAAATACAAAATAAGAAAATTTTAATGGATTTTATTATTATTATTTTTTTAAGATTTTTTTTGTAGTCTATTTATTTAAGACTTTATTATTGAGAATTTTATTGTTTTTCATTTTAATTTAAAACTAAGATAATCATTTTAGCTAAATTAAATAGTAATAAGGGTAAAAGTGTACTTTTACAGGTTTTTAAATAGTTTACTTTCAAATATTTAGTCAAATGGACTAAAGTGATGAGTTTTGAAAACAATAGGGACTAAAGTGATGAATATTAAAAGACATTTATAAAGGTGACAAATCGTCAAAAAAATGAGACTTTTATAAAATTCTGCCAAAATAGAAAGACAATTACCGATTAGGTCCCAAACTTTTTTTAAAATTCCCGGTCATTTGCGACTTTACATAATGACAAAATTGGTCCTCAATTTTCGATTCACCAAATACAACAAACCAAAAGGTTATCATCAAATGTTTAGAATAAACAAACCCATGGCAGCTTCATTTGTGTTTCTATTTTTTATTTTCTTTTAATATACACATATAATTAAATCCATGATAATGAAAATCTGGAAAACCCAGATCACGATTTGGGTTCAAATATGGAAAAACCAGATCATCACCCTTGTCTGATAAGACGAAGAAGAACAAAAATAGAGGAAATCAACAAGAACAAACCCCAAAACAAGGACCTGGAAAACAAACGATCCAGCAAACAAAAGAGCAGCAACAAAGCTCACAAAAGAGCAAACAAGCAAAGGAGAAAACAAAAACAGAGGCTAGCCACAACTCAGAAGCAAAAACGAACAGAGGCACCAGCTTCTAATCAGACACTAGAGCACCACCACATCTTGAAATTTTTATGGTGATTCCAGAAATTTCACTGCTCGAATTTGGAGAGAAAAAAAGAGAGATGGAGGAGGAAATCGACAAGAAAACAAAGAGGGAAATAAAGAAGACAGTGAAAAAGATACTGAAAGGTTGTAGCTTGAACACCATGACTGAGAAATCAATTCAAGAAAAGGCCTCAGCCGAGCTCGATCTGGCTGATCAGATGCAGAAGAAGTCGATCTGAAGAAGAAGCCGATAAGAAGAAGAAGGAGAATCAAAGAAGACAAGGAGTGTTTCTATAATTAAGAAGATGGGAAACAAATTAATACCATCCATTTGGTCCACACTAATTTATCCCATTGCAATGGGATAAAAATAATAGATAGGATAATTTTATCCCATCCTGTCAACAAGCCAAACGTGGGAAATGGCTTAACAATAAGAGGAAATATGGGGGTTTAACACTTTTTTGAGTTGGTGTTGCAAGTGGGGCACTATTTAATAACTTAAGTTTAAAATACACTAAAGTAAGTGATTTCCAAAAATGCCCTTACTTTACACATTCTCTTACTTTGAAGTCGGTGTATATGTGTTCGTCGATTGGTCGGTGTACGTGTGTTCGTCGATTCATCAGTTCCACTTCCATTGATGGAGGTCCTCCATTGATGGAGGATTTTGAAAGGAAAAAAAAAAAAAAAAAAAAAACCAAAATGGTGAAGAAGATTATTGTGGAGGGCATTTTTGTCTGTTCACCATAATAAGTGACTTTTAAACATAAGTTATTAAAACGGTGACAGTGTTGAAAAGCCACCTCCAAAAAGTGCTAAAAAAAATTTGAACCCTAACAATAAAGTGAATCCCATCCTATCCAATCAAACAAACTGGTCCTTAAAGTTTAATTTGAAGTTGTTGAATCTTCCTAAGAAACTAAGGCGCCATTTGGTGCACGGGATAGGATAGGATAATTTTCATGGGATAGGATTGGATAGGATTGGATGTGATAGGATTGGATAAAATTTAGTGATATCCTGTGTTTGGTGCAACATAGGATAGGATTAAAAATATATAATCTTGTGTTTGGTGCAACACAGGATAGGATTAAAATTAGGGAAATTATATTTTTTAATAATTACAAACCCACCCCCAAGCTCACCAACCCACTGTCGACCACCACCATTACAAACCCATATTTTTTTTTTAAAAAGGCAATCAGATTAAATAAAAAATGCACCAAGCCAGGCAACTTACAGCACACAACAACCCACAAAAGCACAGTCGACCACCACCATCACCACAAGCACAGTCGACCACCACCACACCCAAAATCGAGATGGAGTTCCAATTAGAATTCAACCCACAAAATCAATTCGAGTTCCAATTCGAAAATCAATGGAACTCAAATTGATTTTGGAAGAGATGTTAGAAGACGAAGATGAAGAAAGAAGAAAAAAGAAATGGAAGATGAAGAAAGAAGAAAGAAGAAAGAAGCATCGGCGAGGAAGGATTAATGGCGAGGAAGGATCGATGGCGAGGAAGTAGTGGCGGTGAAGAAGCAGCGACGGGCGGCAAGAAAGGATCGGTGACAAAGAAGCAGCGGCGGCGAAGATGGCTTGGGAAGCTTGGGCTGTTGAAGAAGGAAGAGATGACATTCATTTTGTTATTGAAGAAGGAAGAGATGTGATTCAAATGAATCCCATCTATTTTTGTGGGATTCATTTATCCCACCAACGTGGGATTCATTTCACTGTTGGTATTAATTTATCCCGTCCCATTTGTGCAGCCAAACATAGGAATCAGACTAAAAATAATCCTATCCTATCCGATTCCCAGTTGCCAAACGGGCCCTAAGGGTACGTGTGTTTGGTGCGCAGGATAAGATTTGACTATTTTTAGGAGATAGGATTGGATTGGATTGGATTAATTATAGTATTTCCCGTGCTTGGTGCAACATAGGATTGGACTATTCCAATCTTGTGTTTGGGTAAGTAATGGGATTGGAAAAAAAAGAAAGATAAGATCACACATTCCACGACATCTCTTCCATTTCTATCCCATTCCATCTCTTTCTCTTCTTTATCTGATAACTGGAAAGAAAAAAAAAATTTAAGTCTTCCACTTCTCTCTCCTCTCGTCTCTATCTCTTTCTCCCCTTTCTCAATTACACAAAACAAAATGATTCTTCCCTCTTCTCTCCTCCCATCTCTCTTTCATTTCTCTATTACAATATTGGTGGGATTTTTTTTTCCAGATCTACTATGGTAAGAGAAGATCAAAACAGTATATATCAGATGTGGTGGTCGCGGTCGGAGCAACGACAATGAAAGTGGGAGGCGCGTGTCAGCCGACGGAAGTCGGCGGCGTACGCAAGACGGTGAGAGGCTTGCATCGTTGGTGATGGAGTAGCATTTGGGAAAAAATAATCCCATTGAGTTGGAGGGGATTATTTTATCCTCCCTGATGGGATAAAAATGACTTTGGACTAATAAAGGTATTGATTATATGGACTCAACAAACATGGGATTGGACTAAAAATAGTCCAATCCTAGTCCTATCTTGTCTAACAAACGCACCCTAGGAGTCTCTCCTATTGGAGAGGTTTTTGTCCATAAATACAAGTGGCCTCAGGATTCAGAAGCCATTATTATTTTTAGTTTTATTTTTTATATACTTTTATTTAATTATATAATTTTTTTTTTCACATATATATATATATAATATAGAGTGGTTCTCTCGTAGGGATCCCTTATTATAACATATAGTAAGAACCTCCATGAAATCCACCGATTTGAATGAATTTTAACATGATTTTTTTTTTTGGTAAATGATAAGTTCAATGAAATCTACTAAAATAAAATTTGAAATTTTTTCAAGTACTAAAACTATTTTTTTTCCCGATTTTGTTAAATATGAAGCATCGGAAAAAATGGTGAAAAATAGAAAAAATGAAAAGAAAAAAAAAACAGTTGTAGTGCTTGAAAAAATTTCAAAATTTTGTATGCAAGTAAATTTTTTATCTTCCATAAAATAATAATAAATAAATAAAATCATATCAAAATTCATTCAAATCAATGGATTTCATGGAGGTCCTTACTTTATGTTAAAATAAGGGATCACTTACGAGAGAACCACTCAAAATATATACCCCTTAGAAAATGTTAAAATGCCTTCAAACCATAGAATAAATATAATCCCACAGTTTTAAGGTGGTGTTTGGTTGGTGGAATCAAGCATGTAATGGGAAAAGGAATCCACATTCCATTGTTTGTTTAGCACAAGATGACATGGAATGAGGATTGCATTCCATGGTGGATTCGACCAAAACGATGGATTATGATTCATTCCTCTTGAGGTCGGAATTCGGATTCTACCATCACTCAAATGTTCAATTTACCACTTTGTCCTCAAAATCAAAAAAAAAAAATCAAAAAAAAAAAAATCAAAAATCAAAAATCAAAACATCAATCAACCAACAAGGGCGTAGCTTAGCTGGTAGATGGACGATCTTGAGACTTGAGCAAATGACTCTCAAGTCAGTAGCTCAAATCCTACCAATAGCGAAAGTTTTCAAAAAAATACATGGTCCCAGATTAATAGATATTGTCAAAAAAATAAAATAAATAAAAATCAGAAAACAGAGGAGGCCACCGCCGGTGGCCTCTTTCGTAACCGACTAAGGCGAGGCCACCAGCAAAGCCTCATTGTCGCTATCTAAGGCCACTTCCGGTGGCCTTGTCGCCATCAGCTATTATTTTAAATAAATTCATTTTTTAAAACATATCATTAACTCATGGACACGACCGACGCCGCGTGATTTCCAGTTGTTGCTGTCGGTGTATATCTTGAGAGTGAAGACTGAGTCACGGCCGAGTTGGGACCCGAAGAAATCGAGCAGATCCTTGGCTACAACGGTTTGGGGTATGTTTGAAACCCACACAGTGGCTCTCTCGCTCTCACCAAACACACCATTGTTGGTTTGTGTATCGTCACTCGTCGGTTTATGGAGGAGAGTGAGACAGTGAGAGAGGTTTTATATGTAGAAAAGTCAGGGTCTTTCGCGAGTCAAAATTCTTTCAAGTGAATGTGGAGTGGATCCCACCGTTTGTGGACCGGAGGTGCGGCGACAGGCGAATGAGACGAGGTTGTTGTTGTTGTTGTTGTTGTTTTGGTGGTGATGGTGATGGTGGTCAATGACGGTGTCTCGGGTTACAACGGAGGAGGCCGAACGGAGAAATAGAGGAGTTGGAGGTGGAGTTTCTGAGGTGCGTGGGACATACGACATCGTTTTGGATCATCTTGTTGGTGGAGTGAGTGGACTGGGATTGTTTTTAAATATTTTTATTTTTCTAATTAGGAAAATATTTTTAAATTTTAATTATTTATTATTTGAATATTATAATAATATTTTAATTTAAAAAATATTTTTTAATATATCAAATATAGAAGGGGTATTTTAGTCAAAACATCAGGATTCTCTAATGGATTCCATATTGAAAGCAAACAAAGGAATTCATCTAGGAAATTGATTTCTTTCCTAGAAAGATTCCATTTCTACATAGATTCATTTCCCATTCCATGAACCAAACATGACCTAAGTGTTTAATTTATCCTATACATCTTTCCTAGCACCACCCAATATATCTTGGTGGTGAAAAGCGGTAGAGCACTCAGTATCTCAGGTACTTTAGTCGTCTTATCCTCATGCAGTAAAAAATAATAATCGTCCCCATTACCCAAACCTCATGGCTCATAATATATATTACCTCAAATAACATGATGATTAGACAAATAAATACAGGTAATTCTATCTTGCTCTCAAAAATTGGAATTATATGATTGAAAGGGATACACATATTTGATTATGATGTCAAACAAACCGCTAATGTAGATCTAGTGCCAACCATAAATACTAAATCAATGTTATTATAAATCATTGTGTACAAAGCCACTCAACCTAAAACCTTAAAATTATAGATGATATTAATCAAAGGCTAGTTTTAAGTTCTTACACTTCTATATATGTGCAAGACCTAATTTTACCTACATGTTTGTCACATTAACCAAATTCAAATACAAAACTCAAAAGCTTAAATATTAATATTAAATTCTATAAAAAAATAAAAATAAAAATAAAAAAAAGGAAAAAGTAAAAACTTGCTAATGTAAGCATGGGAAAGAAGTGTTACAAGTATATAGCAAATCATGAGGAGTTCATTCACTTTTAAACATAAATATTTTAGTCCCAAGAATCTATAGATAAATTATAAAATAAATTATTTGTTTCTGTAACAAAAAGAATGAAATTAATGGACAAGAGAACAAACCTTGTGTTTGAACAGATTTTCATTAAAAATATCCTCAAGAGACCAAGAAAACACAACATCAGAGAAATCACAATTGAGGTACTCATGATTGGCAACTGTAATTTCATTGCTAGAACCTTCACTTTCCATCATTTCCACTCTCTCTCTCTATATGATCTGTATCATCAACAAAAAAAAATCACAATGTCAAAAACCCATTTCAGCAAAGACACCCTTTTAAATACTCAAAACCGAAAACAAGAAAGCAGGAGGATGCAGTGCAGTGAATAAAATAGTTAACTTTTATGCCAAAACACATGATGTTGTATGGCCATCTAAAACAATAATGGCCCCACACAATGTAGCATTTTGCAAGAGTTAACTTTTTCTTTATTCTTTTTCCCATAAAATATGATTCGGGACAAACCCATGAAGAGAAGAAAACTCTTGAGCTATATACATAAGAGAGCAAAGTTGATGAAATTAGTGCTTTGCCTTCCCTACACATTAATTGATGCCTTCTTGGTGAAGGAATCCTTGTACAAAAGTCGACCCCTTTTTTTTTTTTTTTTTTTTTTTGTTTTCACACTTGAACAAGGAATGAGGTTCAGGGCATCTGCCAACATTTTATCTCACGTTGAGATTTTGATTTTTGTGGTAGATACCTCACCATTCACATTACAAAACAAGCAACTATTACCTATCAACTTTCAAGTATCTTTGCTTTACTTGAGTGTTAATTAGCACGGATACGAACATAGATACATGGATACGACACGGTACGATACAGGGATACGGAAATCTCCAAAAACTAGGATACAGATACGACAATATACGTAAATTAAAATAATATATTTACATTTATAAAAAAAATACCATATGAAAACATAATCCAATAATCCATTCAAAAACAAATTCTCAAAAAACATATATCACAAAATCAAATTATTCAAACATTCGTTTGAATAATTTGATTTTGAACCCTATATTTTTTTAATTCATAATTTAACCGTGTTTTTTTTTTTTTTTAAATAATTGGAAAACTGCCTAGCCAAAATAATTGCAAAGCAGAAAAGTGCAAGTTTTTTTTTTTTTCTGATAGGCATATAAATGTGAGCATACTTATAGCACACTTATCCATCTCATCACTTTTTGTCAAAAAAAGCAATGCACTTAGGTCAAATAATGCTTACATGGCAAAAAGTGATGAGATGGATAAGTGTGTTATAAATATGCTCACACTATATGTCTACCAGAGAAAAACTCAAGAAAGTGCAGTGCAGTGAATAAAAGAGTTAACTTTTACGCAAAAATAGAGATGGCAAAATTATCCACGGATACGAATATCCGTAAGAATCTGCTCCATTTTAAATGGAGATGGATATTATTATTTCGCGGACGGAGCGGGGATGGATGTCATCCTAATATCCATTTTATTTTCGGGGATGGGGAGGGATATCGTCTATGGACATTCATCCCCATCCGGATCCACTACAAATTTTAATAATTTAAAAATATAAAAAATTATTATGTAATTATGAATTCTAATTATAAAAGTTATTATTTTTTTTATTTGAACTTCATTGGATTTATTTGTTTCTCTTTTTAAATAAGATAAAATGTACTATTACACATGTTAATTACATATTTCTCTTGTAAACTATAAAAATTTACATTTTTTTTCATTGGATACGAATATAGACGGAGTGGGGATGGATATCTCTACCTCAATTCGGGTGTTGTATATATAATTTCGCCAAGCAGCCACGTCATCAAAGGAGTCAATAAATGCTGAGGAATAGGTTGCCACGTCACTCGTTGACCAGGTCAAAGAAGAAAATGTGGACCGGTCAGCATATCAAGTCAAATAAATCAAAGATGCGTTCGCCAGAGCCAGATATGTACTCGCCAAAGATAGAAGCATACTCGCCAAAGGGTAAAACCCAGGAGGGGAGGTGTTCACCACATCTGCGTGCTGGGCGCAAACCGACTCGGCTGAAACATGAAAATAAACCCTAAACTCCTAGAAGACCCATGGCAACAAGGAGTCGTAGAAAAAGGAAAGGGCCGAAAACACATATCCGTATCGGTTACAACATGGGAGTTCTAGTACGAATCAAAGAGGAAATCCTACCTCCAACAGGACAGGATCACGTAGTAACCCTAAATTATCATGTATAAATAGAACCACCTATCCCACGAGGAGGGGGGTCAAGCAAAAAACCTAAAGAGAGAAAAGCAAGAACTCGAGAGATTTGAGTGTGTAAACCGAAACAAGCAAACTATAGTGATATTGTCTTGTCTTCCGGGACGCCGTGGTTTTTTCCCATTCAAGGGTTTTCCACGTAAATTGGTCTCTTGCATGCATTGAATTTCTTTCTTAATTGATGATACTTTTGATTTAATTGTTGGTTGTGTGGTAATCCAAATTTCACCGTCAACAATTGGCGCTAGAAGAAGGGGCTTTATTGAACAAGAAACTTCGAAGAACCCTTGCGATTTAACAACATGAACAGTGATAAGGATGGCAACTCCAGCGGAGATCAGATTGTTGAGGCAACTGCACCAACAGGCGATGGAGCGACAACGATCGAGGAACAATCGGCGGCAACATTAGGAGCAAGAGTAACCGACCCAAGAACTCTGCAGCACTTCCAAACTGCGTTGATGAATTTGATCAGCGAGGCTAACAACATTGGGACTCTCACTTCCCATAGGCCCGGGAATCTCTTCTCCCTAGGCATTAGCCACACCTGGAATCCAGCCGCTCGGAAGACTACGGTCAGAAATCCATATTGCAACCCCTGATAACCAAGTGAGGCAGATCCTCGAAGAATCTCCGCAGGATCACCCAGAAGGTTTCAAGGAAAGAAGATATGGAAAGGGAAAAGGTGTGGCGAATGACGAATCCCTGGAGATGCAAGATCACGGACGGATACATGGGACAAATTCCAATGACACACACTAAAGGAGACGGCGGAGACATCGTTCTAGCTCATCTGAAGATAGAAGTCCCCGACAAATAAGAGAATTACCATCCAAAAGGGTGCGGCGAAGAAGGTCTGAGAGCGCGGAGGATCAGATTGGTAGAAATTCGAATGGTAAAGACAACTATGGGAGAATGACAATCAAGAGCAGACTCGATCCAGCCGGAGAACCAACTGGCCATCGAGATGTCATTTTGCAAGAACTTTCGAGAAAGGTTTCAGTAATGGCACGGAGATATGGTCGCAACATATCTTCAGATGATGAGTCAGAAAGTCCATTCGTCGATCACATTGCTCGCACCCAATTCCCAGATAGATTCAGAATGCCAACCATCGAACAGTATAAGGAAAACAGAGATCCAATGGAGCATGTTCGCCGATTCCGTAATATTATGGCCCAGTATTCATCCAATGACGGACTGCTATGCCTCACCTTCCTGTAAACATTCGGCGACCTCGCCTCCAGGTGGTTTGGGAGACTTTCACCCGGAAGTATAAACAGTTTTTCAAGCCTCAGCAAAGCGTTCATAAGACAATTCATGGGAAGCGTGCAGAGAAGGAAGTCACTCGCCCATCTATCAAATTTGAAGCAGGAACGCAATGAGTCGATCAAGAAGTATCTAGCCAGATTCGAAAAAGAGGTTGCCCAAATAGAGGACGCCAGTGATGTAGCTGTTATCGCCGCTTTCACCAATGGGTTGCAAAGTGGGCGACTATCCTTTGATCTGCGAAGGGATAGGCCAAAAACTTATAAGGAGATGATGGAAATAGCTGGCGATTATGCATTGGCAGAAGAGGAAGAAGTAGCGCAAGGGGGTAGCTACGTATATGGCCACAAGCCTGACTCAAAATCAGAACATAAGGATAGCAAGAAGACGCAGTCGCGTGATCACCAGAGAGACGAAAAGGGCCAAAAAGGGCATCCAAGGGAAAACAAAGGAAACACCCGAGCCAGTAGGTTTCAAGGAAGGTATAACCATTACACCCCCTTAACTGGTAATCAGGAGGAAATACTTTCTGTGGTAGAAGATAAAGGGCTTGCCAAATACCCTCGGCAACAATCAGCTAATGCCAGGAGAGATACAACCAAATACTGCCGATTTCAAATGGATCACGGGCATGAAACTTCAAAGTGTTTTCAGTTGCGTGATCATATTGAGAGCTTGATTAGAGATGGACACCTAAAAGATTTTACTTTGAAAAGTGACAAGCAAGGTGGTCGCCAAGACAACCGCCATGGGAACGGACAGGAAAGGGGAAGTCCGAGGAGAAACAGCCCTAACGCCACTATAAATACCATCTTTGGCGGGCCCCATACTGGGAGAAGCAATCGAGAAAGGATGTCAGAAGTCCGAGAAGTAATGCAGGACAGTAGGAATGTGGAGATTAATTATGTGCAAAGGAATCCCAAGAAAGGAAAAGAAAGGCATGACCCCATAACATTCACAGCAGAAGACTCCGGCGGAATTGATGCAAAACCTAATGATGCAATCGTAGTGGGAGTTCAAATTGCACATAGGGATGTCCTTCAGGTAATGATTGACAATGGAAGTTCAGCATATATTTTAAGTGCTAGAGTGTACGATGAGCTGCGACTGGATAGGAAAGATCTAGAACCCTTCCATGTACCGCTGAAAGGTTTTGGGGGCGCAGAAGTAAGATCTTTGGGAACTGTGAAACTACCAGTGAGGTTTGGTACAGCACCATGTCGGTGAACAATCCTGTTGGATTTTGTTGTAGTCGACATCCATAACTGGCTATATAATGCTTTGCTTGGCCGACCGTTCCTTAACAAAGCTCGAGCTGTCACCTCAACCCACGCGTTGAAGGTAAAGTTCCCCACAGAATTCAGAGTCGGAGAACTGAAAGGGTCACTGGAGATGGCTCGCCGCGCCAACCTTTCAATCTTTAAAGATAAGGTAGGGATGGAGACCTTAAATATATTCGAGGTAAATAAAGAGGTACAGGAAGAAAATCCGGAAGCATTCGAATTGGACCCAAGGGACAAAGCAAGCAGAGAAAAGGAAGAGCCAGCTGAGTCAATTGTTCTAAGCGAAGCAGAATCTGATAAAACAGTCAGGATCGGAGCAAGGTTGGCTGAACAAGTCAAGAGAGGTTTGACAAGCTTGCTAAAAGATTACAAGGGGATTTTCGCTTGGAGCCATGAGGACATGCCGGGGATCGATAGAGGCGTTATTTCACACAACCCGGCTGTAAACGAAGAGTGCAAACCCGTGGTGCAAAAAAAGAGAAGCTTCAACCCAGAGAGAAGTGCAGCGATAAAAGATGAGGTGTCTAAGTTGCTCGCCGCAAGGTCAATCAGAGAAGTTAAGTACCCAGAATGGGTGGCGAACGTAGTTCTAGTCAAGAAGAAGAATAGCCAATGGAGGATGTGCGTCGATTTCACCGACCTAAACAAGGCATGCCCCAAGGATAGCTTCCCGCTACCAAAAATCTACCAGTTGGTCGATTCAACAGCCGGACACGAGACATTGAGCTTCATGGATGCTTACTCAGGTTATAACCAGATAAAAATGCATAAGCCCGATGAGGAAAAGACAGCATTCACCACAGACCAAGGGTTATACTGTTACACAGTCATGCCATTTGGCCTAAAAAATGCTGGAGCAACTTACTAGCGCTTAGTCAACAAAATGTTCACCAGACAGATAGGAAGAAATATGGAGGTTTACGTTGACGACATGCTGACAAAAAGCATCACAGCAGATAAACATGTAGATGACTTGAGGGAGACATTTGACGTGTTGGTTAAGTACGGAATGAAGTTGAATCCCGCGAAATGCGTGTTCGGAGTACCATCAGGAAGATTCCTGGGATATCAAGTACATCAAAGAGGAATTGAGGTGAACCCCGAAAAGATCAAAGCATTGGCAAAAATGGTCTCTCCAAGAACTTTGAAGGATGTCCAGAAACTCACGGGGTGTCTGGCATCGCTGAGTAGGTTCATAGCTAAATCGACGGATTGATGCCTACCATTTTTCAGAGCTCTAAAGAAGGGTAAGGGAGTCGAGTGGAGCGAAGAATGCGAAAGGGCTTTCCAGGCTTTAAAAAATTACCTCGGGCGAGCGCTACTGCTATCAAAACCAGAAATAGGAGAAACACTGTACATGTACTTATCCGTTTTTGAAACAGCCACAAGTTCCGTACTAGTAAGACATGAGGATGGGGCCCAGAAACCAATATACTACACCAGCAAAGCCTTGTTACCAGCTAAGACTAGGTACTCGCCAGCCGAAAAAATGGCCCTCGCCCTAATAACGGCGACAAGGAAGCTAAGGCCGTATTTCCAGGCTCATAAAATCGGAGTATACACCAACTGCCCACTCAAATTAATCCTGCAGAAACCAGAGGTATCCGGCCGACTAACGAAGTGGGCATTCGAGTTAAGTGAATTCGATGTAGAATACCTTCCAAGGACAGCAATTAAAGCCAAGGCAGTGGCAGATTTTGTAGCAGAGTTCACTGAGCCAAATGTAGAAGTAGAGAGAATGATGGTAGAGCAAAATAAGAAAGCATTCAAATGGCAACTCCGCGTTGACGGATCATCAAACACTCACGGCAGCGGGGCAGGGATAATAGTGTCAACCCCAGAAAGAGATTCAGTCGAATGTGCCTTGCGTTTTGACTTCAAAGCTACCAACAACCAAGCTGAATACGAGGCACTCATAGCAGGAGTTAAGATTTGCACAATTCTAGGAGCAGATGAGGTGGAAATCTTCAGCGACTCTCAAGTCGTTGTCAATCAGGTGCTAGATGAGTACCAGGTGAGAGATGAAAGCATGATCGCTTACCTGGAATTAGCAAAGGAGCTGCAAGGAAGATTTAAAGAATATAGAATTGTCCAGATCCCCAGGGAAGAAAACGAGCAGGCCGATACCTTGGCCAAATTGGCGTCCGCCACAATCAACATCTGGCCCAGAACTATTTCTATGATCCATCTACTACAACCAAGTATAGTCAGATTGAAGAAAGTCGGAGCAATCTTTGGCGAGAAAGATTGCTGGATTACACCAATCAAAGAATACCTCGTCAATGATGTACTCCCAAATGATCCGTTTGAGGCAAACCGACTAAAGTACAGAGCTACGAGATATTCAGTACTCAATGGAGAACTGTATAAAAGGGGGTACTCAAGGGCATTACAGAGATGTGTCGAATCAGAAGAAGCTGAAGGTATCCTAAGGAGTATACATAGTGGAAATTGTGGGAATCATGCTGGGGGTGTCAGTCTAGCCCACAAAACATTAAGGCATGGTTTCTACTGGCCAACACTATTCGCCGATGCAAAAAGGGTGGCAGCAAGATGTGAGACGTGTCAAAAGATTGCAAACAATATCCGCCAACCACCTGAACTCTTGCAGAGTATTACCTCGCATTGGGCATTCGCCATGTGGGGAATTGACTTGATCGGCCCAATGCCAACAGCATCCGGAGGAGCAAAACACGCCATTGTAGCAGTGGATTATTTTACCAAGTGGGTAGAAGCCGAACCATTGGTACACATAACGGAAGCAAACATTATAAGCTTTGTGAAGAAAAATATCATGTACAAATTCGGGATACCAAACACCATCATCACCGACAACGGGACCCAATTCGATGGTAATAAATTCAGGGAGCTATGTAACAAGTATGGTATCAATAACTACTACGCCTCCCCAGCGCATCCGCAGACAAATGGCCAAACTGAAGCGGTGAACAAGATCATAAAGCACAACTTGAAAGCCAAATTGGCAGTAAAGAAGGGCAGCTGGGTAGAAAAATTACCACAGGTACTTTGGGCATATCGAACCACAGAAAGAGGTTCGACAGGTGAGACTCCATATTCCATGGCTTACGGAACTGAATCTGTCATTCCCGTGGAAACATCTTTCTCTTCACCGAGAGTACAACTCTTTCAACCGGAACTCAATGTTGATTTGTTAAAATGCGGTCTGGATGAGTTAGAAGAGAGAAGAGAATGCTCACAGATAAGAAACGCTGCGTACCAACAGAGGGTAGCCAAATATTACAATTCGCATGTACGTGAAAGGAGGTTCACACTCGGCGACTTAGTGCTGAAAAGGGTGAACCCAGGAACCAGAGACAAAGCTGCAGGATCACTCGCAGACAAATGGGAAGGGCCATATCAAATCACAGGCATAGCTGGTCACGGGGCATACCGTTTTACCCGGGAGGGTTTTGGTGAACTACCTTGGCCATGCAATGTGTAGTACTTAAAGATATATTACCCTTAACCTTTTTATATTGCCTCTAGGATTTAATTCAATGTTTTTTATTTATTTTTTAGGCAGTTTTTGTTTTAGCATTTTTTCTGTATCGCTGTTTTGACAAAAGTCGCAGGAAATACCCAATAAAGAGTAATTTATTACTAAAAATTCATAACTTGACTCGCCAGTCATGCAAGGCATTCGCCGTCGTGTATCACGAAATACCATCGCATAAAGACGAGTTTCATACTCACAACAATGAGAAGGAGCAGCGACCTTCGAAATTAAAGCAGGCCAAAAGCGACTGCATCGCCATAGCCCAAGCTATAAAAATTGGTGATCGCCACTACAAGGGGAATGAAATCCCCGGAAAGAAGCGAGAAGCCCCAATCAAAAGTATAAAAATCCCAGCTGAATACAACAAAGTGTGCTAAAAACTTGGTGTGTGGGCGAGTACGCCCTGAAAAGCACCAAGTACGCCAGAACTCAGCAATGACAGCTGAATAAATAAAAACATGTTAAACACTTGGTGTACGGTCGGATACGTCCTGACAAACATTAAGTACGCCAAAATCCAGCAACGACAGCTGAATATAGCAGAATATGCTAAAAACTTAGTGAGACACTAAACAAAAATTCAGCGAATAGCAGCTGAATACACAAAAATATGCTAAAGACTTGGTGAAATACTAAGTAAAGCCGAAACCTCAGCAATGGCAGCTGAACAAAAGTAGAAACTAAAGGAGTTATAAATTAACTTATAAAAAAAATCATTTACAATTGGAGCTGCAAAAAGGTATAAATATTTACAAATTAAAAACCTAATCTCAACTAGTTGCAGGAGGTCCCTCGCTGTCTTCCTCATCTTCGATCTCTTCTTCAGAAGGCCAGGTAACTTCTTCATCCCTCTCCGGCATAAAAGGGCCATAATCCCTACCGGCAACAGGACCCAAGTCAGGTTCAGCATCAGAACCAGAAAAGCTGCCCTTCTGACCGGAGTAGTAAGTATTGAAAACACGTGTTGTATGCATAAAATCGCCAACCTGACACGTCATCAAAAAGAGTCGATAAAGATTGCCACATCACTCATTAACTGGGTCAATGAAGGAAATGTGACAAGTCAATGTCAAAGTACCTCGAAACCAAAAGGGTCAAAAACATGCTTGCCGAAACTGGATATGTACTCGCCAAATCTAGATATATGGTCGCCGAAGAAACGAAACCTAGAAATAAGTGTACTCGCTGCACCAACATACTGGGCCTGAACCGATTCGACAGAAACACGGAAATAAACCCTACACTTTAGAAAACCCATAACAGCAAGGAATCAAGGGGGAAAAGGAGAAGACCTATCTGTATCCGCAGCAACGTGGGATTCCCAGGACAAATCTGAAAGGAAATCCTACTATGAGCAGGATTAAAATCAAAGGAAAACCCTAAATATCATGTATAAATAGAACCACCTATCCCACGAGGAAGGGGTTCAGAAATTAGGAGAGAAGAGAGCAATTGTAAGAGAGATCTAAGCGTGTAACAAGGCAACGAAAACCTAGTATTACTTTTCTGCCCTCAGGGGCGCCGTGGTTTTTCCCGTTCAAGGGTTTTCCACGTAAAATCTGTCTTTTGCATGCGTTCTTAATCTTCTTGTTTTATATTAAATTGATATAATTGTTGAGTACGTGGCAATCCAAATTTCACCGTCAACAATTGGCGCTAGAAGGAGGGGATTCTTTGAACAAAAACTTCGAGGGACCCTTGAGAATCAAACAACATGAACAATGACAGCGACAGAGATGGTAACTCCAGCGGAGATCTAGTTGTTGAACCAACCACGCAGGCGGGAGACAGGGCAGCGACAATCGGGGAACAATCAGCGGAAACACCAGGAACTAGGGCAGCTGATCCCGGGATTCTGCAGCACTTCCAAGCTGTATTGGTAAACTTAATCAGCGAAGCCAGCAAAATAGGACTTTCGCTCCCCATAGGGTTGGGGGTTTCATCTCCTTATGAGTTAACCACTCCCGGAATTCATCCACCCGGAAGGCTACGGTCAGAAGTTCACATTGTAATTCCCGATAGTCAAGCAAGACAATCCACTGAGGAGACTCCCCAGGACCACACTGAGGACTTCGATGGGAGAAAACAAAGGAAGGGAAAAGGTGTGATAAATGAAGAATCCAGGGAGGAACGAGACCAGGTGCAAACACATGGGGTCAATTCCAGCGATACGTACCAACGGAACCGGTGGAGACACCGTTCCATCTCATCTGAAGATAAGAGTCCTCGTCCACGAAGGGAATTACGATCCAAAAGAGCAAAGCGAAGAAGATCCGAAAGCACTGGAGATCGAAGAAGCCTGGATGAGAGAGGCAATCATGGTAGAATGACAATCAAAAGTAGACTCGATCTAGCAGGAGAACCAACTGGTCAGCGAGATGTCACTCTGCAAGAGCTATCAAGAAAAGTTTCAGCAATGGCGCGAAGGTATGGTCGCAATGTATCTTCGGATGATGAGTCAGATAGCCCATTCATCGAAACCATTGCTCGTACCCAATTTCCAGACAGATTTAGGATGCCAACTATCGAGCAGTACAAGGAGAATAGGGATCCGAAGGAGCACGTTCACCGATTCCGTAACATTATGGCCCAGTACTCATCCAACGATGGGTTGTTATGCCTCACCTTCCCGTAAACATTCGGTGACCTTGCATCTAGATGGTTTGGAAGACTTCCTCCCGGAAGTGTAAGCAGCTTCTCAAATCTCAGCAAAGCGTTCATAAGGCAATTTATGGGGAGTGTCCAGAGAAGAAAGTCACTCGCTCATCTGTCCAATTTGAAACAGGAACATAACGAGTCAATCAAGAAGTATCTAGCGAGATTTGGGAAGGAGGTTGCTCAAATTGAAGACGCCAGTGATGTAGCTGTAATCGCCGCATTCACCAATGGGTTACAAAGTGGGCGATTATCCTTCGACCTACGAAGGGAGAGACCAAAAACTTATGAGGAGATGATGGAAATAGCTGGCGACTACGCACTGGCAGAAGAAGAAGAAGTAGCGCAAGGGGGTAGCTATGTGCATGGACACAAGCCTGGCTCAAAACCGGACCATAAGGATGACAAAAAAACGCAGTCACGTGATCGCCAAAGAGATGAGAAGGGCCAAAAGGGACATTCGAGAGAAAGCAAAGGAAATCCTCGAGCCAGTAGGTTTCGAGGAAGGTACAACCATTACACCCCTTTGACCGGCGATCAAGAGGAGATACTTTCTGTGGTGGAAGACAAAGGGCTCGCTAAATACCCTCGGCAGCAATCAGCAAATGCTAGGAGAGATACAACAAAGTACTGCCGATTCCACAAAGACCATGGGCATGAAACCTCAAAGTGTTTTCAGCTGCGCGATCACATTGAAAGTCTGATCAGAGATGGGCACCTGAAGGACTTTGCTCTGAAGGGAGACAAATATAGTGGTCGCCTGGATAGCCGCCAAGGAAACATGCAGGAAAGAAAGAGTCTAAGGAGAAACAGCCCTAGCGCCGCCATAAACACCATCTTTGGCAGACCTCATACTGGGAGAAGCAATCGAGAAAGGATGTCGGAAGTCCGGGAAGTAATGTATGAAAGCAGAAGCATGGAGGTCAATTCTGTGCAAAGAAACCCCAAGAAGGGAAGAGAGGGACACGATCCTATAGTATTTACAGCAGAAGACTCAGATGGAATTGATGCAAAACCTAACGATGCAATCGTCGTGGGGGTTCGAATAGCTCATAGGGACGTCCTTCGAGTGATGATTGACAACGGAAGTTCAGCTGATATTTTAAGTGCCAGAGTATACGATGAGTTACGACTGGATAGGAAAGATCTTGAGCCTTTCCATGTACCGTTGAAAGGTTTCGGTGGTGCAGAAGTAAGATCGTTAGGGACTGTGAAACTGCCAGTAAGGTTTGGTACAACACCATGCCTACGAACAATCCTGCTGGACTTTGTTGTAGTCGATATCCATAATTGGCCGTATAACGCTTTACTTGGCCGACCATTCCTTAACAAAGCACGAGCTGTAACTTCAACCCATGCGCTGAAAATAAAGTTCCCTACAGAATTTGGTGCCGGAGAATTGAGAGGGTCACAGGAGATGGCTCGTCGCGCCAACCTATCAATCTTCAAAGATAAAACAGGGGTGGAAACCATGAGCATATTCGAGATAGACAGTGAAGTACAGGAAGAATATTCGGAAAACTTCGAACTAGACCCAAGGGACAAAACGAGTAGAGAAAAAGAAGAGCCGACTGAGTCAGTTGTTCTAGATGAAGCAGAGCCAGATAAAACAGTAAAGATCGGGGTAAGACTGACTGAACGAATCAAGAAAGATGTGACAAGTTTATTGAAAGAATATAAAGAGATTTTCGCTTGGTGCCACGAAGACATGCCAGGGATTGACAGAAGCGTAATTTCACATAATTTGGCTGTGAATGAAACCTGCAAACCAGTCGTGCAGAAAAGGAGAAGTTTTAACCCAGAAAGAAGTGCAGCCATAAAAGAGGAGGTATCAAAGCTACTCGCCGCAAGGTCAATTAGAGAAGCTAAGTACCCAGAATGGGTGGCGAATGTGGTCCTGGTGAAAAAGAAGAACAATCAATGGAGGATGTGCGTTGACTTCACCGATCTGAACAAAGCTTGCCCCAAGGATAGCTTCCCGCTACCAAGGATTGACCAGTTAGTCGATGTAACTGCCGGACATGAGACATTAAGCTTCATGGATGCATATTCAGGATACAACCAGATAAAGATGCACAAGCCAGACGAGGAGAAGACAGCATTCACCACAGACCAGGGGTTGTATTGTTACACAGTCATGCCATTCGGCCTAAAGAACGCTGGAGCAACTTACCAGCGCTTAGTCAACAAAATGTTCGCCAGGCAAATAGGGAGAAATATGGAGGTTTACGTTGACGATATGTTGACAAAAAGCATCACAGCAGATAGACATGCAGATGACCTGAGGGAAACATTCGATGTGCTGGTCAAGTATGGAATGAAGTTGAACCCAGCGAAATGTGTATTCGGCGTACCATCTGGGAGGTTCCTCGGATATCAAGTACACCAAAGAGGAATAGAAGTGAACCCTGAAAAAATCCAGGCATTAGCAAGAATGCTCTCGCCGAGAACTTTGAAGGACTTCCAAAAACTTACAGGGTGCCTAGCGTCACTGAACAGGTTCATAGCCAAGTCAACAGACCGATGCCTACCCTTTTTCAAAGCTCTAAAGAAAGGAAAGGGAGTCGAATGGAATGAGGATTGTGAAAAGGCTTTCCAGGCCTTGAAATACTACCTTGGATAGGCACCGCTGCTATCAAAACCAGAAACAGGAGAAACATTATACATATACTTATCCATCTCTAAAGCAGCCACAAGTTCTGTGCTAGTAAGACAGGAAAATGGGATCCAGAAACCGGTATACTACACCAGCAAAGCACTGTTACCGACCGAAACAAGGTATTCACCGGCTGAAAAAATGGCACTCGCTCTAATAACAGCAGCAAGGAAGCTAAGGCCATATTTCCAGGCTCACAAAATCGGAGTGTACACCAACTGCCCACTGAAATTAATCCTGCAAAAACCAGAAGTATCCGGGCGATTAACAAAGTGGGCGATCGAATTGAGTGAATTCGATGTAAAGTATCTCCCAAGAACAGCAATTAAAGCCCAGGCAATAGCAGACTTTGTAGCAGAATTCACCGAGCCAAGTATAGAGGTGGCGAGAATGATGGTGGAGCAAAATAAGAAAACATTCAAATGGCAACTTAGTGTTGATGGCTCGTCAAACACGCACGGCAGCGGGGCAGGGGTAGTGGTGTCAACCCCAGAAGGAGATTCAGTCGAATGTGCCTTGCGTTTTGACTTTAAAGCTACTAACAATCAAGCTGAATACGAGGCACTCATAGCAGGATTGAAAGTTTGCACAATCCTAGGAGCAGATGAGGTAGAAATATTCAGCGACTCTCAAGTCGTGGTCAATCAGGTGTTAGACGAGTACCAGGCGAGAGATGAAAGCATGATCACCTACCTGGAATTAGCAAAGGAACTTTTAGAAAGATTTAAAGAATACAGGATTGTTCACATCCCCCAAGAAGAAAATGAAAAGGCTGATGCCTTAGCCAAGTTGGCATCTGCCACAATCAACACCTGGCCCAAAAATATCTCTATGATCCACCTATCGCGGCCGAGTATAGTTAAAACAAAGGAAGTTGGGGCAGTCTTTGGCGAAAGGGACAGCTGGATCACACCAATCAAAGAATATCTCGTTAATGATGTACTTCCAAGTGACCCATTAGAAGCAAAGCGGCTGAAGTACAAAGCTACAAGATACTCAGTACTCAATGGAGAACTGTACAAAAGGGGGTACTCGAGGGCACTGCAGAGATGTGTCGGACCTGAAGAAGCAGAAGGTATCCTGAGAAGCATACACAGCGGGAATTGTGGTAACCACGCAGGGGGTGCCAGCCTAGCCCACAAAACATTAAGGCAAGGTTTTTACTGGCCAACACTGTTCGCCGACTCCAAAAGGGTGGCAGCGAGATGTGAGACGTGTCAGAAGATTGCCAATAACATCCGACAGCCACCTGAACTCTTGCAAAGTATTACCTCGCCTTGGCCATTCGCCATGTGGGGAATTGACTTGATCGGCCCAATGCCAACAGCAACTGGAGGAGCGAAGCATGCCATAGTAGCAGTGGATTATTTTACAAAATGGGTAGAGGCTGAGCCGTTGGTACACATAACAGAAGCAAACACCATAAACTTTGTGAAGAAAAACATCCTGTACAGATTCGGGATACCAAATACCATCATCACAGACAATGGGACCTAATTCGATGGCCAGATATTCAGGGAGCTATGTGATAAGTATGGCATCAACAACTACTACGCCTCTCCAGCACATCCACAGACAAATGGCCAGACTGAGGCAGTGAACAAAATCATAAAACATAACCTAAAGGCTAAATTGGCAGCAAAAAAAGGTAGCTGGGGAGATTAATTACCACAGGTACTTTGGGCATACCGAACCACAGAAAGGAGTTTGACAAGCGAGACCCCATATTCCATGGCGTATGGAGTTGAGGCTGTCATCCCCGTGGAAACATCTTTTTCTTCACCTATGATACAACTTTTTCAGCCAGAAATCAACATTGATATGCTAAAATGCGGCCTAGATGAGTTAGAAGAAAGAAGAGAGCGCGCACAAATAAGGAATGCTGCGTACCAACAGAGGGTAGCTAGATATTACAACTCACATGTGTGTGAAAGAAGGTTCTCGCTGGGCGACTTAGTGCTGAAAAGGGTGAACCCAGGAACAAAAGATAAAGCTGCAGGGTCACTCGCGGACAAATGGGAAGGGCCTTATCAGATCACAGGCGTAGCTAGCCACGGGGCATATCACATCACTCGAGAAGGTTTCGACGAACTACCCCGTCCATGCAATGCGCAGTACTTGAAGACATATTATCCTTAACTTGGGGGTCAAGTTAAGGATTTTTTGTGAGCCTTTTATTTTTTACTTAGAATAGTTTTCGTTTTAGCATTTTCTTTATGACAATATTAACAAAGTTGCAGGAAGTATTCAATAAAGAGTAATTTATTACTGAGAAATTATCGATTTCACTCGCCAAAAACAAAAGGGCATTCGCCATCACACATCGCTATCATCACATAAAGATGAGTTTTATGCTCGTTGCAGCAAAGAGCTAGTGAAGAATGAAATCTAAAGTTATAGAAATTGGCAATCGCCATCACGGGAAAACAGAATCCCTATGAACGAGTGAGCCAACTAAAAACAACAAGGGGAGACATCCCAATAAAAAGCCAAAACTCAGCAATGGCAGCTGAACAAACAAAAAGTATATTAAAAACTCGGTGCATGGTCGGATAAATCCTGACAAACACTGAGTACGCCAAAATACAGCAATGGCAGCTGAATAAAAAATATAAGATATGCTAAAAAAACTTGGTGCATGGTCGGATAAGTCCTGACAAGCACTGAGTATGCCAAAAAATACAGCAAAGGCAGCTGAATAGAGATATAAAATATGCTGAAAAAACTTGGCGAAAAACTAAAGCAAAGGCAGCTGAACAAAAAACAAAAGAATTTTATAACTTCTGTCATTTACAGTTGGAGGAACAAGAGAAATAAAAAACCTACAGTCCTAGATAGTAAAGAAAGACCTAAAGCTCAACTAGCTGCAGGAGGACCCTCGCTGTCTTCCTCATCCTCCATCTCTTCTTCTAAAGACCAGGTGACTTCCTCATCCCCTTCTGGCATAAACGGTTCATAGTTCCTTCCGGCAACAGGACCTAAGTCAGGTTTAGCGCCAGAACCAGAAAAACTGCCTTTCCGACCTGAATAGTAAGTATTGAAGGCACGCTTACTGGGGATCTCCAAATGCATGGGATGAGGTTCAGTCATATTATAACGGCAGTGAGCTCTCCATTGTTTTATCTGCTCTTTAATCGAGTCCACACCGGTGGCCATGTGCTGCTGAAGAGACCCGTCGAAGCGATTCAAAGCTTTTTCGTTTGAATGATCCTTCATAGCGAAGAACTTTTTCGCCTGCCTCATGCCTTTCTCAAACTCACGCAATAAAAGCGCATCATAGGCAGGGGATCTCTTGAAACGGTCAACCGCTTCAACCTCCGACACAGCCTTGAGGTCATTCAAAATAATTTCATGTGAGGCTAACTGGTTGCGCAAGTCCAAAGCCTCACGCTCTGCTTTTTCCTTCGCCTCCTCAACTAGTCGCTCAGCCTCAAAACGTGCTGCGAGTGATTCTTGATTAGCAGAGAGTTGCTCTCGCAGCAAACGGATTTCCTCCTCAGCAGCACCTAGTTTCTCTTCAGCAGCCAGTTGAGCTGAAAGGTGTCCATCTGCCAATTCTCTTAGCTGTGCAAGCTGCTGAACGTGGTTTTCCTCAGCCGAAAGCTTCTCAGCTTCCAAAAGAGAGGCTTGTTCTCGCAGGCGTTTCAAATCCCTCGACAAATAATTTCCTCGCCTGTAGTTATCAGCTAACTCAGACAGCATCTGAAAAGAAAAGAAAAACAGAAGTCAGGAAACGCGCAAAACAAAAATACATAAGTACAGCGAGAGGCTCACCAGAGAATGGCAGTTGAAAAAGAACTCCATTTTCTTGTTGCATGATCCTTTCTTCATCTGCTCCCAACTCTCACCAACATAAATATCGTTGTTCATTATATGAGAACAAATCTCAACAGCCGTGAAATCCGAGAGGGAGACAGACTCAACTCCCTCACCAGCTTCAGTTGGATCAGTGGGAGGATCTCCGTGAGCAACACCAGAACCGGATGCAGAAGCCCCATCCTGTCTGGACGACCTCGGTCTATCAGCTGGCCCTTGCCGACCAGATGACCCAGGCTGACCAACAAAAGAAATGTCCGGTTCATTCACGGCCACCGGAAAAGGAGTCGCACCAGTTGGGGAAATGGTAGGAGAGCCAAAATTGTTTACCCCCTCCGGAAGAGGAGACTCAGCTAAGATTGGTTCCTCGACAGAAGCCCCGGGGGCAGCAGTTTTAGTGGGAGTCTCAGCGATCACAGGCTCCTCAGCGACCCCCTCATCTGAAGAAACAACGTATTGCACGACCCTTGACGCCCGCTTTAAGGGCCGTGCAGCATGTTCAGGTGTACTCCCTGCTGGGCGTTTTCCCCTGCCAGTTCTAGGGGCAAGATCGCTTGTTGGATCGAGAGGAACCTCAGGGACATCAGCGTCAAAAGTAGGAATATCACTGACTCCCCCTGAAGCACCAACCTTTTCTCTACCCTTACGACTGGGGGTAGCTGCAGCAGGAGTAGTAGCAGGAGTAGTCGCAGCAGTCGCCGCAGTAGTCGTAGCAGCAAGTGCAGTGGGAGTATCCGCAGCAGCTTCTGCGCGCATTGATGGCCGCCCCAACTCGACGCCTCCCACTAAAATCTCCTCCGTATCCTCGGCGTCGGAGGGATCATCACCATCCGGGCTGGCAATCCCTTCCTTGGCCAAACCAGCAGCATGCCTTTTGCTGGCAGCCTTGGAATTCTTCATCGCCCTGGCTTGCAGGTCGCAAACGGTGTCAAAATCGCACACTGCAAGAAAAATAAACAAAGTGTCAACTAACAGAATAAAATGAAACAGTAAAACAAAAGAAGGAATGGACAAAGACTTACAACGAGGAAGCCTTGCATGTAAGCGTGTGAAAATCCCCTTTGAAATCATTTTTTCCTCATCCAAGAGGAAGGACCTATCCCTTTCTCCCAAAGGGAGGACAGCTGTTGCGGCAAGGTGAGAAATCTCTCTATCTAGTAAAACAGGGGCCGCCTTCAACCAAGCTTCAGGCGATGCGAAGTGCCTGGGAACCTTCTTCGCCAAGAAATTGTGGCGACTACTGGCAGGCACATCACGACCCCAATCACCACCAACGAAAAACCAGCTATTCTTCCACCTCTTATTCGAAGTGGGAAAGCCCCAGATGAACCCCTTTTTCTTCTCATCGCCGGAGATTTCTACTTGGCCAGGGTTCGCCACACCCTCAGGGATCCAGCTCTCCACGGGCGAATAGATAAGGAAATACGTACCACCATGGCCCGCCTGCCTTAGCGTATAAAAATGGCGGATTTCACGAGGAGTAGGGGGCCCGTAACCCTTCAACTTCCACATGAGGCACAGGCACATCAATATTCTATAGCTATTTGGAGGGAGCTGTGCCGGCGCAATTTGAGCCTCCGCAAGAAATCTGGCAATGAAAGGCTGAAGAGGGAGAGTTACCCCACAGCTAAGCATGGCCCCGTAAACAGCGACTGCATTTTCGGGAGGATTCCACACAGCCCGGTCGCCAGGTAACATAAGATTCACTGAGTCTGGCAGGTCAAAACGACTCTTGTATTTGCGAAGCTCAACCTCGCCGACCACATTTACCTCCATATCAAAAGAACACGGACGGTTTGGCGAGAAGCGTAGCCTATCCCTCTGATGGTCTTCAACATCAGAGTCAACAACCGTCTGCGCATCCAGCAGAGATTCACGTGGAACCCTAGAAGCACGTCGTCTACTGCTTGTTGGTCTAGAAGATTTCGGCATTGTTGGAGAACCGCTGTTAGAAGACGAAGGAGAGATGTTAGGGATAAAAACATCTTCAGAAGACGGAACATAAACAGAAATTGGGACCGGAGAATCCAGACGAAAATTACGAATCAGAGATTCGATTTTGTCCGCAGTACTTTTATCACCAAGCTCCATGGCTTGCATCATCCGATTAAAAAGAGAAGAGCGTAAAGAAGGGTCCATAAGAACTCACCAGAAAACCCTAGATTCGCGAAAGGTTCGTAGAGAGGCAGGAATAATCGATTCCTGTGAACCGTCTGATAATAAAAAACACAGGGAAAGGACTGTAGCAAGTACTCGAAGAAATAAGGTAGATAAAAACGAAGAATCAAACTGTTCTTTTCTGCTCTGAGAAAACCAGTGGAGAAATAAATGGAAAGAATGAAATGGAGAAAAGGAAACGATCAGGCCTTAAAAAGAGGGAGTTTCAAAATTCAAAAAAGAAAATCAAGTAAAAGGATACGCAATTAATGAGAATGACAGCCACAATGACCAGCCGCAATAGTCACCATCAGAAAACAGACATGTGGCATCTCGGGGAAAGCCAAGCGATCAAAATGTCTCTTCGTCTGTCAGGTAAGTGGAAGCGTCAGCAAATTATGTGGACCAAGTTGAAAGCTTACACCGGAAGAATCAATTAATCAATACAGCACGTGACAAAAAGGAAAGAGGGGATTATTACAAAATGCGTCGAAATCTTAGTATAAATATAAATACTACTCGCAGAGACAAACGAAGCAAGAAGAACAAATCATTCGCCCAGCTCGAAGTATTTATGGGGGTATTGTTGTATGCATAAAATCGCCAACCTGACACGTCATCAAAAAGAGTCGATAAAGATTGCCACGTCACTCATTAACTGGGTCAATGAAGGAAATGTGACAAGTCAATGTCAAAGTACCTCAAAACCAAAAGGGTCAAAAACATGCTCGCCGAAACTAGATATGTACTCGCCAAATCTAGATATATGGTCGCCGAAGAAACGAAACCCAGAAATAAGTGTACTCGCTGCACCAGCATACTGGGCCTGAACCGATTCGGCAGAAACACGGAAATAAACCCTACACTTTAGAAAACTCATAACAGCAAGGAATCAAGGGGGAAAAGGAGAAGACCTATCTGTATCCGCAGCAACGTGGGATTCCCAGGATAAATCTGAAAGGAAATCCTACTATGAGCAGGACTAAAATCAAGGGAAAACCCTAAATATCATGTATAAATAGAACCACATATCCCACGAGGAAGGGGTTCATAAATTAGGAGAGAAGAGAGCAATTGCAAGAGAGATCTAAGCGTGTAACAAGGCAACGAAAACCTAGTATTACTTTTCTGCCCTCAGGGGCGCCGTGGTTTTTCCCGTTCAAGGGTTTTCCACGTAAAATTTGTCTTTTGCATGCGTTCTTAATCTTCTTGTTTTATATTAAATTGATATAATTGTTGAGTGCGTGGCAATCCAAATTTCACCGTCAACAACACGCTTACTGGGAATTTCTAAATGCATAGGATGAGGCTCAGTCCTGTTATAACGGCAGTGGGCTTTCCATCGTTTTATCTGATCTGAAATCGAACCCACTCCGCTGGCCATATGTTGTTGAAGAGACTTGTCAAAGCGCCTTAAAGCTTTTTCATTCGAATGATCCTTCATGGCGAAGAACTTCTTTGACTGCCTCATGCCTCGCTCAAACTCGTGCAACAAAAGCGCATCATAGGCAGGGGATCTCTTGAAACGATCAACTGCTTCAACCTCCAGCACGGCCTTAAGATCATTCAAAATGACTTCATGCGAGGACAACTGGTTGTGCAGATCCCCAAAGCCTCACGCTCAGCTCTCTCTTTTGCTTCCGCGAGTAATCGCTTAACCTCAAAGCGTACTGCGAGCGATTCTTGACTAACAGAGAGTTGCTCTCGCAGCGAACGAATCTCTTCCTCAGCAACAGCCAATTTATCTTCAACGACCAGTTGGGATAAAAGATAACCATCTGCAGATTCCCTCAACTAAGCAAGTTGCTGAGTATGGACTTCCTCAGCAGAGAGTTTCTCAGCCGCCAAAATAGAAGTTTGTTCCCGCAAGCGTTTCACATCCCTCGAAAGGAAATTCCCTAGCCTATAGGCGTCAGTCAACTCAGACATCATCTATAAAAAAATAATAATAAAATAAAAAATAAAAAAAAAACAGTCAAGTCAGGAAACACGCGAATGAAAAATACAACATAAATACCGCGAGAGACTCACCAGGGAGTGGCAATCGAAGAAAAATTTCATTTTCTTGTTACAAGACCTGCTCTTCATGTGCTCCCAGCCCTCACCCACATAAACATTGTTGTTCATTATATGTGAGCAAATCTCTGCAGCCGTGAAATCTGAAAGGGAAATAGACTCTTCTCCCTCACCAACTTCGGTTGGATCCAAGGGAGGAACTTCACGGGCAATACCCGAACCTGACGCAGAAGCCCCGGTTTGCTTTGATGGCTCCGGTTTATCAGCTGGCCCTGGCTGACCAGATAGCCCAGGTTGATTAGCAGAAGATACGTTCGGCTCACCCACAGCCACCAGAGGAGAAGCTGCACCAGTCGGGGAGGAAGCAGGAACATTCGAACTATTAACTCCTTCAGAAGGTGGAGACACCACCTCACTCATCCCGCCAGCAGGGGTCTCAGGAACAGTTGTTTGAGTAGAGGGAGTCTCGGCGAGTACAGGTTCATCAGCACCCTCCTCGTCCGAAGAAATAACATACTGCACAACTCTTGACGCCCGCTTTGGAGGTCGAATGATGTGATCAGGGGTGCCCTCAGCTGGGCGTTTGCCCCTACCAGTCCTGGGAGTCAGGTCACTCGCAGGATAAAGGGGAGTTTCAGGAACATCAGCATCAAAAATAGGAATGTCACTGAATGTCCCTGAAACTCTGACTTTCTCTTTTCCCTTACGGCTGGGGGTAGCCTCAACGGGAGTAGTCGCAGCGGTAGTCACATGAGGCATACTCGCAGCAGTTTCCGGATACACAGGAGGCTGCCCCAACTCAACACCTTCCCCAGCGATATTACCCACTTCCTCGCCATCTGATTGATCATCAACATCCGGGAAAGCAATTCCTTCTTTAGCCAAACCTGTGGCATGTCTTTTGCTGGCTGCCTCACAATTCTTTACTGCCCGGGCTTGCAAATCGCAAACTGTATCAAAGTCCATCACTGCGAAATATAACCAAATGTCACTAAAAGGATAAACAAAACAGTAATATAAAAAATAAAATAAAAATAAAAAAAAACCGACGAAACTTACGGCGAGGAAGCCTGTCAGGAAGGCGTGTGAAAACTCGTTGGACGATCATTTTCTCCTCATCCAAAAGGAAAGATCTACTCCTCTCATCTAAAGGAAGGATGGCTGCCGCGGCTAGATGAGAAATCTCAGCATCCGACAAAGCAGGAACTGCCAAAGAAAGAGAAATGAAGTACCTGGGGACTTTCTTCACCGAAAAATTACGGTGGCTGCTGGCAGGCACATCTCTGCCCCACTCGCCACCAGTGAAAAACCAGCTATTCTTCCACCTTTTATTCGAAGTGGGAAAGCCCCAAATAAAACCCTTCTTCTTTTCGTCACTAGAAACCTCCACCTGACCAAGGTTCGCCACACCCTCAGGGATCCAATTCTCCACGGACAAAGAAAGAAGGAAATACGTACCACCATTGCCCGCCTATCTTAACGTATAAAAATGGCGGATCTCGCGAGGCGTAGGGGGTTCATAACCCTTCAATTTCCACATCAGACACAAGCACATCAATATCCTATAACTGTTTGGGGCGAGCTGGGCCGGTGAGATCTGGGCCTCCGCTAGAAATCTGGTGATAAAAGGCTGAAGAGGGAGCGTAACCCCGCAATTGAGCATGGTGCCATAAATGGCGACCGCATTCTCAGGAGGATTCCACACTACTCGATCACCCGGTAGAGTCAAAGTGACAGCATCTGGAATGTCAAAGCGGCTCTTGTATTTACGAAGTTGGTCCTCACCAACCACGTTAACCTCACAATCAAAGGAACATGGGCAATCAGCTGTGAAGTACAGTCTACTCTTCTGATGATCTTGAACATCAGAATCGGCGGTGGTTTGGGCATCCAGCAGAGACTTTCGAGGAGCCCTAGAAGCTCGTCGTTTACTGCCACTTGGTTTAGAAGACCTCGTCATCGTTGGAGAACTACTATCAAAAGATGAAGGAGAAGGAGTGTTAGGAACAGAATTTTCATCGGAAGAAGGAATATAGACAGAAATCGGGGTTGGGGAATCCGGATGAAAATTACGAATCAAAGATTCAATTTTGTCCGCAGTACGTTTGTCACCAAGCTCCATAGCTTGCATCATTTGATTAAAAAGAGAAGAACGTAAGGAGGGATCCATGAAAACTCACCAGAAAAACCCTAGGTTCGGAGAATGAGCAGGAGATTTGGGGACGCCAAGAAATAAGCACGATCGAGTTCAAGATGAGTCGTTCGACAATAAAATAAAATAAAATAAATTTATGGCAGAAGTTTCTAAGGGAGAAGAAAAGGAGACAATGAAGGAACTCTATTTTGAGAGAAAAAAGAGATTAATGGAGATGTGAGAGGATGGAGGAGAATGAGAAACGATCGGGCATTAAAAGAGGGAGTTTTGAAATTCAAAAGGAAAAAAATCAGATAAAAAGATATTTAGCTAAAGTGAGTGACGGTCACAATGACTGGCAGCAACAGTCACCACCAAGTAACGGACATGTGGCACCTCAGGGATCACCGATCAGTCAAAATGTGCCTTCACCTGTCAAATAAGTAGAAGCGCTAGAAATTGTGTGGCCAAGAATGAAGGCTTGCACCGGAAGAATCAACTAACAAATTCAAACACGTGGTGAAAATGAAAAAGGGGGGAATTATTTACGAAATACGCCAAAATTTTATAAGCATGGATATAAATACTACTCGCGGAGGCAAACGAATTAGAAACCCAAGTCGTTCGCTCAGCTCGAAATATTTATGGGGGTATTGTTGTATATATAATTTTGCCAAGCAGCCACGTCATCAAAGGAGTCAATAAATGCTGAGGAATAGGTTGCCACGTCACTCGTTGACCAGGTCAAAGAAGAAAACGTGGACCGGTCAGCATATCAAGTCAAATAAATCAAATATGCGTTCGCCAGAGCTAGATATGTACTCGCCAAAGATAGAAGCATACTCGCCAAAGGGTAAAACCCAGGAGGGGAGGTGTTCGCCACATCTGCGTGCTGGGCGCAAACCGACTCGGCTAAAACATGAAAATAAACCCTAAACTCCTAGAAGACCCATGGCAACAAGGAGTCGTAGAAAAAGGAAAGGGCCGAAAACACATATCCGTATCCGTTACAACATGAGAGTTCTAGTACGAATCAAAGAGGAAATCCTACCTCCAATAGGACAGGATCACGTAGTAACCCTAAATTATCATGTATAAATAGAACCACCTATCCCACGAGGAGGGGGGTCAAGCAAAAAACCTAAAGAGAGAAAAGCAAGAACTCGAGAGATTTAAGTGTGTAAACCGAAACAAGCAAACTATAGTGATATTGTCTTGTCCTCCGGGACGCCGTGGTTTTTTCCCATTCAAGGGTTTTCCACGTAAATTTATCTCTTGCATGCATTGAATTTCTTTCTTAATTGACGATACTTTTGATTTAATTGTTGGTTGTGTGGTAATCCAAATTTCACCGTCAACATCGGGGATTATCCGAATCCGCCCCACTCACTTAGAAATAGGGATGGATATACATATCTCAAACGAATACGGGATAGATATTGGGGTATCCACAGGGCCGGTCCTGAAGTATTGGAGGCCCAGGGCGAAAATTCTGAAAATGGCCCCTTTATTCATAATTTTTTTTTTTTTTTGATACAAAGGGCCCCTTTCCGATTTTTTTTCTAATAAATTGTATATTAAAAAATGATTTTTTTTTAGCAAAGCAAAATCTTAGCAGTTAAGGAAAAACAGCTAGACTGCTAGAGTGGTGTCGTGGTGTACTTGTGGAGTGGTGCTGACGGCTAAGCTTGTCAGCATAATTAATAAAATATATTTCTTTCTACTTTTTAAAAGTCATGTAAACTCATAGACTTTAATGAAGTGGGCCCATAATTCGCAAACTACATAGACTACTTTGTAATTTTTTATATCACAGAGTCATAATCTTTTAATTTTTTATATATTAATAATTTTAAAAAAATGATTTCTTTTTTTTTTTAAATTGGGCCTATAACAATTCACAAACTGCATGAACTTTAATGAAAATATTTTGGGGCCCAGGGCGGTTGCACTCGGTGCACCCCTTCAGGGCTGGCTCTGGGTATCCATCTCCGATCAAATCCATTGCCATCCCTATACAGAAAGAAAAACTTTAAGAAAAGCTAAATTGACAATACGTAGTGCAATATATAGCAAAAGAGTGTCAAATCCAAAGGTCTTCTCTTCTTCTTAATTTCCCAAAAATATATATATTTAGATTTATTATGGGAATTTCTTGCTTTGGAAATCTAAGGGGCTATTCGGTAACGTTTTTATTTTTCGTTTTATGTTTTCTTGTTTTTATTTGATTTCTAGAAATTGATTTTTATATTTTTAGGATTTGAAAACGGGTCTGGTAGCAATTGTTGAAAACGATATTGAGAGAATGAAAATATAAAAAACGTGTCTGGTAGGTAATGGATCTTTTAATATTAAAATATAATTAATGGATATTTTAATATTAAGGGTTAATTGCACTAACTTACCCTGACATTTTACAATATTACAGCTATATTCAACTTTTGCATTTATTAACAAAAACATACCCTTGACCACTTTGACTAACTATAAAAGTCTAAAATACCCCCATTTATTATATTAGCATTTATATATTATCAAGACAAATTCAAATTAAATTTATAATTAATTAAATTTAAAAATAAAACTAATTAAATTTATAATTAATAATTAATAAATGTAATAAAATTAAATAAAAACAATTAAAATAATAAAATTAAATTAATATTTTAAAAGAAATTTATTATACAAAATGTTTTAATAAAATATTAATACCCTTCCTTATAATAAATATTTAATTTGTTTAAAAATAACAAAAAATTAACTTTTGATTCCACCAAATCAAAAAAAAAAAAAAAAAAAAAAAAAAAATCATTTCCAAAAACCACCGTTTCCTAATCCAAATTAAAAACCATTAAATATTGGATTAGGAAATGGTGGTTTTTGGAAATATTTTTTTTTTTTTTTTTTTTTTTTTTTTTTTTTTTGATTTGGTGGAATCAAAAGTTAATTTTTTGTTATTTTAAAACAAATTAAATATTTATTATAAGGAAGGGTATTAATATTTTATTAAAACATTTTGTATAATAAATTTCTTTTAAAATATTTATTTTATTTTATTATTTTTATTGTTTTTATTTAATTTTATTATATTTATTAATTATTAATTATAAATTTAATTAGTTTTATTTTTAAATTTAATTAATTATAAATTTAATTTGAATTTGTCTTGATAATATATAAATGCTAATATAATAACTGGGGGCATTTTAGACTTTTATAGTTAGTCAAAGTGGTCAAGGGTATGTTTTTGTTAATAAATGCAAAAGTTGAATATAGCTTGTTGACGGTGAATTTTGGATCGTTGAAAAGTCAACCGCCAAACAATAACACGTAGGCAAATCGAAGCTTTAACCAATCTAGAGTTGAATAATCAAAGCCTCTTTCTCCACGTGGATGTGATACAATTTGTTCATATTTGAGGATAGTAATATAGAAAACAGGAAATAAAGAATAAATCAAGCATAACACATGTTTTACGTGGTAAAACCCCAAGGCGGGGAAACATCCACGGTGCCAGTGACGGCGAGAAGAGATCCACTATAAATAGAATAATTACACACTCAATACTCGCTTTCTCTCAGATAATTACTTATGTTTCGTATTTCTTTTCTCATGTAAGTGTAAATTGCTCATGATCCCTCTCTTATAATGAGTACATGGTTGTATTTATATGGTTCGATCTAGGGTTGTCCTAGTTCTTGTCGTATAAGTGGTGGATTCATTAGTTAGAATCTTTGTAGGATTCCGGTAGAGTAGACCAATTAGGACTCGTTTCCCGTTTGGTGTTTATCCTTTTGGAAGCTTTAAGTCCTTTCCGGATTAGACTTCTCTGGTACTGGAGAGGAAATAGGGATATTTTCTTATTGGAATATTATCCTAAGATTTCATATCTATGCAGATCTCTTCCTGATATGGCGTATCTTGGTAAGGCTGTATTTCCCGTTTTTGGTTGAGCAGAATCTTGGCCGAGCAGATTCCTGGCCGAGTAGAATTTTGGCCGAGCAGATTCTTGGCCGAGTAGATTCCTGGCTGAGTAAATATCTTCGGCGAGCAGGATCTTCGCTCATTAATATCTTTTTAACTAGATGACTTTACTTAGCGCATAAGCTTCTAACTTCCATATTTAGTTTTCTTGATGACGTGTCCATGCCTGGTGACGTGTCCTTAGTCAGTGTTCCTTTCATTGACTGGTTAACTTTGGATGACGTGGAATTACTGTACTTCCATATTAACCGCTATCTTTGCTGACGTGTCATGCTGACGAAAATATACATACAATATAGCTGTAATATTGTAAAATGTCAGGGTAAGTTAGTGCAATTAACCCTAATATTAATAGGTAATGGATCTTTAGTTCTTTACAAGTGTTCAAATAGCGAAATAGGTAATGATCTTTCCACTTTTTTTATTAAAGTAAACAAAAAGCAATGATTTGACTCGTAGGTCCCACCAAAAACGAGAACAATAAATTGAAAACAAATATTTGTTGTTTTCTGTAAAGCTATCTTTTACGGCATTAATTTGGAAAAATTGATTTCAATATTTTCAGATTTTTTTACAAAACTTTACCAAACATGTCCTCTTTATTTTTGCTACCTCGAAAAATGGAAAAACAGTTTTTAAAAACATCACCGAACGCCCCCTAAATAATTTTATTTTTATTTTTGAATCAAAATCTAAAGGCACCGTTTCGAAATCCAAAATCGTATTTGGTAGCATATACGGAAATCAATATTTTGAAAAATAAACACACTTAAAACATATCTAATAGGTTAATCGAAAAATATCAAAATCGATAATAATTCATTCCAAATAATTATCAAGTAAGAATTTTTTTATTAAATAAAAATTAAAGAATTTAAAATATTAAACATTGATTATTATTAAATATAAATTAAATGAAAAATAATGAAAAATAAAAATAAAAAATAAAAAATAAAAAAGGAAAGGCATCCTCGTTTCAATTGGACCACCAAATTAAGTAATCAGATTCCTCTTTAATTCTACTAAAGCATATATGCTTTCAAAGGAAAAACAAGAAGAAATCGATAGTGATTATGATTCCTTCATACTTTCCTCCCAAATTTAGATTGAAATTAGTTCAATTCTTGAATTTGGGATATGGGTTTTTCATCTTGAAGATAAAAAAAACAAAAACAAAAATAAAAAACAAAATGGCAATTGATAGCGTTGGAGCATATTGGTAGATCCAGATTGGCGTCGCCGGAGGAGGATCTCACCCCTTCCGGCGTCGACTGCTCCTCCATTTCCTATCATGGAGAAGAAGATGAAGAAGAAGAAGAATAAGAAGAACAGTTATGATGAATAGGGAGAAGAAGAACGGTGACAATGAAGAAGAAAAAAAAAAGAAAAAAAAAAAGAGTTTTATTAAAAAAAAAAAAACAAAATGAAAATCACGGAAAAAAAAATAACATATTTTCCATGATTTTTAATTTTAGCACTAATGTTGTTTTCCATTTTATTTTTGTTTTTTTGAAAAATAAATGAAAAACAATTAACAAACGCAAATTTTACTTGTTCTAACGAGATAAGCATTCCAAAGATCACCTCTCATGCTATATGATAAGAGTAATGCTAGAGGACCCAAAAAAGTGATCCAAATTTTGGACCCAAACCTATATGGTAACATCACACACAACACGGGCCCACGTCACATTTCCCAAAGATCCCATATGATGTTGCCACATAGGTTTAGATTCAAAATTTGGGTCACTTTTTTGGGTCCTCTAGCATTACTCATATGATAAATGAATGTGCCCTTATCAGAAAAATAAATGTAATATTAAAGATTTCTGTATAAAATATGAAAGCAACAGTCATGTCGATAAAGTTTATGTCGGCATTCTTTTGCAAAGAAAACGGTAAATATCATTTTCGTCCCTATGGTTTACCTTATTATCCGTTTTGGTCCCCATCGTTCTAGTATTGGCCATGCAAGTCCAAACGTTCACTATTAATCGTTTTTTTGGTCCTTACCATTAGGTTCTGTTAGGGTTTCGTTAAACAAGTAAGGGTATATTGGTAAATGGATCGTTAATCACTTAATCAAATTAATAAATATAATTAAATTAAATAATAAAAATTAAAAACAATTTTAAAATAAAATAAATAATTAAAAATATTAACCCCTAAGACCATCTCCAATGCATATACCAATGCCAATGCTAAATTTGGTACACAAAAAATAGTAAAATGCTATATATGGTATATCATTTTAGCATTGTACTCCAATGCATAATTCTATTTGAAATGCTATTTTTATTTTTATTTTTATTATTTAAAATTATAAAAGTCAACAAATATGATTAATGCATTCAATTTATATAATATTTTTTATTATTTAAAATTATAAAAGTTAACAATTAATGCATTCAATACAATTGTAAAATGGTATTTTGTAATTAAAAAAGCAACATTTATTGCTGTGTCAAATTTGGCATTGCATTAAAGCATATATATATATATTTTTTTTACTTTGTACTAAATTATAGCATTAGCACATTAAAATAGTATTGCATTGGAGATGCTCTAATCTCCATTCTTTCTCTCTATCTCTCTCTGCTCTCTCTCTCTCTCTCTCTCTCTCTTCTTCTCATATCTCCTTCATCTTCTTCTACCCACCACAACTCACCAAACCCTAACCCTAGCCGTCGCCGCCACCACCCAAACACCACATCCTAGCCCATCGAAACACCACCCACACCATTCTCTCTCTCTCTCTCTCTCTCTCTCTCTCTCTCTCTCTCTCTCTCTCTCTCTCTCTCTCTCCAACCGAACCACCCATCTCTCTCTTCTAGAATCTCTCGTAAGTGTTGGTCACCGGTGTCTTGTCAGTGTCGTGAAACTAGTGGTGAGGCATCAATCGTCGGTGTTCGGTGCTGGAATGGGAAGAGGCTATTGGTTGTTGTAGTCTAGATCTACGGTGATAGAGGCAGAACTAGAGGTTGGTGATGAAGGGAAAGTTAACGGCCAACGGTTTCCGATTCTGGTGGTATGGTCGGTGGCGGTCACGTGTGGTGGCCGAAGGTGGCGCATGGGCGTGTTTGATTTGGGTTTTTTCTGGGTTGAATGAGTTGATGGGTTTTGAATGATTTTTTTTTTTTTTAAGTAATTTTTTTTTAAAGGTTGTTGGTGTTTGATGTTGAAGATGAATGAGATTTGGGTTTAGTTGTTGCTATGAATTTATTTTATTTTTTTTTAAGTTAATTTTTTTTCTGGTTTTGAGGTTGGATTTGAGTTTTTTCTGGATTGATGGGTTGATGGGTTGAATGAGTTTCTGGGTTTTGGTGTTGTTTGAGTTTTTTATTTTGAGTTTTTGTTGATGATGATGGAATATTAAAGATCTGGGTTTGGATCTCCACTTTTAATTTAATTATTTTTTTTTCATTAGGTGGAGATCCGGATTGGATCCCCACCGTCCATCTAATGAGATGATGGGCCCTCTAAAGGACCTCTTGGAGTTGCAAAAATGTAGCTCCTCCCTTAATTAAGTTTTGTTTTTTTTTTTTTTTTTTTTTTTTTTTTTTTTTTTTTTGGGGAGGGAGACACTTGGAGATGCTATGAGGATGGACTAAAAATGGGGTTCAAAATTTAAATAGCACTGTTTGGGGTGGTTTTTGGGGAATAGGCACCAAGTTAATAAGTTAAGTTTAAAAGGCACCATTTAATGGGACTAGATGAAAATACCCCTTTGTTTGTCCGTTTCTTTGTTTTGAAACTTTGAAAGAAAAGCTCTATGAGAGAAAACCCCGACGGCGCAACAGTCGACCAAACTGTGACGACGAACCACCGGCGACGAAGCTACAGTACCGACGTACCGGCGAAGTCAATACCGACGACGGTATGTCTTTATCTCTCACGCATTTGTTGTCCATTATGTTTGTTTGATGAGTTTAGGTTAGGGTTTTAGTTTAGGAAAACATTTCGAGCCTTTTGGTAGTGAAAACAATGAAGTTCTGGGTTTCCAAGAGTTTTTGAAACTGAATCGAGCCTTTTTGCAGTCTTATCGAGCCTTTTAGAAAGGTTATCGAGCCTTTTAGAAAAGTTATCGAGCCTTTTAGAAACTTTTGTCGAGCCTTTTGAAACAAAATCGAGCCTTTTAGAATCTATATGTTATCGTGCCTTTTGTTACTGTTATCGAGCCTTTTTGATATGTTATCGTGCCTTTTTGAACATTGATTTTATCGTGCCTTTTGTTACTATTATCGAGCCTTTTTGAACTGTTATCGAGCCTTTTTGATATGTTATCGAGCCTTTTTGAACATTGATGTTATTGTGCCTTTTTATGCTTTTATCGAGCTTTTTGAAATGTTATCGAGCCTTTTTGAACCTTTATGTTATCGTGCCTTTTTATAGTGTTATCGAGCCTTTTTGAATTTTATCGTGCCTTTTTGCACTGTTATCGTGCCTTTTTGAATTTTACCGTGAGTTTTTGCACTTTTATCGTGCCTTTTTGATCATTTATGTCGAGCCTTTTTGGACTGTTTTCAAGCCTTTTCCATACATAGTTCGAGCCTTTTCAGTAACTTATTTGCTTTTTTTCCGTCAATATGCAGATGGCGAATCCGAATGATTTCCTTAAAACCCCAGTGGGAGAATGGTTCAATGGAAAAATTATTCGGCATGACCATTTCGATGACCTTAGAGATATTGACAATGCACTTGAAAGAGTACCTGAAAATCTGAGGATCGAAGACCGACATCGGTTTACTGAGTCATGTTTCGGTCATTTCCTCCGGATGCATCGTGAGATTAATTTTTCGGGTGGCATTGTCCATCGGCTACTTTTGCGTGAGTTGCATCACAATGGGCCGGAAGATGAGATGCGATTTCTGTTAGGGAACCGTACGGTTCGGTTCTCGAAGGTTGAGTTTTGTCTAATCACCGGATTGAAGTTCGGAGTGATTCCCGACACAGTGAGTTATGATATGGTGGTACAGAATGGCATACACGACCGGTACTTCCAGGGTCGAGTCATTGAGTTTCAAGAGCTGGGAGCGGTGCTTCGGATTGGTGTTTTCCAGTCGCAGTACGATGCAGTGAAGCTGTCATTATTGTTTTTGCTGAACTGGATACTGATGGGGGTGGACGAGAGATTTAAAGTTCCAGCATGGCAGTTTCGACTAGTCGAGGACTTGGACACTTTTGATGCGTTCCCGTGGGGCGCATACGTGTATAGGCAGTCTATTTTTGGTTACATGCATGCTTTGGATAGTCCACGGCAGGCAGCACGACAGGCACGACAGGGCGTTGACACCATCGAGTCCTACAACATATACGGTCTAGCGCACGCACTATTGGTTAGCATTTACAATTTGCATATGTACTTTAATTGAGAATTTTTTATATGATTGATGTATTTACTTGTGATCGTACTTGTCTATTACGCAGGTATTTGCTTTTGAGGTTATCCCCTCCCTTGGCAATCAAAAATGTGGGATCCGCAGGGTTAACCCCGAGCTACCCCCTCCACGTATTCTGAAATGGAAGTTGACTAAGCGACCACGAGGGAAAAAGCTGGATGAGATTTTCACTGAAACTGTAAATATTGTTGTTGTTAATGTTTATAATTTTTAGTATGTGTATAATTACAATGATGTAACTTCAATTGTAGATGTCTGCGCGATCTGAATTGGTGGCGACAGCTGTTGAGATGGGTCAACGGTATTACGAAGGCATAGATCAGGGACCCAGTCTGTATGATCACTATGCTACAGATTTACCTGGAGGCCTCCCGAATCCGGAACTACATAGGACTGGCGGACCCAGTCATACGGAGGATTCTTGCGGACCTAGTGATATGGATCCTTCGTACTCTGGACCCAGTGATACGGAGGGCTCAAACCCGGATGTCGGCAATGGCCGTGGGAGTCCCATGAGGTCTAGGCGGGTATGCGTGACTTTGCCCAGACAACCTACAGCTGGACGTGATTCAGAACCAGAGGTTGGCAGTCCTACTCCCGTGAGGCGTAGGCGGGTACGATTCAATTTGGACACACAGCCTGGACCTCAAGGTCATTCATGGGGAGGCGTTGGAGAGCGTCCACAGGTACATAAGCATTTTTAGGACAACATGATTTAATTTCAATTGACTTAATAGTTTTAGTACTGACAGAGTCCGAATTCCTTTCAGGCTTGGAAGCGTAAATTGGCAGAGGTGATGGATGCTGTTCGAACATTACGGGAGGATGTCATGGAGGCTTTCCGTACGAGTGAAGAGAAAAGAGCTGCGCAGCATCAGGAGTTGCTGGATTTGATCCAGGCCCAACAGGGTCTGACGTCGCAGCACCGTATGGATGGTCCACCATTCGATGACCAACCATTTGATGACCATGACGGAGCATTTACTCCCACAGGTACAGGGTGGACAGACCGAGGGACCAGCCATAGGCAGCCACGTACCACAGACACAGTCTCAGATCCGCAGGGTCATAATGCGACAGCAAGAGAGGAGGTGCGCGGTGGTACACAGACAGCAGGTGATACAGAGACAGCAGTCTTGGAGCAGGTACTGCCTGAGGACATCACCACAGTCCGCTCATCACAGCTGCTGGATGATCCTGTTCACTCCCAGGAGCTCACACCTATACATTTCCAGGAGGTCACCCCTGATGCCACATCGCAGCGCGATCGTCCAGTTGATCCTAGCGTACGAGGTTCCTCCTCCGAGCATAGACCTTCGGTCGACCCGAGTGCAGCCGACCCCTCCAGCCGACCTCCGGTCTGTCATTTGACACCCCACCGGTCGATTCCAGGTGATCAACAAGGAACGAGTTCCTCTTCACACCACACCGATCACCCTGATTTGGACCGGAGTCCACCACCCCTGAGGCGTGGAGACCGGATTCGACGTTGAGGTTGGATGGAGCGGAGCCCATACACAGACCCCTGTCGACCGAAGAGGCCACGGACGATGCCGCATCCGCAGCCAGCACATGAATGGATGCCACACAGATTGGTAGATCCCTGACCAGCTTGCGTCGTACCTAGCCTACAAGAGGAGCATGACAGGGGAATTGTAAGTATAATCTAAAAAATTACAATCTGTTTATAGTTTTTTCGTCCACAGGTACAAGTAAATATTATGTTAAATTTGTCTCCAATTATGCAGACGTGATGTGGATCTGCACCACCCAGTTGGTGTCAATGTGACTTGGTTCCACCGGTTTCAAACCAACTTCATGAAGTTGGAGGATTCGGTATGTTCCTCACTTGATTCACCTATAGAAGTTTCATTCACAAATGGTTGAATCCTAACAATACGAATTGTTGATATTTGTCAGCACATTGACGCATACTGCAACGTTCTCCGGAAACGTCAACGAGCATTCCCCACTATGTACGAGAGGAGGACCAACATATTAGATTCACAATTCTATGTAAGTGTTTATTGAGTACGGTTTTCGCTTCTACCTTGATGTGTTCAAATATTTTTTACCTGACGTGTCGGTTCATTTTCTATGTACAGACATTGGCATATCATTGCTGGCAGAGAATCTGCATGGGTGAGGACAAGAGACCCCCAGATGGTTGGACTGTACTGGATCGCCAGTATCCCTGTGATGAGCTTGAGGTGGTATGTGGCCTGCTCCCGCAGGCAAACCTGCCATGGCACAACGTTGACACGGTCAGTGTAAATTTGACTTTGCGTCCATCTGTATAATAAAAAAAATTGCTAACACTTTGGAGAAACACCTGCAGGTTCTGATTCCTTGCAACCTCGGAGGTTACCATTGGGTCGTGGGCAGCGTCGACCTTGCGAAAGGGCACATTTTCGTGTTTGACCCGTTTAGACAGCAAGTCCGATATAGCCATAGGAATACCCAGTTCGCGTACTTAAGGTGGTTGCTACCCTCGATGCTGGATGCGGTACACTTTCACCGGAACAGACGGAGAGGTGATATGACGTACAAAAGGGCAGAAAAGCCATTCCGGATGTTCTTCGTGCACGCCAACCGTGTAACGCAACAGGAACGGGGGTATGACTGTTTGAAGTTCTTATTCTATCACAATCGGTTTTAATAACATCCCATTATAATGTTTGTTCAAGTGGTTAATTGCAGGGGAAACTGTGGGGCCCATACATTGAAAATTATTGAGTACCTGGTGGCGAACAGGGATACCTTCAACTGGTCCGAAGCTGATATGGCCACCATCCGGGAGAAGATGGCCATCGAGGTTTTTTGTAACTCGAAGCCCATATAGTTGATGTAGATGTAGTTGATGTACATAACATTTTTTGAGTAATGAAATGATGAATTTTTTTTCTTCAAGTGTTTGAAGTGTTTGCAGTTCAAAGTTAAACACACACATTTCATACATTGAAATCCATAAACAATACAGCAAATTCAATAAAGCATCTAGTATGATGTTGACGGTGATTTTTGGATTATCACAGAGTCAATAACTAAATCAAAACAAACGTCAAACAAGAAAGAAAATTAAAACATGCAAAAGACAGATTTACGTGGAAAACCCTTGAATGGGAAAAAACCACGGCGTCCCGGAGGACAGGAAAATATCACTGAATTACTTGGCTTTGTTACACACTCAGATCTCTCGAATTCTTGCTTTTTTTCTCTTTTTGTTTTCGAACCCCTTCCTCATGGGATAGGTGGTTCTATTTATACATGATATTTAGGGTTTCCCCTTGATTTTAGGCGTGTTTGAAGTAGGACTTCCTCTTGGACTTGTATTGGGAATCCCATGTTGTTACCGATTAGGATAGGCTTTCCTGCCTCTTTATTCTAAGACTCCTTGGTGTAGAGGGCTTTCCGTGAGTGGGGGTTTTACCATTGTGCTTCTGCTGAGTCGGTTCATGCTCAATAGGCTGATGCAGCGAACACCCCCGCTTCTGGGTTTTATCCTTTGGCGACTACATTTCTGACTTCGACGAGTATATATTTGATTCTGACGACTACACCCTTGACCTATTAACTGATCCACGTTTTCCCCTTTGACTTAGTCAACGAGTGACGTGGCATCCCTTCTTTCAGCAATTATTGACTTTTATGATGACGTGTCCGTTTGGCGAATATGTACACACAACATATGACATTAGACGAACAACTAAATTCTAATATATTTTCGAACATAAAATCAATCACATTAGTTCTACATAAGAACCAAGGGTCTCACCAAACAACTGTATCGAGCATGATTGTGAAAGTTTGAACGATGTTGGAAGACATCAGGTTGGAGACATCAGGTTGGAGACATGTTCCTCATAAAACAAAGGTACTAAAGCGGAAGTTGATAAGCATTTAAGGATTGAGAAAGCAGAGTATCCCACACGGATAGTTTACTGTTTTGGCATTTCTCATGAGCATCCGGGAACATTCATTCTAACTTATATACGAAGTACAAATCCCCATCATGAGTATATTGGTCTATATCCCAAGGGATTTAAGTTCAGTAAAAGGATGTTTGAGGACATTGATCGGCTTGTGGCATATTTCCAGAGGCATATTGACAATCCTCAGCATGAGTCAGCACCATCAATTAGATCAGTTGCTGCTATGGTACCAATGTGAAGCCCTGCAACTGGGGGCTCCTCTGTAGCTAGAGGTGGCACGGTTTCTGTTCCAAGGTTTGGTGGAACCGAAACCGAAACCAAAACCGAAACCGAAACCGAAACCAAAACCGAAACCGAAACCGAAACCAAAACCGAAACCTGAACAGGGGGAGGCCGGTTCCGGTTTCAGTTCTGAAACAAGCGGTTCCGATTTTGATTCTGATTCTGGAATCAGAACCGCCGGTTTCAATTTCGGTTCTGGTTCCGGTTCCTGAACCGCCAGTTCTGGTTTCGGTACCTATGGAACCGACGGTTTGGAACCTTTTGTAATATATTTTCAAAAAAATTAGAACCAAAACCGAAACCAACCTCCCCCGGTTTCGGTTCCGATTCCGGTTCCAGTCCCGGTTCCGGTTCCGGTTCCGGTTCCAGTTCCAGTTCCAGTTTTGGTTCTGGTTCCGGTTCCGGCTCCGGTTCCGGTTCCAGTTTCGGTTCCGGTTCTGGTTCTTAAATCGGAACCAGAAATTCGGTTCCGATCCTGGTTTTTCCGGTTCTGAACCCCCCCGATTCCACGGTTCGAACCGGAACCTTGCTAGGTCTATCTATAGCATCTGGGGGTAGTGGTTAGGGAAGTTCAAGCAATGAAGGTGGCTGGAGAGATCGATGTATTAAAAGTTCAACACATTTCATACATTGAAATCCATAAATAAAGTTAGGATATACATAAACACTATAACAAACGAAATTCGAACATGAAATCAATCATATTACTTCTACATAAAACATAAGAACTAAGGGTGGCAATTCGTCTTCCTCTTGTAAGTAAGGCTTCATTCATTCCACGGTACAGTCTTTCTCAGGGCACGTTTGTTTGTTGTGTCCAATTTTATGACAGATACTGCACTTGCGGCGGTATTCCTCGGGGACAATTGTGCTGGGACCTTCATTAACCATAGGTGGGTTGGAACACCTCCTGCTGTTATGTCCTGGTTGTCCACACCTTCTACACGACTGTGTGGTTGTCCACTTCGAATACGAGGCATGTCGACCCTCCATCGGTCGACCTGATTGCCTCTTCGCCTTTGGATTTAAAACCACCAGTGATGCGATGTCGGATGGCACAACCCATGAAGCAGGATGGCCAATAGGCATAATAGGAACTGAGTATGCATCAATAAGTGTCTCCCTCTTGTAGTAGTCCGCACACAGAGATGTAAAATCCAAATTCCGCTCCCTGCAACAATGAAAAGGGTGAGACTCACGTTTGGATAATATAAACTGTTAACTGTAAATTGTAATGTACCTTGCCGCTGCGAGTGCGTGTTTACATGGTAAGAAGTCCATTTGGAATTTGTTGCATGTGCATGTCTTCCGGGCTAAGTCAACCGTCCACTGTTTTCCCTTGTGTCTGACGGAGAATATGTTCCAGTCAACTGGATTTACGGTCATATAACCGCACTTCTCGACACGTTTGAGGATCAAAAGATGTGCTGCGTCGGTCAATCGATGACGCATAGACTGTGCATTTGCATGACGATCATGAAACCACTTCTGTAGCATATTCCGAATGAACTCTGCCAGTGTCATTAGTGGCAGTTGCCGAGCGAATTTTAGGCATGAGTTTATGCACTCTGCAACATTTGTGGTCATCAACCTGTACCTTCTTTGGGGACAGTGAACGCGGAACCACTTCTGTGGACCGGCATCAATGGCATAATCGTATGCACCCTGGTGCAGCTTACGTAACTCCTCCATGTGCCGATCATACTGGATTTTAATGTACGACTTAGTAGCGTAATCCATTATCTAGGCAACATCCTTTCTGTGGAATCACTTCTTCATATTTTCACCAAAATGCCAGACATAAACGGTATGGGTTGCATAAGGGAACACTTTAGAAATCTCTGCTTCAATGCTTGGATGGCGATCGGAAATGAAAACCAGATCATCTATATGACTAAGGGCACCCCTCAAGCATTTTAAAAACCACTCCCATAAAAGGTTGTTCTCTGAGTCACCGTACCCAAAAGCAATTTGATACACCTGTTCGTTTCCATCTTGTACAGTTGCCACAAACATTGTACCCTCGAATCTTCCCTTCAAATGGGTACCATCTACTGCAATAACAGGACGCATACACCTCCGAAAACCTCTAATTGAGGACCCTAACGACATGAAAAAGTAGAGGAATTTACCATGGTCATCGCACTGTAAGTCCGTGATTGTGCCCGGATTTTGCTGTTCGAGAACATACGTAAAAGATGGGAGCAATTGGAAACTTTCTTCATGCGTTCCATAGGTCAATGACAATGCATATTGCAAGGCATCATGTGCCTTACTTTACATGATTTGGATGCCATACATTGTTTTCATATCGGCGATTATGTCCTTCGGACGCATGAGACGACCATCGGTTTGTTGAAGTCTAGGGGCAACGACTTCTCCGATTATGACTGCACTAGCTTGTCGGTGGCGACGGTGAATCTCCTCCAAGGGACAGCTGTGTTCGTTGACAAAACTTCTGACTTGAAAGTAAGTACATTCTTCTCTCCTCACCGCTCTTAATTTCCACGTACAATCGTCAATGATGCAAACCGGATGTAAAGTTGTCTTATTGGACCTTTTCACCTTCCATTCAAAGTTCTGCCGCATCGTAAAATGACCAACTAGCCTCTTCAAATCCTTTTTACTCGGAAAAAATTGACCTTTATAAATCATGGTTCTCGGTTCTTGCGCTGCCAAAGTGCTGCTTGTACCAATACCAAACGAGTATGAATCTGCTCCTGGAATAACCCAAGTTCTCGCATTAACAGAATCAGATGATGTCATATTACAACGGACCTTAGAAGTCCCAGGCATATCTGGTGTAGTGCAACTAACTCCTTGTACACGTCTACCACGTGTTTGCATTTGTGCAGGCTCTTCATCCATATTTTGGAGATCATGAACATGTTCATTATTTGCCTCAGTATCAACCTGTTCATGGTTCGGGTAATTGTTCTGTTGATTGTACTGCGCATCGTACTGTTCATTGTCCTACGCATCGTACTGCTCATTGTACTGCTCATTGTACTGCACATCGTACTGCTCATTGTACTGCACATCGTACTGCTCATTGTACTGCTCAATTCGACTGCCAAACACATCACCCAATTGAGGTTCAGCTGCATGTGCATGGTCGACCGCAACTTGTGGGACACCACACATGTTTCCCACACCTTCGCTGGGACCCCCTTGGGTGAACACTTGGTTGCTACCGCTAAAGGATCCAAACTGTTGGGTATTTTCATGAGGAGGAATATCATTCCCTACCACATCTCCAGCTGTCCGCTCAGTTAGACTGACACATACTTGAAGGATCACTCGATCTTCCCCTAGCATAAACTGGACATCGTCGTCATTCCTTATCAATGTGCGACACGTACTGCCAGGAACGAGTGATATTGATGACAACTCAACATTGTATTTGTTTACATCATAGTTCACAATAGTATGCACAATCGTCACCAATTCTTCGTAAGTCATATTGTTTGACACGTACATTCCCTGGTTATCGGATCCAACAAACCTCTGACTTCCGTCGGGTAACTGGTCCCATCGACCGTTGTAAGATATTACTATTCTAACCCGATTCATGAGGCTGTCAAATTAATAATCACAAACCATTAACAAAAACCCATGATTACACAATGTCTTCAAATATTACATGAAAAGCCTCGGATATTTTTTGAAAAAGGCTCGAATTTTTTTTCAAAAAGGCTCGAAATATTTTTGTCAAAAAGGCTCGAAATCAATTTCGAAAAGGCACGAATATTTTGTTAAAAGGCTCAAAACTTTGTTTAGAAAGGCACGGATATTTTTTGAAGAAGGCTTGAATTTTTTTTCAAAAAGGCTCAAATTTTTTTTTTCACAAAAGGCTCGAAATCAACCAAAAGGCTGGAAACTTTGTTCAAAAAGGCACGATTATGTTTTGAAAAAGGCTCGAAATATTTTTGTCAAAAAGGCTCGATAATAACTACAAAAGGCACGATGACATTGTTAAAAGGCACGAAACAATTTCAATAAGGCACGAAATTTTTTTCACAAAGGCTCCATAACAACTTCAAAAGGCACGATGACAGTGTTAAAAGGCACGAATAAATTTGAAACTCAATCGAGCCTTTTAGAAAGGTTATCGAGCCTTTTAGAAAGGTTATCGAACCTTTGGAAAAGTTATCGAGCCTTTTGGAAAAGTTATCGAGATTTTTCCAAAAAGGCTCGATAACAATTTCAAAAGGCACGATGACAGTGTTAAAAGGCACGAAAATATTTCAAAAATGCACGAATTTTTTTTCAAAAAGGCTCCATAACAACTTCAAAAGGCACGATGACAGTGTAAAAAGGCACGAAAATATTTCAAAAAGGCACGAAATCATTTTCAAAATGGCTTCAAGTTTACATACTAAAATGTGAAAAACTTAAAAGAAGCAAGTTCAAGAAATATTATCTTATTTTACTGAAGAAGAAAGTCGGGGCAAGACCTTGAACTTTTATTTGTAGAGAGAGAGTAACTGAGTATTTCAAATGCCTTCGTTTATGTTGCAGAGAACAACTCAAAGAGAATAACATAAATGTTTAACTAAGGGCAATTTTGGTAGTTCACCATAATAGGTGCCTTTTAAACTTAACTTATTAAACCACTAACATTCTCACCAATTCACTTTAAAAAGGTGATATTTTGGACCAATTCCACCTAAAAATGTGGTTTCTTGAAAAAAAAAATAAAAAAAATCTTATTTAAAGATAAGAAATATAATTGGTGATCAATAGTAGTTTTGTACAATAAAAAAAATAATAAATAAATAAATAAAATATAAAAAAAAAAACCAGTAACAAAGAAATAAAAATAAAATAAATAAAAAACTAAATTCTATGATTCATGCCCACCGTGTTCATTCTAATTTCAGTTCCTTCTTCCTAGGATTTGAAAATCACCATTTACAATATAATAATTTGACAAATTATTTCGTAATTGCAAGTTGCCTCACATTGATTTAAGAATAATGCTTGAGTACTGACCCACGTGTTACACTCTCATTGGTGGGATCAGTATTTTGGGGTATTTACCGGCATCCAAGCATTATTCTTAATTTAATACCAAAGAAAGTAGATATCCAAGAATTATTCTTGATTTAATAGCAAACAAGGTAGATGTGATAAACCAACCACTCCGAATTTATTACTGATTTTATAAAAATGGTACTGAAAAGTCAATAGAGTGAGCTAATTCTTTTCTTTACCAAGTCTCTGATTGTTTTCATTATCACACAGCCATCTGATACAGATTGGTTTCCATTGGATTAAAGGTCAACATAAATGGTTCTGATTTGTAACAATTCATTATCATTCATGATAACCTTATGTTGACCCATTTACAGGTAAAACCACCCAAAAATTACAGATTAAAATTACCAACTACTAAACAACACCCTAGAGCCTTTCTTTGTTGAATTGAAGTGACTTCTTATATAAATAAATAAATAAATAAATAAAAAAAGGACCTGAAACCAAACCATACGACTAATGAAACTCTTCAATTGACCATTTCCTATTGAATCTGACTGAGTCTACCTCTTCCCTGGACGTTGCTTCCCTTGCCAAATTGTAAAAACTAAACTCAAAGTAACATAATGAATACACTAAATTACCAGAGAGATTCAATAACAAAATACTTCTTTCTTCAAAATGTCTCCTCTCTCAGTACAATAACTGCAGTGCTCCAGGTTCTTTAGTTCTTTAACCCGTGCTTCCTATTAAGAAGGTTATTCAGAGCATAAACCTGTACCGGATGTCGGTATGTTTTTCACATGATTTGATTTTCCTTTTTAATTCTGTTGCCTCATTTTTTTACTCTGATTCTGAATTCTGAGTCTTAGATGTTATATCAATCTGAGTACAATAACTTTTTCTATGTTTGGTTACCAAATAGACTGAACTTGAACTGCCCTTTTTGAGAGCCATGGCACTGAAAGCTCAAACCTTCAACATAACTTTTGTAGGGCTATAGGTTTTACAATTTTACGATCAAACCCGAATAAATTCCAGAAACATCTAATTTTCTCATCTTTTACATTGTTAACATGTAGAATTCAGAAACAACAAGTTCATCTGTTTAATTTACTTTTACTTGTCTGTTGTCTCACACCAGCCGTTACTTCTGAAATAACTAGAATTCTGTAAATTATTCTCTGATAATTTCCAGACAACCAGAAGTAATAAAGTTCTGATATATAGGTTTGAAATATTTCATATGAAAGCTATACTAATCTTCTCTGTTTTCTTTAGTTCAACGGAGATACGACTCAAGTTACTACTCTTGCTGACACCTTGTTGGAATCTATTTCGGAGATTACAGCATCCATAGTATGCATAGAATTAGAATATGAAAAGTTAATAGAAATTGGATGCTACCTTTATCGAGCTTCTCCAGTCATAATGGAGTTGAAGACAACTGAGCATACCCCAGTGAATGTCATGGAGATTCTAAGATCTCTGTCTAAAAATACTGATTTGGCCCAGGATCTGGTTGAAAATTTTAAGAAAAGCACCCATCAAATTTCAGACACTAAACTGAGAAGCATGATTATGCAACTAGAAGGGGTGATAAGATCAATGGGAGAGTGCATGAGCTTGATACCACCATCAACATTTAGGGGCCAAGAATATGCAGAAGTTGCAGTACTATCTCTTTCAAAAGAGATGCTGAATGCTCATTTTGGATTCGATCAAAATCATGTTTTACAAACCGATGAGATGGAACCACAGGCAGATATCTGTAAGGAACTACCAAAGGAAGAAGAAGTACCTGCAGAATCAGACCTCTACTCAATCATTTTGGAGGTTTCCATGCCACATGTTACTGAATTCCCTAAGAGCACAAGTGTTAGCAGCCAAAGCAAATATCAGAACATAAGCAGATCGTCAAGTACAACATTACCAAAGGTGTCTCAGTTCATTGAGCCTCTGTATGAGACTTTCTTCTGTCCATTGACAAAGGAAATTATGGATGATCCAGTCACCATAGAAAGTGGAGTGACATATGAAAAGAAGGCAATTATGGAGTGGTTTGAAACGTTCGAAAATCCTGAGGAAATGTTTTGTCCACGCACAGGGAAGAAGCTCATGAGTAAGGCGTTGAGAACCAATATGGCATTAAAAACCATAATACAGGAATGGAAGGAAAGGAATGAGTCTGCAAGGATCAAGGCTGCCCGGGCAGCTTTGTCTTTAGCTAGTTCAGAAACAATGGTACTTGAAGCAATCAAAGATTTGCAAAGTATCTGCCATATTAAACAGTATAATAAGGTACAAGTTCGGAACTTTGGTATTTTGCCATTGCTCCTTGAATTTCTAGAGTACAAAGACAGAAATGTCAGATGTGCAGCGCTGGAACTATTACGCCAACTGATGGAGGATGATGATGATGGAAAGGTTTGATTCCTACATTTCCTTATTTTCCTATGGATATGAACTGGAAATTTCTAATCAAAAGAACTTTATGCATTATCGTTTTCAGGAATTTGAGAGCAAAAACAATACCAAACAAGGCATTCAATAATCATCAACTACTGAATTTCCAATAGCCTTTCTTTTAGCACACTATGTTTTCTACCTAATTTTGAAAATAGAGTGCTACATGAATCATTTAGAATTTTACATACAATTATCACCACAATGACCAAACCTTAGCAGCAAAATTTCGATGTATGAGATATAGGATAAGAAAACAAGCTCTAAATAATTTATATAACATATCTCATGTGAGGTAGAGAAAGCAAGCCATAGATAACTATAGAAACTAATGCCAGGTTTCTATTTTAAAATGGCGGTTTCTTGTTCAGGAAATGATTGCCAACACAATGGATATCTCAGTGGTAGTCAAGATGCTGTCAAGTAGCCACCGGCATGTAAGACATGCATCTCTACTCTTATTGCTTGAGCTTTCGAGATCCCGATCTTTGTGTGAGAAAATTGGGTCAGTTACAGGAGGAATACTGATGCTGATTACCATTAAGTACAATCGAACTGTTGATGCCTTTGGTTCAGAAACAGCGGAACAAATATTAAGGAATCTCGAGGGATGTCCGGGTAACATCAAGTGCATGGCGGAAAATGGACTCTTGGAACCTCTGATAAATCATCTAAATGAAGGTATTTTGAAACTTCCTGCTCCTATCATTCCATAAGGTCCATAATACCTCCAAAAACTTAAATATTGAAAAGAGCAATTGAGATAACAGCAGAGGTTAACCAAAAAAATATTTTCTTAAAGAAACTGACATTTATCAAATTTTGATTGAACAACCAGATAAATCAGATTCTGATGATGTCATATGGCATCAGTATGCTGTGTAAAAGCTCATATGTGCAATCTAACCATGACTATGCCTTTTCAAAATCATATATATAAAACAGGCTGTGAAGAGATGCAGATGGAAATGGCAGGCTACCTTGGGGAAATAGTTCTTGGACCTGATAGGAAAACCTATGTGGCTGAGAGGGTTGCTCTCACTCTCATCACAATGGTGCAGAGTAGAAACACTCTGCTAAGAAGGAAAGCATTCAAAGCTCTAGTGCAAATCTCATCTTACCACCCAAACAGCAAAATACTTGTAGAAGCAGGTATAGTACAAATCATGGCCAAAGAGATGTTCAATCGGAGAAGCTACAGTGAACCAATTAACTCAAAAGAAGAAGCTGCAGCAATTGTTGCAAATATACTTGAATCTGGGATTGAGCATGAGAGTCTCCAGGTAAACACTCATGGCCACAAGATGACATCAGACTATGTTGTGTACAACTTAGTCTACATGCTCAAGAACACCACCCCAGATGAACTCAACATTAATCTTATCAGAATCCTGTTCAGTCTGACAAAGTCCCCCAAATCAATGGCCACCGTTGTCTCGATTGTGAAAGAAACTGAGGCAAGCTACACCCTGATTGAACTCATCAACAATCCACATGAAGAACTGGGGGTTGCAGCCATAAAACTACTCATTACACTCTCACCTTACATGGGCCACACACTTGTGGAGAGACTCTGCAAAACCAGAGGTCAACCAGAGAGCCTAATCCAGAGCCAAAGTGAAACAACCCGAATCTCAGAGAAACAAGCAGTTTCAGCAAAATTTCTTGCGAAACTCCCCCACCAGAACCTAACACTCAATCTTGCTCTTCTCAGCAACAATATTGTCCCAACGATTCTACTAACAATTGATATAATCCAGAGAAGAGGCACAAGAACAGGCAGGTATGCAAGTGATTACTTAGAAGGCCTAGTTGGTATTCTTGTCAGATTCACAACAACACTATATGAACCCAATATTCTGTTTCTAGTAAAAACCCACAACTTCACATCTGTATTCACAGAACTGCTAATGAAAACATCATGTGATGAAGTTCAGAAGTTATCAGCCATTGGGTTGGAGAATCTCTCTTCAGAATCAACAAATCTATCAAAACCACCACAGACAAAGAAAACAAAGTCCATGAAACTGCCCTACTTACCTAAGTTCCTAAAGTTTGGCTCATCAAAGAAGATGAAGGTACCAGTATGCCCAGTTCACAGAGGAGTTTGTTCTTCACAGAACACATTTTGTTTGATTGATGCAAAGGCAGTCGAAAGGCTGTTGGCATGTTTGGAGCATGAGAATGTTGAGGTGGTTGAAGCTGCATTATCAGCTCTATGTACTTTGTTGGATGACAAAGTTGATTTAGACAAAAGTGTGAGCATGTTCAGTGAAGTGAATGCCATACAACATGTATTGAATGTGGTAAGAGAACATGAGGAAGAGGGTTTGTGGCAGAAGTCATTTTGGATGATTGAGAGATTCTTAGTGAAAGGTGGGAAGAAGTTTGCTTCAGATATATCTCAGGATAGGTCGCTGCCTGTTACATTGGTCAGTGCATTTCATCATGGGGATGTAAATACAAGGCAGATGGCTGAAAAAATCTTGATGCATTTAAACAAGATGCCCAATATCTCTGCTCCCAACTATACTCTGTAAGAACAAAAAATGATGTGAAATCCTCTCTAATTCCAGAACAGGTCCAGAAATGTCAAAAAATGCAATGCGCAAACATTTGTTCTACTTGAAAAGTATTTCCCATTATTAATGCTCGACTTGAATTATTATTTCTCATGTTTTGATGGTCTATATTTACAATTGAGGAACTCATCTGTTAAGCAGATTCACTGATCTGAGATAAACTTCACCCCCTCTAAACTTATTTATGTATGCATTCTACAAATTTTCCAGAGTATCCTTTTTTTTTTCCTTCTTCTTGTTGGAGAATCTAGTAAATTCCCTCCAAAGAGGAAAAGTTGACCAAACCAAATCTCACATTTATGTGAGATATTCTGTACATAATTGTAGTATCTTCCTAATTTCCTATTTGTAATAGTTGACCCATAACTGATGACCTAGGATTGATAGCTTTCCAATTGTTAGGTGAGATACTACTACTGTATATTTGTATCATATACTAAGAACAAAAGTAAGAGGAAATATTATTGTTTTTCTTCATGGCATCAGAGCGTTTGAGATTTTTTTTTTTTTATAATCGTTTGGCCTTCATTGCCTGAGAAAAAAAAAAAAAAAAAAAACCTAAGTAAAATGGTGATGCTTGAAAATACCACCAAAGAGAGCTCAATTTCAGTAGATTTAAAAGTCAGCCATATTGCTGCAGTGCTGCCAGAAGATCTGAGGCTTATATGTCAAACGAGAAGGATGGCCTTTGGTGCAATATTTGCAATAAACCCAAACACATCCGGGATACTTGTCGGAAAATTCATGGAATGCCCTCATTTGGAGATAGAGGTGGAAAAGGGGGACGAATCTGGTCAAGCAAATTTTCTTGCTCAATTGAAAACTCCCAATGCCTTGTGTTCCTTGGCCCCATCAGGTACTCTAAGTGTCTCAAAGGACTGTTCTGGGTATTGTACTTTTATGGGAGGAAATCTTGTTACTTGGAGAAGCAAAAAGCAGTCAGTGATAGCTAGATTGAGCGCAGAAGCTGAATTTAGAGCTATGGCACATGGGATTTGTGAATTACTTTGGTTGAAAATCATTCTCATAGATCTTAGAATAAAATTGGAAAGACCAATGAAACTATATTGTGATAACAAAGCAGCTTTCAATATAGCTCCAATCCAGTGCAACACGATTGAACTAAGCATGTAGAAGTAGACCGACACTTCATTAAGGAGAAGCTGGAGAGCGGGTTAATTTTCACTCCTTACGTTACTTCTAAAAGGCAGCTGGCTGACATTCTAACCAAGGGGCTACCAAGTTCATCTTTTCAATCAATTCTAGCCAAGCTGGGAATGGAAAATATTTTTTGCATTAGCTTGAGGGGGAGTGTTGGAGAATCTAGTAAATTCCCTCCAAAGAGGGAAAGTTGACTAAATCAAATCTCACATTTATGCGAGATATTCTGTACATAATTGTAGTATCTTCCTAATTTCCTATTTGTAATAGTTGACCCATAACTTATGACCTAGGATTGATAGTTTTCCAATTGTTAGGTGAGATAGTTTGTTTTCTACTGCTATATAATTGTATCATATACTAGAAACAAAAGTACGAGGAAATATTATTGTTTTTCTTCACTTCTTCACTTTTTTTTTTTTTCTCTTAGCTATGATTTTTCTTTTTGGACTGGGAAATGGGTACATGAACAAATGAATCAAAGGATTGTACCTTGACTCCATAAAAATAGGTGTTTGGTAGGTTCTATTAGAAACCTTTAGCAGGCAGCAATATACTGGCTGTATTTGACAAAAGGTATTTTTCTAGAAGACTTTATAGTTTATATTCCAGAGGAATTTCAGTTTATGTTTGAGATGTGCCAAATGGAAAACAAACAAAACAAATGTGTGGAGAATGGCATTTCTAACTACCAGAAGCATTTTTTAATGTTAACTGAGAAAGCAAGGTGAAATAAACTAGAGAAACAATGCAGAAAGCCACAAAGGTTAAGTTATCCAATAAACAATGGCAAGTTGGCTGCAGCACTTGTCATTGTTGGAGAGATTTCTTATTATAAAATTGGCCAAGTTTGGCCGGCAATAGACAATGCCAAAACAACCAAAACTACCTATGTATTACAAGGATTGCCAAATGTTCCTGAGATTCAACTATAGCTCTAACATTTTTCTCCAAGTGATATTCTTATAATAATTAATTAGGGTATGTTGGTATGTCAAATCAACACCATCTACCGTCTAATGTTTGTTAATTACAAAGCGTAATTGAATGCAATGATTCTTATTAATTACAAAGCATAAACCCAATGGATTAGTTGAACATATCCATCCTGGAATAGCATATTATTACTTTTAAGGATTATGTATTCAAATACGCTATGTCTATCTTGTGTCTTTGAAAGAATAAAAAAAAGTTTTTTAATCGCTTTTCAATCCTTACACTATGTTTGGTAGCAGAGAGAGAGAGAGAGAGAGAGAGAGAGAGTAGGAGGGATGGATGAATTAAGAAGGAGAGAGAGTAGGAGGGATGGAGAGGATAACATCTATCCTTCATGTTGTTTGGTAAGTTAGGAAGGATGGAAGATAAGTCCACATTCCTTTGTTTGGTATTGAAAGGAGAGTTGAATGGATGGATTGATATATAATTGTAAATTTACTATATTGGTGGGCCCAGCGGGAGCTGATGTCTCTCCTCCTTCTCATCCGTCCCATGAGGGAAGGATGCATTTTGGTGGGTCCTTGGGGAGCTGAGATCCCTCCTCTTCTCCTCTCCTCTCTCTTGTCTCTCCAACCAAACAATGGATTGGCCCTCTCCCTCCAACCCTCTCCCTCCCTCCATCTCTCATTTGTACCAAACAGAGCATTAATGTGTACCCTAACACAATCCCTTCAAATAAAAGAAGATTAATTCCATATGACCAATTATTGAAATCGGCCACAATCTAATAGGCATATTAATTATGATTATTTTAATGCCGCCTCGGTCTCTCTCTCTCTCTCTCTCTCTCTCTCTCTCTCTATATATATATATATATATATATATATATATATATACACATATATATTGAGTAATTGGACCAAATACCTACAATCTTATCAGCACATCAGGACTAATTCCAGTAAGAAGGTAGGCTTGGACCATCTCTGCTTGAGAAGAAAATGGCTTCTTTTTCAATGGAGGATTTTGTTGGAGATGGAGCTCTCAAGGGACTGCTCCCAAAGCTTCTAGAAGAAGGTTGGGATGATGTTCCAACCTTGAAGATTATGAACTCTGAAGATATGAATGCAATAAATATGTCACCACAACAAAAGGTTGGTTTTTTCACAGAATCAGGCTTTTATCATCATTTTCTAAGACTTGTTTCATATCTTCAACTATTATTATTGTTTATTTTTTCTAGGGGTTAAATAAAAAGCTATTTCTTCTATACATGATTATCAAGTATGAATCTAAAGTTGATATGTTTCATCAATGAAATTTCAAAAGTTTCAGTATAATCTATCCATTTCTGATGACTTACTTTCTATGAGTCTAGGATGCACTGGAAATTAGATCATACCTGCACGATCGTGCTCTGATGCAATATGGAGACATTTTGGAGGCCTCTGGGAAAGGACTGCCTGAGCTTCTTAACCTAAGCACAGGGGATATGTCTTCCCAGTTTGGTATGAAAAGGGGTCATATTGCTCGGTTCATGGACAGAACCAGTGCATGTACCAGTCCGCTGCACATCCCTCCGAGGAGAACCACCGGCATAACATCTAGAAACAATAGCATTTACAAGGCTTATGTGTCTGTAAACTCTTCAAAGATGCAAAATAGAACAGGATCCCTACGGAGATATAATACAAATTCTGATAAATCACTTGAACAATCACTTGCCGATTTTAAGATCAAAGATGGATACATCTTTAAAGGAATAGTTGCTGCAGGACCACCTGTATCTCGAGCATGTGGTTGTGTACAACCTCCTCCAGTCAGTGAAAACGTTGCTCCTTACTCTGTCATTGAAAACATCTCGGTCCAAAAATTAACTCCTGAGTACAGGATTGGGGTCGAGCGTTTGGTAAAATCCAAGACACCTCCAATGAAGGCTTCAGAATTGTGGCGAGAAAAGCCAGCTGTGATCCTCTGCATCCGTCGTCCTGGGTAAACACTTCCTACTTCACATCACCACACAGTAATTCCACTATTGTGATTAATTTGCTAAATACATTCAAGCTTACTAAGATATATTCAACCAAATGTTTAAAAAGAAAAAGCTTATGAAATTGAGCATAATTTGAATCAAGAATACAAAGAAATAACCGATTTAAAAATATGTGTATAAGTGTTTTCTTTTTTCTCTTTCATGTATAAAATTTTGTGCTCCACTTTCCAATATGGTAGTAATCCTTCAAGTGCCGAAATTGACATGGTCGTTCTTTCCATCTCTTGAACTTTAAACAGGTGCATCATGTGCAGAGCTGAAGCTCACCAGCTCTATGCCAAAAAACCCATATTTGATGCCTTGGGGATTCAACTTTTTGCGGTTCTTCATGAATACATAGAGCCGGAGGTATTGGCAAATTCTCTCTGACTTAAAGTTTTTCAATCAATTGTTCTTTGTTTGAGACTCGATTTCTACATTGTAGGTAAAAGACTTCTGGCCACGATATTGGGGTGGTGTTGTAGTCTACGACCAAGGTATGGAGTTCTTTAGAGCTCTTGGAGGTGGGAAACTGCTCAAAGACAAGTTCTTATCAGGATTTCTTTTGAACCCCCGAGCTATTGCAAACTACAAGCGTGCAAAAGCCACAGGAGCAGAGCTAAACTTAAATGGTGAAGGAGATATTAAGGGTGGTCTCTTTATAGTTGGCGGAGGAAAGAGTGGCATTGCTTACCAGTTTATCGAGAGGAATTTTGGTGATTGGGCACCTGTAGCTGAAGTAATTGAGATTTGTGCTAAATTGCAGGTAATTCTTGTTGGCTCTCTAATCCTCTATTGCAATTGCTGTCCAGTTTAAGCATAAATTTAACCATCTTTTCTTCAACCTGACACAGAACCATCAGCAAGGTCAATCGGATTCAATAAAAGAAATGCAGGAATAAGAATGAAGTTTGTTGTGTTTCCATGTCTTCCTCAGATTTACACAATATTGCTCATAGTTCCATAGAGAACACTACTATTTTTGAAATTCTTTTGTTACAGAATATGGCGTGTTTTATCTTGTATGGGTTGTATTGACTAGAATATTTAAATTCAATTAATGCACTTCTTTGTTAATAAAATTCTGGTTCTTTGTTTTAAAAGCATCTACTGTTGATCATCAAATGAAACAATCACAGGAACTCTTGGAGAAAGCAAGAACTACCTTGAGTAACAATTGCCAACATTACGACACTGTCATGACAGACCTAGTTGAAACAATCAAGTCAACATCATATAATTCATCAACAATTTGCCACAGACAATGATATCTTGAATCTAATTCATAGAACTTTTGACATATTATTTATTAATAGACATAGTTGAACAAAGTTCATGTTCAATACAGCTTTGATTAACAAACTACAACTGAAAACCTACATGCCATGAACAAGTAATCGAGACATGGATGACAAAACATGTCATGTTCAACTCTCAATGAAAAAAAAAATCAATGAAGGAATCTGAATGTGTTATCGAGAAAATATATAAACTTGTAAGTTCCCATATATCAAAGTCTTATGTTGGTATTAAATATAAGTATGGGTGGGCTATAAATTAACTTAAGTTTTGACTTAAATCTAACCATTCATTTACTCTAATCCTTGGAGAAATGTCTCATGCTTGCATATATTTTAGTTGAGTTTTAAAGGTGGTGTGGCATTGTCCTAACACTCGGATCAGAGTGAATGAATGGTTGGATGTTGAAGTCTAGATTTAAGTTGATATAATCTCAATCTTTAAAAATATAGTCAAGTTTTGATAACTGATTTATCAATGAAGTCTTTAGAAAACAATTTCTTACATTTCTTATTTGGAAAAGAAAACGCAATCTGACAATCATATTAATCTAAAACAAAAGGCGCTATAAAATACAGAAATTACAAGAGACAAATCATAAATAATTTATCACCCAATAGTACCCTTGTGAGACCCAAAAATGAGATTAGTCTAAATACACAAAGCATTATTCATGGAATAGGTTAGGGAGCACTATGGTGCTTGCAAGTTCGATATTAGCCTGGCCAGCTAGGTGAGTTTAATTCCCTGATTTCAGAATTTGGGCCTCACTTATCATGGTGGGTAGCAACAATCAACACTAGTCACTGACTTACTGTTCTTTGAAATATAAAAAGTCTAATATATAATATTCACAATTTCTTCAATAGATCATCATACATAAAGGTGAAAGACTAAAAAGTAGTTTGAAAGGGAAGAGGGGAAGGATGAAGGATTTAATGAAAGATATGAGGAGAGCTATAAGTCAAGAAGTAAAAAACCAAAGTATCTTAGGTATGCAAGAAGAAATCCCCTTGTTTTTTTTTTCAAGAAGGTGCAGCCTTATGATGTATTTGCATATCTCTAGATTATTTGATTGTATAATGTTATACCCTTATCCTAAAAATAAACAAGGAAGAAAAACACTGCAAGAAAAGGCCCACTGTGTGCATCTTATGTCCAACCAAAGTTTTTCACATATAAGAACCTTGTCTGCAGTATTGATACAAACATTATCATGTTAACATGTATCCTAGCAGGTTTTAGGCTCCCTTTCAGGTATGTCAGTGTCACTAATCAGAGAAAAATATATAACTTTTCTTGTCTTACCTGCAAACCTGCAGTCTATCAAAGTGTAATCCAGTGGGTTGCTGAATGACTCTGTGCTAAGCATGCAGCACTCTTTCTCCTGATTATAAAATGAACAGAGCTACTCAGCTTTTATGTAATCAATACCTTGCCACTTCACCATTTGGCACAATTATTTTTGTTACGTAACAATCATTCTCACAAGAAAACATCATCACCCATTAAATTTCAGGTTTCTATAGTTTGCAATAAGAAAGCATCATCACCAGAAATCTCCACATGAACATGTTCCATCTTTAAACAAATGGAACCTGACAGCATCTCTTACCAGGATCTCTCGCTTGGTGATCTTAGAAATATATTTAGTGGCATTGTGACAATCCCCACAAACCCTAAGATTTTTAACAACCCGTATAGGAAGGCCATGAGGAATAAATAACAACCCAAAAGCAATTGCAAGCCTCTCACTGTGGTAATTAAGCATCTTTACTTTCTCTGAATCCTCAACATCATGAAGAACAGAACTCACATCTGGCACATATCCCTCCTCAATCATCTTGAGGTTTAGCTTCTCTAACTCAGCATATATCTTATCTGTATATGGACTTGACTGATCGTCTGCTGAAAAGATATGAACTTTGTTATTATATTTGATCCAACTACATCCTGGTTCTTTCCTCACTCCCTTTTCTCTCATTCTTTTCCTCAATTGGGACACAAGGTCCCATTTCCCTTTCGATGCATAGATGCTCGAGAGCAAGATATAGCTTGCAGGATTCTGGGGCTCCAATTCCAGAAGATATTCTGCAGCCCATTTCCCAATTTCCAGATTACCATGATTTCTACATGAGCTAAGCAAGGTGGCCCAACCAATTGCATCAGGACAAAAAGGCATCTTATTAATAAAAGTTTTTGCTTCTTCTAACCTTCCTGCTCGGCTGAGAAGGTCAATCATGCATGTGTAGTGATCATGAATTGGTGTAATACCATGTTCTCGTACCATTGATTCAAAATACCGATGACCTTTCTCTACCAGTCCTGTTCTACTGCAAGCTGAAAGAACCCCAATGAAAGTAACTCCATCCGGTTTCATTCCATGAGCCAGCATTCTTTCAAACAAATCAATTGTCTCATTGGCTTTTCCAAACTTAGCATAGGCTGAAACCAATGCTGTCCAAGAGACTTCATCCCTGTTATTCATCTCATTGAACAGCTGATGAGAATCTTCAATGCTTCCACACTTACCATACAGAGTAATTAGTGCATTGGAAACTGTTAAAAAGGAAATTATGCCAGAAACCAGGGCATGGCCATGAAACTGGGCACCCTCCTCTAAGCTTGCCAGATTTGCACAGGAGCTAATTAAACTTCCTAGTGTAAAATCATCTGGCTCAATCCCATTTCTCTGCATATCGCAAAATATTCTAACGGCTTCTTCACCGTACCCATTCTGGCCATAACCCACAAGCATTGCAGTCCATGATACAACATTCTTCAGAGTCATTTTCCTGAAAACTGATTCTGCAGATTTTATACTTTTACTCTTGCAATACATGTCAACAAGGGCACTTCCCACAAAGACATTATCCTTATAACCAGTCCTGATTATATAAGCATGAATCTGCTTGCCTTCTTCCAAAGCCAATAGACCTCCACAAGCAGTCAATACACTTCCAAAGGTATATTGATCCATAGCCAAACCTTCCAATCTCATCTCTCTTAACAAATCAACAGCTTCTCTCTCCAAACCATTTTGTGTGAGTCCAGTAATCATTGTTGTCCATGAAATCGAATCTTTCTCCTTCATATCAATGAACAACCTCTTTGACTCCTCGATTAACCCACATCTCAAAAGCCCTGTGATCATCGTATTATACATAACCACATTCCTTTCTGACATCCCATCAAAAACACGTTTAGCATCGTAAATCAATCCCATTTTTGCATACATATCCATCAAAGGACTACCCACAAAAACATAAGAACCAAAACCGAATTTCACTATCTGCCCATGAATCTGTCTGCCCAAATCAACACACCCTTTACTTGAAGAAAGTATAAGCATAGTTGAAAACGTAATCCTATTCAGACTACCAAACCCATCTTTCAACATCAGATTATAGACTTTAACTGTTTCCTTAACAGAAACATGATTTGCATACCCTGAAATAAGTGAATTCCAAGAAGCCCCATCACGACACGGCATGCGATTAAAGATAAATTGCATTTGTGAGAGATGCCCAGATTTTGAATAAGCAGAGAGAATCGTGTTCCATGAGAAGATGTTCGGTTGGGGCATTTTATCAAACAAGCGGCGTGCATACTTGATGTTGCCTAGTTTGCTGTATGAGTTAATAAGATTGTTTAAGAGAAATGTTTCAGGGTTGGTAAAGGTTTTGGTTATAAGACAATGGATTTGTTTGGCTTGACGTTGCTTTTTAGTTTCGCAGCAGAGTTTTAGCAGGGAAGCGTAGTAGTTGGAGGAGGCTGATGACATTTTGTCTCAACAATGCTATGCTATTGGCGGGAAAGGCTGTTTGGGATTTAATGTTCAAAATTTAACAATAAAAAACTACTACTTTTTTTTCACAAACGAACAATAAAAACTTTTTTTTTTTTTTTTAAAGATATGGGAGTGAAATCAATATCTATCACATGGCTTTAAATACCACTGGCTTTGAAGAGTTGGATCGATTTGGTTTTCGTTGAAATCGTCCATGACTCGCTTATACTCGGTTTTCAATTTTTTGAATCAGATTAACTCATCTCAACAGAGTGACTCACCTTAACTCGAACCTACTTTTTTCTATTCGAATCGGTGCAGTTTAATACGATTTTAGGTTTAATGGGTATTTTGAGCCCGATGAAAATTTTATAATTTTATGGGCCTTTAAAAAATTCCTTATTTGATATATCAAAAAATAGAATATACTGTATATATAGGAAATTAAAACCGAATCAAGTAGGAGAATGCAATTGGTTTAGGATTAGGAATAGGATTTGGCTTCCTTTTTCCTATAAAAAAAACCCCTGCCTTGTGTAGTTTTTCTTCACAAACATCATCGGATAGTCAGATTCATCTTGTATTCAACAGCAGAAACAGATGATGATGATGAAAAGCTCTCCAAGCCGAAGCTATGGCGTTGAGCTTCGATTCGATGATAGTCTAAAAAGCAAAATCATAGATGCAAGAACATCTATAAAGAGCTAAACATCATGTCTGAACCCCTCGATCCCAGTTTCGAACCCTACATTACACTGGTTGTGACCGATGATCAACGCATTCAACAACTTGTTCCGTAATGTATCCCCCCATATGAAAAGCATCGGTTCAGGCTCGGTCTGATAACAAACCAATTAGCATTAAACCTTTACGATTTCCAGACAAATTTATGGCAAGCCTTGACAGGTAGAGGTATTGAGATTGAAGATGAATATAGTCCAGGTAATTGGCAACCAGGCTGCACCCTTTTCCAATCTGCCCCGGCAGATCGAGTTGGGGATGCCGTCACAGTCATACCTGACTTAAAATTACCTCTTACCGGTAAACTACAACATATTGGCTTAAATTCTCACCTCATCGTCATCAACTATCAACCTACAGCTTTCCTATTAAACCAACAGGACCAGGAGGTATTATATAATAATTAAACACTCTTCAAATTTCTAATTAATTAATTTGTTAGTTTTCCTTATATTTTATCCGATTTGACAGTAAATCCAACTTCACAAGAATGAAGACAATCTCTTACCAACACCCAATCAAATCAAGTTCAAGTCCTATTTTTTAGCATTAGCTTTTGTTTTTTTCTTATCTAGTGCAGATATTAAGATGTTTTAGTCCTCCTTTGTTTCTTTATTTTCAGCTTTTGTTAATTAATAATTTATAAAGGTGGTGATCTTTTGTTTTTCAATAATAAAAATAAAAATAAAAAGCTTTTGTCTATTGACTTGAACTCAGATTCTCAAACATAGTACAGGAGGAGGTAGATTGTGTAGTTGGTAGTGGGTTATTAGATAATAAAAAAAAAATGAGATTTATTTCTCCCATTGCAACTAAGCTAAATCATTTACACTAAAGAGTAATAACCTATCATGAATTAATACATCATCAACAATAGGATTATTTCCACCGTCCAATGTGGTTTGACAGAAAGAACGCTCATTCGGCTTGATGAGAGGATTGAGAAAAATAATAATATCCCACCAAGAAATTAATTAAAAACATTTTAAAGACAACTAATCACGTAAAGCTTTTATTGAGAGGATTGTAAGATTGTTCCTATAATGTGGGGTTGATAAGAAATCAACTATCAGGAAGCAAAAGCAAGTGTGTACTGTACTACTGTGTAGATATAAGAGTACAGTACATTATTGGAATGTACAGACTGTTAATTTGACCTTGTCCTAAACATTGTCAGGCACTGACTAGTATTCATATTTTACTGGGACCATTACCATTAACAAATCCTGATCCATTTTCCAGTGCTCAGGAAGATCTGCTAATAGTTTCATTGCCAACTGTAAACTTTGCTGGCTAGCTGGTAAAATAGTTTCATTTCACACTTGATTTGATATCAGGAAGAATCAAATGAAGAATCCACCACATTTTGACAATATATATATTAATATATATATATAATTAAAAAATAGAGGTTCCAACTCTGAACAGAACAAGAACTCCAAAGGCTTGCCATTGCTATCTTACCTACCTATCTCATGAGATCTTGGAATGTTAATCTATACATTCTTTCATCCAGACATTCTATTGCAATGAACATCTTTTTTTTTTTTTGGCATATTAATCTAATGCTCAAATATAGATAAACAAGAAGGTTACTGCTAAAATCCTATATACCTGAGGATCCTCAAGACGTAAAAGGTCACTGATTCGGTTAGGAACTGATCCGCTGCGGCACTCTGATAATCGACAGATTAGAGTTGGAAGTAGGAGCCTTGTGATAAGAGTATGTTATATATCATCTTTTATATTTGCAAGAGAATGTCTATGAACTTTGCAAATCCCTCAAGCTAGTAGAGACCTTCATTGTGCTGTTGGCATAAAACCAATAGAGAATGATATCAATGTTCAACTTTCATATGACCTGGCGGTCCAGACCCTGCATATGCAGTACAGAGCTCTCTAGTAAGCTCAAGAAGACTTTTAAGGCACAAGTCCAAACACAAATCAACTACTTATACCATTTACATCTTGCCCGTCAGGAGGACCACTAGTTCCATAGCTCATCTGGATAACATTGTGAAGCTCATCCTCCCAATTGGTCACCTGCAGTCAAATATATTTAAAATTTTAATACAAATTACATCAAGTTGATGCAAAATGTCAAGGCCTGGTCAAGAAACTTGTTCATCTGATAGTGCGTATGCTTATTGCCAAACTTGTGATCATAGAAATTAACAGATATGTTGTTCGGCGTGGGGGGGTGTTTGACATTCCCAGGCATCACTTATTAAGGTTTATTCCTCTTCCACTGATCTATATAAGGATAAAAAAAAAAAAATACCTGACTGGGTTCCTTGAATCCTCCTGTCAATTGGGAATTAATAGATCTCCGAATTATGTCAGACGGGCTCCCCATGCCAGGAAGAGTAGCTTGGATGAGTCCCGGTTGAGATGGATGAATTGGAGGATAAGCCATTGGCATATCAGGGGAAAACCCCAGATTTGATGAAGGACAAGCCCGAGACTGAAGGATCTGCGTAGAAAGATAGAATATATTGTAGAATGAGATGTGAAACACATATACACAAACGGAAATAAGCATCACCGGAATGTTAGTTACAAATCACTTACATCTTTTGCCAGGAGCCCCTCTATGTTAAAATCCAGCCGTGGATTTACTGTTGCGAGTTTCATTGATAAGAACTGACAGAATAAGACAAGTGAAAGTAATGTATGTTAACCATGAGAAATGATAATTAATTCTAAGATATATGTAAACCAAAAACTGTTGAATAAACGTTCATGAAAAGTTTCAGATAATCAACTCTTCAAAGAATGATCATATAAGCTATCACAAAGTTTCCAAATCAATGTGTGTCAACAAACTTGAATTGCAAAATGTAAGCAACCTAAATACTTAGAATGTTTGATGGAATAGAAGCATCCATGCTACATGAGACCAAAATGATAAAACTACTCTGTACAAATTAAGAACTACATATGTGGAATAAAGGAAAGAAGATTGAAATGTTATTCCCATACCTCAACCTGCCGCTGCAGTGATTGTACATAGTTGATAATTTCATCCAACATCACAGCCTTGCCAGTAACCTGCAAAAACCAATTAAATTTTCATCAAATGAACTGCAATACAATGCCAATCCTGCTGAGTGCTGAGAAGTCAACTTAATGATATTACCAAGCTACTAAATTCAACAATCATACCTTGCTGCAACCAGGCACAAGGTCTTGAAGGAATTTCATCCTCTCACTGATCTTTTCCCTTCTCACCTACAAAATCAGAGAAATAAAATTAACTTACTAAGTCATAAATGTTTCTTTTATTTTAACAAAAATTTCCATTTATAATCTTACTCTCTCAGCAAGACTATGGCTATTTGTCGCCTGCCCTCTTCGAGCTCTAACATGAATATATTCTTCTTTCCCTGGATCTGAAGTTTGAGACCCCTGTTTTCCCTGTTTTCCAGAAGTCTTATTAATGGTTGAAGCGGGGTTTTGGTCTCCCGTCTGTTGATTTTCAGTGTCATCTTTAGCAGCTTCACCAGGTAACTGAGCTACCTTGGCTTGATCAAGCTCAGTATCCTGCCACAAGAAAGTACGAGTGATAAGTGAAAAACTTGAGAACATGTTATAAATTCACAAAAACAAAGGAAGAAAAATTGAAACATGGTTTCTACCTGCACATTCCTTTTTCTCTTCTTTGAAGTGAGGCCCTTAGCAGAAGGCTCCCCACCTGTTGTACCCTCCAACACAGACGGCTCATCGTGACCTCCACCACCACCACCGCCACTGAACTCCGCTTCATCGGACTCATTACCAGACCCACCAACACCTTGTTTTGCTTCATGAGATCTAACAAGGCTCTCACTTTTCCTATCATTCTTTAGTGGGCTCCCATTAGTAACCCCATGATGTTCAACAGACAAGGAAGCATCTTTAGTGGAAACTTCACCCACATTCATATCATTTTTCTGAGACTGACTGCCAGATACTGATTTCAAACCACCGCCTGCAAAAACCTCTTGTGGCCCTTGCATCATATTCATACCCCCACCTCTAGAATAGAGACTCATAGGATCAGGAATGCTAAATGTGTTCACCATATCACTAAAATTCCCACCACTGAAGGATGAAAACCGGGCTGCTCGCTCAATGAACGCCAAATCAGCTGGGAACTGAGATAAGCTCTGTGGGAATATTCCAGGGGGATTTGGTAAGAAAATGCCCGCTTTGAGCATTGAAGTAGGTGGATTCCATCCCATATCAACTGGTCTATCAATACTACTTCTCAAAGCAGCAGGACTGCCTTTTCTAATTCTTAATGGATTAGAACTAGTTGCATTGTTTTGCACATCAATATCACAAAATCCCAAGTTTTGTGGATGATTGGTAGTATGATCCCAATTGGTTTGGTTAAACGAGTCCACCATCGGAGCAGAGGAACATGAGGAAGAACCAACTGCCATCACATTTTCAGCCGGAACCAAATTAATCGGTGCACTGCTAAATCGCCAGTCTGGAGGCACACCAGGTGAATGGTAGCTCATCGGACTATCATTCCTCTTTCCTAACTCAAATTTTTCCTTGTCACTCATATCCATATCTCCTCTCCTCAACAGAATAGCCAACAATAGATACTTTTCTCTCAAAATTTTAAGAATTTGGACCTCTAAAATTGACCAGCTCTCAAGGCCCTAATTAACCAAAGATAAAGGACCCAGAAAGGGATAATTTTTGGGGGGAAAAAATCTAATTTGGAAACTTAATTATCAAATTGGCAAAGTTACAGTATGAGAAACTCAAGAGCATGTAAATGGACTAGCTAACCAGTGAAGCTAACTATAGAGCAAAAAAAAAAGGATTGAAAAGAAGTAAAACAAGACAGACCCACTTCAATTAATGAGGTTATAGACCTAATAAAATAGAACCAGGAACCTCCCAAGTAGTAGACTTACTATGTACCAAAGATCACACAAGTAGCGGCTACCATTTCCAAGGCTATGACTGAGCTTGAACTAGCCAAATTACAACAATAGAAGCAGTCAAAGACAAAGAAAGAACACAGAAAGAGAAAGTTCAAAGAACAAGTGTGGAAAAGTTGGAACAGAAAGCAGTCAATTAAGCATTGATTTCAGTACAATAAATACTATCCCAATTCAAAACCCTAGTCAGAGTTTTCAGAAAAACAGAGAAAGAGAGAGAAAGCCAACCAAAAGTGGGAAGAGAAATATACCCATTTCAGATTCTGAGCTACTTTTGGCACTCTGCCCTCCATTCAAGCTTTTTAGCTCACAAAAACATAAAAATTAAAAAACTTTATTGAATTTTGACCTCTTCTGCTTCGTTCAACACCCTCCTGTTTTGTTGCTCAAAAACAACAACTGCTATACACTGTCAAACACACAGCCTCAAAAGAAACTAAGAAAGAAAGAGAAGGGTAGTATTTATTTGTAGTTGTAGATGTCGAGAGAGGGAGAGTAAAAGAGAAGAGATTAATGGCAAAGGTCCTGCATTTATACCCACGCTTGCATAAAAAAGAGAGCTCTTTGATCATTAACCACCGCCACTGCTACCTTTCTTTTTTACATTTGTTAACTTTTATTATTTTCACTTTAAAAACAACAACTTTGAAGAAGGTTAAACTTTAAAGCAGTTAAGTGATATAATTATTATAGCAAAACTGACATTGCCAACTCTCATTAGGAGGTCTTTTCTTGTAGTTTATTGCATTGCATTGTTTATGTAATTGTTGGGAAGAGAGCTTAAAAGATTGTTTGGTCAAGAACCCAAAATCTAGCTACATTAATTTAACATAAACAAAGTCATATTGGGTCATGACTCATGCCGGTTCTCTATTATTTCTTTTATATAAACTTGACCGTATTATCTATCTTTTTCTCTGCTGTTTGTTTGTGAAAGCTAGGAGATTGCTATTACTTAAAAATCTTTTTTCATTTTTTTCAAAGTTAATATATTATTATTATCACTTTTAATACTATGCATTGATAATGGCCAACTTGCTTTTTCATTAACTTGTTTTAAGTTTGGGGCATATTTATTGGAATTAAATTTCTTCAAATCTTAAGCCTTCATTCTTTGACTTTAACTCTTTTTTTAATTATTTTTTATTTTCGAAATTTAAGAGGGTCATTTTTTAAATTTAAGGGGTTATGACTAACAGGTATAAATGTCTATTTCTATAATTTGGAGATATATACTTCCACTGGGGGTGGGGTCTTACACACTTTACGGTTTTATAAGTAAATATAGAATGATATATACAATATCAATATTTAAAACCATGTAGTAGGTAGATCTTTATTTTAAAGACTCCAACCACAAGTAAAAGACTTTTAACTATTTTTATTTATTATTATTTATATAAATGTAGTCTTAACTTGTACTCATAAGACACATGATAACACCTAGAAAAATACTATAAAAGAAAACATTTATTTTCTTATTTCTACTATGAAGTGATTGAGGCTCGGTTTGACATTACTTACTGAAGTGTTTTTAAGAGAAGCTACGGTTTCTTATTTTGGATTTTGGGAGAAGCTAAAAATGACCAAAAATGACCAAACACCCTAGTCATTTTTGGTCATTTTGGCTTCTCCCAAAAGCCAAAATAAGCCAAAATGAGAAACTACATTTTATAGTTTCTCTGAAAAGCACACATTAGGAAGCAATGCCAAACTGAGCATGAGTTGGATAACCTTTTCTTTTCATAGTTATTTTCTAGGTGATGTAACTTAGGGGCATATGTTAACATGACCCTACATTACTTTGTTTCTCTTGTTTATCGAATCCACAGCATGGTCCTCAATAGTATAGATATGTGAGTCATTTTAGTGGGTCAACCTTATCTCGCCAAAATTGACACCCGTGACCTATTAAGTTATAAGATCAAACCAATACACATATGATTTCAAAACCAAATTTTCGATAGGTTATGTCAAGATGTATCTATGTATAACATCTTTAGGCTACATTTTTTTTTTATATGCCACGTACGGTGGCGACAACTTGAACCTTAGACATTATCAAGCTAAATGAGAGCTTTTCACCACCAAACTACATTGGACGATAGTTTTTAGACTACATTTTTGGGGTTAATTGCATTAACTTACTTTCACTTTATTAAATCTAGTAAGATTTCAAAAAGATGCTATAAATTAACACAAACTCGCATTGTCATAAAGTCAATCCGTTAACTTTAACGGTTGACTAACCTTGACCATTGGAAAGCCAAATATACCCTTGTCACACCATCTCAAACATAAAATATTTTTTAATTAAAATTAAAAAATCAAAATTAAGAAAACAATACAAGATAATCTACTGGCGATGGTGCTCCACCGCCAAATGAAACAAGAGATCTTTGACAATCTCCTCCTATTGGAAAAGATCAATCTCTTGCAGTTCGCAAAGGAGACTCCTCCACAAATTAAGGATGTTTCAACTGTACGAATGATAGATTACCTTTTTAAAATTTTAAATTTTTAATTTTTAATCAATAATTATTTTATGTTTTGGATGATGTGGCATAGGTATATTTGGCTTGCCATAAGTCAAAGTTAATAAACCGTTAAAGTTAACGGATTGACTTGATAGTAATAGGTGTTTGTATTAATTTATGGTATCTTTTTAAAATATTGCCTGATTCAAGTAAGAGTAAATTAGTGCAATTAACCTACATTTTTTTTTTTTATTAGGGTCAAGATAGTTTTCCTTTTTCTTGTTCCAGTAACTTCGAGTGAGTACCATGACTAGTACCTTGATATATATCATGTTTCATGTTAAATCTGTAACACTAATAAATAATAATAAGGTCATATAATTTAATTATTTTTATGTGTGGAAAATTATACAATTTCTTGTTAAGTTACATATCTATAAAGTTAAGCTCAAAAATGGTATATAGTATACAATCGGGAAACATAGAGCTATAAACACCTAAACCCTTTCCAGGTTTATGACTTTATGTGAAGTAGAAAAAGTAGAGATTCTTGTAAGTAATCAAATCAAGTGGCTCTGATCATCACTTGCATTGTGAGAGTTGACCCATCCATCAATTTCCATGGTCGAACTGTAGGTGATCAATGAATAATAAAAAAATGTAAAAGATAATAATACTTTGGAATTTTTTACTAGCATTATTATTGATGGACTGTCCTTTTCTCCCTTTCTCTCATGTCATTATTAGTTGGCCTTGGGACTTGCAATTTCAAAGACCTTAAAAGCTTTACTATATTGGAATCTCTATCTCTCACTTTACTTTATACATAATTTAAAACCCTAATCTTTACTTAACCCAATAAGCTTTTTTTTAATACCCATGTAAGAAGTTAAAATGATTTGTGCTGATTGGGTTGGTTTTACAAGGTGTATTTAGGAAGGAAAAAAATAAAAAATCAAAATTTATAAAAGAGTCCAAAGGAGAGAAGACGATGAAAATTAGAAAAATTTAAAAAAAATTAAAAAAAAAAACCCTAATAAAGAAAAGAAAAGAAAAGAAAAGGGTACTACAAGATTCCTTAGTACAAATAATATAACGATTAAACCAAGAACTAGACCAATGGGAAACTTCCACGTGTAGTAATTTGTCCTTTGATGGGAGGGTTATTGATTGGTGTCATATTATATAATTTAATAGAATGGAGAGTTGTTTCCTGGTTGGCAATGGCATGGCTCTCAATCAATCTCTCTCTCTCTCTTTTTTACTAGGAAATCTAAAAACAAGCAACCAAATCCCATTCAAAGCAACATGGGATGGGAGTTGGGGATTCGAGAGCCATTTAATTTATAAAATAATTATAATTCTTTAACCTGATGAATCAATATTGAATTAGAATATTTATTGAATGATTACTTTCTCTTTCTCTCATGCTATCAAGATGTTTATAATATTATGTTAAAAGTACTAGAGGGAGGCTTTGCTCTTGATGAACTTTAATCGATTCAAACTTCGCACGTCTAACACTTTATATTATGCCAATGTCTCTACTCAAACACACTCTCTAGTAATTACTAGCTTTTACTATATATTTGTTGTACAAGTTTTTTGAATTCGTATATTTTACTTAAAGCGTGCTAGCTAGAGAGAGATTACAAACAACGTCGTAGCAAAGCAATAATCTTCTTAATTATTTGAAGTTAATTGAGTTGATGAGATGATACAAAGAGGTAGAAGAGAGGAGAGGAATGTCAGATGGCCGGTGTGCTTTAAGAGGAAGAACTGATGAATTTCATGCAAAACATCATTGCATAGCATATGATGATAGAGATGTAGAGAGTTATCATAATTGTTACAACTTTTTATATCCCTTTTGCTTGATATATATCACTTTTTCTCACACCCGATTAGCATAAAGATTCTTCACCTTTTCTCATAATTTGAAGATACTATCTGCCGGGGAAAATCTGAGAAACTTTTCCTGTGCTTTTTCCTGTCAATTTTTACTCACTTAGCTTAGCAGTCATGTGGGTGATAGTGAAACCTATCAAATTTTCATGTAATGGGGCCCTATATAGTTTTTAGTAAACAAGACTTGGTATTCCTATTCTACCTATGTCCTCTCCACCTCGAAGCATATTAGTAATTAATTTTACTTAGATGTTTCGAAGGACGGATCAAATTCAAATATTATAATAATTCGGAATCTAGCCACATATGATTTAGTATTAAACATTCAAACAATACGATGATTTGTTATTTAAAATGTTAGATTGAAGTCTACACTTGATAATTGTTATTATTATTTTTTTTTTTTTAAAGTAGTTGTCTCCGATCGATCCGTCTTAAACATAATATGAAATGTTAATGAAATTTTAGGAATGAAAGAGTGATCGATTAAGTATTGATTTAATTTCATGATGATGATTATTGTTTAATCAGCTATCAATCATTTGACTGCTGAATGTCGACGGCTACACCTACACTGCTACACACTAGTCTTTTACAGATCTCTCTCTTTTTTTTTTTCTCTCTCTCAAATCTAATGTGATATATATTGTTGGCCTGTGATTGGAGTAAGAGGTTAAAAAACTTGCCCTTAAAAGAAAATGTGCAAAAAAAATAGTACGTACATACCTATATATGTTATATGTTAAATGTTAATATGGTTGGGGTTTTTTTTTTACCCCTCGTTGAGGATGGACTCTCTGCCTGGCTTTTGACTGCTCAGGATGGACAAGTAAAATTACTTGCAAGTGACAGCAGATATTTTTCTTTCTTTTTTGGGACTTGCTTGCATACCATTACATTAACTATTATTATTGATTGTTTTGGTCAAATATTATTGTTAGGTTTTGGCTTATACTGTATTATTAAGACAAATAGTAGATGTGTAGATGTTCTAAAATTCATCAAAAACTTAGGTGGGGAATTGCAAGAAAATAATCATCCATGTGTTATGAAAATTGTTTACAGTCAACCTTTTGAAAAATGGTTGTTTATAACAAAGCTAGTTCTCATAATTGGAAGGAGTAAGTAAAGAAAATGTCCAAAATACCCCCAACATCTTCTCTCTCATCATCATTTTCTTTCCAACACTTTCTTTTTCCCTTGTTTAACTTTTTTTTTTTTTTTTTAACATTTACTCGCTCTCTATATATCAAAATCTAGTTAAACCAAGTCACTTTTCTTCATCATATCCTTGTAAAATACAAGATTAATTACCAACCAACTTACGAAGTGGTGATAAACACAATCTAAGCAATATTAATTAATTTATGGGTAATTAACCTGGTGGCCATCAACTTTTACCACCGTGATCAAAATGGCTACCAAATGGGGAAATGAATGAAAAATAGCCATTTTTGACAAACATTGTTACATTAATGGCCATTCCATCAATTTCCATACAATGAATGACATTTTGGTAAATAAGGGGATGACATTAATTTATTTTAGATATTTTTTGGAAATCAATTTTTTCTTTTGTTTTTTCAAACAAATAATTATATTTAGTGTGTATATACGTATAGCATATCTCAAACATATATATATATTTCTTTTTAACTTATCTCAAATATATTTTTTAGAATTTTTAGATTTTGTAACCTTAATCTTTTCAAAAAAGAATATATATATATATCTTTTCAACTTATCTCAAATATGTTTTTTAGAATTTTTTTTGTGATTATTTATGTGAATTGTCTATTTTCTCGATGAAAGTCTCGATTGTTGATTTTTTTTGTAATATAGGTCCAGTGTTCCATGATACAAGTTCAGTATTTCGTTATACAAGTTTAGTTTTCTATGATATTTGTAAGAAAAGATTTTATAAAATGTATTTTGGTAAGATTGTGTTTTAATTGGTTATAAACATTTTTTTTTAACTATAAACATTTTGTTTAAGATTATGGCGCTATAATCGAATTTTACAAAATTAGTATACTGTTACGTGCCTAATTGAGTCTAATATTGACTAATTAAGTATGAGTCTATGAGATTAGTTGTGAGTTGTGACTACAGCTCATTGGATATCCTATTATGATAAAACTAGTTTTTTAGGATGATTTCTTCTGGTATCATTTAATTATTTATGAAATTTCCCCGATTTTCTGTTTGAATTTAACATATGATAATTAGGTGAAGTCAAAGGATATTTTCTTCAAAAAATTCAAAAAAAATTCAAAAAAAAAATCGACTGTGAAAAGCAGTTTTTGATATATGAAAAGTCTATAAAGATAGATAGAGAGAACAGTCAAAAAGATAAAAGAAAGAAAGCGAGAGACAGATTCTGGAGCCTGTCAAACTGGTTCGCTACATGTCTAAATCATTGATGATCAGCAAAAAAACACATCCTCCACGACTGGACTTGCCATACAAAATCAAAGTTGCCATAATTCACAGTTGAATTAATCAATTAATTTTTGGGAGAAAATGAATCTACAGATAGATGCTTTTTCCAAAAGCTGTCAAACCATCATTGGATCTTTGCTCACCTACATATCATCATCACAAATAAGTTTATCAATCTTTATTTTTATTTATTTATTTGTTAACTCCAAAACAGAATCTTTATTTTTTTGGTTCAATATTTATTCAACTCATGTCATCATCCAATTGAACTTGGACTTGAGGCCTAACCAGGGTACCAAACTCTCCTCCCAATTACATACAAATTAGAAGTTGGCCAGAGTATAAAGTTTACAAAATTCGTCAAACTCAGTTGATAAATGGACGAGCTTAGGGTTTGGGCAAATGATTTTTAGGTCAACGGCTCGAATCTTACAAATAACGAAAGCTTAAAAAAAAATACTTGGTCCCGGATTCATGGATTTTGTAAAAAAAAAAAAAAAAAAAATGGTTTACAAAATTCATATAGTAAAATATATAAATTTAATTTGGGATGAAACTAAAATCAATATACATTATGCAGTTCTTTAAATTAAAAAATAAAATAAAAAATAAGAAAGAACCTAAGAATGTTTTTTTTTATTTTTTATTTTATAACAATATGTATCCATTTATCTAGACCATGCATTTTTTTTTAAGTCTTTTGTTATTGGTATGATTCGAGCTTTAAGTCTTTTGTTATTGATATGATTCGAGCAGCTAACTTGAGAGTTATTTGTCCAAACCTCAAACTCGTTCATTTACCAGCTGAGTTACGCCCCTGGAAGCATTTAAGAATGGTTTATGAAATTCGATGAATACCAAGACATATGTAATGATGATAAAATAATTTTGATATAACAATTAGTGTATGAAAGAAGACAAAATTGATCTAACGAGACGTACAATATGCAGCAAGTTAATTGGGAGGAAGTATACACTATACACATACAAAAATTAGTTAAACATCTAGTCTTTGAGTGTGAAAGTGAAGTGATGGTTCCAAAGATCAAAACAAGTAAATATCTCCACCTTTCTCGGACAGTATGGTGATAATATATATATATCTATGTATATATATGTTAATGATAAAAGTCTTTTTAGAGTCTTTTGTTGTTTTTCCAGTTAAGGTACGTAAGAGATAAGATAATTGATTGAGCTGAGGGCACGTTTTTCTTATTGATATAGAAAAAAATATATAATGCTTTAATTGTTGAGTGGGTGAGAAAAAATATCAACAATCCTTTCTATATTTTGTGTTTTTGAGAGTCAATTCCAGAAGTTTCAATGTTTCTGGACATTCCAAATATGGTTATAGAAAAGGACATCAATTTTGGTTGCTTCATTCACCTTAAATTTCTGACATTGATTACAATATATGTGTAGTTCCCTTATGACTTTTCATATATTTTAATTCAAAGATTAGATTTGAAAAGTAATTGATGTCTCTTGTGTTTGGTATTTCTAGTTGTTTAATTTATTGAACCTCCATGAGCTACGTGTCTACTAATTAAAGCTTCTTGCAATAAGGATTCACATGGTCTCATATTGCCAGAAAAAAAAAAAAAAAAAAAAAAAATTGGAATTTGGAATTGAAGATGACTTTTGGTTTGATTTTGTTAATGGTTAAAGTGATATATAATCAGTGATCTGGAATGGGAATTTCCAATAAGCTAATCATATAGATTTTAGTCAACTCTTTGTAATGCTAGTGTGAGGTATATATAACAACATGAACAGAATTAGGGTTTGACACATATTCATTAATTTAAATTTCGACATGTGTACGTAAGAGACCGCCAGTCATGAGGTATTGTCCATTTTGACTCATTGAGTCTCATGGTTTTGTTATTACAAGGGTTCTTGTGAGATTAAGGCTAGCTTTGCTTATTTATATCACATACTAATCTTGACTTCAACCGATATAGAAGAAACACCTTAACAATACCACTAAAGCTGACGAATGTTACAGTCGTGTGCGCGATTGTACTTAGTATTTCTCTTAACAACAAAATTCGGATATATCAACTTCTATTACAATTTGTTATGTGACAATTTAATTTATATAACAAGTGGCAAATATGATAAATCATTTTTCATGTATATTCATTTATAAAGTAATAGATCACTAAATTGGGATATTTAACATTATTGTATGAAACCCACCAATACGCAATATAGTTTGGTAGTATTAATTTGACAATATCATAGGTTCGAGTTGCTGTATCCGCAACCACAATCGGTGTATATATATATATATAATTTCATTGTATGAAATATGGGATAGTAATCTAGTTGATCCTGAAATGGACCACTACAGTACTAGGGGTTGGCACTAACCAGTAGCTACTAGAAAAAGGGCCCAATAATATAGAGAGTCCAATAAATACATGGTAATGGCTAATCGGTTTTTTAAACAAATCCTGAATTGGTTTATGGGTTTAGGGGTGGTGCTGGTCCTTATAGGAAATAGGCCAATAGTTGGGTGTTGACATTGTGGTCCAAAAACAGCAAATCATAATCATTACATGATAATGAATTCATGATGCATCATCCTGCTTGTTTTGTTGTTCCTCAAACTCTATGGACCCAGAATGCATTACTAATTAGATAGTTGCTGCTTAATGTGACTTTATTGGGTATTATTATGTGCCATGAGGCCCAACAAGTACACAGCTTGTGAGGTGTGACCCAACAAAACACTTATTTTTGAATTGTATAGATTGCGTAAACAAATTGCAGGCCAAAGACCAAGTCCAACGTTTGCACCAAGAGTAGCACTATTCGCACCCCTCAAAAACTATAGGTACACTTCTTTCATAAGTATACCTATAAAAAAAAAGAGCTTCTTTTGACAATCCAATTTTTTCTTTTTACACTTCTTTTCTAAAAACACTTCATTCTCAAAATTTAAATTTTAAAAAATTCTAAAGATACTTCATTTTATTACATAATTATCCCTTTTATCTTTTTTGAATTAAATTATTAAAAAAAGAAATCATCTCTCATAAATCATTAGATTAATTATTACATATTAAATACCCTCTTCTCTCCTAAATTTTTAATTACCATATTAAACTCTCTTTCCTCCAATACATATCTCTAATTTTTTATCTCCATTCTTTCTCAAACAAGACTAACAGTTAAGAAGAAAAAAAAAAAAAAAAACTTACTAATAAGAAAAACTTACTAATTCAAGTTTTCATATATCTCTTCTTCCCTTTTTTTTTTTTTTTTTTTTTTTTGAAAATTGACTTTTTATTATATATATTAATGTTAGTAAAAAATTGTTTAATATGGTAATAACATATTTAGGAAAGAGAGTTTAATATCTAATATTTAATCTAATGATTTAGGAGAGAGATTTTTTTTTTTTTTTTAATAATTTAATTAGTTTGGAGTGTCTTTAAATTTTTTTTGTCTTGTTTAGTAATTTTAATTTAGGTTAAAATTGTCATTAATAAAAAAATTTAAATTGGAGTGTGAATAGATAATTTGTGGATTGTAGGGAGAAGCTCTTTAAAAAAATTTAAAAAATGTTTAGTTTGTATATAAACCTTACTTAATACCAAAACTACCCTTTCTTTAATTAATGCAAAAAATAACTAGTGTTTGTACATTTTGTCTTTGTGAGATTAGTTAATTACTGGAAAAAAAATTTGAAACTAAAATTATAAACAAAAGATTCAACGGGTTCCAAATATTCAAAGAATCGCCATGGCAATTTCTCTAAACTCGGAAACGAAAATAACCACCAAAAAAAAAAAAAAAAAAACCTTTAGAAGAACCATTTTCTTCTCCCCATAGGAAAAGGCATTTGTACAAAGGCAATTGAAATTTAAGAGCAGAAGAAGATAAATTGAGAGGTTTTAAATGGGAAGAAATTAAAAGTAAAATAAAATAAAGAGACAGTTAGTTGCCGGAAAAAAAAAAAAAAAAAAGGAAGCAGAAACTAATTAGAACAAAAAGATTGAGTAGATTATATATTAAAATAAAAAAAATTGAGTGAATTTCACAATCTCAAACATGAAAGTATGAAACAACCATTCCAAATCACCAATATATATACAATTGAGAGAAAATCTTCTTATCAACCGGGAGTAGAATTCCAAGTATTGGGTTTTCTAGAAAACCATGTTTCACTACTTAAGAATATACAACTACAGTGGGTGTATGATTTTGATTCACCTTATTTATTTATTTGTTTATTTATAAACAATTAAAATAGAAAATTGATTAAAAATAATTGGTGGGTGTACTTTTTTTTTTTTTTTTTTTTTTTTGAATATTTTGGTGGGTTTACTTACTAACTATTTAGTTATTTAGTTATTTTAGTAATTTTATTCAAGGATATTATTAGATTTTCAAAAGATATTAATTTGGAGTGTATATATGGTTTTTAAGGGTGCAAATATTGTCACTCTTACACCAATTTGGTTCTAAATGGTGCTCTCTCTTGTAGCTGAACACTAAGGCTGTGTTTGTTACGCGGGATTGGATTGGATTGGATTGAATTGGATTGGACTGGACTAAATTAGTACTGTGATGTGTTTGGTGCAGTATGGATTGGACTAAATAAATTTAATATTTTAAATAGAAATAATATAATATAAAATAGATAAAATATGGGTCCCATCCAAAAAGTAATAATATAAAATATATAATAGCGGGTCCCATCCAAAAAAGTAACAATATAAAAAGCATAATTATGGGTCCCACATTAAAAATATATATATATATATATATATATATATATATAAATGACTAAAAATAGTCCCAGCATCTCAAACAGGATTAAATAATCCCATTGCAGCAGGACAATGGGTGATCCCCACCTGATTGCTTTCCTATCCTGTCTGCACACCAAATATGGGAACCGGACTAAAATTTGTCCAATCTTTTCCAATTCTGTGTAACAAACACAGCCTAAGTGTCTTATTATTATTATTTTTTTAAGTCATATCAAATCAAACCAATTTTAAAAAAATTTCAATTCAACCCTCTCATATTTAATTATAACAATATTTATTATAAAAAATATACCACTGGAAAGATCACGTTAAGATCTTTAAAATGACACCAATATTAATTATGTTAAAGAATATTGTATAAATTAACTAACAGAAATGAATTAATATTGTATAAATATTTATTAAAAGTATATTCTTTAAAAATATACTGTACACAGACTTTCAAAAAGAAAAAAAAAAAAAGCTTGATTTGAAAGAATATTCTTTAAAATGCTTTTATACTATAAAAATAGAATACATTAAGCATATTCTATAAAAAAATACTCTTTTAATCGGTAAAATTTGGTTGTCATGAGAATCCCTCTAAATTAATATTCTTTGGACCCACATTTGAGTATTAATTTAGAGAGTTATTAATTTGAAGGGTTTTACATTGTAAAATGTTATTTTGTCTTAAAAAATATGTGGAAGTCGGTTTTTTTTCTAGATTCCTTGTTTAGTCGGTTTTCTTCTTTAGAGAATTTTTTTTTTCCTTTGATTACTTAGAGACTAAACATACTCACCCTATAAATAATGAGGCTTTTTCTTTGGTTATATATAACAAGAGATCTCTTAAGATATATCTAAAAATTATATTCCTAACTGCTTGGACAATTCAAAAGATGAAGGATAAAGTCAAAAATATCAAATATGATGGCATTGTGCAAACTAGCATCTTGAAGTACTTTTCTACTTATCGATTATTATGTAATATATTTTGTACTTTTATGGATTTATTAATTTATGTGATAGTCGGGACTGAAATTTTACATTGTGTTTCAAAAAGAAATTATTAATTATTATGATAGAGGGGTTTATTAATTTTTTACACTTGCTCGAGTCGAGATCAGAATTTTTTATTCATTTAGAGATGAGATGATATTAATTTATAGGAGATTAATTTACGGAGGTTCTTTTTTAATTCCGGTCATTTTTCACAAACAAACAGATCAATTTATAGGTCAATTGTGAACTGTGTATTTGTGTCGCTTTAGTTAATTAGTTTTATGTCTCAATTATTTTGTCTCTCTGGGCACTTTTTGTACTGGTTTATAATCCTTTTATGCAAATACCGAGACAAATTAGTTGCCAAACTCAATAAATACAACGTACTGGTAGTGTCCAGTTTCTAACGTGCGCACACAGTTGAAACAATCACTATTATTTGGCTGTTGCCTTTACGTTGACTGACCAGTACACTCACACCCGGCTCATTCTGTCTACAGATCACGAGAAATCAACGGTATTATGAAATTAGAGGTCGTTAACATCTCTACCTGATCCTCACAAAACCAATATCCAGGTACTTCTTTTTCCTTACTCGATTCTTATAATTCTAATTTACAGTCTCATTTTTTTTTTTTTTTTTTTTTTTTAAATAGGTTCTTTTGTGCTATTTATAGAGCTTATATAGGATAATTTTTTGGAGTTTTTATTGCTGGGCTGTTAATAGATCTCTTACAACTTAGTATTTAATTTACTTAGCTATTTGATGTACTTCTGTTGAGTTCATGTTATCAACAGTACCGGTTAAGGTTTTTAGTGTTTTAAAAACTTTTTTGGAGATCTGTGTCATATATATATATCATTATTCTCAAACACACGAATAAAATTCATTAATGTTGGTACACAGGTACTTTATCAGTGAAGTTGGAATAGATTTCTGAATAAAGCTAGGAGAAACTAATTTTTTGTTTTTTGTCCAGTTTATTGGTAGATAATTATGATTAGATTAATTGTGTAATGTAAATTATACATTATGTGTAAAGGTTAAATATTGATTTGAATGCTAATGGAGCATACCCTGGTGGTAAATACCTTCACATATGTTCTCCATTTCATAGATTTTAGTTTTGGTTTATGGAACCTAATGCAATTATTCAAAACTCTAATTTAGTATATTATACTGTAAAAAAAGTTCAAATTTTGAAGTAGTAATTGATGGGTTTGTATTTTGTAACCTTATTACCTTGCCCCACCTAACAGGAGTTGGGTGGTGATTGAGGAGAACATTACTAGACAATTGTAAATTGAGGTTTGAATCCCACATCTTTTGAATCTGCATTGATGGTGGATGCTACTTGTTCTGAAACTTGTGGCATCATCTTCTATCTTTCATGAGCTCAAAGCTGGATGTATGTAGCAGATGAAAAAATCTTTTCATTTTCTCTATATTTTCCTTATTGTAAACAAGTTTATTTTTTTTCATATGAAGTGTCTTTTACTGGTTTCAGTCATTGCTCTCTCTTGCGGGAGTTGTATGAAATCAATTCGTGAAGATCTCTATGCTTTGTTTTTTTATATTTCCTGTCTTTTACTAGGTTGATAAACCAAAGAATTTAGAGATGGGAACGAATGACCAAAGAGTTGTCGATATAAATACTGCGAATCCAACTCCAGCCAAAGTTTATTTACAAGAAGAAGTTGTATCTAGTGGAAAGGACATGCAGGACATAGAGGATACCATGAGAGTTTTAACTACAGTGGACTTGGACTTGGCACATTCTGCTGAGAAGTTGGTCAACTTGCATGTAGTTTTGATGCACCTTTTGGCGAGGGATAATGATCTTGAAACAATGGCCGTTGAGAACGGGTACATCTCATCAATCTCCACCGAGAAGGCATTGGTATATGATCTTTTATCTGGCATTTTAGATTCTGAATTAAGAGAGGTGGACATATTTTTGGATAGTCTCCAAGCAGAGATTGTTGATGCCCATCACAAAATATCTTCATGCAGACATTTGAGAGAGCTATTCAGTGTAGTGGAAGAGAAGTTGCATGATTCTGAAGAATCACTGAAGCAGTCTCAGGAACATGTTTTGGAGTTGAAGACGCAGTCAGCCAAATTGCCTAGGGCTTTTTCATCTTTTAAACCTGATAATTGTAAGTTTTATAAAGTTTTACAATTATGAAACCAATTTCCCCTGTACAAACAATGGGAAAAAAGTGTGAAATTTAGAATTATTTTCCTTTTTGATCACTCACTTTCCTTTTACATGCTTGTTAACAGGTAAAATTGACGAGGCCATAGAGTTAACAGGAAATGTATCAGCATCAAAAATTAGTGGAATATCAAAAAATCAGAATGGTCAACAACAAAGACATAACTTAAGGATGCTGGAGAAATCTCTTGCTAGAGAGTTAGATCTAGAGAAGAAAATATCAGAGTTAAAACAAAACGAAGAGCAACTGAAATTAAAGCTACACCATACAGAACAAGTTGCTTTTCGCATGGAAGAAGCCGCTGAAGTTGTTTGGGGGAGGTTTTTAGAGGCAGATAATGCTTCAGAGGTGCTAATGGGGATTTCAAAGGAAATGCTTGGTCGACTTCAGATTGTTCAATTTAATTTGAACGGTTCTCTCCAACGAGAAGCTGAGTTAAAGTCTAAACTTGAAGATTTCATCGAAGAGATGAATACCAAAAACATCGCTTTACAGAAGCTTGAGAGCAGCAATGCTGAGCACATTACCATAAGTTCTGAAGTGCTAATTTTGAAGGAAAAAGTGAAATCGCTTGAGGAACGGCTGAAAGAATCTGGGATCCGGCTGATTAATGCTAATGCTTCTTATGAAGCAAGTCAAGATCAAATTAATGAAATGGAGAACTTTATTGAGTCACTAAAAGATAACATCTATGAAGCAGAAAGTAAGGCTGAAACTGCAGAAAGCAAAGTTACACAGTTAACAGATACAAATTTGGAACTTAGTGAAGAGATAAATTTTCTTAAAAGTAATAATGAAAGTGACACTAAGAAGGTGGGCTTACTTGAGAATCAGTTGAGGGAGTTAGAAATCCAGCTAAAGCATGCAAAGGTATCTTCTGAAGCAAGTCAAGAGCAGCAAAACATGTTATATTCTGCAATTTGGGACATGGAAACATTAATTGAGGATTTGAAATCAAAGGTTTCGAAAGCTGAAAGTAAAACAGAAAGGGTAGAGGAGCAATGCATTCTACTATCTGAAAGTAACTTCGAATTAGATAAAGAACTGAAGTTTACGAGGGATAGAATGCAAATGTTGGAGTATTCGATAGATCAAGCTAACAAGGCAAAAGTTGCCAATGCAAAAGAAATTGATCATAGGGCCAAGTTTATGATGGATATGGTTACGCAACTGGCAACTCAAAGAGATCTCATTCAGAAGCAGGTATTGACTTTCTCACATTTTCAATTCCTTCATTCTAACTTGACTTGTAGGGATTCATTATATTCTGCTATCTGTTCTTGAATTGAATCCAATAGTTAAGGGGTGTGGTTGTGTGGATATATCCAGGAAATTGAATTGAACCCATGTTTCATTGATAATTTTGTGTGTGCACGTCTGTATTCTGGTGGAGTTGCTAATGAAATTGATAGCTATTAGCTATTATCACCAATGGTGGTTAAAAAATTAGATGACAACATGTCAAGAAATGCCATAGCTTACCTCATTATGTGCAATTACAATTTCAATTTTAGGGCTCCGTTTTGATTTATAAATTTGCACACGTTTGACAATATTGAATCACCCAAATTCCATGGGATAGCTATGCCTATCCTCAATGTTTCTTGCTAACATTTTTAGTTTTAGACTTTTCTTCTAAATGGGAAAATATAATTTTTTCATTTTTTAAGCGAACCTAAGTGGCAAGAAAGGCCAGCTATAAAATAAAAGAAACAAAAAAATTGATGGTTCTGTAATTGATCAATTATAATATTCTTACAGGACTATAACATTCTTCTAAAGATTTCAAAGTTAACTGTACTCTATGCAGCTTTATACTTTGACCAAGGAGAATAAATTATTGGTGGGCAAAGTTCTGTATGCTGATAAAAATGCTTCTGCAACCATGCACAATATTGGAGATGGTGATAACAAAGAGCTGGAATTTTCGAAGAATGACTCGATTCATGCCACTCATATGAAAACATCTGACGATGTAGTGTCCCTAGCTAAAAGTTCTGAGGCAGGTACTCTTTTGGATCTTATTCATTCATGACAAATTGTGCACTTTGCTTATCCTGAGTTGGTGAAGATAGAGATAGGGTAGTGTGGTCATGATTTAGATCCTGTCTTCATTTTATTTTACTTTTTTGAGGTATGTATCTCTTGAATAAGTATAGTGCTGTACTGAATAAGTATGTGGTGCTTTCTTTTTTACAAGGGAGCCTATTTTCCAGATTCATTTATCCCTGTTAGTGTTAATAAATGTTTCTGTTCTTTAGTGTTCTGCTTGTGTTTTGAGTAGTTAGCAAGAGTAATTACTAAATGCAACAAACCAGAAGTTCCTATGAAGAACAATCACTCAAATCAGACCAAGCTTATCAAACTGTTTCTCTCAATATAACCTTTCAGAGCTCTCACACCATCAAGATTGTTGATTATGGACTAGCACTGATTAGAATATTAGGTTTACTTCAACTCAATTCATTATTCATAAACTCATGTTCTATTTCTCTTTTATAATCTCTGTTTATCATTTCTCTTCTTCATCAACAGACTATATAGCATTGGACAAATTTAGCACTAGTCTTTCATTACATCAAAGTGATTCTGAATTTGTGTAGTCAACCTAGTTTATTATGAAATGACATTTTTCCATCAATAACTTACTTGTCCATGATGTGATTTAAAAACAAACAGTGACTTCAATCGTGTTTGCGTGCTGGTTTGTTAATTAATACCCAAGTGCCAACTGCCAAGTTCTATGCTCTCATCAACTTGAAACTGCTAACCAAGTAACCAGTACATAGAGACCATGTTTTACTTTTCAAATTAGGCACAAAGATGGAGGGACTTGTAATATTATGGACAATTTATTTCCCCTGATGTTCCTTCTTCTGAATCAGGTGGATGAATTTTCTAAAGAGTCGACAGCATGCGAGACAGAACCGGGGTCTGCCATTACAGCAAGTAAAAGCAATGGCACAGTCTCAGATCATGGTGAGGTTGTGAAGTTGAGAGAGGCAGGGAACCATAACCTGAAGTGTGTTTCTATGGCAATTTTGGTGGCACTACTTTCAGTGTTGGCCATATATCTTATTAAACAAGAAAACCTTTCCTCTTTGATCAAATTGTTTTGATGGCTGACTGTTGCCGTGGCCTTTCCATCAGGATTTGTGTCTGCTGGATTTGATTGGTTTGCTTCTGAATTGTGTTTCTGGGTTTGTACATAACTGATTATTGCATTCTTTGTGGATGTCATTCGTATTTGTGAAATGTGAATATTGTAAATGAAACTTTTGTTGTAATTAATTCTCACTTTGTCATAAATGAATTTGTGAAAGTTTTCATGCTTATTAGTTAGTTTTTCATAGTTGAGTATTTTTACGGTTGCCCAATGTTTTTTGGTGGTAAAGGATTTTTTTTTTTTTTTTTTTTTTTTTCAATACAGTATTACGTGTGGTAACAGTGATTTGAACCTGTTACATTGTCATATTACCAAACCACATTTTTTTAATTTTTAATTTAGGATTTTAGTTTGGTAATTGAAGATGTTGAATGTTAAAACTCGTCAATAATCAAATGGTTAGACAATAAGGAATTTGGATCCTCTAATCTTTTTCCTGACCTCTAGTGATATGTGTAGTCAATGACTACATTTGTTTCATATTTATTATTTTTAAATACAGAATATTATCTTGAAATGTTTTAGATTATGAAAAATGTCAGATTAGCAAACGATCCAAATTCAATTTATAAACAACTCAAATATAAACCGAAAAATAGCTTTAAAAAAAATATAAACCGAAAAATATCCAATTTCAACGGCGTCGTTTAAGTCATCGAATACGGGATACGGATTCATAACACGTAGATGACACGCGGCAGCTTATTATAACGCCGATTTAAATAGTGAAACCCTAATTTCCCAACCCTGAGCAAAATAGTCTATAAAATGGAAGCCAGGATCAAATCGATAGTCGCAGCAGAAGCCGATTCGCAGAATCTCAAAATAATTTCAGGTACAGAATTTTGACGGTGATACAGTATTCAAACTATGCACAAGATAGCCCCTTGCTTCTTTGAGTTTACTAGTTGCAAGGAAATATCGAGAAAAGGGTTTTCAAAGGTGCTAAATTGATGCTTTGGCTTTTACATTCTTTTTTTTTTTTTTTTTTTTTTTTTGTGTGATGAATTGATTACACTTTTTTCGCACCAAAAATCTGTTTGGCCAAACATAAATCATTTCAAAGGCAATGCAAATATGATGAAGGATATGATTGGATCTGAATTATTGATGTGGAATGATTTCATATCATTTACTGGTCTTCAAAGTTCTCTGATTTCTTTGCTCTAAAAATTGATTTCATTTCAAAAAATAAAATTAAAAAAATAGATATATAATTGTTCAAGGCACCTAAATTCATAGTCTGATATATACTCAGTTTTTCGGGCTATACGAGCATGGTGCAATATTAATATTTCTATTTTCATTCATTTTTGCTTGACTTGTCATTTCTAATTTGACTTGATCGGTGAGAATCGGAAAGAAAACATGTTTGCATCTTTTGTAATTTCTTCTGCACCTCAAAAATTTAACCTATTCTCGTTACAGTTTCCTTTCGAGTGTTTAATTATTGCTAATTTTACCAGGTTGTGCTTTAATGACTCTGTGCTTGTTTGGTTGGCCTTCCTACTACTCAAAAGCTCTACACATATTTATTTGATTTTTTCAGAGTTTTGGTTGGATTGTTGAATGTCTAATTTAAATTCTACGGTGGTCAGTAAAGTTTAAACATCTTTTAAGAAAAAGCTTTTAGGGAGGATTGTCTTTAAATTTTTAAGGCAAAAAGTCTACCAATAGAATAACTATAATTTTGTTATAATAAAATTAAAGATAATAGATGAAAATGATTAATTAAAGAATAAATAAATAAATAATAAATAGAAAAAAAGAGATGAAAATAAGAAGAGAGACATGAGAGAAATATACTCCTTTTGTTATTGAATTCAAGTGATAGTACAAGTTCAATAATAATAAACCAAAAAATTTATAAAGGAAGCCGACTATATATATAGACAAGAAAGAAAGGGATGTTGTTGTAATATTTCATAACTTAAGCATGAAGCAAAACCAAAGAAGTTTGCCACGTGTGTTGGTTTCTTTAGGAAGCTAAGGAGAAAACATGTGGTGAAAGCCACCTACTTGTTGCACATGTGTTGTAACATATGTATTGTAATACTCCCCCTTAGATTTCCATCGTTTGTATTTTAATTTGCTAGAAAAAACCCAGTAGGATAAAAACCTTAGCAAAAATATATATACAATGATCTTCTGAATCAAGTGTTGTGGATGTGTTCAGAATTGTCTCATTAAAACCTTTCCGGTAAAACCCAGTGGGACAAAATCCGGTATAAGGAAAAGAGTATAGTATACAAATATCTATTTGTTACAATACATGTGCAACAAGTGGATGGCTTTCCACCATATGTTTTCTCCTTAGCTTCCTAACCAGCACACGTGGCAAGCTTCTTTGGTTTTCTTCATGCTTAAGTAATAGAATATTACAGCAACATCCCTCTCTTTCTTGCTTATATATATGGCCGGCTTCCTTTTCTTTTGTAAATTTTTTGGGTAATTATTATTGAACTTGTACTATCACTTGAATTCAATAACAAAAGGCAATATATTTCTCTCATGTCTCTCTCGTTTTTCTCATCTCTTTTTCTATTTATTATTTATTCATTTGTTTTTTAATTAATCATTGTCATCTATTATCTTCAATTTTATTATAACACTATTTAAAATTTTGCTCCCCCTGAATGAAACTTTAATATCAATCCTGTAATTTACAAAGCCGACGCATGCCAATTCCATATACCAGTTTCTCAAAAGTTGATGTAGGCAATATTTTGACAGATCTGCAAGATTATCTGTAGATATTTAATAATAATTTATAAAAACATTTATGAAAATGAAAAAGAAAATAACAAAACAAAAAAAAAAAAACCTAGAAAATCCAAACAAATCAAAACCAATAATTTTTTTTTTCTCTTTTCAAAAAATATATTATTTCAATTTGATTAAAAGAACCTAGAAAATCAAAGCCCATAAATTGAAAAAGGAAAAAAAATCAACAACAAAAAATAAAAATAAAAATAATAATAAACTCATATTTATATAATTTAAAATAAACTCATATATAATAATAATATATAAAACATTTATGAAAATGAAAAAGAAAATAACAAGGAAATAAAGGAAAAAAAAAGAGTAAATTTTATTTATTTATTTATTTATTTTTGTTGATTTTTTCTGTTTTCAATTTATGGGTTTGATTTTCAAGGTTATTTATTTATTTATTTATTTTTTATAAAATTGAAATAATATATTTTTTTGAAAAGGAAAAAAAATCCAAAAAAGAAAGAAACAAACAAATTTACGAGCTTTGATTTTTTGAATTTTTCGGGTTTCCTTTTATTTTGTTAGTTTCTTTTTCATTTTCATAAATATATTTATATATATTATTATTAAATATGAGTTTATTTTAAATTATATATATATATATATGTATATGAGTTTATTTTAAATTATATAAATAGATTTAAATTAGTTTAAATAAATTATATAACTATATATATACATTTAAATCAACAAATTTTCAACAATAAAATAGTGTAGCTCAGCTGGCTAGAGTTTGTGTCTTTCAACCTTGGTTCGAACCCTAATGGAGGTATTTTAATTTTTTTCAGGGGTTGACCAGCTATTATTGAAACTAGAGGGACTAAAAGAAAAAATTTTAAAAATAACAATAAGGGTAAATTTGTATTTTTACATATTCTGTTATAGTTGACTATTAGTTTTTGGTCAAATGGACTAAATTGATATATTTTGAAAAAACAAGGGACTAAAGTGACTAATATGACAAAGACATTTAAAAAGGTGACAATTCATGAAAAAATAGGGACTTTAGTGATAATACCCCTATCTTAAATTAAGATAAATTGGTTTGTTTGTTTTTCCAACTTATATCTTATTTTAAGATATATATGTCTTTTAGAAAAAGTAAAAAAAATTGACTTTTATCTTATTCAAAAAGTGATACGAGTTTCTTAGTAAATTTCCACAAATGTCCTATAAAAATTCATATATTTATAATTTTATCCGCACATAATAAAATCCTAAAAATCAATTTTCTAAAAATTTCCAATTTTGAAGAAACCCTAACACAATTTAATCAATTTTATATTTGTAATAAGTCATCCAAAATGAAAAAAAAAAAAAAAAACCAAACATATCACAGTATCTTAATTTATAAGACTTATCCATATGTCTAATAAATTAAGGTCTAATAAGACTTTAGATAAAAAAAACAAACAGCCCCTATGATTGATTATTTCATTAAGTGGAATTAGTTTTAGGTGATTGTGAGCAGCGTTTGCTTGTGTTCTGTAATCTGATAGTTTTTAAGTTGATGTTGGTTTTGTGAATTTAGATCAAGTGTTTAGAGCATCTTTAAGGGCTCACTAAATTTTAACTAAAGTTATTTTAGAGCATCTTCAAGGGGCTCCTTAAACCTCCTCAGCTAAAATAGCTAGTAGGGATGGTTTTAGAGCACTCTAAATGGGTTCCCTAAATGGCTCCCTATTTTAGAGAACTACCAAGAGCCTCTCCAAATGTAGGGAGTCATTATCTTCTCTCTCTTATTATTATTATTATTATTTTAATATTCTTTAGTTGATTTATCTTCTCCCTCTTATTTTTATAATTTAAATAAAATAAATTTATTTATATTTTAAATTCAAAAAATATTAAAATATTAATGACTAGCTATAATAGAGAGGATGGTTGGATTGAGTTGCTAGCTAAAATAACTTTTTAGTTAAAATTTAGCTAAAATTTAGAGAGCATGGTTGGAGATGTTCTAAGAGAAAGCATCTCGAAGGGGCTCTTTAAACCATGTCCTTAGCTAAAATAGGGAGTGAATTTGGTTTTAGAGCACTCCAAGGGGCTCCCTATTTTAGAGAGCCACCAAGAAGCTCTCCAAATGTAGGGAGTCATTTCAAGCTCCCTTTCTTCTCTCTTATTTTTTTATTATTTATAAGTTGTTTTACAATTTAAAACGAAATAAATTTATTTATATTTTAAATTTAAAAAATATTAAAATATTAATGACTAACTATAATAAGGAGGATGGTTGGAGTGACCTTATGAAAAGTTGCTAGTTAAAATAGCTTTTTAGCTAAAATAGTTAAAATTTAGCTAAAATTTAGAGAGCATGATAGGAGATGCTCTACCATGCTCTCTAAAGCCATACCTTAGCCAAAATAGCTAGTGAGATGATTTTTTTGCACTCCAACCACTCCTAACTAGAGCATCTCTAACTAAGCTTTCTAAATTTTAGATATTTTAGCTAATAACTTTTTATGGGGTTACTCCTCTCTATTATAGCTAGTCATTAATATTTTAATATTTTTAAATTTTTAAATATAAATAAATTTATTTTGTTTTAAAATTGGCATCATTTTTTAATAAGAAAATTAGTTTAAAAATAATTAAATAATAGGAGAGAAAAATAACTAGCAAGGAATGACTCCTTACATTTGGAGAGTGTCTTGACGGTTCTCTAAAATAGGGAGCCATAATAGGGAGTGGTTGAAGTGCAAAAAATCTATTCCCACTAGCAACTTTTGCTAAGGAGTGGCTTTAGGGAGCATGGTTTGGAGATACTTTTATGGTTCCTTATTTTAGAGAACTAAAGACACCCTCCAAATATAGGGTGTCATTCCTTACTAGCTATTTTCTCTCTTCTATTATTTTATTATTTTAAAACTAATTTTCTTATTGAAAAAATAATGGCAATTTTGAAACAAAATAAATTTATTTATATTACAAATTTAAAAAATATTAAAATATTAATGACTCTATAATAGAGAGTATGGTTAGAGTGACCCCATGAAAAGTTACTATCTAAAATAGCTATAGCTAAAATTTAGAGAGCATGGTAGGAGATGCTCTAACTTTCATTGGGTCACTCCAACCATAATCTCTAAATGTTTCATGTGATCTCTAAATTTATTTTGACCATTGTCAACAACAAAAAAGTTGAATATTGACATCACTTTTTTTTAATAAAAAAATTGTTTTAAAAATAATAAAATAATAGAAAAGAGAATTTGACTATATAAAATGGCTCCCTATATTTAGAGTGCCTCTCTATTTTGAAAATAGACTAATAGAGAGCCATGTTAGAGAGTGGTTGGAGTGTGAAAAAACTATACTAATAAGCATGTTAAAAAAAACCCCTTGAGATGTTCTTAGATTAGACGGTTGTTGTGAAATAGACAAATGAGGTTATGTCACCATTATATCATGTATTGTTGTCGATATTTTTAGCTTTAGGATTTGGGTCTTGTTAGAGTTAATTGAAATATATATTTATCGTTCTACTACTTTGGTTTCAAACAATCATTGGATACATGAAGATTTCTAGAGCATCACCAATACCAATTGTTGTATGTATATATTCAGCTGAAAGCACGTTAGCAAAATAGGTGGGAAACACGAAGGAAGGAGAATGCCACGTCATTTGTCAATCAGTCAACGAAGGAAACGTTGACTATTTACCACATCATCAAGATCAGTGAAAATCAAAGGTATACTCACCAAAGCAACCTAGTCTAGAAAAGGTAAAGATCGTACTCGCCGAATACCCTTACTTGGCCTGGACCTACTCAGCCAATATAGGAAAAGTAACTTTATTTTAGTATACCTCCTAGAGTGAGGATTCATCCAGATATAAGGTCTAAAAGCGTTGCATTCCATTGAGGACATAACCTTATCTTCTCCTGGAGAAGTTTAAACAAGAAACAAGTCTCAATCCATTCAACACATCAGATTCCTAATGCAAATCAAATTGGGAACTCCATCACCAACACAACATAGGCAAGAAGAAACCCTAACCAACCCAATATAAATAGAACCATGTAGTCTAAGGTAAGAGGGTTCGAAATCTGAGAGAGAGAAGAGAGCAATTGTATGAGAGAAAAACAGATATCGAGTGTGTAACCTATAAACAAATCATAGTATTATTTTCCTGCCTCCAGGGGCGCCGTGGTTTTTTCCCTTTCCAGGGTTTTCCACGTAAAATTCGTATTCTTGCATGCACTTATTTACATTCTTACTTTTATTAACGTAACATCATTGTTGGACGTGTGGCAATCCAGAATTCACCGTTAACACCAATCATGCGAGATCCTTAAAGAATTTAAAGAATTTGAATCAAGATAATCCTAGACGGACTTTCCCTTTTATTATTTTAATTTTTGATTTGATATAAAGTAAATAATTTTTAAATACAACTTTCAAATAAAATAAACTTATTTATATTTTAATTTTAGAAAATATTAAAATTCTCATAAAAATATAATAAAATATTAATATTTCTTTAAAATAGAGAGGTTAATAACTTATTTTTGGATAATCTTGGGCTTGGGCAAGGTTGATTGTTAGCATTTTTTAGTAGGGACTCACTGGATGCAGATTGCAGACCTGACAGAATTATTCCAACCCATTAATTCGACATAAACCCATTCACAAGAAACGTTGATGGGTCTAGTTTTATTGAGTTGAGTCAACAATGGTTTGGATTGTTAAAACCCAACACAAAAATAATCCGAATTTAAATTTGTCTCTTTAAAATCCATTGTAAGCTGTGCTAGCCCATTAAGTTTTAATTTCTTAAATTGATTAATATAAAATGTTTATAAGTGGCTAACTAAGAAGTCGAAAGTTTTTTCTTCAATTCTTCTCTTCTGGTGATAAATACTGATGTTTTCGTGAGTTTCATCCATCCATTATCACCTCTTCTAGTGATAAATATTGATGTTTTTGCGAGCTTCATCAATCCATTATCACCATTTATCAGCGTGTTTAATGGTTCTGTTTCAAATTACCTACTTAAATAGTTCAATGAATTTGATTTTAGGGATAATTACCCCGGTGGCCATCAACTTATGCCACCACTATCAATATAGCCACTAGATGGGGAAATAGATGGAAAATGACCATTTTTAGCAAACATTGTTACACTAATAGTCATTTCATCCAATTCTATCAAATAAGTGGCATTTTGGTAAATATAAGGATGACATTAATTTATTTTAGATATTTTTTGGAAATCAATTTTTTCTTTTGTTTTTTGAAACAAATAATTATATTTAGTGTGTACATATACATATAGCATATCTCAAACATATATATATATTTCTTTTCAACTTATCTCAAATATATTTTTTAGAATTTTTAGATTTTGTAACCTTAATCTTTTCAAAAAAGTATATATATATCTCTTTTCAACTTATCTCAAATATGTTTTTTAGAATTTTTTGATTTTATAGCCTTAATCTTCTCAAAAAAGAATATATATATATTTCTTTTCAACTTATCTCAAATATATTTTTTAGAATTTTTAGATTTTGTAGCCTAAATCTTCTCAAAAAAGAAATACATACATATATATGTTTGATATATGTTATACGTATATACACACTAAATATAATTATTTGTTTCAAAAAACAAAAGAAAAAATTGATTTCCAAAAAACATCTAAAATAAATTAATGTTATCCCCTTATTTACCAAAATGTCGTTCATTGAATGGAAATGGATGGAATGACCATTAGTGTAACAATGTTTGCCAAAAATAACCATTTTCCATCCATTTCCCCATTTGGTGGCCATTTTGATAGTGGTGGCAAAAGTTGATAGCCACCAGGGTAATTACCCCTTGATTTTATCTCGCAAGTCGTATCACATCATTCACATGTCAAGTGGCGGACAATTCCTCAGTATTGTTGACGGTGAAATTTGGATTGCCACGCACTCAACAGTTATATTAATTCAGTTTAAAACGAGAAAATCAAGAATGTATGCAAGAGACAGTTTTTACGTGGAAAACCCTTGAATGGGCAAAAACCACGGCGCCCCAGAGGGCAGAAAGATAATACTCGATTCTATTGCTTTGTTACACACTCAAATCTCTCATACAATTGCTCTTTTCTCTCTAGGTTTTCGAACCCCCTCCTCATGGGATAGATGGTTCTATTTATATATGTTAATTAGGGTTTCCCCTTGTTTTTAGTTGTGTTGGTGGTAGGATTCCCCCTTTGATTCGTACTAGGATTCTCATGTTGTCACGGATCCGGATATGCTCTATCTCTTTTCCTTTTTATGATTCCTTGTTGCCATGGGTCTTCTAGAGGTTAGGGTTTTATTTCTGTGTTTCTACCGAGTCGCTTTGGGCCCAGTATGCTGATGCAGTGAGCACCTTCACTCCTGGGTATTATCCTTCGGCGACCACGTTTCTACCTTTGGCGAGTATATATCTAGCTCTGGCGACCACACCTTTGACTATTGATTTGAGACGTTGACATTCTGATTGGCCACATTTTCTCCCTTGACCCGGTCAACGAGTGATGTGGCAACCTTTTCTTCATCATTTATTGACTCCTTTGGTGACGTGTCTGCTTGGCGAATTTATGCATACAACAAGTATGATGATGAACTTTTAAAAGCGGGTTCGAAAATTATATATCACCTTTTTTTTAGGATGCATCTTAAGACTATCACCAATTTAAAAACTTGTTTAAATGATATTATGGTGAACGCATAAAAATGGCCCATAGTTTTTATTTTTTTATTATTTTATTATTATTATTATTATTATTTTTTTATTTTCCATTTTTTTTTTGTTCTTCTTTGTCTTCTTCATTGGACCTCAAATGGAGGTCGAACATACCTCTTTGTTTGACCTCGAAGGGAGGTTGACCTTCATTGGAGGTAGAAGTCATTTGACCTTTGTTGGAGGTCTCCATGGAGATCGAAATCGACCTTCAATGGAGGTCGATGAAGAAAATGATGTAAAAAATATAAAAAAAAATTGAAAATTTCATTTTTATCCATTAAATCTAAGAAATTATAAAAATACCTCAAAAGTCTCGGAAACTACAAAATAAGTCTCGGAAACTACAAAGTAAGTCCTAAAAATACCCAATAAGTCTCGGATCCGAGATTTATTGGGTATTTTCGAGACTTATTTTGTAGTTTCCGATCCGAGACTTATTGGGTATTTTCGAGACTTACTTTGTAGTTTCCGACACTTTTGGGGTATTTTTGTAATTTATGAGATTTATTGAACAAAAATGAAATTTTTCTAATTTTCTATCTTTTGCTTTTCTTCCATTATTCTTCTCACTTTTGTGTCTGGCTCGGTAAATTTGGCCACAAAGTCTGCCACTGCCTGTCCCTCGAACGATGTTTTTGGCGTGTACTTGATGTCAAATTCAATTAGCTCTACCGCCCACTTGGTCAATCTTCCTGATAATTCTGGTTTCTGCAAGATCTATTTGAGTGGACAATCGGTGTATACTTCCACTATGTGCACTTGGAAGTACGGCCTTAACTTTCTTGCTGCCACGACCAGTGCAAGGGCCATTTTTTCTGCTGGTGAATATTTTATTTCGGCCGGTAGTAAAGCTTTGCTTGTATAATACACCGGCTTCTGTACTCCTTCCTCTAACCGTATCAGTACGGAGCTGGTGGCTACTTCCGTGAGGGACAAATACAAGTATAAAGTTTCTCCAACTGTGGGTTTAGAGAGGATTGGTGCTCAGCCCAAGTATTCCTTCAACTTTCGGAAAGCCTCCTCGCATTCCTAATTCCATTCGAGCCATTTCCCCTTCTTTATTGCTTTAAAGAACAGTGTGCATTTGTCTTTTGACTTGGATATGAACCTATTGAGCGAAGCGAGGCACCCGGTCAGCCTCTGCACATCTTTTAGAGTCTTAGGTGAGATCATGTCCGCAAGGGCTTTGATCCTCTCTGGGTTTACTTCGATCCCTCTTTGGTGAACATGGAAACCCATGAATTTTTCCAACGATACACCGAACACACACTTGTTCGGGCTAAGCTTCATCTTATATCTTCTTAATACGTCGAAGGTTTCCCTCATATTCGACACGTGTTTTCCTATTGTGACGCTTTTGGTTAACATATCGTCCACATAGACCTCCATGTTTTTTTCGATTTGCCGAGCAAATATCTTGTTCACTAACCTCTGATAAGTTGCTCCGACATTCTTTAGGCCAAAAGGCATTACTGTATAGCAACTTAGTCCCTGATCGGTTGTAAACGCCGTTTTCTCTTCATCTACCTTATTCATCCGGATTTGGTTATACCTAGAATAGGCATCCATAAAGCTGAGCAGCTCACAGGGGTGAAGTTAGGATTTTGGCTTTGGAGGGGTCGAGACAAAAAAATAATAATTCAAGTTTTTGCAAGACAAATATATTAATATTTATAAACTAAATTATTAAAAAACCAAATGTAATACCGTTTAGTCTTATAAATTAATTAATAAAATAAAACACAAGTTTTATGAATCAAAATGAAACTTGCCGGTTTTGAAAATCTAAAAAATCATCTATAATTGAATCTATACTCATATTTAATTCTTGTAATTGAGAACCAATTGTAGCATAAATATATCTACCAAGTAATATTGTTCAATTATTCTTTTATTTTCTTATTGATGGTGAGTTCGACTTCATATTGTAATGTAACAAGCATTCATATTTTGAACATCTATGGTGTATGTCTCACAAAATTAACTTATTTTAGTAAAAAATCTATTACATCAAGTATCTCTTATTTGTTAAATGTCTTGAAATTTTTGTTGTAGAACTTGACAGAGTAAATTACTGATTATGGTTAGTAATCTTTGTGATATCTATTCATTAGATACATTAATAAATGGGACCATATGAATAATTTCTTCTTATAATGATTATGGTTACAGGCTCATAGCTACCGGTGTTGCTTCACATCAAACTTTCTTAGATATATTGATTGGGCCAAACTTTAAAAGGTAATAATTATGTTTATAATTAAAAATAATAATAATGGGATGAGCCGGAGATATCATTGTCTACATAACATATTATGACAATTTTATTCATGAAAAATTTGTTAAAAATATTTTGGTTGGGGGGTGGGGGGGCATGGTCCCCATCGGCCCCTACCTATCTCCTCCCCTGCAGTCACGTGTGCATATATATATATATATACACATTCTTCGTCCTGATATATTTATTGTCAGGACAAATTGACAATAGAAAATCTGTACATATATATATATTGTCTACATAACATATTATGACAATTTTATTCATGAAAAATTTGTTGAAAATATTTTGGTTGGGGGGGCCATGACCCATGTTGGCCCTTGCCTATCTCCTCCCTTGGTTATGGCCTGTTGTGGCGTCCACCAACTGATCTATCCTCAGAAGTGGAAAGTTATCCTTTGGGCAAACTTTATTTAAATCCGTGAAGTCCACACACATCCTCTACTGATTGTTCTTTTTCTTCACTAGTACCACATTGGCTACCCATTGAGGGTATTTTACTTCCTTTATTGATCCCGCAGCAAGTAATTTATTCACCTCCTCTTTGATTGCTGCGCTTCTCTCTAGATTAAACAATCGTCTCTTTTGGACTACTGGCCTGGATTCTTAGTTGATGGCCAAGTAGTGGGATATTACCTTCGCATCTATCCCTATCATGTCTTCGTGACTCCAGGTGAATACGTCTTTGTACTCTTTTAGCAAGCTGGTCATGTCAGTTTTAATGTTTTCATGCAAACTTGCGCCTATTTTGACCACTTTGGTCGGCTCGTCGCTGTCTAGGATTACATCCTCCGTCGGCTCATCTTTTTGAGCCTTAGGTTCTTCCCTTGGGTTAAGTTCAAATCATGTTGGTATATTCGCTTGGGCTTCTGATTCATCCATACTTTGTTCAGCTGGTTGAACCATACATACTTAGTGGTCCTCTCTATCTCCTTTGCCTTTGTAGACTGACAGAGAGAGCGCCGCAGGAGGCCACCACCACCACCACCTTTTAGTCAGGGTTTTGCTACAGAGGACTATGTTCCAGATGACATGGATCATGGCGAGATTGTCAGGAGGATCCATGGCCAGGACCCCATGCCTTAGGATTCTCCGGCCTGATTATCACTTTTTGCCGTATTTGCTCCACATGCTCCAGTTTTATTTCAGTATTTTAGTAGCTCTTTGATTTAGAACTTGTAGTTACTTATCGCATATTTTTTCTTGGATTTCTATTTTCTATGATTAGACTTTCATATTTTTGCTTTTATTGCCCTTTACATTCTCTTTATTTAATCTAGCTTTTCCGTTCATATTTAGTTTTAAGCTGCGGAGTTGTATTGTGCCTAGCTTTTAGGTTTAGTTTGTGTTAGGGTTGCATTTTGGCTTCCCTCCCGCTTTTAAGCTTACATTGTCTAATCATTTTTATGTGCAAACATTGGGGACAATGTTTCGTTTAGTTTGGGGGTGCGGCCATCTAGTGACCCTCTTGCGTCTTCAATTTTTTTCTATCTTTATTGCATGAATGTCTTATGTGCTAAATATATATATATAATTTTTTTGCATGATTGTGTGGGCTTAGAGTCAAATTTTGTCAATTTTCTACCATTTTGAGTCAAAATCTAGAGCAGCAAGGGCTGTTTGTTGGGATACCTTTGGGTTGAGCCGTTGTAGGCACTTTTTGCATGCCATGCGTTATTAAGAGAGGCCGTGTTGGTCAAAGTTGCATCACATTGCTTGCACACATCATACCGGACTCATTTTGTGTTTTAGTGAATGAGGTAGCATGCTTGAGATGTCTAGATCATTAGTGAAGACTACTCATGTGAGCTTTATTGCCCAAATATTGCGTCCACAAGAGTGATTTTTATTTCTATTCTCTAAACACTCATCATGTAGAAAGTAGGCATAATAAAAAGGACCTCTTTTCATTGCATTGAGCATTAAAGAACAAATCTTTAGCATTTTTTGCCTCATGTGTTTCCCTTGTTGGCTTGCTTGACTCATACCTTTAGAGATGACGTAGGCAATGTGTGTTAGTCACTCAAAATGACCCAAACACATCCCTAAGCCTTATGTGTGTGCTTAAATGTCCAAATAATGTAGACCTTCACACTAAACTCAATCACCATATCCACCCATGTTACATGTACACCCCATCAAACCCAAACTCTAGACCATCCCATACAATGATCATGGCTAGAATACACGAAGATGAAAAATTGAAGCCCAAAAAGAAATGTACCAAAATGTATCCAAGTAGCGAGTACTTAGGCCTATGTTGTAAATCATAAAATAAAAAAAAATAAAAAAATAATTCTAGATAAAGTTGCCCAATACTAAGCAACTACAAATTGTACAAAGTTCTTAAAGTAAATAAAATGCCTAGACGCTCAAAAGGGGATTCCAAATTGCATCAAGTAGAAAACTCTAGCATGATCATTGGCTCGTCAATAATTCCATATCCTCCCGACTTCTCCATCACCAACAAACTCACTTGCACTTAAAACGAAATCCTAATTGATCTTTAGGAAGAGTCTAGTTTGAAAACAACGGTGTTCTTAATGCTTGATTTCATTCTTAAGGTTCATTTGCATGAAAGTATGAGCATTCTTAATAACTTTTCATATGCGTTTTATTTTTGAAAATTTCTTTGTGCATAAACTCCAACTCGCATATGTTTGATGAGTGAGCCTAGGTTCGGTGTGATAAAATAATGAGAGAACCCAAGAGAGGCTTAGAGTCAAAGCGAAATGTTATCTAATGACTCTTGTGTTCGATGCTTTTGATACTAAGTTCACTAAGAAGTCCGGAATTGCAAGCATTAGTGTTGTAGCACCTTGGCTAACACACCTCTAGATTGCACTCAATGATCTTAGCATGCTTGTGTCTACTTTACGGTTCGCCCAATGTCGCATCTCATCTTTAGTTGGCTCGGTAGAAATTACGTTTGTGGGTACCATTCTGTAGGCCCTCACGAGACTTCACTCGTCCTCTAGGGATCGCCTAGGGGTTTAAAAGGCTTGTGGCACGTGTCAAGTGCCATCGTGTCACCCACGAAAGTGGTGTTTTCCTTTCTTTAATTTTTAGTAGGTTAATCTTAGTTTTGTTTGTTTTGGTTTTGCTTGGGGACGAGCAAAAGATATGTTTAGGGGTATTTGATAATGCCCATTTATACACTTGGTGTAGCCTCATTTCCTATCTTTTTGCATCGGTTTTCCGGGTAAAACCAAGTATTTAACGCTTAAAATAAGTTTGTGCAGGTTTCTTAGCTTCCAGGGGTATTTTGCCAAAGAAAGAAGAAGTTTGGGGCAAATCTAGAATTCTTGGAAGATTACGAGAGCAAAACCGCCCTACACCCGCTCTTCGAACAGCGGGTGAACACCAGATTCACTCCAGAAGACCACCGCTTCTCAATCGCCCCCAATTGGCTCTACGAACAACGGTCGGAAGGTAAAAAATTAGAAGAACTACCTTACACCCGCCCTACGTAGGGCGGGTGAACAACGGTTTCAATTCCAGCAGACCACCGCCCCTTTGTCGCCCAAAAACTACCCCTTCAGCAAAACAAGAAGAACCGTTGTTCACCCGCCCTACGAACAGCGGCTAGGCCATTTTCTGGACAACATTACCTAGGGTTTCGTGCCCTGTTTCCAAACATATATATACCCCTGTTAAGCTCTTTTCAACACACCTCTTGCACGATCCTTCAACTCCAAATACTCCAAGAACACATTTTTACTCTCCAAATTCACCAAATCACTACATCTAACCTTCAATCCATCACCCAACCTTCAAATCCACTTCACCAAACACCAAATCTCCAACTCTCACACCATTATCCACCATAAAAACCTAACCTTGGAGCACAAAGAGGAGCATCAAGAGAAGAAGCAAGCCAAGCACATCCAACCAACCAAGAGGAGTTCTTCAACTTAGTTCACTCTTACACTTTCTCTCTTTACATTTAATTGTCTTCATTTATGGCTTGTACTCATTACATATCTTTTGTAGCCATATTTTGTAATATGAACTAAAACCATCTTGGCTAAGGCTAAGATGAAACCTTTCCCATGAATCTCCAATAAAGACCATCACTTTATCATAAATGCTTGTGTTATGTATGTGTATTTCAATTGCTTAATGCTTCTAGGTGTCTAGCTAACACTTAGTTGATATTTGGTTGTTGTGTGAAGCACCGAGAGGAGAAGCACACAACGTGCTCGATGAAATGCCCGATACAAGTCTAGTAAGATAGAAATATGCGATGCTAGCTTGTAGGATTCTATTTGTATGCCACTTTGCTTAATGAATTTGTGTGTAGTTCGGATAACCATTGAGAAATAGGTTATTGGTGCACATGAATATTGTTTTTATCACTTGAGAGAGGTTAGAGACTAATTAAGGGTATACGAATCTATATAAACACTTGCATACTTTATTTCAATGATGTGTCTAAAATTGGTGAGAATTTGATAGGTGGATTCAAGGCTTTAGCCTCTTTCACATATACTTACATCCAAGTGCTTGAGTTTGCTTGCTTGTTTATTTTTATTAATTGCATTATAATTATAGCTTGTTCTAGTTTAAATTAGAGCAGTGCAATTCAATCATTTAAATATTGCTTGTCTAAATAGTAGTTAATCAATCAATTGTGGTATTCAATTCATCAATCCTTGTGGAACGAATTCGTAATTATCATTGTGCTATTCCTACGGCTCCGTACTATTGCGGGTGCTCATTTATGAGTGATCAGTCTCTTTATTTTTTTTTGAAATATCTATCTTTTACTCACTTATACAGTTTCGAAGGATTGGGCCGTATATTTTTAAAAACCACTCAATTTGGTCCCTCTTACCAGAATTTTAATAGTCAATGGTACAGAAAATGCTGAATTACTATTTTACCCATGACTACAATATCACTGTATAAAAATACCATTTTACACTTTAAAAAATCCAACAATTACAAATTTACCAACCACTGTTAAAACGAAAAAGCCCTTATTAACATTAAATTTTACAAAATTACGAGTCAACTAACATTTATCAGGCAACACTATTGTTTTTTATTTGACTTTGTAATTGATTTTTGAAATGACTATTTTACCCTTAATTTTTAAAATTAAAAAATGAAAAAAAAATTACTGTTGTTTGCATTTGTTACTATTGAACAACGGTCCTTAAATGGCTTATAAAAGCCTCCATTCCTCACCATTTTCCATTCACATTATCTTCCAATCCTCAGCCATTTTTTTAAAATCATTTTTTTTTTCCTTTTGCAAGCCTTAAACTCTCCTTCTCCTTAATTTGTTGTCTTTGTTCATACATCAATTTTCTCTTTTCCAACCAAAAAGCCTTTTTTGGTGCAATAAATATATGCAAATGGCCTCCTTAAGTAGCACAAGTGAAAAACCTGGATCAATCAAGGTTAAAAATAGACTATGCAACTGTGGGAATAGGAAGAAAGCATCACTATGGGTCTCAGAGACAAGCAAGAATCCTAATAGACTATTTTTCTCTTGTCATGCATGCAACTATTTCAAGTGGTAGTCTCCTGATAATAAAGAATGGGAAAGTATGGAAGAATTTGTATGTGACAGAACATGTGCAGGTTCAACAATTACAAGTCTTGAAAATACTCAGTTTCGTGAGCTAACTGCCAACTACAAGAAAATGCAAAAGAGCTTGGCTTGGTTGAAAGTAATTGCTCTATTTCATACTGTGTTGCTAGGCATGTGTATATGTATGACTCTTACATGTATTGAATGAGTTTCATGCATAAGATAATGTAATATAATGACTATGATGCATGAATTGTTATTCTGAACTTCTCGGGTCAAACTCTGTATGAGTATGTCCCTTTCGCCTTCTGGCTCTCCATCGGGGTTGAAACTTTGGTTAATCGTCAAACCTGGCTTAGGTCTCTTAGCGTCCTGCTCCTGATCTTATTGTCCAGCCTATGCAGTCTGACAGTTCCCCTTTGATGTCTCCGGCGACAATGTCGATCGCTGTCTTCAGATGACGTTGAGTGATTCCTTCGACGAGTGTGCCTACCTGGTCGGTCCTAGTCCCGGTCAGTTGGATTGCGACCGCGTCTTCCATGGGGGTACCCATTTTCTTTAGGCCCTTCACTGATCTGGATCCATTCCTCCGACAAAGTTTTAGGCCTGTCAGCGGGGTTACGACTCACCCTTGGTGCGTCTGATGTTGGACCGACCACCACAGAATGCAACCTACCTTGCTGGTAGTCCAGGGCGTGTAGGTTGTAGGGTGAAGTTAACCCTTCAGTAGTGGAAAGGGTAACTCTGTGCTTAGCCACGTCAGACACGAGCTGTTGTAGGGATTCCTAAAAACGTCGGACGATCTCCTTGTTGGTCGGAGGGAACCGTTGGATACCAGCTACGACCGTCAATTAGTTTTCGACTGTGAAAGTGGCATCCAGAGAACCAGATATTAAGAGCGGTTTCGACCCTCTCCGTGCCGCTTGGCGAGTTCTGGTTACTTCTGGAACCACTACCATCTCCATCATCGTCTATTGTTTCACAAGGGACGTCAGAGTTTAGCTCTACACCCCTTCCCTCTAGCGCCAACTATTGATGGTGATTTCTTGATGGTCAACCAGTCAACGATTGTGGTTAATGAAACCTGCAAGAATAAGCATAATAAAAAGAAAATAATAAAGAGAGCAAAGTACGTGGTAAAACTCTGGTGATCGGAGAAACATCCATGGGTTGCCGCTTTATTGACTAAGAAGCAAATCCACTATTTTGTAAAATAATAACACACACTCTGGTCTCTCTCTCTCTCTCTCTCTCTCTCTCTCTCTCTCTCTCTCTCTCACAAGATCTTAATTCGTTATTTTATAATGCCTTTTACAGGTGTATTTATATGGGCTCCCTAGGGTTTCCTATGCTGTGGCGTATAAGTAGAGGATTACAGAGTTGGATTTATGACTCTTTTCTTGTTTGGTGTCGTCATGTATTTAATGTGGTTGATTTCTCGAATTTGTTCAGGATTCCTACTATTCCGGAGAAGAGCTTTTTGTTTCCTTGGATTCCCGGTAGCCGTATATTAGTTGAATTACAATTCTCTATTTTGGCCGAACTGCCTTATGTATGGAGGAAACCCTAATATGGGTTTCTCCTCTTTAGCCGAGTAGAGCTGATCAAGTGAGGTCTCTACTTGGCACAGCTCATCTCGTCCGAGATTTCATGGAATGTTCTGCTTGTGACGAGTGGATTGCCCATGTTCTGTTTGACCAATCCTTTGACTTTTTCCTACGTGGTACGACCGGTCCACGTTCCTGGTATATTTACGTGACGTGCCTTCCTAATAAATATTACGCACAGAAAAAAAATATAAATATATATATACAAAATTTGGAAATAGTGAAACCGTTCGAAAAATTCCTACAGAATCTCGCATTAGAAAGTCAATATATATATACAGAAATTCTATTATCAGTTCGAACTGACAAAAGTTATATCAATTCCTTGCATGTGAGCCACTGGATTTAAATACTTTTACTTGGCTGTATGCACTTGTCAGTCAAAGTATTTAAATCCAGTGGCCCACATGCAAGGAACTGATATAACTTTTGTCAGTTCGAATTGATAATAGAAAGACTGTATATATATATATATATATATATATATATATATATATATATATTTATATACAATTTTTCTATTGTCAAATATCAGGACGAAGAATGTTTTTATATCACATCAGGACGAAGAATGTGGACCATTAGATTTACATACTTTGACTCAAAGTGTATGTACTTGTCAAAACTTTTCCATAATCTATGGTCCACATTCTTTGTTCTGATATATTTTATATTTGGACGAAATGATGGTAGAAAGACTATATATATATATAAACTCATATTTTTTTTTTATTTTTTTTTTATAAATGATCTCCAACCGTCTATCACCATGATGAGTGGTTGGAGATCAAGTTTGAATTAAAACAAAACAAAATTGAAATTCAAAAAACTAAAAAAGTGGCATGGAGATCTCATTATGCAATTAAAATAAAAAAACATCGACGAATCTTATTAAAAGAAAACGAAAATAATATTTTTCATTTTTTAAAGACAAAAAGTCAAAAACTCATAACATTATTTTGATGTTTTCACAGTTTTACTTTTTTTTTTTTCACTTGGGTAAGTGGCATGTGATATCTGTTAAATGAATATTCTTTATTTATTAAAAGAAAATTATTAAAGATTCAGAGATTGAAGTTATATAATTAAATTGTTTTTACATTATTAAAACATATACTTTTATTAAGATTGATAAAATATATATTATTTCTTATAATTATTATTTAAAAAAAAAAACATAGAAAAACACCAATCAATTTTAAATAAATTTAAATTAATTATTACTTAAAAATAATAAAAAAGATACATACATTCTTATAATTTTCAATTAACAAAAATAATTTTAATTTAATTTAATTATTCTCAATATATATATATATTTTACAAATGGTTAACAATATATTTTCAAAACAATTACACCAAAGACATATTATAATAATAACCCAAATTATTGTAATATTTTAATATATATATATATATATATATATATATATATATATATATTATCTTAGGATTCTTACGAGTTACGACCTTGTGCTGAAAGTGAAAACTGGCCAGAAGTACCGTCCTTTCTCCTTAATGATGCAAAACCGCGTTGGAGACTCTATCCTGGTTGGCTTATGTTTTTCGTTAGTGGGGTACTACAGCAATTTTTTTTTTTTGGAGCCAATTAACAACTGTCCCCAGCTTTGCTCGCTGCACTTTCTCCGGCACTTTCCTCCGCTTTCCTCTTCTCATCTACACCAACACAGGCCAGTATAAATACCAACTATGCTACACAACACTTTCATTATCTCTTCAGTCTTCACTTTCAAATCATACAATATTCACTCAACTCCATATCTTTGTTATTTCTCTCAACAAAGCATTCATGGCTTCCTCTACTTTCCTACTTTCTTTTCTACTCTTTGGCTCCTTTTTGATTGCTGCTCAGGGTAACTTCAATGAACATTTTGACATCACATGGGGTGATGGCCGTGCCAAGATACTCAATAATGGCGAGCTTCTCACTCTCTCCCTGGACAAAGCCTCCGGTTCTGGCTTCGAATCGAAGAATGAGTATCTATTTGGCAACATTGATATGCAACTCAAGCTTGTCCCTGGCAACTCTGCTGGCACCGTCACTGCCTACTACGTAAGTACTAATTAGTCATTTCTTTCTAATTACGTATTACTAGTTTCTCTCAAGTCATTAAATAACTAATTGCAATATTATATCTGATTATGCAGTTGAAATCACCAGGAACAACATGGGATGAAATAGACTTTGAATTCTTGGGGAACTTGAGTGGTGATCCTTACATTCTTCACACTAATGTCTTCAGTCAAGGAAAAGGAAACAGAGAACAACAATTCTATCTCTGGTTTGATCCAACTGCTGATTTTCATACTTATTCCATCCTCTGGAATCCCCAGCGCATTATGTATGTATAACTTCAACTTCCATATATCTCTCAATCATTTTATATCTTAATTATCTATCTCTGATTTTCATACTCATGATGTTTCAGATTCTCTGTGGATGGCACCCCTATAAGAGAATTCAAGAACTCAGAGTCAATTGGAGTTCCATTTCCAAAGAATCAGGCAATGAGAATACACTCATCACTATGGAATGCAGATGACTGGGCTACAAGAGGTGGACTTGTCAAGACAGACTGGTCTCAAGCTCCATTCACTGCTTCCTACAGGAACTTCAAAGCTGATGCTTGTGTTTTGTCAAATGGAGCATCTTCTTGTTCTTCAAATAGCAATTGGTTCTCTCAACAGCTTGATTCAACAAGTCAAGACAGGCTCAAATGGGCGCAGAACAACTACATGATTTACAATTACTGCACCGACTCTAACAGGTTTCCCCAAGGCCTCCCTCCAGAATGCAACTCCTCCTAGTTCAATCAACACATACATAAACACCAATTCTTTTGTTATATATTCTACTTTATGATACGATTTTTTTTTAATCCATGTAAATGTAGTGTTCTTTCATTATTTGTCATTAATGAAATGGTAACTTTGCCCGACTTTCATTTCTAGACCCGCATTTTTTTTTCCTACAACCTTCCTTGCTATTAGTGCTTTACCGTTAACCGTTAGGGTTAACCGTGAAAAGGGTAAAAGCGAAACTAACCCTAAAACCCCAAAATAATAAAAATAAATTCTAGAAAAAAAAAGTTCAAGATGATATTGGTGATTCGGTAAACCTTTCACACCTACACCACGAGGTTTGAGTTCGAGTCCTCCCTCTAAAAAAAAAAAAAAAAACTCAAAGTTTAAATAGAGTTTTAATTATATTACAGCCATTCAAATAATTTGATAAAAAAAAAAAAAGTTCAAATAATATTAATTATATGTTCAAAGTTTAAATAAAGTTTAAATTATATTTTCACTCATGAAAAACCGTATATATGTGCTACTCTTTTTGTATACACATCCCATTATAAATTTTCAAAATATTATAAATGGTAAGCACACCCCACATATTACTAAATATGCAATCCCTCTTGATTTTTGAAAAAAATAATATTATTTAGGGATAATTATCCCGGTGGCCATCGAATTAATGACACACTATCAAAATGGCCATTGGATTGAAAAGTTATTCCAAAATGGCCATTTTTTGCGAACTTTGTGACACCAATGGCCATTCCATCCAATTCCATCTAATTCCATCCAATGAGTGACATTTTGGTAAATAAGGGGATACCATTAATTTAGAGATTTTCTCCTTACAATCCAAGTTTTTTCTTTTCACAGTTTTTTTTCTAAATAAACTTCATTATAAAAACTTAAATTAAAAAAAAAAAAATCTAAATACACTTCATTTTTTTCCAAAATTATCCTTTTTATCTTTTGACACTCTTTAAAAAAAAAAATCATCATAAAAACCTAAATTTTTATTAAAATCAATTTGTTTCAAAATTATTATTATTATTATTGTTTAATTGAATATTTCAATGATCATTATTTGAGGGAGAAAGTCATTCATTTATTGTTTTGTCAAAAAAAAAAAAAAGGCAAATAAAAGGGCCGTTAAGTTTTTGAATTTTTTTTCTTCATTTTACTTTTTTTTTTTTCAAAATTTTTAAGAGTCAACAACGCTTGAAAAAAAAATCTGCAATTTTTTTTGTTCTTGTTGTCTGTGTATGTAAACAAAAAATCAACAAAAGTCGCACTTTAAAAAGATTTGTTTGTTTCTTGTTTTAAATCATTCTCATCACTTCAAAATCAAATAAAACTTTGATGGTATTGAAAAAAAAAATGTTTTAGGGTTTGAGAAACACAATAAGATTAAAAAATAAAATAAAATCGAACTCTAGCAAAATTGTTCCGTAGTGTATTTAGAATTTCTTTGTAGTTGTTAGTAATTTTAATTAGGATAAATTTGTCATATAATAAAAATAATTTAAAATGGAGTGTACTAAGAAATTTAATGGATTGTCAATATCATCACTCTTAATTTATTTTAGATGTTTTTTAGAAATCAATTTTTTCAATGAGTGACATTTTGGTAAATAAGTGGATGACATTAATTTATTTTAGATGTCTTTTGGAAATCAATTTTTTCTTTTTTGAAAAGAATATTTATTCCCTAAATATAATTATTCTTTTCAAAAAACAAAAGAAATGGTTTAGATCAACACACGTGTCTCTTCTTTGTTTTTTAGATTTTTTAGATTATATATATATATATATATTTACACACACTAAATACAATTACTTTTCAAAAAAAAAAAAAAAAATTGATTTCCCAAAAACATCTAAAATAAATTAATGTCACTCATTGAAAAAATTGATTTCCAAAAAACATCTAAAATAAATTAATGGCATCCCCTTATTTACCAAAACGCCACTCATTGGATGGAATTGGATGGAGTTGGATGGAATGGTCATTAGTGTCACAAAGTTCACCAAAAATGGCTATTTTGGAACAACTTTTCAATCCAGTGGCCATTTTGATAGTGTGTCATTAATTCGATGGCCACCGGGGTAATTATCCCTATTATTTATTGATACTATCTTGTTGGAATAATAACGTTATTGGACTAATTAATAACTACCGTTAGATTGGATGAAAGAAAATCTAATGGATGTTACTAAATTTTGAATTTAATGTCTTTTATTACAGTAAAAACTTGAAACCTTTTTAACTAATTGCTTTTTTTTTCCCCTTTTCAAAGAAATAATAATAGTATGAGATAAGAATATATCAGTTAATAAAGGAATAATTTTTTTTAAAAAAGAAATTAAATAGTTATTAGATTTCTCCGCAATATATATATATATATATATATATATATATATATATATATATATATATATATATGAGTCAGACTATATCAACTCAAATTTTTAACTAAATTGTTGGACTTCAATATCTTAATTATTGGACTAAATAGCAAATGAGTGGTTGAGATATTGAAGTCAAAAAATTAAGTCACAAATTTGAGTTAATATGAGTGGATATGAGAACTTTTCCTATTGGCACCTTTTATTTTAATACAAAGATCACCTTTGATGAAATTCCATGCAATTGAATTTTTTTGGATGAGATTTTTTGTATGCATCCTAAGAAAATTAAAATACACATTTGGTAGAAATTTGAAAATTTTTTGGATTCGAGAACTATTTTTTCTTATATTTCCTTATTTTTAAATGTTTTATCTTCAAACAAAATCGGAAAAAATTAGTTCTTGTACCCAAATTTTTTTATTTTTTTTTCCACAAATGTATTTTATTCTTTTTAACATCCATAGAAAAAATCACATCAATATTCAATAAATTCCATTAAATTTCATCAAAAGTGTGCATCGTAAAAAGTTCTAAACCGATAAACCTATCCAAACCAACCCAACCTTTTTTGGTTTGGTTTGAATCGGTTTGAAAAATCATATTGGTTTGGTTTGGGTTGAAATATAGCTAAACCGATCCATATTGGTTTGGTTTGACATTGAACTTCAACCCAAACCAAACCGAAAACGCACACCCCTAACCATATTATTATGAAAAATAAAAGCTATATATAGACATAGGTCATTAGTGATGTGTATCTATTTGTCAATTAACATTATATTAATATACAAAATTGGAATTTCTAGCATTTATTGTCAAACAGATGTGATTCCACTTGTAAGGTCTATTTTTGGTTAACTTTCCATATTTACCATCCTACTGCCAGATCCATTACCATATTATTATGAAAAATAAAAGCTATATATAGACATAGATTATTAGTGATGTGTATTTATTTCTCTATTACAAGGGATGACAAAAACCTGTGATCCATTACCATCTGTGATCAATTTTTTTTTTTTTTTCCAATGTAGATTCTGTTGCTGTTGCTTGATACTACATAATTCTCATTATATTAGGATACACAATTTAGAATGTCTAGCATTAATTGTCAAATAGATGTGATTCTACTTATAAGGTCTATTTTTAGTTTAACTTTCCATATGGGAGATTATCACTTGGGTCTCTGATAATGCTCATTTATACACTTGGTGTAGCCCCGTTTCCTATCTTTTTGCATCGGTTTTCCGGGTCAAACCGAGTATTTAACACTTAAAATAAGTTTGTGCATGTTTCTTAGCTTCCAGGGGTATTTTGCCAAAGAAAGAAGAAGTTTAGGGCAAATCTGGAATTCTTAGAAGATTAGAGAGCAAAACCGCCCTACACCCACTCTTCGAATAGCGGGTGAACACCGGATTCACTCCAGAAGACCACTGCTTCTCAATCGCCCCCAATTGGCTCTACGAATAGCGGTCGGAAGGCAAACAATTAGAAGAACCGCCTTACACCCGCCTTACACCCGCCCTACGTAGGCGGGTGAACAGCGGTTTCAATTCTAGCAGACCACCGCCCCTTTGTCGCCCAAAAACCGCCCTTCAGCAAAATAAGAAAAACCGTTGTTCACCCGCTCTACGAACAGCGGGTGAACAGCGGCTAGGCCATTTTCTGGACAACATTGCCTAGGGTTTCGTGCCCTGTTTCCAAACATATATATACCCCTGTTCAGCTCTTTTCAACACACCTCTTACACGACCCTTCAACTCCAAATACTCCAAGAACACATTTTTACTCTCCAAATCCACCAAATCACTACATTCAACCTTCAATCCATAACCCAACCTTCAAATCCACTTCACCAAACACCAAATCTCCAACTCTCCCACCATTATCCACCATAAAAACCCAACCTTGGAGCACAAAGGGGAGCATCAAGAGAAGAAGCAAGCCAAGCACATCCAACCAACCAAGAGGAGTTCTTCAACTTAGTTCACTCTTACACTTTCTCTCTTTACATTTAATTGTCTTCATTTATGGCTTGTACTCATTACATATCTTTTGTAGCCATATTTTGTAATATGAACTAAAACCATCTTGGCTAAGGCCAAGATAAAACCTTTCCCATGAATCTCCAATAAAGACCATCACTTTATCATAAATGCTTGTGTTATGTATGTGTATTTCAATTACTTAATGCTTCTAGGTGCCTAGCTAACACTTAGTTGATATTTGGTTGTTGTGTGAAGCACCGAGAGGAGAAGCATACAACATGCTCGATGAAATGCCAGATACAAGTCTAGTAAGATAGAAATATGCGATGCTAGCTTGTAGGATTCCATTTGTATGCCACTTTGCTTAATGAATTTGTGTGTAGTTTGGATAACCATTGAGAAATAGGTTGTTGGTGCACATGAATATTGTTTTTGTAGGGAAAAATACGGTCACGCAGCGGAAGCGAGACTAAAATCGAGTTTAGTATAGTTTAAATTTTTTCCATAAAGTGAACCTTAACCCTTTAATTAATTAAACATATAATACTAAAGATATCATACCTTTGTCGCGTGATCTGATTGACATTGCGTCGATGATAATCCGCAAGATCTTCCAATCCAATCACGAACGTGAATCACCTAGGAGCGTGGTCTCCCTTCTCTTTGAATTGTGTACCTGAGAATAGATAACAAAAACTTTTTCTTTTTTGTTAGTCACAAAACCTTCAAAAGATAACAAAGAATGTTCCGGTCACTTTTGAATTCTCAATCTAATGATCGAAACTCGCGTGAACCTTATTCGAAGTTGTGCACAAAGCCTATTGATGTATAAGCTACTAGTGCACTATCGAAGTAAAACGATATCTTCTCTTTTTCTCTCTTGGCCAAATTATCACACTAATCTCTAGAGTTGGATTTTATTTTTCTCAAGCAAAAGAAAAATATTCTCAAGCCAAAGACCTTAGGGTTCCCGAATTCTATATCAAGAATATATATCTATATTGGCTATTTTATAAAAACTGCACGCCTAAAGAAATATATATATATGTCTTGCGCATTATGCATGCATATATATATATATTGCACATTCAGCTTGCTTTATAAAAAAATATATATATATAGTTGACGACTTCAACTTGCCTTATAATATCAATTGCATGAATTCCCTTTCTATTATATATCTAACTTGCACAATATATAATAGTGTATTTCTAATATCTATTTTGCCACATGCATATATGTATATATATTTCCGCATGCATTCATATATATATATATATACAGTCTTTCTATTATCAGTTCGAACTGACAATAAATATATCAGGACGAAGAATGTGGACCACAGATTATGGAGAGGTTTTGACAAGTGCATACACTTTAAGTCAAAGTATGTAAATCTAGTGGTCCACATCCTTCATCCTGATATATTTATTATCAGTTCGAACTGATAATAGAAAATCCGTATATATATATATATATATTGCACATATCCAGCATGCATATATATTATATACAAACCCTAATCCAACTCTTTAGTATATTTGTGACTATATAAAAGACTTCCTTATTTGACTAGATAAATAAATCCCTTATTTATCTACTTACCAAATAAAGTCTTTTATTTTAATTATACTACCACAATAGTATAACTCTAGGAAACATATTTCCTGATCAGAAAAAGATTTTGATTCTCAATTAAATGATTAACTAATAAATTAATTAATTTCCATTTAATCAATCAATAAAATAAAATAATATTTTAGACTATTATTCTAGTCTTGCCGCCCACACCATATACATGGGCCTAATATTATTTTCTTATTTTATTTAATCCATTAGACTTTAATTAAAAAGCCCACATGTGAATCAGACCCATTCTTATTAAAAGAAACAAGCTCACATGCCTTTCATTAATATATTAATATAATTGATCAACCCATTAAATAAATAATGTGCAAATTATATTCTTAATATATTAAATACAATTCTAGATGGACCCATAAATTGGTCCGGTAGAATATATCAAGTGATCCATGCAAGTCCGTGTGGATTGGAGATCTTGGCAGGCTATCTAAATTTAAGCTTCAATAGACATAACCTAATCACAATTAACAAATGATTCACTTAGGTCCAATCTATTAATTTTAACTCATTCCACTAAAGAGCTAAAATTGAACTCTTAAATAAAGATAGAATAAGTAAATATTTCTCATTCGTACCCTAGACAATCTTATTGGAGATGGTGTATCCTCGTGAAGAATATCAGTAATCGCCAAGAGCTCATAGACCGCCTATAGCTCTCTAAGTTACCATATTTACTCATATGATCACATTTTGAACTTGGATATTTTGATTTGTCCAGAAGCCATGTTTCAATAGACTCTATCGAAAACTTAACGTTAAGATTCAATATCCAATACCTCAAAACATCCATATGATGATATTCTACTCTCATTTAATAAATGGAGCCACGATGTCCATATCTATAAATGAAGTCCTCTATCGATTAACAAATGAATGCCACCAAACTATCGAGGATAGACTATGCTATATAATCGTACTCATTGATAACTCAAATGATACCACTTGCAACCATAAGTCCATCATTTATCTCAGGATTAAGATAGACTCTCCGATTATCCTGATAATGAAAAGACTATTATCTATTGACGACTCTAGATAAAGTATTTCATTGTGATCCGGTTCAATGCACCCAGTGCACTAGATTCTTTTACTCGAAGACCCTCTGATGATTTTAGACTCATCATAACACATTTGATCCCACTCAAATGCTAGTAAAAGAATTCTACAACTTTAATAAGATAAAGGTGCCCAACCTTTAACTTAAGTTGTGAACATTATTCAAGACTAACTAAAGAATTGTGTCTACCTCATACATATCCAGATGTACGAACAATTCTTCTTTTCTCATAGTCTTTTGACCTTATGATTATTTACTTTTGACAATTATAATATTCAATCTATAAATGCTATAAGATTTGTTTAAATCAGAAATCACTTTATTAATATGAAAAGATTGTCAAAAACAATATTACACTCTTGCTATTGAGCATAATCCTAACAGTTTTTATCACTTGAGAGAGGTTAGAGACTAATTAAGGGTATATGAATCTACATAAACACTTGCATACTTTATTTCAATGATGTGCCTAAAATTGGTGAGAATTGGATAGGTGGATTCAAGGCTTTAGCCTCTTTCACATATACTTACATCCAAGTGCTTGAGTTTGCTTGCTTGTTTAGTTTTATTAATTGTATTATAATTGTAGCTTGTTCTAGTTGAAATTAGAGTAGTGCAATTCAATCATTTAAATAGTGCGTGTCTAAATAGTAGTCGTTAACCAAAAATTCAGGCAATTAATTCAAGGAAGATCTTTTCCCATTGAAGGACCGGACCCCTTCATCGCCTGCCACGGTGGCCCTCCTAGTCACTCCAACCTGATTGTTAGGTGCAAGGGCCCGACCCCATTTTGACCGCGCCTACTCACAGGCATGCTAGGATTAAACATTGGTCGACCCAGAGACGACCTTCCTCCCACAAGAGTGCTTATGGAGAATGTGTACCGGGCCCAGTGGGAAGCCCGCCTGTAAAGCCGCGATCCATCCTGGACCCGGCTCCCGCTCAGTCATCCAATAAGAAGGACCGCTTCCTCTAGCAGCGGATCCGCTCCAGTAGCCAGCCTCACCACAGAGGTCACTACCTTATCCCCCATAGCACCCTCCTACTAATCGAGCAATCCTCTCTAAAAGAACCCCCGTGAGCTCACTCGCGCCTCTTGCTCTATAAGGGCTGACGCCAGCCCTTGCCTCCAGCTCGCATGGGATGAAGAAGGTGCTGGAAGCACCTACAAAACACCAGTGTCGCTTCATTAAAGAGAAGCAGTAAGCACGATTGAGGAAAGACAGCAGCCGACGATTGGGATCGCCTGCTAGCCACACTACGTCAACGGTTGGATTACACTCCATCTCAGCCCTAATTAAAGGTCAACTATCCCTTACATGCAAGAGGATGCTGGTTTCCCCAGCAAAATACTTACAGAAACGCAGCAAGCATGAAGAAGGAAATGGTGGAAGAAAGCACCTGACAGGGTGCAGCGGGACAGGCGCTGACACTGTCCCCTGTCTGGCCAGAACCTTGACAACGACTTCCCATCACCACAAAGACCCCTTGTGACCAATCAAAGCTCATGAAAGCGCCACCTTTTCACCACCTCAGCCCTACAGAAGCTCTGATATGGACCTGAGGCCTAGGTGGAACGATCGGAACCCTCTAAGGCGTGTGTTGACCCCGATCCTACCCTAAATCAGTGGCTGGATCCGACCCACCAATTGCGCCCTGGGAACTAGGGCCCCCACCTACCAAAACTGATGCTCCCACCAAGGCAAAGTGAGGGGGGCGCAATCCTGATCCTTGATTCCTTGTGATTGCCGATGTGAATAGGAGGGAACGGTGGAGATTTAACCGGGGATTCTCGCCTAAACAGACGACCTCCACCTACCCCCTACCAGAGACACTATAAATACCCCTACATCCCACAGAAGAAAGGGTTGGCCCTTGAAAAACAAAAAAGCTCCTATGTGTGTTCTATTTGGCTACTACCCCGCCTAGTCAAAGCTCCTATGTGTGTGTCCTACTTGGCTATTACCCCGCATAGTCAAAGCTCCTATGTATGTGTGTTCTACTTGGCTACAATCTCGCCTAGACGAAGCTCCCATGTGTAACCTATCGAGTCATTTCCCTACCTAGGTTGAATTCTCACCTGCCATATCCCCATCCCGCTAGTAAGTCCTTTGTAATAGCCGGATGCTGTATGTGAATTGACGTGTGATGTACTCCATTATTAAGTAATAAAATGCCCATCTTTATACCCCTCCAAAGATATACCAATCGCACCACAAAAAAATAACACGCCACCTCAACCTCTGTTCCACCCTGTAGGACCAGTCCTACTGCATAGTACCGGTCCCTGATAGCCGGGCCCAGGTGTCCCCTCGACCCCCCTTGCATCGGAAGGAGGGGGATCCGTCCTACCCGGTCCGATCCAGCTGCGGTGCACCCCGTACACCGTGGTCCAGGTTATCCTGGGAAAAACCCCGATGGATTTTTCAGGATAACAGTAGTTAATCAATCAATTGTGGTATTCAATTCATCAATCCTTGTGGAACGAATTCGTAATTATCATTGTGCTATTTCTACGGCTCCGTACTATTGCGGGTGCTTATTTATGAGTGATCAATTTTTGGCGCCGCTGCCGGGGATTGAGCGGTTTATTGATATCACTACTAGTTGGTTCATTACTAATTTAGATCTTTTACTTTGTGTTTATTTTTTGTGATTATAGGCGGTTGCTCTTGTATGCATCATAGTACAAGGAGCAACAACTTACAGGACTTGCACTTTGATCCGGATATAGAGGGGACGGCCCGAAGAAATAAAAGGAATCGGAGGCGAGCCATGGATAGAGACAATTTGAATCAAGATCCGAAACCACCCGTAGCCCAAGAGAGGCAACATGGGTAAAATGAGCAACTTGGGGAGAATGATAGAGTCATGAGGCTTTACGCCATGCCAATGGTGGACCAGAATATGTCACCAATCTAACTCCTAACGGTAAATGCAAACAACTTCGAGAACAAGTCCCATGTCTTTCAAATGTTGGCAATGATAGGACAATTTGGTGGCATGCCTACCGAAGATCCGACCGCGCATTTAAGGAATTTTGACCAAATATGCTCAACATTTAGAATCAACGGGGCTTCGGACAATGCAATTCGGTTGAGGATTTTTCCTTTCTCATTAAAGAATCGAGCCAAGGCTTGATATGATGGTCTTGCATCAAGGTCAATCACTGTATGGGACGAGTTGGCCCAAGCCTTCCTTAGCAAATATTTCCCTCCGGAAAAGGCGGCTCAACTAATGAACGAGATTCATGAATTCTCCCAATTTGAGTTGGAATCTTTGTATGAAGCTTGGGAGAGATATAAAGAGTTGCTTAGGAAATGCCCATGCCATGGAATGCCGAAGTAGTCAATTGTGGAAAAATTCTATTGGGGAATGAACTTGTCCACATGCCAATTTGTGGATGCTTCGGCGGGAGGCACTTTGATGAATAAGTCGATAGATGCGGCATATGACTTGATAGAAGACATGTCCGTTGCAAATAGTCATTGAGGTAGTGATAGGAAGACACCAAAGAAAGCACCCGGTATGTTGGAGATTGACCAAGCGACCGCTTTGCAAGCACAAATCGAGGCATTGATAAGGCAAGTGAACAAGATGGGGGCAAGCTCTAGTGTGGCCCAAGTAAAAGCGTTGAGTTGTGATTTATGCTCGGGACCTCATGAAAGTGTCAAGTGTCAAGCGGGAAACCCATTTGCTCCCGGATCCTCGGAGCAAGTTTCTTTTGTGAACTATAATTGGAACTTCAACAACCAACCAAAACCCCAAAGTAATCCCTACTCCAACACCTATAACCCCCTCACCCCAACTTCTCATGGAAAGATAGCCAAAATACCTTCCAACCCGAAGCCAACTTTAAACCACCTGGATTCAACTAACCACAATAAGCCGAGAGAAAGCCTACCGTTGAAGAATTGTTCTCTAAGTACATGGGCAAGCTCGATGTTCGCATGGAGACTAAAGATTTGGTTTTGAAAAAGCCAGACACCAAGGTTGATCAACTTGCACAACATTCACAAGCCGCAATTCAAAATCTTGAAATGCAAGTTGGTCAATTAGCTAGGGGATCTCAAGCTCGCCAACATGGGACATTGCTAAACGGCACGGTGATTAATCCTAAGGAGCAAAGCAAAGCAAAGCAAAGCAATTTCTCTAAGAAGCGGAAGAACGGTTGAGCAACCAAAAGAAGTTCTCAAGAAGCGAAAGAAAGACATGGTTGTAGCAAGAGAGGTGGTTGGAGAAGAAGTGATTGAAGATGAGGTTATTAAGGAGGAGCTTGTTGAGAAGGACAAGGTTGAAGATAGCCCACCCAAAACATCATGTGATCCACCCCCACCACAAGTCAAGGCATATGTGCCTCCAATCCCATACCCCTAAAGGTTAAGGAAACACAAGGATGCCCATCAATTTGCAAAGTTCTTGGAGATGTTTAAGAAGCTCCTTATTAATATTCCATTTGTCGAAGCCCTAGCACAAATGCCCACTTATGTCAAGTTCTTGAAGGATTTACTCTCCAACAAACGGAAGCTTGAAGAGTTTGAAACGGTGGCACTAACGGAGGAATGTAGTGCTATTTTGTAAAACAAGATCCCTCATAAGTTGAAGGATTCGGGTAAATTTACAATACCATGCACCATTGGAACCTCAAAATTTAGCAAAGCCTTGGTTGATTTGGGGGCAAGCATAAATTTGATGCCTTACTCGGTGTTCAAGAAACTAAATGTTGGAGAAGTGAAGCCCATACATATCACACTCCATTTGGCGGATCGGTCAATCAAATATCCTAGAGGTGTGATGGAAGATGTCATAGTGAAGGTGGATAGCCTATACTTTCCGATGGATTTCGTCATTTTAGAGATGGAGGAGGATGTAGAGATACCTCTTTTCTTGGAAAGGCTGTTTCTGAAGACGGCGGGCGCTTTAATTGATGTAAGAGATGAGAAGATGACTTTGAAAGTTGGTGACGAGCAAGTGATTTTAGACATGTCTAAGGCAACCAAAAGACCATCGGATGAGGGCAATTGTTATAGGGTGGATGTGGTTGAACCTATGATACAAGAGTACTTGAGAAATGAGAACCCCAAAGAGCCGCTTGAAGCTTGTATAATGCATGGAGTAGTGGAGGAAGATGAGAACTTGGAAGTTGACGAATGTGCCAAACAACTCAACTCCCTACCCTTGAGGACACTTAGGGGAAGATTGCACTTTGAATAACTTGGTGTGGGAAAGCCAAAACTCCCATCGTCCATTGAGAAGCCTCCTACTCTATAACTCAAGCAATTACCATCTCACTGGCGGTATGCATTCTTAAGAGAATCATCAACTTTACCGGTAATAATTTCGGCAAATTTATCCAAGATTGAAGAGGAGAAGTTACTAAGAGTGTTGAGGGAGTACAAAAGAGCAATTGGTTGGTCAATCTCGGATATCAAGGGACTATGCCCTTCAATTTGCATGCAGAAGATTAGAATGAAGGATGAGTTCAAGCTGACGGTTGAGCATCAACGGAGACTTAACCCAAACATTAAAAAGTGGTGAGAATGGAAGTTATGAAGCTATTAGATGCAGGAATCATCTATACCATTTCGGATAGCCCATGGGTAAGCCCCGTGCAAGTAGTACCAAATAATTGGGGGATTGACGGTAGTTCTGAATGAAAACAGTGAGTTAATCCCACAAAGAACTGTCACCGGATGGAGAGTTTGTATAGACTACCGGAAGTTGAACAATGCTACAAGAAAATATCACTTTCCATTGCCCTTCATCGATCAAATGTTGGAGAGACTTGCGGGTCATGAGTACTATTGCCTTCTAGACGGATATTCGGGATACAATCAAATCCCGATCGACCTCAAAGATCAAGAAAAAACCACCTTCACTTGTCCTTATGGAACTTTCGCTTATATGAGGATGCCATTCGGGCTATGCAACGCCCCGACCACTTTTCAAAGATGTATGATGGCGATATTTTCCGACATGGTGGAGAAATTTATAGAAGTCTTCATGGATGACTTCATCGACATTATGAAGAGATAAACTTGGTACTAAATTGGGAGAAATGCCATTTCATGGTAAAATAGGGCATTGCACTTGGGCATAGGATCTCTTCTCAAGGCATAGAAGTGGATAGAGCGATGATATAGGTGATTGAGAAATTGCCACCTCCAATATTGGTCAAGGGAATTAGGAGTTTCTTGGGGCATGTCGGTTTCTATCGGCATTTTATCAAAGACTTCTCCAAGATCACTAAACCATTGTGTGCTTTATTGATGAAGGATATTCCCTTCGTTTTTGATGAAAAGTGTCTCCGTGCCTTTAAGTCGTTGAAGAAAGAGTTGACTTCCGCTCCCATCATATCAACACCGAATTGGGAGCTTCCTTTTGAGCTCATGTGTGATGCTAGCGATTATGCGGTTGGGGCGGTATTGGGGCAAAGGAAGAACAAGAGGCTACATGTGATTTATTATGCTAGCCAAACTCTAAATGAGGCCCAAGTCAATTATGCTACAACCGAAAAGAAACTCCTAACAATTGTGTTTGCATTTGACAAGTTTAGGTCTTACTTGGTGGGTTCCAAGGTGATCGTCTACACAGACCATGTCACCATCAAGTACTTGTTAACAAAGAAGGATGCTAAGCCGCGGTTAATCCGGTGGATTCTCCTCCTAGAAGGGTTCAACTTGGAGATTAAAGATAAGAAAGGATCCGAGAACCTTGTGGCGGATCACATCTCAATGCTAGAGAGGAATGAGAAGGATAAAGTGCAAGTGGCCATAAATGAAGCTGTTAACCATAAAATTAGGTTATTTATCCAAAGGAGAATTCTCAAGGCATCCAACTAGGAGGACCTCTCTTTAGGCCTCCCCCACAAGAGCTCCATTACTAGATCCCCTCTGAATCACCCCTATTGAATCACCCCTATGGGATCTCCCCTACTGGATCCCCCATTCTTAGTAGCGTATCGACATCAGTGCATCTCCTCTACTTGAAGGCCCCTCTACATCAGACCTACATTTAGGTACCATGGTACTGGGGTACCGGGGTGCTGGGGTACCTAGGTACGAATCCTCCCTTCTTGGTAGCATGTCGACACTAGTGCAGCTCTTCTACAGTAAATTCCCCATACATCAGACCTACATGAGATACCATGGTACTGGGGTACCGGGTCCTCTAAAAGGAGCAGCTCCCCCACATGTCTTATGGGTTGTATTCTATGAGATAATGTTGGTTAAAGTAATCGGGACCCATCAGGTTTGAATTAAAAACAACATGAAAGCTTTCCACCAATTTGGGGGACAAAAGGGGCCCACTGATGGTGACCTTTCAGCAATATTCTGACCACTTTCCAGCATTATTTGTGGATCTATGACAGCCCCATGTGAGGGTCATTTGGTCAAGAAGCCACCTAGACATCTCCCTCCAATGGAAAGGCACCCAAATGCCACCAAAGCGCATCGTCATCGCCATACCATTGCCACGTATGCCCTAAATCTGATGTGGCACGTCTTACACCACTTAAAGAGTGTGTTCGCATGTGGGAAGCATGTGCCCACATGTGCCAAACACATGCCTTCCATATCACCACATAGGCTCACTATATAAGTGAAATCCTAGGCACTTCTCAAGGGTTGGCTCCTCCACCACGAAATGGCTATCTTTTCCTCCACAAAGTGACTCTCCTACATCATTTTAGAAGGTTCTGCAGTACCTCTACCATATAGGGAGGTACCCACTCCGAAAGGGGCAGCCCCCATGCATCTTTCCTCTAAACTCCATCTCTTTTTAGCACCTCCACGAAATCCCCCTTCTCCACTATTTTTGGTGTGTTCTGCAGCAGCTCTACCACATGGGGAGGTACCAGCTCCAAGGGGCAGCCCTTATGCTCCCCTTCTTGATAGAACAGAAATGCTACTATAGGATGACTGGTTTTCTAGAGGAAACCTCTCATTGGCCTCCATGTTACTTATTTATTTATCTACTGAAACCCCCTACAATCAGCTCTAGGGAGGTATTGTAAGCTCTCCGGAGCATTTGTGTTATACTACTTTGCTACTTGTGTAAGCTTTCCGGAGCACTCCTTGTGAATATATATATGAAGAATGGCCTCCCTCTCCACTGGATACTACCTAGGGGTTTTTCAGCATATGATCCTAGGTGATGCTTTTTCCCCCTGGGCCAGTCCAATTATAACAAAGAAATTGTCATTCTCCCTTCTATCTCCTTTATTATGCATGTATGGAAGCTAGGCTCTGACCCTACTGGTTTTAGCTCTCTTATCCACCTACTTGCATGTCAAGGCACACATAAAAAAAGGGGAAAGACCCTCTGGACCCGCTAGAGAGGAGTCGGGGTACCAAGGAGCCGAGGAGCTCCCCCGTACCTTTTCTATGGGAGCGAGCAGCCCTATAGAGGATCTACCACCAGAGCTAGTGGGGCAAGACCAAATCCATGTCAAAAACCAGAGGAGCCCTGCTAGACTCACCAGAAGACCAACTAAGCCCTACCACCTCCCCCAAGGGAGCCCGATGCCATTTATAAGGATTTAACACCGGGACTAGTATGGCCTGCTCCTGCACACTCTAAAAACCACAAAGCGCCATTGGACTAGCTAGAAGAACCGGGACGGGTTTCGACCCCGACCGAAGGAACCGAAGCATGGGAAGAGTCATGTAGAGGTGGTCTCATCCTTTTTGACCACGTCTACCATTGAGGAGCACCTACTCCTCTTTGTATTGGGGAACTACAGAGGAAAATCGGAAAGAAGATCGGGTATCGGGGACGACAAGCCTGGTACCACATACTGGGTACCAGGGACGACATGCAGGGTACCGTGGACCAGGTATCAGGCACCACAGACTGGGTACTAGGGACGACAGGCAGGGTACCAATGACGACTGACATGGTACTCGGTACCCCCAACCAGAAATCGATATCAGAGAGACAAGTGCCCACCTCCTCTCCATACCCTCATGACCCCGCTGGAGGGCACCAGTACCTCCTGGCTGACCGTTGTCTGGAAAATCCTAACGGATTTTTCTAGATAACAGAAGCATTCCATGATGAGTAACTTTTTGAAGTGGATGATTTAAAAATTTCGTGGTTTGCTGATTTTGTGAATTTTATAGCAAGTGAGGTCATACCGGTGGAGATGAACTTCCACCAAAAGAAGAAGTTCCTTTCGGATGCAAAATCATACTTGTGGGATGAGCCACTCCTATTCCGGATTTGTAGTGATGGTCTTATTAGAAGATGTGTACCCGAGGAGGAAATGAGGGACATCCTTATGCATTGCCACTATAAGGAATATGGAGGACATTTTAGAGCAATTAGAACCTCAAGGAAAGTCCTTCAATCGGGATTCTATTGACCTACACTTTTTCAAGATGCAAGAAGCTTTGTGGAAGCATGTGACCGGTGCCAAAGAACCGGTAATATTAGCAAGAGGGATGAGATGCCGCTCAACATGATGCTTGAAGTGGAATTATTTGATGTGTGGGCATTGATTTCATGGGACCATTCCCAAGCTCTTACAGAAACCAATATATCTTGGTGGCAGTGGACTACGTGTCTAAGTGGGTGGAAGCCATAGCCACATCAAAGAGTGATGCCAATGTGGTCACAAAATTCCTAAAGAAGAACATCTTCACAAGATTCGGTACTCCAAGAGCAATTATTAGTGATGGAGGCTCTCACTTTTGCAACAAATTGTTTAAAGCTCTATTGAAGAAGTATGGTGTGAAGCACCGCATCACTACCCTTTACTACCCTCAAGCAAATGGTCAAGCGGAGGTGTCAAATTGAGAAATCAAAAGCATCCTACAAAAGACGGTGGGAAGCCGGAGGAAGGATTGGGCTAAGAAACTTAATGATGCTTTATGGGCTTATAGGACGGCCTTCAAAACCCCATTGGGCATGTCTCCTTATAGGCTTATCTACGGAAAGGCATGCCATCTTCTGGTGGAGCTTGAACACAAGGCGTATTGGGCTATCAAAAAGTTAAACTTTGACATGCAAGCGGTGGGAGAGAAGAGGCTGCTTAAACTCAATGAACTTGATGAAATCCGGCTTGAGGCATATGAGAATGCGCGCATTTACAAAGAGAAAGCCAAGAAGTGGCATGATAGAAGGATTGTGAAGAAAGATATTCAAGTGGGGAACCAAGTTCTCATTTTCAACTCAAGACTCTGTTTATTTCCCGGAAAACTCAAGAGCCGATGGACGGGCCCTTTTACCGTCGCCCAAGTGTTCCCGTACGGAAGTATAGAAATTGAAAATGGAGCGAAGGAAAGGTTCAAAGTCAACGGGCAAAGACTAAAGTTTTATTGGGAGAATACATTGGAAGAGCCAAAGGAGAAGGTTCTTCTCAAAGAACCACCTTGATTCATTCATTCAATGGAGGTACCTTCTTGTAAATATTAGTTAGATTTAATTGCTTTCATGAATTTTATTTTATTTTATTTTGGGATTGAATTTTTCCCCTCCGAACTTGAATTGTGCATTGTGATTTCTTTTGATAAATAAGGGCGCAATGTGGACATTGCGCAATTTAGGTTTGGGGGTGTGAGAAACTCAAGTTTAGTTTAGTTTAATTGAGTATATTTCTATTACTTTACTTTACTTTATTTTTTTTTATTTTATCTATTTATTTATTTAGTTATTTCACTTTTTATTTCAATTTTTTTCAAATTTTCTTCAATTTTATTTTTGAACCCATGCATGTAACATTCTTTGTGAGTCTTATGAGTGTGCAAGGCTTAAAATAGGTTTGGGGGACTTTAGGTGTAATAAAGGGTGCAAAATGAGGAAAATGCCCAGAAAACTGCCCTATGTACAACGGTTTTTGAGCGAGTCACCAGCGGGCAAAATCTGGAGTGAAACTGCTGTACAAGCGCTCTTCACCCGCCTTATGTACAGCGGTCAAGGCAAATTTTGAAGGCTCAGGTCACTTATCAAAACACGGTGTTTTGGAGGATCCAACTAAACCGCTGTATAGGCGCTGTTCACCCGCCCTACGTACAGCGGTTTCACGTATCTCAGCTGATATCTCCTTCCTCCTTGCACGAACTCAACAACTTTAAAAATTACAAACGTGATTTCTCCTAAGCTCCTCTTCGAAACCAGTAAGAATCTTCCCTCAAACTCCTTCCTTTTCACTTCTTCATCCCTTCACATGTCTTCCTTATCATCCCCATTCCCATTACACACATTCTAGGCCACATTTTAGGAGTTTTTCACTCTAGGGTTTCAGATTTGGGGATTTTTCGAATTGGTTGTAATCAAAGGATTTTTGCATATATATTTTGGTCGAAATTGTGATGATTATTGCATGGGTTACTTCTTTTAGTTAGTATTTTTGCGTTTTGAGCTATTTATGGAGCATTTTGGGCGAATTTGGTTGGATATTTTTGCTCGAATTCGTGATTTTTCGGCACAGTGGCAGTAATGTGTATATTTTGTGTGTTTTTTTTTTGTGTGGCCCTTGGTAGTGGAGAAATTTGTTTGAAATATTTAGAAGTGCTTGTGTGGTATTTTTGTGTGCTTTGGCATGGTTGGGATTATCTGAATTACAAATGCTATGTCCGTGTGTTGCGAAAAATGGGCAAAACCAAGCAAGTAAATCTAAAGGAGGGCACTTCTAGAGGTACCAGGGCGTCACAGGGTTTAGGTATATGTGCTCAGAATAAGGATTTCGCTGCGAGATTGAGGATACTCAGGGACCGAACCGTTATTTTTGAGAGAGGCATTCAGCTGGATAGCCTCAGTGACACCTCCATCCCTAGGATTGTGAGAAACCACAAATGGGAGAACTTTGTGCAAAATCCGGGAGTAGCTAACCTCACAATTGTTAGGGAATTTTTATCAAGTATGATTTCGAGGAACTTTAATAGTGGGGAGCTGTGATGGTGAGAGGGGTACAAGTTTAGGTCAGCGAAGACAAAATCAACAATCTTTTCGGTACAAATCCGGTTCCGCAGCCGCAGGCACCCTTTGGGTATACTCCATACAGTGGAAATTCAGAAGAGTTAGCAAGGCTCCTGAGAGGGAATAAGGACGGAATATGGGATGATGACCACCTAATTAGGCAGTCTGATTTTCCTAAGGATCTCGCGCTGATGAACCTATTCACTTGTGCTTCATTAAGACCCGTATCACACCACAGTTCTCTCATCACCAAGAGAGCTGAGTTGTTGGCTTGTTTCCTTGTAGAGGGCAGCAAGATTGACATTGGGAGGATCATCAAGACTAAGGTTGGTGGGGCTGGGGATGTTGACATCAAAGGCAAGAGCAAGACCCCTCAGAAGATTATTCCATTCCCATGCTTTATTAAGAAACTGTGCTGACAGGATGGTGCAGTGGAGCTTCCCAATGATGAGATGGCAGTGGGCGACAAAACAAATATCAATCAGTGCTCCTGGAAGGATTCTGCTAGCAAGACAACGGGTAGGAAGAAGTAGAAGCGGGCATTAGATGACACACAGGGTGATGAGGAGCAGGATCCTGATTTTGATCTTCCAGAGAAGGATGTAGGCCCAGAGACTGAGGGACCGAGAGATAGCTCCATTTTGGGCCAGCTTAAGTGGATTATTAGAGCCCTTAAGGCTAATAAGGTTACCCAGGACAAAATGGAGAGTACTCAGATCAGGATAAAGAAAAAGATTGATGATCTCGCTTTGCAGCAGTATGAGGACATGTAGGACCAGGAAGCCGAGGATGAGGATATCAAGGCTAATGTGGCCGCCGTGAGGACCCAGCTGGGGTACCAGACCTATCAGAAGAGAGAGCGCCGCAGGAGGCCACCACCGCCACCGCCACCACCACCACCCTCTAGTCAAGGTTTTGCTACAGAGGACTATGTTCCGGATGACATGGATCATGGCGAGATTGTCAGGAGGATCCATGGCCAGGACCCCATGCCTTAGGATTCTCCGGCCTGATTATCACTTTTTGCCTTATTTGCTCCACATGCTCCAGTTGTATTTCAGTATTTTAGTAGCTCTTTGATTTAGAACTTGTAGTTACTTATCGCATATTTTTTCTTGGATTTCTATTTTCCATGATTAGACTTTCATATTTTTGCTTTTATTGCCTTTTACATTCTCTTTATTTAATCTAACTTTTCCATTCATATTTAGTTTTAAGCTGCGGAGTTGTATTGTGCCTAGCTTTTAGGTTTAGTTTGTATTAGGGTTGAACTTTGGCTTCCCTCCCGCTTCTAAGCTTACATTGTCTAATCATTTTTATGTGCAAACATTGGGGACAATGTTTCGTTTAGTTTGGGGGTGCGGCCATCCAGTGACCCTCTTGCGTCTTCAATTTTTTTCTATCTTTATTGCATGAATGTCTTGTGTGCTAAATATATATATATATATAATTTTTTTGCATGATTGTGTGGGCTTAGAGTCAAATTTTGTCAATTTTCTACCATTTTGAGTCAAAATCTAGAGCAGCAAGGGCTGCTTGTTGAGATGCCTTTGGGTTGAGCCATTGTAGGCACTTTTTGCATGCCATGCGTTATTAAGGGAGGCCGTGTTGGTCAAAGTTGCATCACATTGCTTGCACACATCATACCGGACTCATTTTGTGTTTTAGTGAATGAGGTAGCGTGCTTGAGATGTCTAGATCATTAGTGGAGACTACTCATGTGAGCTTTATTGCCCAAATATTGCGTCCACAAGAGTGATTTTTATTTCTATTCTCTGAACACTCATCATGTAGATAGTAAGCATAATAAAAATGACCTTTTTTCATTGCATTGAGCATTAAAGAACAAATCTTTAGCATTTTTTGCCTCATGTTTTTCCTTTGTTGGCTTGCTTGACTCATACCTTTAGAGATGACCAGTGTTTAAGAAATCGGAAAAATCGGCCGCCTATTCTCTAGGCGGACGCCGGCCGTCCTGTTTCACCCAAAACGGCCATATTAGGCTGCCGAAAAAAATTTGACAATTTTGACCGAAAAAATCGGTCAATTTGGCCAAAAAATCGGGCAAATCGGAGTCAAAATCGTTGACTCCACCTATTCGTTCAAAACGTGACCGTCGACAAAAGTCGTTTGACTGGTCAAACTGACTCCCAAAGGTCGCTGCCGCCGGCGAGTGAGTCATCACCACCCCCATCGGAAGCTTCAAGAGGCGTTGGAGAATAAAACCTAGGTGTCAAATGTCCAGATCTAACACCATTCACAGCAAAAAAAAACACATGTTCGAGAAATGAGAACCGAGAAGAAGATGGAGATGAGATAAGTTTCAGAGAAAAGAAAATAAAAAGATGAAGATGAAGAGAGGGATGAAGATTGAAGAGAGAGGCAGATTATCGAGAAAAGAAGAAGATAAGTGATACTGGCTTTTTCCGTCGTTAAGAAATCGCAAGGATCAAAAGATTATTCATTTAAAAAGGGGTTTCCTACGCAATGTGCTCTAAACTAGCAAAAGACTAGTAAAGCGGCAAGCGAGGGTATCGTTCCGCAGGGAGGTGTGATTCGTCAACCGTATCAAGTTCTAGAGTTTATTGTAAGCATGTAAATAGAATGTGGAAAGGTAAGAATGATGTGTGTGAAATGTATGTACAATGCGGTGTGTGTGTATAGAAAATGAAAATGAAAATAAATAAAAACAAAGAGAATATGGAAGGGTGAGAATGATGTTTAAAGTGATAAATAAAATGGTGGATAGGAGAGATGCATGAAAATGGCCACACAAGGTTCAACAAGTTCACCATACATAAGTGCACAAATAGTTGGTTGTTAGACATTAAGGACATCCAATTTTAGTTAAGGGTTCGTTCTTGCCTCAATCCGATTTATACCCACTCATAGAGCTAACGGTTGAAGAGTGTGCCGAGAACCTCTCAAACACGAAACCGCAACCAACATATGTGAACCGATTCTACAAACAAAACTACATTGAGCCCCAATGATTGCTTCGTAATGTAAAATGGCAACGTGAAAGTCTAATGAGTGTGGAAAGAGTGATTGTATCTCCGACCATAACTCACCTAGAGCCCCTAGCATGAGATATAGCCAAAGACCAATAATTGTAACTCTAACCATGACTCACCTAGAGCCCCTAGAGTGAGAAATAGCTCAAGTCCAATTGTTTACAAGAACAATGAACCAAACCCTTCTAATATGACAATTTATAGGTTCACCCACTCTTCCTAGCTAATTAGCCAAAACTATGCCCGGAGAGCCCCTCCAAAAGCACAATCCTAACTCTAATTCACTCAAACCAATTCATGACATGCAATTTCGACCTTCCATCAACATACATACACAAATGGGATATTTGATTACAACTACTCCTACAATTAAGTTAATCTACTCCTAATCCCATCCATGAACACATATCAATTTCCAATCATCAATAAACATGCATTTCAAGATAAGAGATATATTCAACAACAATCAAGAATGAATCAAAACACAAATTGGATATAAAAACAACCATTATATATATTGAGCACAAATATAAGTTTACAAATATTCCCAAATGGGGATTACACATTTAAGAAAACAAGAAATACAAAGAGATGAGTTAAAAGAGACAACCCTTGAAGAAAACCTCCTCCAAGTCCTCCATGAAACCCTAGCTCGAAATTGGTCCAAAGACCCTCCTTTCTCCTTGCAATCTACTCCTAAATGGGTGGATGATGGGTAGAAAATGAAGTGGGGAGCATCCATGGAGGAAAAACCTCCATGGATGCTCTAGAAAGCTTCTCTCTCTCTTATTAGGTGAAGAAGATGAAGATGAAGAAGAAGAGGAAGTGGTGGGAAGTGTGGATTCTGAAAGAATGAGGCAAAAAGGGTGTTTATATAGTGTTGGGAGTTTTAGGGCTGAAATGGGGATGAATTGACGAGTTTGCCCCTCTCATTTCGCCCAAAATCGACCTCTCGCTGGGCGATCGGCGGTTTAAACGGCGGCCTGGCCGCAGATCCCAAACCGCAGAATGGAAAAGTAACATTCTGGAATTGATCGGCGGTTGAATCGTGGCCGCCGAATTTGCTTCTGGACTCACTGATGTTGATCGGCGGTTTCAATTCTGCGGCCTGGCCGCAGATGTTGACCGCCGAATTTGGATTTTCTACACTTCATCCGTAAGCTGCTGGAATGTCGAGAGGGTTCTGCCGCAGTCTCGTTGTCGCATTCTATCTCGACGACGGATCAACCGTGGGTACGGCTAGGCTTAGATCACGTCGTTGTCTGTGTCGACGGAGAGGCACGACACTCAACATATACTCCATTTGATCCGTTTTTGGCTCATTTTGCTTCCCTAACATTCATTTATGCTCAAACACCTATTGTAGGGAATATGTACCTACACATAGCTCAAACAAAACATTATATACAAAAATACGCTCGAAAACGAGACAAACGATCGGAAATGGGGGACCTCAAATAGGTATAAAATAGTCCGATCAATAAGATTAAGGAAAAAAAAATTGTAAAGTAGCTGGAAGCCTGGAACGTTGAAGAGAGAGAGAGAGAGTGTGTGTAAGAGTGTTGTACTAGTGTTGAAAAGATTGGATTTGTGATTTGAAATATGGAAATTGAAAAGTAGGAAGTCCTGAAACGTTGAAGAGAGAGAGAGAGTGTGTATTAGTTGAAAATTGGATTTGTTATTGGGAAAAGAAAAAAAAAATATAATATATTTTATTGGGAGCTTCACCAAGTTTTTAATTGTTATTTCTTAACTTTTTTTTTTTATTAAAGAAGTAAATGGTGGAAGAAAATTTGGCGATTGCGTGAAAGAGAGAAGAAAAATAAAAGATTTGTGGACTTTTAAAAAACAAATTTGTAAAATAACAAAAGACACCCTCTCTCAATGTAAATATCTAAAATATGCAACAAGAAGTAAAAACTATATTAAACAAGTGCAAGACATAAAAAAATTAAAAACAAAAGGGAATTATGTTGATGATTTTGTTTGAATTTCATCATAATATGAGTTTTATTATTGGTTTTATAGGTAGGAAAAAAAATATAAATAAATAAAAATAAATAAAAAAACCGGCTGCCTAGAAATCCGCCTAGGCGCTAGGCGCTAGGCGCTAGGCGCTGGTCCACCGCCCGACTAGCGCCTAGCGCCTAGCGTTTACTAGAACACTGGAGATGATGTAGGCAATGTGTGTTAGTCACTCAAAATGACCTAAACACATCCCTAAGCCTTATGTGTGTGCTTAAATGTCCAAATAATGTAGACCTTCACACTAAACTCAATCACCATATCCACCCATGTTACATGTACACCCCATCAAACCCAAACTCTAGACCATCCCATACAATGATCATGGCTAGAATACACGAAGATGAAAAATTGAAGCCCAAAAAGAAATGTACCAAAATGTATCCAAGTAGCGAGTACTTAGGCCTATATTGTAAATCATAAAATAAATAAAAAATAAAAAAAATAATTCTAGATAAAGTTGCCCAATACTAAGCAACTACAAATTGTACAAAGTTCTTAAAGTAAATAAAATGCCTAGACGCTCAAAAGGGGATTCCAAATTGCATCAAGTAGAAAACTCTAGCATGATCATTGGCTCGTCAATAATTCCATATCCTCCCGACTTCTCCATCACCAACAAACTCACTTGCACTTAAAACGAAGTCCTAATTGATCTTTAGGAAGAGTCTAGTTTGAAAACAACGGTGTTCTTAATGCTTGATTTCATTCTTAAGGTTCATTTGCATGAAAGTATGAGCATTCTTAATAACTTTTCATATGCGTTTTATTTTTGAAAATTTCTTTGTGCATAAACTCCAACTCGCATATGTTTGATGAGTGAGCCTAGGTTCGGTGTGATAAAATAATGAGAGAACCCAAGAGAGGCTTAGAGTCAAAGCGAAATGTTATCTAATGACTCTTGTGTTTGATGCTTTTGATACTAAGTTCACTAAGAAGTCTAGAATTGCAACCATTAGTGTTGTAGCACCTTGGCTAACACACCTCTAGATTGCACTCAATGATCTTAGCATGCTTGTGTCTACTTTACGGTTCGCCCAATGTCGCATCTCATCTTTAGTTGGCTCGGTAGAAATTACGTTTGTGGGTACCATTCTGTAGGCCCTCACGAGACTTCACTCGTCCTCTAGGGATCGCCTAGGGGTTTAAAAGGCTTGTGGCACGTGCCAAGTGCCATCATGTCACCCACGAAAGTGGTGTTTTCCTTTCTTTAATTTTTAGTAGGTTAATCTTAGTTTTGTTTGTTTTGGTTTTGCTCTGCTCGGGGACGAACAAAAGATAGGTTTAGGGGTATTTGATAATGCCCATTTATACACTTGGTGTAGCCTCATTTCCTATCTTTTTGCATCGGTTTTCCGGGTAAAGTCAAGTATTTAACGCTTAAAATAAGTTTGTGCAGTTTTCTTAGCTTCCAGGGGTATTTTGCCAAATAAAGAAGAAGTTTTGGGCAAATCTAGAATTCTTGGAAGATTAGAGAGCAAAACTGCCCTACACCCGCTCTTCGAATAGCGGGTGAACACCAGATTCACTCCAGAAGACCACTGCTTCTCAATCGCCCCCAATTGGCTCTACGAACAGCGGTCGGAAGGCAAAAAATCAGAAGAACCGCCTTACACCCGCCCTACGTAGGGCGGGTGAACATCAGTTTCAATTCCAGCAGACCACCGCCCCTTTGTCGCCCAAAAATTACCCCTTCAGCAAAACAAGAAGAACCGCTGTTCACCCGCCCTACGAACAGCGGGTGAACAGCGGGTATGCCATTTTCTAGACAACATTGCCTAGGGTTTTGTGCCCTGTTTCCAAACATATATATACCCCTGTTTAGCTCTTTTCAACACACCTCTTGCACGACCATTCAACTCCAAATACTCCAAGAACACATTTTTACTCTCCAAATCCACCAAATCACTACATCCAACCTTCAATCCATCACCCAACCTTCAAATCCACTTCACCAAACACCAAATCTCTAACTCTCCCACCATTATCCACCATAAAAACCCAACCTTGGAGCACAAAGGGGAGCATCAAGAGAAGAAGCAAGCCAAGTACATCCAACCAACCAAGAGGAGTTCTTCAACTTAGTTCACTCTTACACTTTCTCTCTTTACATTTAATTGTCTTCATTTATGGTTTGTACTCATTACATATCTTTTGTAGCCATATTTTGTAATATGAACTAAAACCATCTTGGCTAAGGCTAAGATGAAACCTTTCCTATGAATCTCCAATAAAAACCATCACTTTATCATAAATGCTTGTGTTATGTATGTGTATTTCAATTGCTTAATGCTTCTAGGTGTCTAGCTAACACTTAGTTGATATTTGGTTGTTGTGTGAAGCATTGAGAGGAGAAGCACACAACGTGCTCGATGAAATGCCCGATACAAGTCTAGTAAGATAGAAATATGCGATGCTAGCTTGTAGGATTCCATTTGTATGCCACTTTGCTTAATGAATTTGTGTGTAGTTTGGATAACCATTGAGAAATAGGTTATTGGTGCACATGAATATTGTTTTTATCACTTGAGAGAGGTTAGAGACTAATTAAGGGTATACGAATCTATATAAACACTTGCATACTTTATTTCAATGATGTATCTAAAATTGATGAGAATTGGATAGGTGGATTCAAGGCTTTAGCCTCTTTCACATATACTTACATCCAAGTGCTTGAGTTTGCTTGCTTGTTTATTTTTATTAATTGCATTATAATTGTAGCTTGTTCTAGTTTAAATTAGAGCAGTGCAATTCAATCATTTAAATATTGCTTGTCTAAATAGTAGTTAATCAATCAATTATGGTATTCAATTCATCAATCCTTGTGGAACGAATTAGTAATTATCATTGTGCTATTCCTACGGCTCCGTACTATTGCAGGTGCTCATTTATGAGTGATCAATCTCTTTATTTTTTTTGAAATATCTATCTTTTACTCACTTATACAGTTTCGAAGGATTTGGCCCTATATTTTCAAAAACCACTCAATTTGGTCCCTCTGACCAGAATTTTAACAGTCAATGGTACAGAAAATGCTGAATTACTATTTTACCCATGACTACAATATCACTGTATAAAAATACCATTTTACACTTTAAAAAATCAAACAATTACAAATTTACCAACCACTGTTAAGACGAAAAAGCCATTATTAACATTAAATTTTACAAAATTACCAGTCCACTAACATTTATCAGGCAACACTATTGTTTTTTATTTGACTTTGTAATTGATTTTTGAAATGACTAATTTACCCTTAATTTTTAAAATTAAAAAATGAAAAAAAAATTACTGTTGTTTGCATTTGTTACCATTGAACAGCAGTCCTTAAATGGCTTATAAAAGTCTTCATTCCTCACCATTTTCCATTCACATGATCTTCCAATCCTCAACCATTTTTTTAAAATCAATTTTTTTTTCCTTTTGTAAGCCTTAAACTCTCATTCTCCTTATTTTGTTGTCTTTGTTCATACATCAATTTTCTCTTTTCCAACCAAAAAGCCTTTTTTGGTGCAATAAATATATGCAAATGGCCTCCTTAAGTAGCACAAGTGAAAAACCTGGATCGATCAAGGTTAAAAATAGACTATGCAACTGTGGGAACGGGAAGAAAGCATCACTATGGGTCTCCGAGACAAGCAAGAATCCTAATAGACTATTTTTCTCTTGTCATGCATGCAACTATTTCAAGTGGTAGTCTCCTGATAATAAAGAATGGGAAAGTATGGAAGAATTTGTATGTGACAGAACATGTGCAGGTTCAACAATTACAAGTCTTGAAAATACTCAGTTTCGTGAGCTAACTGCCAACTACAAGAAAATGCAAAAGAGCTTGGCTTGGTTGAAAGTAATTGTTCTATTTCATACTGTGTTGTTAGGCATGTGTATATGTATGACTCTTACATGTATTGAATGAGTTTCATGCATAAGATAATATAATATAATGACTATGATGCATGAATTGTTATTCTGAACTTCTCGGGTCAAACTCTGTATGAGTATGTCCCTTTCGCCTTTTGGCTCTCCATCGGGGTTGAAACTTTGGTTAATCGTCAAACCTAGCTTAGGTCTCTTAGCGTCCCGCTCCTAATCTTATTGTCCAGCCTATGCAGTCTGACAGTTCCCCTCTGATGTCTCCGGCGACAATGTCGATCGCTGTCTTCAGATGACGTTGAGTGATTCCTTCGACGAGTGTGCCTACCTGGTCGGTCCTGGTCCTGGTTAGTTGGATTACGGCCGCGTCTTCCATGGGGGTACCCATTTTCTTTATGCCCTTCACTGATCTGGATCCATTCCTCCGACAAAATTTTAAGCCTGTCAGCGGGGTTACGACTCACCCTTGGTGCGTCTGACGTTGGACCGACCACCACAGAATGCAACCTACCTTGCTGGTAGTCCGGGGCGTGTAGGTTGTAGGGTGAAGTTAACCTTTCAGTAGTGGAAAGGGTAACTCTGTGCTTAGCCACATCAGACACGAGCTGTTGTAGGGATTCCTAAAAACGTCGGACGATCTCCTTATTGGTCGGAGGGAACCGTTAGATACCAGCTACGATCGTCAATTAGTTTTCGATCGAGAAAGTGGCATCCAGAGAACCAAATATTAAGAGCGGTTTCGACCCTCTCTGTGCCGCTTGGCGAGTTCTGGTTACTTCTGGAACCACTACCATCTCCATCATCGGCTATTGTTTCACAAGGGACGTCAGAGTTTAGCTATACACCCCTTCCCTCTAGTGCCAACTATTGATGGTGATTTCTTGATGGTCAACCAGTCAACGATTGTGGTTAATGAAACCTGCAAGAATAAGCGTAATAAAAAGAAAATAATAAAGAGAGCAAAGTACGTGGTAAAACTCCGGTGATCGGAGAAACATCCATGGGTTGCCGCTTTATTAACTGAGAAGCAAATCCACTATTTTGTAAAATAATAACACACACTCTGGTCTCTCTCTCTCTCTCTCTCTCTCTCTCTCTCTCTCACACACACACACACGAGATCTTAATTCGTTATTTTATAATGCCTTTTACAGGTGTATTTATATGGGCTCCCTAGGGTTTCCTATGCCGTGGCGTATAAGTAGAGGATTACAGAGTTGGATTTATGACTCTTTTCTTGTTTGGTGTCGTCATGTATTTAATGTGGTTGATTTCGAATTTGTTCAGGATTCCTACTATTCCGGAGAAGAGCTTTTTGTTTCCTTGGATTCCTAGTGGCCGTATATTAGTTGAATTACAATTCTCTATTTTGGCCGAACTGCCTTATGTATGGAGGAAACCCTAATATGGGTTTCTCCTCTTTAGCCGAGTAGAGCTGATCAAGTGAGGTCTCTACTTGGCACAGCTCAACTCGTCCGAGATTTCATGGAATGTTCTGCTTGTGACGAGTGGATTGCCCATGTTCTGTTTGACCAATCCTTTGACTTTTTCCTACGTTGTACGACCGGTCCACGTTCCTGGTATATTTACGTGACGTGCCTTCCTAATAAATATTACGCACAAAAAATATATATATAAATATATATATACAAAATTTGGAAATAGTGAAACTGTTCGAAAAATTCGTACAGGATCTCGCATTAGAAAGTCAATATATATAAATATATATATATATACAAATTTTCTATTGTCAAATATCAGGACGAAGAATGTTTTTATATCACATCAGGACGAAGAATGTGGACCATTGGATTTACATACTTTGACTTAAAGTGTATGCACTTGTCAAAATTTCTCCACAATCTATGGTCCACATTCTTTATCCTGATATTTTTTATATCTGGACGAAATGATGGTAGAAAGACTATATATATATATATAAACTCATTTTTTTATTTTTTTTATTTTTATAAATGATCTCCAACCGTCTATCACCATGATGAGTGGTTGGAGATCAAGTTTGAATTAAAACAAAACAAAATTGAAATTCAAAAAACTAAAAAAGTGGCATGGAGATCTCATTATGCAATTAAAATAAAAAAACATCGACGAATCTTATTAAAAGAAAACGAAAATAATATTTTTCATTTTTTAAAGACAAAAAGTCAAAAACTCATAACATTATTTTGATGTTTTCACAGTTTTACTTTTTTTTTTTTCACTTGGGTAAGTGGCATGTGATATCTGTTAAATGAATATTCTTTATTTATTAAAAGAAAATTATTAAAGATTCAGAGATTGAAGTTATATAATTAAATTGTTTTTACATTATTAAAACATATACTTTTATTAAGATTGATAAAATATATATTATTTCTTATAATTATTATTTAAAAAAAAAAACATAGAAAAACACCAATCAATTTTAAATAAATTTAAATTAATTATTACTTAAAAATAATAAAAAAGATACATACATTCTTATAATTTTCAATTAACAAAAATAATTTTAATTTAATTTAATTATTCTCAATATATATATATATTTTACAAATGGTTAACAATATATTTTCAAAACAATTACACCAAAGACATATTATAATAATAACCCAAATTATTGTAATATTTTAATATATATATATATATATATATATATATATATATATATATATTATCTTAGGATTCTTACGAGTTACGACCTTGTGCTGAAAGTGAAAACTGGCCAGAAGTACCGTCCTTTCTCCTTAATGATGCAAAACCGCGTTGGAGACTCTATCCTGGTTGGCTTATGTTTTTCGTTAGTGGGGTACTACAGCAATTTTTTTTTTTTTGGAGCCAATTAACAACTGTCCCCAGCTTTGCTCGCTGCACTTTCTCCGGCACTTTCCTCCGCTTTCCTCTTCTCATCTACACCAACACAGGCCAGTATAAATACCAACTATGCTACACAACACTTTCATTATCTCTTCAGTCTTCACTTTCAAATCATACAATATTCACTCAACTCCATATCTTTGTTATTTCTCTCAACAAAGCATTCATGGCTTCCTCTACTTTCCTACTTTCTTTTCTACTCTTTGGCTCCTTTTTGATTGCTGCTCAGGGTAACTTCAATGAACATTTTGACATCACATGGGGTGATGGCCGTGCCAAGATACTCAATAATGGCGAGCTTCTCACTCTCTCCCTGGACAAAGCCTCCGGTTCTGGCTTCGAATCGAAGAATGAGTATCTATTTGGCAACATTGATATGCAACTCAAGCTTGTCCCTGGCAACTCTGCTGGCACCGTCACTGCCTACTACGTAAGTACTAATTAGTCATTTCTTTCTAATTACGTATTACTAGTTTCTCTCAAGTCATTAAATAACTAATTGCAATATTATATCTGATTATGCAGTTGAAATCACCAGGAACAACATGGGATGAAATAGACTTTGAATTCTTGGGGAACTTGAGTGGTGATCCTTACATTCTTCACACTAATGTCTTCAGTCAAGGAAAAGGAAACAGAGAACAACAATTCTATCTCTGGTTTGATCCAACTGCTGATTTTCATACTTATTCCATCCTCTGGAATCCCCAGCGCATTATGTATGTATAACTTCAACTTCCATATATCTCTCAATCATTTTATATCTTAATTATCTATCTCTGATTTTCATACTCATGATGTTTCAGATTCTCTGTGGATGGCACCCCTATAAGAGAATTCAAGAACTCAGAGTCAATTGGAGTTCCATTTCCAAAGAATCAGGCAATGAGAATACACTCATCACTATGGAATGCAGATGACTGGGCTACAAGAGGTGGACTTGTCAAGACAGACTGGTCTCAAGCTCCATTCACTGCTTCCTACAGGAACTTCAAAGCTGATGCTTGTGTTTTGTCAAATGGAGCATCTTCTTGTTCTTCAAATAGCAATTGGTTCTCTCAACAGCTTGATTCAACAAGTCAAGACAGGCTCAAATGGGCGCAGAACAACTACATGATTTACAATTACTGCACCGACTCTAACAGGTTTCCCCAAGGCCTCCCTCCAGAATGCAACTCCTCCTAGTTCAATCAACACATACATAAACACCAATTCTTTTGTTATATATTCTACTTTATGATACGATTTTTTTTTAATCCATGTAAATGTTGTGTTCTTTCATTATTTGTCATTAATAAAATGGTAACTTTGCCCGACTTTCATTTCTAGACCCGCATTTTTTTTTTCTACAACCTTCCTTGCTATTAGTGCTTTACCGTTAACTGTTAGGGTTAACCGTGAAAAGGGTAAAAGCGAAACTAACCCTAAAACCCCAAAATAATAAAAATAAATTCTAGAAAAAAATAATGTTATAAAATAAAAGAAAAATAGATAGATGAGAGAATGGTTAATAAATAATTGAGAGAGATCAGAGAAGAATTTAAAACAAGTAAGACGAGTGAGAGAGCAGTGAATTACTTATATTGATATTTGATAATTTCACTAACTACTATTTACAAGAGAAACAAACATATATATAGGCAAGGGAGACTGCACAAGTGGGTGGCTTCAGTTGACAAAGAGAGAGACGGTGAGGCAAAGAGAAGATGTTTTGTGGTGATATTTTGTGGTATTTATTGAGAAGAGAGAGGGAGAGAGATGGTAGATAGGGGAAGATATTGGTGAGATATTTGTTTGTGATATTTGTGTTTAACACATGTGGTAAAAAGCCACACATATTATAACACTCCCCCTTGGATTTATACCACATGTATTAATCTTTTGAGGAAAACTCAATGGGATAAAACCTAAGTAAAATATATACAATGATCTCCTGGATTTAATGGAGTCGGACATTAAAAACCTTCTCATTAAAAACCTTGTCAGAAAAACCCAGTAGGACAAAACCTGATCGAAGGGAAAAAGAGTATAGTGTACAGATGTCCATTCAAAACTTTGCTCCCCCTGATTGAACGCTCCCCCTCATAAAACTTCAGCATTTAATCTTGTAATTTAGAAAGTTGACGCATGCCTATTCCATATACCAGCTTCTCAAAAGTTAATGTAGGCAATGATTTGGTAAACAGATCTGCAAAATTATCAGTAGACCGTATTTGCTTAACATCAATTTGTTGACTCTGTTGAAGCTCGTGAGTATAGAAGAATTTAGGAGAAATATGTTTGGTTTTATCTCCTTTGATATACCCCCCTCTGATTTGAACAATGCATACCGCATTATCTTCAAATATCTGTGTTGGCATTTCTGTAGATAATGAAAATCCACAAGTACTCTGAATATGATGAATAACTGACCTCAGCCAAACATATTCTCGACTGGCTTCGTGAAGTGCGACGATTTCAGAATGATTGGATGATGTAGCAACTAAAGTCTGTTTTGTGGAACGCCAGGATATTGCTGTGCCATTATATGTAAAAACATATCCCGTTTGTGAACGAGCTTTGTGGGGATCAGACAGATACCCGGCATCAGCATAACCAAGTAAACCTGAAAAATTGTTAGACTTTGTATAAAATAATCCTAAATCTTTCGTTCCACTAAGGTAACGTAAAAGATGTTTGATTCCATTCCAATGCCTTCGAGTTGGTGCTGAGCTAAATCTAGCCAGTACATTCATAGAGAATACAATATCTGGTCTAGTACATTGAGCCAGATATAATAATGCACCAATAGCATTAAGATATGGTACCTCAGTACCAAGTATCTTTTCATCATTTTCTTTTGGACGGAATGGATCTCTTTTAGGATCAAGAGTCCTAACAACCATAGGAGTACTTAATGAATGAGCATTATCCATATGAAATCTTTTTAAAATCTTTTCAATATATGCTGATTGATGGATAAGTACTCCATTTGATCTATGCTCGATCTCGAGGCTGAGACAATATTTTATCTTTCCCAGATCTTTCATTTCGAACTCCTTTTTTAAATATTCAGCAGTTTTTAGAAGCTCTCCAGGAGTTCCAATTAAATTCATATCATCAACATAAACTGCTATGATAGCAAATCCAGATTCTGATTTCTTAATGAAAACACATGGACATATATGATTATTAATATATCCTTCTTTTATCAGATATTCACTGAGACGATTGTACCACATCCGTCCAGATTGTTTTAATCTATACAAGGATCTTTATAATTTTATCGAATACAAATTACGAGATCTTGAGTTACATGATTCTGGCATTTTAAACCCTTCAGGGATTTTCATGTAAATATCTGAATCTAGTGAACCATATAGATAAGTGGTCACTACGTTCATCAGACGCATTTCAAGTCTTTCTAAGACAGCCATGCTTATCAGAAATCGAAACGTAATTGTATCCATCACTGGTGAATACGTTTCATCAAAATTGATGCCAGGTCTTTGTGAGAAACCTTGTGCTACGAGTCGTGCCTTATATCTCACGACCTCGTTTTTCTCATTACGTTTCCGTATAAAAACCCATTTGAACCCAACAGGTTTGACGTTTTCGGGCGTCTGGATTATTGATCCAAATACTTCACATTTGGCTAATGAAGTCAATTCTAATTGAATTGCTTCTTTCCATTTAGGCCAATCAGACCTCTGTCTACAATCATCGAGACTATGAGGTTCATAATCATCATTAATAATTTATGTTGCCACTGTGTATGAGAATATATCATCGATGATTGTTTCTTCACGATTCCACAATTCTCTTGTATAATTTATAGAAATTTCCTCATTTCTATATTCTTGTATCTCTTCAGAGATTCCTTCCCCTTCAGGGGATTTAACTTGTGTCCCTGAAGGGACACTTAACTCTTTTGGAGTTAACTTAGAGAAAGTGGATTTATTTATTTTCCTTTTCCAAGGAACATTATCTTTTGAACCAAATGGTCTACCACGCTTCTGGCGTGCAAAAGATGATTCTTTTGCTATTATTTGTTTATAATGTTTTTCTGGAACAATCACCCGTGCTGGTACATTAACAGCAGGGATATATGACTTTGTTACCTTAGTAGCATCTGTAAATGCATCTGGTAACTGATTTGCTATTGCTTGAAGATGTACTATCTTACGTACTTCATTCTCACATTGAGATGTGTATGGGTCTAAATGAATTAGACTCGAAACTTTCCGGGAAAGTTCACGCTTCTCTTCAGAAGAAGTTTTTCCTTTCCCTAATGATGAGAAATTTGTTTCATCAAAATGACAATCTGCAAACCGTGCTGTGAAAAGATCACCAGTCAAAGGTTCTAGATATCTAATAATTGATGGTGAATCAAGACCAACATATATTCCCAAACGCCTTTGGGGTCCCATTTTAGTTCTTTTCGTTGGTACAATTGTGACATATACCGCACACCCAAATGTACGTAAATGGGATATATCTGGTTGGTGACAAAGTACAAGTTGTACTGGTGAATATTGATGGTAAGCAGTAGGCCGAAGCCGGATTAATGCAGCAACATGTAAAACAGCATGCCCCCATACAGAAATCGGTAATTGCATTCGTAATAATAAAGTCCTTGCAATTATCTGGATACGTTTAATAAGTGATTCTGCTAATCCATTTTGAGTATGAACATGTGGAACTGGATGTTCAACATCAATCCCAGCCATTTTACAATATTCATCAAATGTCTTGAAAGTAAATTCCCCAGCATTATCAAGGCGTATAGATTTAATTGAGTAATCAGGAAAATGAGCCCGAAGCCTGATAATCTGTGCAAGTAATCTTGCAAAAGCAACATTACGTGTTGATAATAAGCATACATGTGACCATCTGGCAGATGCGTCAACTAGAACCATAAAATAACGAAATGGTCCACTTGGTGGATGAATAGGTCCACATATGTCCCCTTGAATTCTTTGTAAAAATGATGGGGATTCAAGACCAACTTTAGAAAAAGATGGTTTTATGGTTAATTTCCCTTGGGAACATGCAGTATATAAATTTTCATGAGACAAAAGAATCTTCTGATTCTTTAATGGATGCCCATGAGAATTCTCAATGATTCTACGTATCATTGTAGATCCTGAGTAACCGAGACGGTCATGCCAGAGTACAAACATTTTTGGATCTGAGAACTTCTTATTCATAACTGCATAAATTTCAACACTTTTGATAATAGTGTAATATAATCCAGAAGATAAAGCACGCAGCTTTTCTTTAATGAGTTTCTGGCCTGAATCATAAGAAGTGATGCATAGATATTCAACATTCTATGTATTCATAGTTTCAATATGATATCCATTTTTTCGTATATCTTTGAAACTAATCAGATTCCTTCTAGATCTGCTTGAATATAATGCATCATTGATACATAATTTAGTATTGTTTGATAACAATATCATGGCTCTTCCAGAGCCTTCTATCAGGTTCGTTGGACCTGATACAGTATTAACCTTTGCTTTGAGCAATGTTAAATTCATGAAATATTTCTGACTACGTAGAATTGTATGAGTTGTTACACTGTCGGCTAGACACATATTTCCTGCTTCTAGCTTTTCAATAATCCCCAATTTATCGTTTAGATTCATTTTGTATGCTTCATAAAGAAAAATAAAATAAAATGTACATCAGACAAAGTGATTCAAAAAGTATATATTACATTGAGAAATATTTTACATAAACAAAATAACAAAATAATACTACTATAAGTAGTATTTAATTGGTATGGACATTCCTATCACCAATTGAAGCATGAACAAAATAATACTACTGAAGTAGTATTTAATTGGTATGGACATTCCCATCACCAATTGAAGCAGTCGGCTTGTCCTTTGGGTCGTTAAAGAAGTCTGTCACATTGAGATATGTAACATCCATAGGATATGAATCTTCAATGAAATGTGTCTCGGGTTTCTTCTCATTTTCTTTGATTGATGCTTGATAAAGCTCAACAAGATGTTTAGGTGTGTTACATTCATTTGACCAATAATTGTAATAGCCACACCTATAACACACGCCCTATTTTGCATTCTGAATACCTTTTCCTTTGTATTCATTTGGTCCGGAATAACCACGTCCTCTTCTGGAACTACGTCCATAGCCCCGACCCGGATTACGACCATTACCACGGCCACGATTAGTGTTACGACCATAACCACGTCTAAGATCTGGATTATGATTATTACCACATCCATAACCACGACCACGACCACGACCACGATTGCGACCACGACCATGGTATCTGACAGTATTAGCATTCACTTCTGGGAATGCTTTAGAACCAGTCGAGTGTGTTTCGTGATTTTTTATCAGTAGCTCATTATTCTTTTCTGCTACTAGTAGGCACGAGATCAATTCTGAATACTTAGAGAATCTGCGTTCTCGATATTGCCGTTGCAATATTATATTCGAGGCATGAAAAGTTGTGAATGTTTTTTCTAACATTTCCTTTTCAGATACCTCCTCACCACACAATTTCAATCTTGTGGTGATCCTGAATAAATCAGAATTATAATCAGAGACTGATTTGTGGTCTTGGAACCTCAAATTCAGCCATTCATACTTTGCAATTGGTAACGTAACATCCTGTTGATGGTCATAGCGATCTTTCTGCTACTAGTAGGCACAAGATCAATTCTGAATACTTAGAAAATCTGCGTTCTCGATATTGCTGTTGCAATATTATATTCGAGGCATGAAAAGTTGTGAATGTTTTTTCTAACATTTCCTTTTCAGATACCTCATCACCACACAATTTCAATCTTGTGGTGATCCTGAATAAATCAGAATTATAATCAGAGACTGATTTGTGGTCTTGGAACCTCAAATTCAGCCATTCATACTTTGCAATTGGTAACGTAACATCCTGTTGATGGTCATAGCGATCTTTTAGCTCCCGCCACAATTGTTCAGGTTCTGTGACGGTAAGATATTGAGCTTTCAAATCCTCATGTAGATGATGACGGATTATGACCATGGCAGTGGATATATCCTGCTCATTAGTCTGGCTATCATAAATGGTGTAGTATAGGCATTGGGATTTTAAGTATAATCCGGCATCGATAACCCAGGACATATAGTTCTCTCCTGACACTTTGAGTGCATCGAACTTCAAGTTTGAAAGTTTAGACATGCTTACAGCTTCTTTTTCTGTAAATTAAATTGTAAATTAAATTTAGTGTGAATATAATTAAAGAGTATAATAAACAATTCCAGGAGGCTCAGCCTACCTGTTTATGTGCATAAAAATAAACAATTCCAGGAGGCTCAGCCTACCTGTTTATAAACAATTCCAGGAGGCTCAGCCTACCTGTTTATGTGCATAAAAATAAATCCAGAACTATATATATATAGTATACGAAATATATATAGATCCAGAATATTAGGATGTAATTAAATCACCCATCAGTGATCCTTTTTATTTACATACGTTCGTGCTGATAACGTGTTATAAAATAAAAGAAAAATAGATAGATGAGAGAATGGTTAATAAATAATTGAGAGAGATCAGAGAAGAATTTAAAACAAGTGAGACGAGTGAGAGAGCAGTGAATTACTTATATTGATATTTGATAATTTCACTAACTACTATTTACAAGAGAAACAAACATATATATAGGCAAGGGAGGCTGCACAAGTGGGTGGCTTCAGTTGACAAAGAGAGAGGCAAGGAGAAGATATTTTGTGGTGATATTTTGTGGTATTTATTGAGAAGAGAGAGGGAGAGAGACGGTAGATAGGGGAAGATATTGGTGAGATATTTGTTTATGATATTTGTGTTTAACACATGTGGTAAAAAGCCACACATATTATAACAAATAAATTCTAGAAAAAAAAAAGTGCAAGATGATATTGGTGATCCGGTAAACCTTTCACACCTACACCACGAGGTTTGAGTTCGAGTCCTCCCTCTTAAAAAAAAAAAAAAAAAAAAAACTCAAAGTTTAAATAGAGTTTTAATTATATTACAGCCATTCAAATAATTTGATAAAAAAAAAAAAAGTTCAAATAATATTAATTATATGTTCAAAGTTTAAATAAATTTTAAATTATATTTTCACTCATGAAAAACCGTATATATGTGCTCCTCTTTTTTTATACACATCTCATTATAAATTTTCAAAATATTATAAATGGTAAGCACACCCCACATATTACTAAATATGCAATCCCTCTTGATTTTTGAAAAAAAATAATATTATTTATTAATACTATCTTGTTGGAACAATAACGTTATTGGACTAATTAATAACTACCGTTAGATTGAATGAAAGAAAATCTAATGGATGTTACTAAATTTTGAATGTAATGTCTTTTATTACAGTAAAAACTTGAAACCTTTTTAACTAATTGCTTTTTTTTTTCCTTTTCAAAGAAATAATAATAGTATGAGATAAGAACATATCAGTTAATAAAGGAATAATTTTTTTAAAAAAGAAATTAAATAGTTATTAGATTTCTCCGCAATATATATATATATATGTGTGTGTGTATGAGTCAGACTATATCAACTCAAATTTTTAACTAAATTGTTGGACTTCAATATCTTAATTATTGGACTAAATAGCAAATGAGTGGTTGAGATATTGAAGTCAAAAAATTAAGTCAGAAATTTGAGTTAATACGAGTGGATATGAGAACTTTTCCTATTGGCACCTTTTATTTTAATACAAAGATCACCTTTGATGAAATTCCATGCAATTGAATTTTTTTTGGATGAGATTTTTTGTATGCATCCTAAGAAAATTAAAATACACATTTGGTAGAAATTTGAAATTTTTTTTGGATTCGAGAACTATTTTTTCTTATATTTCCTTATTTTTAAATGTTTTATCTTCAAAAAAAATCGGAAAAAATTAGTTCTTGTACCCAAATTTTTTTAAAATTTTTTCCACAAATGTATTTTATTCTTTTTAACATCCATAGAAAAAATCACATCAATATTCAATAAATTCCATTAAATTTCATCAAAAGTGTGTATCGTAAAAAGTTCTAAACCGATAAACCTATCCAAACCAACCCAACCTTTTTTGGTTTGGTTTGAATCGGTTTGAAAAATCATATTGGTTTGGTTTGGGTTGAAATATAGCTAAACCGATCCATATTGGTTTGGTTTGACATTGAACTTCAACCCAAACCAAACCGAAAACGTACACCCCTAACCATATTATTAAGAAAAATAAAAGCTATATATATAGACATAGGTCATTAGTGATGTGTATCTATTTGTCAATTACCATTATATTAAGATACAAAATTGGAATTTCTAGCATTTATTGTCAAACAGATGTGATTCTACTTGTAAGGTCTATTTTTGTTTAACTTTCCATATTTACCATCCTACTGCCAGATCCATTACCATATTATTATGAAAAATAAAAGCTATATATAGACATAGATCATTAGTGATGTGTATCTATTTGTCAATTACCATTATATTAAGATACAAAATTGAAATGTCTAGCATTAATTGTCAATCAGATGTGATTATACTTGTAAGGTCTATTTTTAGTTTAACTTTCCATATTCACCATCCTACTGCCAGATCCATTACCATATATATATATATAGTCATATAGACATAGACCGTCAGTCCAACTCAGAGCTGATTCAACTTGTAGAATTTGCTGCATTAGAATTAATTGCTCTTAGAGCTGACCAATGAATATATATTTGGCATAAAATTAAAGTCCTGTAATTATAATATAAGCTGGACTGTTGGAGTATAGAATCAACTTGCCCTTGCTTTCAAAAATAATTTTTAAAAAATCAGAAAATATGGATAAAATTTCTTCTAAGAGAGCATTCTCGGTCATCATTTTGTTGTTCATAGCATCTTGTTAGTCTCTCTCCCCTCATACAAAACTGCTAGTAATTTTGTTGTTCAAATATATTTTCTATATGTTATATAATTTTCTTATCATATCATATTGTGAGAGTAGATTTTTCCCAATTAGAGGAATAAATATTCAGACCACACATATAATTGATCTATGATAGTCGTGACAAACCTCTGACCACATTTCGTTTTTTTCATCTTTCGGATGCAAGGATTTTAATCTAGAAATATATATATATGTGAACATTGTGAAATACAAGTTGGATATATAATATGTGAAATTTTACATGTTGCAGGTTTGTTGGTTGCAGAAGCACAAATATGCAGCTTTAACATTACCAATCCAGAACAAGCTGGAAAACCGTGTCCATGTAGACAACAAAGTGACTGCCACAATTATTGTCGTCCTGGATGCCCTTACGCTTGTAAACTTGACTTGTGTTATTGCCCAGAGGACCCGACGAACCCGTCGTGTTAATGAAGCCTGAGATATACATATGCATGCTTCTTAATTACTCTATTTATAATATGCAATAAAAGTATAAAACGTCTCATTTGAGTTGTTGAAATATCGACATCTGATCATATTGAAATTCATAGTTGCATAAGATTTTTTTTTTTTTTTTTTTCTTTGATGGATTTGATAAATTTTGATGCTGATGATGAACTGTGAAAGTGTTTCCGACAACTCAAAAGTTTAAACACAGTTTTAATTATCGAGTTATTGGCAACATAACATCCCTCACCACATAAACTCATGATTTACAAGATGTTGACAACTCACATGTCAATATGATTTGGGAAGTTTTTTGAAAAAAAATTAGGAAGTCTAGCATTACTCAATTAGAAGATAACAATTAATTAAAAAGCTAGAAAAACATGCTAAATAAGACATTTGGAACACCAATTTTACTCTCTGGTGCTTTGGCAATGCCACAATGGAAGAGGCCGTTAATTTTTTTCTCGCATTATAGAGTTAGGGTTTGGAACACCAATTTTTCTTCAGAATTGGAAAGTACTTTCCATTGGGTTTTGGGAAAAAACAAAGAAGCCCATTTCACCAAAACGGTGGAAAACCTATTCCAATGGAAAGACTTTTTCAATATTTATTAGCAAACCAAACAAAAAGAATGATTATTTTTCCATCAATAATGCTAAACATCCCATCTAAAATCTTATATTTTTCATCCCACTATATGTGGCATGTGAGGTGTCAAATTGTAAGTAGATACACATTAATGACACATACCCCATGTATCTACTCACAATTTGACACCTCACATGCCACATGTAGTGGGATGAAAAAAGTGGGATTTTATGTGGGATGTTTAACATTACTGTTTTTCCATTCCATTCCGTCCAAACCAAACATGACCTTAATGGTTTATAGCTTCCAAATGCATATAATTAAATTCAATGCATGCACTCTAATCTCTACGACTCTACATTAGCCGTAATCCATTTAACATATATATATATATATTAAATACGTGCATATATCTATATATTAAATATTTGTATTATACTGTACAGTTTGCAATATTATAACTTAATTTTAATTTGAGATTCTGACAACTGATAAAATATAAAGTAGTGATATTTATTAGGTGCAGAATGTCTTAATATGCAAAAGGATAGGAGCTGTTATTTGTGCTTTCATTTTATTATTAAGAACAAAAATCTCATGTACGTCTATGACATTATTAACTACACATTGAATCATATAATTATATATAGACATCTGAATCTGATCAGTTTTCTTTTCCTTATCACACAAGACAACAAGAAAAAAAATATGGAAAAGGCTTCTTCAACCACAGCTTTCTTAGCATTCTTTTTGGTTACTGCATCTTTTCTCTCTCTCTGTACACATTCAAAATCATTAGCTTATTTTCATAAATGGGTTGGTTTGGTTGGTTTGTTTTTAAAAAATAAAAGCAACTTGATTGGTTTGGATTGGTTTGCTGATTGCCTGGTTGTATTTTATCAAACCGAATAACCCAACTCAAACCGTCACCGATTTAAAAAATATATATAAATAAAGAATTATTAATTAATCGACCAAGAAAAAACATTAAGCTAAACTTAACATAATTTTGTATTATATTTTGTTTTTCACATTGCCACCTTCCAAATTTCAACCCTTCATCTCATTTTCTCTTTGAGAGGGTTACTCAGCCTCTAAATTTGAAGTCGAATTCTATTTTACTCTCGTCAGAAACTCTCTCACTGCATAAATAACAGGGAGAGGATTTTCCACATGGACAGCATGGCCAGAATTTGGGATTTCAACTATTTCATGAATCTCCGACCCTCTGGTAATTCTGCTCTTTTTACCACAGTTAATCTCATTGCACATTTTCTGAGCAATTGACTTGAACTTCTCATCTTTCTCTCCAACAATCAGCAAGAGAGGTGTGTTACATTCCTTCAAGTCTTCCCACAATGACCTATCGAGGAAAGAAACAGAAAATAGTATTATGTTAATAAGTTAAAGAATGACTTCACAAATAGAGATTAGAGAATCAACTTTTGAGGATCATACATCAAAGAACATCGAAGAATTTATGTTTGTTTAAGAGATCAAAATTGCAATGAAAGTGTAGTTGCGCCAAGGGTTGAAGCAATTCATGGTCTTCAAATGGGCATACACATACTTCAACATAAAGTTTAGGTTTATTATAGATGATGTATCTTCAAAAGTGTTAATAGTTTTTTTTTTATTGATATCTTAGGAAACAGCCATTTGTATCAAAAGAATAATGAAAAAGAAAAACTAAAACAAATTCCTAGGAAAAATTGTGTAGCACCATTATATTTCTGCATACTATATAACAATCAAAAGTAAATTATCATATAATCGACATGGGTACCAGTGTCATGCCATCCGGTGCTTACCTTTCATAAGATAAGAATCATATAGATTTTTCTTTTTGATAGGATTTGCCATGTAAAAATAAACAGAAAGTTAAATAAAAAGAAGAAAAAACAACTTACGGCTGCCTCCCAATACTTAAATCTGATAGAACTTTTGAAAGACTCTGTAAATCATCATGCAGCAAGCGCCTGGCAACTATTCGATTAAAATGGGGATGACTTCTCAAGCTGTAAAATGCATAAAATTGTTCCGGTCATTACATCATTCTGAAGTGTACCTTTTATAGGCAGGCTCAGAAACTTAATAAGTAACATTAAAAACCAAGCAATTACCTTTGCCAGAGCTCCCCAGTGTACCAATTATCTAGAAAGAGTTGCAAGCCATTAGTAACAAGTGAATATGCTCTGGAATCATCTTCAGCCCTACGAATTTTTCTTGCGAATGCATCTTTTAATCCAGGGCTTCCAGATATGATTACGGCTCCTTCAATCTGTTTAGTAAATTGTTAGTTGTTACTATGCTAGACTAGATAACCTCACAATGAAAAACAATTTGACCTTCATGAATGTACCTTATAACTAAACCTCAGGGCCATGTACAAGGCAATTCTTGCTCCCATTGAATAGCCAACGAGGGTAACTTTTCTGGGAGTAATCTGTTTAATCAACTCACATAATACATCTGCAACCACGTCAATTGACAAAGTTGGTTTTTGTGTGACTACTTTACTGCCACAATTTTGTATCTTTGATCCTCCATGGCCAGGAAGGTCAATTGAAATGCATCTCGCCAATCCTGAGAGGGCCTTCATAATAGGAAGCCAATCTTCACCGGTTCCAAGAAAACCATGGAGAAATAGAAGTACATTATCCTGCATTAACTCAAACAACGATATAGTGAGTATCAAAACACTGAGCATAACTAAATCTTATAAATTAGTCTAGACAGTCAATTGCCGATGCAAATTGAAGTTATCTTGAGCAAGAAAAAACGACGTCATGAAGATTCTTTGACTACAGTTCCCCTCACAAAACAAAACAGCAATATGTGCCTTCAAGTCTTAAAAATTGAAGATGCCACCAGCTAATTAGGCCATCCTATCATATTTACAATAAAATCTTTGAAAAGTTGATATATGTTTGCAAATAACAATGAGCCTCCCATGCTATCAAATACAATTTACTGGCAATTAGTTACACTATGTATCAAGAAAGCAATCAATTGAGCAATACCACATCTAGCTATTGACCGGCAGGAAGCATATTAGCTTCCATATTTAGTATCTCTATTGATCAATGAATGAAAGAAAATAATAACTATTCCAATAAAACACAAAGTGAGCATCATGAAATTCCTATACTTACGTCAGTACTTTCTCCAATCTCTTGTACTTTGATGAAACTGGAGAGGTCCTTTGAATTAATAGTCAACCGATATCTTAAAACTTGCTTCTCTGTAGAAGTTCTACGTATGATACTGTGGTTAATTTGAAATTTCTGCAAGAGCTGGGAGGCATTGGCAACAGATGCTTCTACAAAGCCGCTATGTGGATTGTGACAAATCCCAAGAAGATCGGTTGTTACATCTTCTTTCAGCCATTGATAAGTACCGAGACCATGGGAAACAGGTGAGGCAAGTTGACGATTCATCACTTTGCATACATCTGCATTCTGCAACTCCAGATAGCTGGAAAACAGAACATATGCTGACAAACCTAGGCTACTTTCAAATGCAGAACTGATAACAGCCATCTTCCCCTGCTGCTGGGCCCATCTTGCAATTAATGCTGCCCTTTCAAATCCACCAATGACACTTGGTTTAATCACCTAAGAAACCCGTAAAAGTCTCTAGATTAGGACAACATCATCAAACCACTTCTAAGAACAATATATATATTTTAAAATGTTTATATGTTGAAGGATAATAGTAAAAATATGCAACAAAAAAGTGAATAGTACATAGTGACTGTTAATTGATGCAAACGAAGCAACTATTAAGTATTAGCCGATACTTGCATTATTGTAAGAATGTAAATATTAAAATGATTGTATGCTCTACAGCCTGCGCTCAACCATCATTTGAGAATAAAAATGCATTACCAGAAAAGGCTTTTTTTTATTAAATGACTTCAGTCAAATCATATTAATTTCTCAATTGACAATTTGGTCCTATTGGATTGAATTGTTATGTAGCAAACCTTCTACATGGGGTTAAAAAACTGAGTTCATCTTACTAAGATAAACATATATAATTGCCAGTGATCTACTAAAGATATGGCAACCAAGGACTCAAAGTAGATATTGTCCGCTTTGGGCTTCACGCAAGCGTCCTTCACCCTCACGGATTTGCTTTGGATTATGGGCTTTACGCAAGCATCCTTTAACCATGGCCCAAAACGCGTCTGCTTAGTTAGGAGAGACCAAGACTTATATAAGTCATGGACCTCACTCGCTAGGCATGTGGAATGTGACAAACATAATTATTTGCCGGTGATGAGTGATCTACTAAAGATATGTCAACCAAGGACTCAAAGATGTATGCCCAACCGATTAAGGATTAAATATTTTAAAATTTAATGCCACTTACAATAGCAACTATTCCTGGGTGAGCATACTTGACAAGCATTTTAAGAGCATTTTCTTGAAAATTGTCAACTGTTTCATCCAGTGCCACGGGCAGTCCACTTTCTTCACAGTACTTAATAATATCATCTTCATCCTGAACAGGCTCCTGAAAATATAGGGACCGTTAAAAACTTGACAAAATATTATGTGCATGTCAACAAAAATAAGTATGAATAAACCCAAACCAAAGCAAGGTTGAAAGGAAGATTAAGCACAAAGTTGAATAGTCAGTCTTACAGTATACGGCTATTTACAACTTTTACGGATTTAATCTACTAGAGTTTACCTATAATCATTAATCGTGTAGGAATAATAATGGTTAGAACACTAACTTCTACTGCTTCAAGCAGATTATACCTCAATATATTGTATGTCACAATTTTTAACCAAAGAGCCAAATTGAAGAGCTTCGTCATAGTTCCATTTCCGATTGGCATCCACACGAAGTTCAATCTGGCGACCAATCCTCTTTCTTACTTCTTGTATGACCACAGCATCTTGAATAGGATCTGCACGACGTGCAACCTGTTGCATAATAATAATAATAACATAATATCAATAACACTACAAACAACGAGAACAAGCCAACTAATATCTCATTAAATCCTAGGCTATACATAACAGAGAGAAACACAAGCTAGTTGTAAGAAATTGCTAGAGAACCCATATGCGAAACTAAAGATGGGAACGAATCCCACCTTAAAAAGAAAAAAAGAAAAAAAGAAAAAAAATGATATAGAACAATGGATGCCATAACCCAATAGGCTAATCTATTGGATAGTAAGATTATCCACTAAATATACACCAATCTCAAAAAATTTAAAAATACAATAAATATGAAAATTTAACATTATATCATAACCATTCAGACTAACGTTATAGCTATAAAACAAATTATGAATTATTCAAAAGAATAAAAACTAAAGAGGATCGGAAGTTCATTCACATTGAAAAGATAAAAAGAAAGAGAATAATATACATAACAATGGATGCCACAATCCAATGGGCTAGTCTTTTAGGTTGTAAGGCTATCCAATGATATATAAACATAATTCCCAAAATATAAAAATCCAACAAAAATTAAGATTTACAAGAAACATTAAAGAAAAAAGAATTATATTTTAGCAGTCTAATTCAGCTAAGATTCTCTTACTTTAAGTTTTATGGCAGCAAATCCTTGTTGGACAAGAGTGGAAGCAATATTAGCAACTTCTGCAGGAGTCCCAGTAGAGTCAATGAGGGCACAGATCTTAACATTTGATGACCTTTTAGATATTTCTTCATCTGTTTCTCTCTGCGGATATAGTATGTTTAAGAAACTTGAACTATGTCTTACGGCTATGGCACTAAGGATAGCCATTTCCAAACCACATCTGACACTTGGAAATATAGAAGAAACCTGTCCAATAAAAGAGAATTTCAATACCCAAAAACAATAAAGAGGAATACAGATAACAAGACATCAACAACAGTTTCGTTTTTCCTTATAGTACTTATGAAATGACGATAAAAAGACCTACAGGTATTCCTAACACATTTCGTATCCAGGAAGAAAATGAGCCTTTTAACAGAGGTAGGAAAAGGCTGATCTTAGCTCCTTCCATGACATGACGAAAAAACTGAAGTTGCTCTTCTACATCCAGCAGGTTTTCTTTGTGTATTTCAAGAGGTGCAACCTTCACAATGTAAGTAAGAGAGGACAAACAATCTTCAGAACATGGGGGCAGGATAAGAGAAAACAATATGGGAAATATAATGATGTATCTACATGAAAGCTGAAAATATATCAAGAAAATTATAAACAACAAGATAATAAAATAAAATAGAAGCTATTAAAAACATTGTCTCAGTGGCTCATCATTTATATGATCTCATATCCTCACTTATTTCCTTTCAAATAAAGAACTTAAACCACCAACCATAAAATAAAAATAATAATTACAAATTTATATGTCAAATTAGAAATGCCACGTGTATCAAATTCAACTTATCATAGAATAAAAGGTGAAGATTTCAAATATTGCACTAAATTTATTTAGGCTCAACTGGATCAGATAATATGGTAATTAATTGGAGGACAACCAAATCAAAATAGTTATGTTCAACTTTCAGAATTTATTATTTGCATTTAAAATAATTCACTGTATTACCAGTTAAAGAGAGCATCGGACATGCCATCAATTTATATTTAACTACTGGAACCTAAAGCAAGTGGAAGAGCCGAAGAGGTGGAAAAAAAAAATGAGTATCAAATCAAACCATAACTGACCTCACCATACCCGACACTTCCATCCTCAAGATACAATGATAAAATAAAACCTTCTCTGTGGAATTTACTTTGTCCATCACTAACAAAACTCGAAGTAGGTGGAGCACAAAGTTGAATTCTGTAGCAACAAAATTTTGAAAGATGTATCCCATTACTGCAAAGATTAATTATTTTGAGATCTCAAAATTTGTTCTTGTAATCAAAGCCTTACCTATACAGTGAATACTCCATTCTATGGATCTTGCAAACAGAGAGCCCATGTGAAATAGAATCCGGGATAAAATGCCTTGAAAAGATGTCCATGGCATTATCTGCTGCTTGGCATGCAAATTTTCTCAAAGTACTGCGAAAACAATCATCACGTCAGCATAGAGTGTGATAATAGTCTCTTAACCTCAAAAAAGCAGTAAAACCAAACAACCTGTGGAATGTGGCATTGGCATCAATGCAACTCTCAACTTCAATGACACAATCTGTCCCTTTATGCTGAGTCTTGAATAAAGCATCTTGAAGCTCTATTTTCGTCTTCACTCGCAAATGCTTTACACTGCACATACAGTGATTTTTTAGTCACATATTTTCCTGGTTATTCATTTTTTCTTTCTTTCTTTTTTTCTTTTTTTTGGAATCTAAACCAACGGAAAATGTAATATGTTCTTTACGATGTGGATATTCTGAATAAAAATTAACTTCAGATGACAGCACAATTCCCACCTAATTAGCTACTGGGAATGGCAAACTACAATACCAACTGAAGTTTTTCAAAAAAAAAACATCAATTTAATCAATAATCAGTCATCCTGGCAGAACACATGTATCAATGAATAGCTGAAAAATGAAGCCCATACATTTAGGAAAACAAGGTTGATATAAGATTTATTCAATTTCCTCATTCAGTCATTCTATACCAAATTTTTGTTAGAGCTGCAATCAATTTATATTTTGATTAAAGTAATTTCCTAAAAATGTTAACAGCTGTTGGATTTTACTGATAATTAAATCTTGTCAACCACAACAATTTACTGGTCCAACTTACAGCATCCGTTACTAACCATATCAGAAAAAATGCATGAAGTCGAGAAGGTTAGATGATTTACTCACCATGTTCAAGTGTAGATACAGAAGTATAACATCAATCCATTGAGTCCAAAAACACGAAAGTACGTAATCTCAAATATAAATATATAATGCTTTCAACAGAATGCAAACATAATCCATGTAACAAAATTCCATGGAATATAATATAAAATGCCATTAACTAGGATCTAAGTTTTGCCAAGAGCAATTTTGGTTTCTACTTCACGAAAATCATATAAAACAGTAAATTCAGTTCATGTTGAATATATAACCATTTCTCTGCATGTAATAAGTCAAGTAAAAGTCACCTACATTGATCAAAATATGAGAAATAAGAGACAAGCATGCTATACTAGATGATTATTCTATTAGGCAGGCAAAAATACTTCATATAAACCATCTATATGTAGAGGCTTTTACCCATGTGCCATACACAGATTCTGGATTGAAATGTTATGGGAGGTGTAGAAATACTGATTCAATACTCTTGGTTCAGTTCTATCTGCAATTGGAAGAAGGCTGAAGATTGCACCACCACGATTGTTTATCACAAGTATCAGGATGGGTTTCCGCAACACCCTTCAAACAAAGCAAATCTTTAAAATGTTAGCATGAAGTCTGTGTGATGCATGAGTAGACCAGAGACTGTTAATAGTCAGGAAGATATAAAGCTCCTAAGAGAACTAAAACTATGCAGCCTATACCTACATTATGCAGAGATATTGTAATGAACAGTAAAAATGATAAACCAAATGCCTGAACACAATCTCACATATCTGCAAAAAAATAAGTCTTACCTCTGGTTTAAAATTGCCAAGCCATTTGTATCATGAAGGAAAGAAACATCTCCAATAACGCAGAGTACCTAACCATGATTGCAATATCATGAACCATTATAGTTTGATCCAGACTAAAAATTTAGAAAAAGTAATGGAAGCATCAACCGATTAAAAATTTCAAGTAGCCATATCGGATGAAAGAATTCGCCATTGACTTTTATCACCAGAAGTGCCAGGTAAGGGAGGGGTAATGATTACCCCAACTAGTTGTTAGAATATTTGTCATTAATGTATATGATTTCTGTTTTGATTAAGGAATCAATTAGCTTAATTATAGGATTTCCTGATTCTTTTCTAGTTGTATTTCTCCTATAAATTACCTCCTATACGAAGAAGAATAATAACAAAATATGAATTTGTTCATGGTATCAGAGCCTAAATCAAAATTTTAGGTCTCTTTTTTTTTCCTTCTCTGTATCTATATTATTTTTCTACTACCTTTGACCTCTAGTCAATGGTGAATCTCACTGCCGGTAGCTAGTGGCAGTGAGGAAAAAAAGGTACTACCATTCTGCTTCTCCGACATCCGGCCCTCCTTCTACCGGATTTACTGTTTTGACTGTCGGATTTACTCGTCCGAACGCCAGAGTTACTGTTCCAACTGTCCTATCCAGGTATTTTTTCTGTTATTTTGCTTCCGCTGCTAGCAAATCCCAGTGAAGATGAATCAGATATGTCTAGTCCCGTGGTACCACCTCCAACACTCCATCAAGTTTATTCTCATGACAACTCTTCTAAAATTGAGATTAAACTAGATGGGTCAAACTATACCTTGTGGTCCAAGTTCGCCCGGTCATTCTTTTTTTTTTTTCCTTTTTTTTTCATCCTTTTCTACTTCTATAAGTTGCTAATAGATCTATTGCTTGATTTCAACTTCTCTACAACTGCTGCCTGTTTTTAACTTTTCTACTACTAAACAATACTGCGGCCTGTTTTTCTACTTCTACTGTTTTTCTACTACTACTATAAGTTGCTAACAAGACTATTACCTGTTTTCAACTTCTCTACAAATCAACAGGACTGCTGCATGTTTTACTACTACTACTTTAACTTGCTAACAGGACTATTGCTTGTTTTTCAACCTTTTTTTGTTTTCCGATAAGCCTCACAGCCGGCCCTTCTATCTCCGACCACTGGTACCACCTACAAGTAAAACCAGCTTGCAGATATCCTTACGAAGGCTATTAATGGAAGGAGCTTCCATGACTTAATTAGCAAGTTGGGCATGAGTGATATCTATGCACCAACTTGAGGGGGGTGTTAGAATATTTGTCATTAATGTATAGGATTTCTATTTGATTAAGGAATCAATTAGCTTAATTATAAGATTTCCTAATTCTTTCCTAGTTGTATTTCTCCTATAAATTACCTCCTATACGGAGAAGAATAATAACAAAATATGAATTTGTTCACTAGTGTCTTGCCTGCATCAAAAACTTGAATATTTTGCTCAAGGGGGAAGAAGTCGGCTTTAACAAGTTTGTTCAATGGGAAGTGAACCTCATCCATGAGAACAAAAAATCAATGGATATCTGATCTTACACCAAAATAAACAAATAAATAAAAACCCTACCATGAGCTTCTTCTGGTATTTAGATTTTAGATCTTTATTAAAAGCACACTCAAAAAAATTTAATGGATTCATAAATTTAAAGAAACTTTTTTTTTTAATTTGTCTTATATACATAGGACCTATTAGACCTGATAATAGCAGCCCTCTAACTCAAAGATTGGCTGTCTGGCAAGCATGGCTGATCATCTAGTGGTTTAAGACATCCCTCTTTCAAAGAGGCAGCATAGAATCTCCATTTGACATAGATGTAAATATAATTAAAACTGAAATAGGTACTTGATATAATACTCTGCTAGAGCAAACCGCAAACCAAATCAAATACCCTGCATACCAAAAAAAAAAAAGGAACCAGTACAAGTTTTTTCCGTTGCAGACATTGGAAAATGATTATATCACTCATTTTAAAGACCAAAAATAAAAAAGCTATAATTGTAAAAAATTGCACAATTAATTAGGGGATTTTTAAAAATGCCCATAAATTAGTAAAGTTTCTTTTTATTCAAACTAGACCTGTGAGAACAAAAAATGTGCTAGTTTTCGTCCATTTCACATCTCAACACTTTTTAACTCATATTGAAAATTTCCCTTCATGTTGATGAAAGAATAAACAAAAAAAAAAAAATCCCTTCACTAAGCTTGCCTTCATTTTGGTCGTGAACGTGGGCTACAACATGCAAATGTGATGTAACATCTGTAATCAAAAGGTGTAACCGGAGTACTGGACTGAGAAAGTTGTACAGCCCCGGGCAGCTCTGTACCAGGTCCACTGCAAGGAAATACAGACTCCAAGAGAGTAGCAAGCATTATTTTTTTAATTTCTTTGATTGGAAAGCTAAATTATTTTTTATTGAAAAAAAAAGAGGGAATACAAAGAAAGATGCTGTCAACAAAGAAAATGAACAAACTATCTATAAAAACAGTACCTGAAAACGGAAAACTATATAGACACAACTTAAAACCCTCAAAACTAAAGCCTAAAGGCTAAAACCAAACAAAACCGAAAACAAAGCTGAAGACACTAAGCTTCCTCTTTGCTTCACTACAGCTGCCACTTTTATCCACAGAGGAGCCCAGAGATTAATCCTCCCCCAAATGGACTAATTTTTATGATTTCTTAGTAAGCACCTAAACAAATTCTCTCCCAAGAAAAAATCAATTTCATTGGCTAAATGTAATTTAAAAATTAACTATCCCAAGTTGCTAATCTGTTATAGACCTATCATTTGGAAATGAACTACACGTATTTCCAAACAAATCCTCCAACTCCAAGAATAACAGTTGCAATGAGCATTAGCAAATTCATAACACAGTTACTTGGAGAGATTTAGACACATTGCAAATACATACTTGTCTATTGCATCCAACAGAAAAACCAAGAGCTGTGCTAAGCAAACCATCGATACCACTAGCCCCCCTATTTCCAGCCACCTGTATCCAGTGATATGGCAGTTCTGAACTCAAAAATGTATCTGCAGCATTATGAGTAGAAGTTGTCCAATTACATCCATACATATCAGCATCTCGTATTGCCATGCTGTTCCCAACAAAAAGAGCGGAATTGGATCTTAGTGCTTCGGAGACTGCTTGAGCAACATGAGGTTCAGTCAAGGAATACTCAGCAAAAATTTGAAATGATATCTCCCATTCTACCTACAAATTAAGCAAGGAACTTAGTCAGTTACACATTGGAATGGAAATTACATTTCAATCCTAGTACAAGAAAGCAACTTCGATCCCTTCCAGTCATAAGAAATTAAAAGCATTCTATCTCACATAAAAACAAAAGGCTTTTATCCAGTCCACTGCTCGATGGAAATCATACAAGACCTGTGCAGAACAACCCTTCAAAGTTATACTTACCACAAACTGCAATGAGGAGGCATTTCAGAGATTTACTTTATTATGAACAGCATCAAATTGATGCTTGATGATCGATGCATAGTTTATTTCAAAACCTCCGAACAAATCACAATCAATTTACAGATAAATTATACTCTACATACAGGACACAACTGCATTAAAAGATGGCTAATTGTAAGAGAATGTAGAAAAAGTTTTCAACTAATTAAGGTATGATTTATAATAGTTTGTTGATCCTTATTCTAATTGCATTTTAAATTTTTAAACAACTTGAACTGGCTTTAGTCTTACTGACCTTTCGGCTATCCTGAGGTTAAACATGCCTATAAATATATCTACAAGGCACCATTGAAACTAATGGAATTGAGTAACAGACCTTGAAATCATCTACAAATATCTAAATTAACACGAGCTTTAAGGGTTGAGATCACATACCATCATCTCAAATGCTTGTAGATAACTGTGCCATTCACTGCTCCTATGCAGAACTCGAACTTGAAGCAAACAATCAGCAAATTGAACAATGGTGCTCTGAATCCTATGTGTTACAGAATGTGATGGATCATGACGACATGGATGATTGTCAACCATGATATATGAGCATGGAAAACACTCTTCTACCATTTGAGAAATCCGCTTGCTTGTAATTCGACTTCCAATCTGTTCATGATTAATTATAAGGCAAAAAACAAGAAGACTGACTATGCAATCCATTTTCCATTACAATAGACATGTCTCATAATATGTTTTCTTTGCATAATTCACATTCTACCAAATTCTTGAACATTTTCTTGCTTTTTAGAAATGATGTTTAAGGAAAAATGTATTTAAACTGATTCGATTGTTTGTTTAAAGTCAGCTCAAAGACAGAAATTTCTGCCTTTTTGTATTGCCCCTTCACATTAACCATTGATGGCCTCTAAAAGGCATAGAATATTAACTTGTCCAAAGCAAAACTCATCCTCAGACCTCAGTTCTTTGATCATGAAATAACCTCAAAATTTTCAATCAGAAAAGTAGTATATTTAGAACAGCCGTTTCTGAGTTGAGCGTTTTAGTGTTATATAGGCTTTGAATTTATTCGATTGCTTAATTAATATTGTTGGGCCCTTTTCTAACAATTTAAACTTTTGGATCTAGTGGTTACCAACATAATATCAAAGGCAAGTTTTACTAGAAGTGTCTAGGTTTGAGTCCCCCCACCTGATTCTATTTGAAATTTTTATCTGTGTTTGGACTTGTACCACAACTGAAATTTTTGGTTAGGTCCTAAGAATTCCAACCGGACCGGTTGGAATTCTAAGGACCTGACGAAAATAATTTTCAGGACCGACCTGTCTAGAGAAGGACCCAATATCTCTCTCTCTCTCTTTCTATATATATATATATATATATATATATCTATATATATATATATATCTTATCAAAATTGTTAACTCCATCTATATATATATATATATATATAAGTGTGCCGATATCTAATAACCTTCAGATTAATACATTACAACCTGAAAACAAATGCATCTTCCTAAAATTTTGACAGTTTTTTCCAAATATTAAACAGCTTTCATCTATTGGAAATTTGCCATTACCTTTCTCGAATTTTTCATGAAAAAAGTTATGCTTCCCAAGAATTCTTAGATATAAACACGTATCTTGCATAACACTCTATATCTCTCCCAGAAATTTGCTTCTTCTTCATTTTTACAAGACCTGTATAGAAGTATCACGTCTTGTTTCCTTCTTTTCTAGCCAAAATATTTAATTTGCTTAGTTTAATTCACATTAATTTCACTTTTATGTATTTCTGGTTTTCTAACAAGACCATGTTTCCTGCTTCATTAATCTTGTCATTTCTCACGTTTATTTCTTTTCTAGGAACCAAAAATGCTTAGATCACAATCCAAGACAGGAACATGAAAATACATTGACCTGCTTAGGCATAACTTCAGCAGAAACAGAACCTAGTCTGGCCAAAAAAATAGTGACAATAAAACCCAAAGAGGCAAAGTGTTATAAATTATTTTGGTGCAGTTAAGATATTTACCCTTTTCAAAGTTGCTGATTTACCACTAATATTGATATGCAACATAGGCCTCAAAATTACCTGTCATCTTTGTATGCAATCTCATTATAGGAGTCTAGGATGTCTATAAAAGATGTTTTGAACTTACAAAATAAATTAGTGGAAAAGAATTCAGAGTGAAATCATACCTGAATAATTACGTCAAACTGTATCCAACCCTTGACAGATTCTGAGAGCAGAGCATGATCGAGATGATCAATAAATAAAATATTTTTTTCAGTTTCAGGAAAGGAAGCCAAAAGCTTTCTCAACCGTAGTCCTGATAAGATGTCAGCTACAACTGGCCACATAAGGTGTTTAGCCAAGAGCATAACTGCCCAAATCTCATCCTCAGTGTGGATTGCACCAACAAGAAGAAGCCCTTTGTTAACACCTTGAATTAGTTCTAACACTTCTGCCATTTGCCTATTTGTATTGCTCTTACATGCATGAGAATCTTGCACTTTAATATATTTGGTAAATGGTTCAATGCTAGACATCCAAATATCTAATCCCTTCAAACAGCTTGACATCCATTTGTTTGGCCTGTTATCCAATGGCTCCCTGAAAGGGCAGTTAATATGAACAGGGCCGGAAGGTGACGAGGTTGCCCTATGAACAGCAGAGTCAACTGTGGTAAGCACCATCCGTGCAGGAATCTCATCAGTGGGAGCAGGAAGGCTGAAGAAGAACCTTACAAAAGATCCAAAATGGTTTACCTAACTCCAAAAAAAAAAAAAAGGATTCATAAGTACTGAAACCATAAATGTAAACAATATTCATAGTGTTATTTAGATGATGAAGACTGTAATCTGTTGAGATAACAGAAAATTTTACATCATATGTATGTATTTATATATATGAAATTAATTAATTTCTACCTGATTGATTGCTTGGTTTGCTCCAGCATCCTGAAGCTCTGGTGGACGATCGGCAGTAAGTAAAAAAATTGGCACAAAATCCTGACTGGCTTCTACAACCTAAACAGAGTCACTAATGAAAATTTAGTTGTATATATAATAGACTAGATGAGATGAAGATTTCAAGAATCTGGATAGAATAGAATGTATACAATTCGCCACTATGACTGAAAATCGAACCAGTTTTAGTTCCATCTATACAACCATGAATTTGCACAAAGGAGCCTACCCAAAATATTGGAATCAAGCCTTACATAAATTACAACCTTTCAAAAATAAACTAGATAAAATATATAGCTTGATAATTGGTCCTATGCTGAGGTCCCGCTAATCATTGAAGGTACACTAGCCTGGTAGTGCACCATCCTATCGGATGTGATCAGTATGTCTTCGATAATGTGACAGAGCCAGAGAATAATGGGTATTGGAAATTATATGAAAAATGATATGTGAGAACTGCTGCTATTGATTGGTTTCTAGGCTGACAAGCACTTAAGCTTTCAGCATTTGTTCTGACTGTATGAGAAGCAGCCACAGGGGTAAAGATGGTGACTTATCTAATATAAGGAACTCCATAAAGGGGCTCAGACCTCCAATTTTGGTAAGCTGCTACTTTCCATGCCTTTGAGAGCACCAAGGAGCAGAAGACCAGGTCTTGAACTTGGTGGTCTTGGCATGGTAACAGTGAAAGTTGGCTTCAGTCATCATTTTGCTTTTCACACATTCAAAGGAGACTAGACCTAATGTAGCAATGAATAGGCAGTAAAAACATGCTCTAGGCGCATAAACTAGGAGGGAGATGGGAGAAAGTCTTTCATTTTTTATTTTATACTTTTTTTGTGAATAAAAACAACAAATCTCATTAAATCAATGAATTGTATACAAGTGGACAAGCCAATCCTAGCTCACAAAAACTGTTAGGATCAGCAACAAAAAGAACAAACAAAACGCAAAATCCATACACTGGTCTATATACAATGAGCCCTCATAAAACAAAAAGAAAGTCATAGATCGTTGAACATTCACAGCATATATATAAAAATACATTCAAGAACTCACAGCAGGAAGAAGATTTGAAACTGCAGTGCCTGAGGATGTAATGACAACTGCAGGTTTGTGAGATCCTCTTGCATAACCAACAGCATGAAAAGCAAGTGACCGTTCATCAAAGCAAGAAATACATGTTGTTAGCGGATGAGTGGAAGCAGCAACTGCAAGGGGGGAGGATCTTGAACCTGGAGCTATACAAAAGTACTAAAATAAAGAAATAATCAGAAACATCTACAAAATAGAGATAAAAATAAAAAAAGATGGTCTATAATTAAGCTTACCGTCAAACCAAGACGGGTACATTCTTCTATTAAAATTGACGCCCATAAAGCATTGATATTTGCATGATCTCTCAAGGAGAAATTCATTTCACTGGCATGATCCAACTGATAGTCAAAAGAGATACAGCTTGAACAATTATAATCCAGGTTTGTTCCTTATGAAAGTTTAAGAAGGTTCTAATATTGGCATCAGTTGGGTATGAATTGGCAAGAAAATGCACACATATGAATTGACTGGTTCAGGTAAATTAACTTCGGCATATCGAATATTGGGGAACAAGGCTTTCAAACTTTAATTTGTACTAACAAACACAAAAGGTTCTAGGTTCTCAACCTGTTCAATGCTTCTGATGATATAAAGTGTCTAATAATTACTCAAAACTTCTATTCTATTAACAAACATGATATACACAGAAATTTGAAGTCTATTGATATGTTAGCTTCATGATACAAGCCTACTCTTTTAATAGCATTTCGAACATTTCCGATGTCAATTCCATACCATGTTCCTGGAAAGACCAAGGGTTGGTGAAAGTCTGAAAGAAAACTGGCTGGAAAATGGAGCCTTTCTCTGCAAGAGAAGTTAGCACATGAAAGAAACATATATTAAGATTAAATTTGGAATTAATTAATGACACTAGAAAATAACAAGCATGAACAATTACCAGGCAAAAAAGGATACCAGTTCCATGAGATCAAAACCAAAATACCCTCCGCCCAAAGACACAGCATTCATGAATACCTGCAAAATTATGTCACTCAATGATGGAATGTAAACAAAGTCGATCCGTTTTTTACACAAAATTTGGAATATACTCATTTTTCAAAAGATGTTAGCAAATGGTCCTACGATGAAAGTAATTACACACATTATATCCCAGCTCTTTATTCGTATCTTCAATTTGAATATCAAACACATTGTAACTAGATAAGATATAATAAATTGTTCCCAAAAATTTGAAAGTCCAGTATCCATGCAACAACACAAACAACATAGACTCAGGTAGATAGCAGAACAATAGCATAACACAACTGGGTCAAACTTACAAAATTGTCAACAACCAAAAAAAAAAAAAAAAGGTTAACTAGAAAAAAGAATATTTAAGTGAAAGAAAAAATTACCGCAGCCAGAATGTGGAAGGTTAAAAAATATTGAAGAATAAAAGAATACCAGACGCAGAATGTGGCAGGGCCACATCAGGTACATTGACCAAAGTGTTAAGGTCCAAAATGCAGTGTTCTAGTTTTTATCTTAATGTGGGAGTAAGAAATTCTGTCTAGATAACCATCCCCAAAATCTACTTCAGTGTGTTTTGAAAATTCCAGTAGTTGACAAAATCAGTAAATAAACTTTTCAAGAGACATAAATTATTGATAACTGTTAAGAGTTCTTTGATACTATTGTTAAGCTTTTGGGTAAACCATAACATGATATAGTACCAAAGTCAGAATGTCTAGGTTTGAGTCCCTACACATGATTGTATTTGTGATTGCTCTAAATCTGAATTTGTGTTTGGACTTGAATCACGTGACAAGAGAGTTGGTGTTGGGTGTAAGCAGATACAACAAAACTTAGAATGGCAACAATATGGCTGGGCAGGTTTTGAATTAATCTGAGGTTTAACTCAACCCAATGTGTTAATCCTTCCTTCACACAAGTTCACCAATTGTATGAAATAAGTAGAGAATATGAATTCAAATAATAAAATCACTAAAGTATACCTTTTGGGTAGTTTTATCCTCCTCAACACTGAGCTTTCTGATAGCAAACCTTATGCATCTAGAGTTGTATCTCTCTTTAGTTTCCCAAAAATAACTACTGGCCTGAAATGGAAGATAAATTAAATATCAATAAGAATTATAACTGTAGTAGCATCAAGAAACTAAAAGAAGAAAACCTTTTTTTAACAGATCAAATTTCAATAAACTTGAGTCACTTGGAAATAGAAATATGCTATAAATGTAAGACTATAGACGTACATTCATACATACACACATACATACATCATATACACATATATATACAGAGTCCTCTTGTGTGATGTTTGCGCTTTTTAATCCATCCAGAAATCATAATTCAAGCGTTGGATGCATCTGATGGCTAGATAAGTGATAATATTTACTGTTAACATTAAGTGTTCTAATAGGAACAAAAACATTTAGTCTTTATTAGAACTTCTAAGTGTTAAGAATTCAATTATGGACTTTAACTTCCATCCGGACATCAACAACTAAGAAATTCCCTACATAAAATCAAATATTGTGAAATTGTAGAAGGTCAATTCAAAATTTGTTAAATTATGATGTTTGAACACTTAGCAGGATTCTATAGAGGTTAGAACAACACTTTAGATAGAACAGCTGGATTTCCAACAGATAAGGGCCTAGTGGCATCTCCTCTCCCTATAAGAGTGGGTGGGTGGGTGGAGGGCAGATTATAGTTTCTATCCCACTAAAATTTGGGAGAATTCCCTATCCCTGCCAACAAGAAAATGGGGGTGTGGGATGAGGATTGAGTAGAGAGAAAGATGATATAAGGACTAAATAATTATGGGGATTCATTGAAGCCAAATAATTTTAAAAATAGATCTTACATAAGATCATGTAAATCAAATTCGAACAAGTGAAAATGAAAGCTCATCAGTAAAGATTTATACTATACAAAAGAATATAATATCACCTAGCCAAGCACCGAAGCTAAATTAAGTGGTCATAAACTGACCAAAAGTCAATGTGCAATTATATAATGTCTTTATTTACAGTTTTCACTTCTAATTCAAGAATTCAGTTCAAAATAATTGTCTCACAGAGAATTATAACTTGTTCAGTAATGTTTTATGTTTTATCAATTTTCATTTGAAAAAAATAAATTTATTTTCATCTTTTCATAATCTGAAAACACATCCGGTAACAATAATTGAAAACGGTTTTCTAAAATATATATATATAATTCTAAACAGTAATAATATTATAATATGCATTCAGTGTATTTGTTTTGATAATATTATAAGAGTAAAGTGTATAGTTAAATTAATTTAAATTGATTTTATTAATTAAAAATATAAGAATATATATATATATATTCTTATATTTTTAATTGATAAAATCAATTTAAATTAAGTTAAAATTAATTGACGTCTTTTCAAGTTTTTTTTTTTTTAAAAATTATGATATAAAAATATTCTATTAATCTTACGAAAAATATATTTATTATTAATAAAAAAATAATAAAAACAATTTATTTAATAGGTTTCATATGCCACTTACCCAACCAAGAAAAAAAAAATAGAAAACAAAAGTGGAAAACAATGAAAACATCAAAATATTGTTTCCAGTTTTTGTTCAATAAAAGTGAAAAACGTGTTTTCGGTTTTTCTCGATTTCTTTCAAAAACATTGTTGGTGAATGCTTTTTCACTATTTTTCGTTTTCAAAAAACAGAAAACGCATTTCTAAAACGTTAACAAACCGGCATGATGAAAGATGGCAGCCTCAAAGTACCTGGTGGTGGGATGATTCATAAGATTGAATGGCCTGCTCAAAGGTGCAATGCACAGCATCACTCCATGCCATTGTTGCTGCCAAGATAGAGAAATGCTCATGCTCATTTAGCTCAATCTGTTGAAAGATAATTTGTTTTACAAACACATACAACATTAGCCCTTGTTACAGCCAAAGGTCAAAGAGAAATAAAGATACCAAAATATCACATACAATTCACAAAGTGCAAAGGATGATCATAATCACAGGATCAATATGAAGAGAAGCATTACATAGTTATAAAAACAGATAGGCAGAGGAATGGAAGTCTACCGGTCTACCTGAGGAATGAAAAAATAAAAGGAACCAGCATCATGCTTTATGGAAGATGATTCTGAATCGAAATTGACATCGATAAAGCCATAAGTTGACACAGTGATTGAATTATTTGAGAGATATCTGCAGACAAACTACAAAAACATGATTTAGGTTCTCCCATAAGTTAAAAACTATGTTGAATTAAACAAAGTCCTTAAACTAACCAAATGTATGTACTTTCAAGCATGAATACTGGGAAAGAAAAGAAAATAATAAGCTAAAAGCTATTAGGGCCCGAACAATGATATTAAACTCTCTAACACACCCTCTCACATGCAAGATCAATAAACTTGCCACGTCGACCGAGTCCAAATATAAGCACATGAATTCAGTTAACCAAAAACAAATTCAAACTCAATCGCATGTGGGGACTCGAACCTAGGCACTCCTTGTAAAATTGGCTCTGATACTATCTTAAGTAACACTAGACACTCAGTTAAGGCCCAAACAATAATATTAAGCTCTCTAACAAAAACAAAAAGACAAAAACAAACCAAAAGTTTGTCTTAGTTCCAAACAATAGGAAAACCACAATTCAGTATCTCTTAATTTGGGATACTGGTTTTTCAGAGCTAATAATTAATGAAAGTATTAGTAGCCAGACCCACCATCTTGTCACCATTTAGAAATAATAAGTGTTGCGCACAGTTACTCGGTATATCAGACAGATAATTTGGGCTATATTGTCTGCAAACTTTTCTAGCATTTTTGCAATTTCAAGGAAGTGAGGATCACAACTCTATGACAAAGGACGCTCTAATTGTATAACTAGTAGTCATTTACAATTTTCATTTTTTTTTTTTGTAAGTTCAGATAGTTGATTGATGTATAATTCTTTTGGACTAATAGAGCAACAGCATGACACAGCACAGCAACACCCACGGCAATACTCTTTGCCCTCCTTATTGAAGGGTTTGTTATAGCACGTAGGGGCATTCTCTAAAGTCTAACCCATGACCTTTATCTGAACTATTGATCATGATTTCAAACCTTACACTTGGATTTAGCAAATGCACGTAAAAGTATTATAAACTATAGGACAAGACAAATTTTGAAAGCCTCAAATAAAATTCACCTTGTCACTCACACAAATTGTTTCAATAGCAAATAATGGGAATCAGTAGTTAAATACAAGCAGTGGCCAAGCGCTACTAGAAGTTCTATGAGATCTTCTACAAATAATGGCCAAGCACTTCTACAAATAATGGGAATCTAGTCTAGAACAGCATAGCAGCAAGCCAGCAATTGATAACAAGCAGGTTCAGTGACTATGAGATCTCAATATTCTTCCTACAAATATAACTTCATTTTTGCATATAATGTTTCAATAGGTTCAAAGAAACTTTGTTCTGTGCACCAAGGCTAAGTGCATTAGCAATTGCAAAAAAGCAAGAAAATTATCTTTTTCAATCGGTTGATATAAGTAAACACTATAAAAGTCTCATTAGAGTGCTTAAATACTATTGTTGGACTTTTTCCTAATAGCATAAACTTATGAATCTAGCGGTAACTAATATGGTCTCAGAACATATCTGACTTGGTGGTCTCAAGTTCAAATTTAGGAAACCCTCATTCTATTAATTAAATATATAAATATAATTACAACACAGTCCAAAATGGACCTGTGATCTGTGAATCAATCCATGTGACAAGTCTCCAAATAGCCTAAGTTTTTTAGAGTCTAGTAGTAACTAATAAGTCTTATGCACAACTGCTGTAGCTTGAACAAGTCAATGTAAGGACCATAGAAATCAATGAATTATTGACAATAAATAAATAAATAAAACGAAGATGTATTCAAAGAAGTATCTTAAGAAACTATTAAAAGTAATTCGTAAATCTGAGCATTAATGGTTGAATTTTAATATAACTTCACATCCTTTATGAGCTTCCTCTTTCTTTACATAAATTTCCAACTTCGACCAAAATTGAATACTTGAAATGCATACCAGCATCAGTCAACCCGATTGCAAAAAAACAATTAAACAACTTTGTGAAAGGAGCAGTATAATTACTACAAAGAACGCAAAAGGTGCAAAAGGATGAAATTATGATTAACCTTTTCATTGAACCCGTATCTCTTGGACCACATGAAGAAGAATGGGCAAAGTAAATTGCAGTTCCAATTCCAAACACTCCACGGGTTTGATTCAAATACAGTGATTGACATGTGGGGTTCTCCATCTCCTTGGACAGAAAAAATACAGGAAACACTCCTGATGACTCCGGTTGGCAGCAAAACCAATTTAAAGCTTTTGCACCAGGAGGCACAGCAACCTGCAAATTGGCAAATCACATCAGGCACATGAATAACACAGGCCTTCTGAAAAACACATGAATGATTAATAGACCTATGCAGCCAAATTTCAAGTTGACAATTTAAAGAATATAACTTGGTTTCATTTCCTCTAACATGCATTTTTTGCATTCAAGAACTCACCCCACGGAGAATTTCGTTATATTGAATCAAAATGGACACAAAAATGAACATGACGCTATAACTTAAGCCCATATGTCAATATACTGAGCAATGTTTAATCACATCAGGCACATGAATTACACAGGCCTTCTGAAAAACACATGAATGATTAATAGACCTATGCAGCCAAATTTCAAGTTGACAATTTAAAGAATATAACTTGGTTTCATTTCCTCTAACATGCATTTTTTGCATTCAAGAACTCACCCCACGGAGAATTTCGTTATATTGAATCAAAATGGACACAAAAATGAACATGACGCTATAACTTATGCCCATATGTCAATATACTGAGCAATGTTTAATCACATCAGGCACATGAATAACACAGGCCTTCTCAAAAACACATGAATGATTAATAGACCTATGCAGCCAAATTTCAAGTTGACAATTTAAAGAATATAACTTGGTTTCATTTCCTCTAACATGCATTTTTTGCATTCAAGAACTCACCCCACGGAGAATTTCGTTATATTGAATCAAAATGGACACAAAAATGAACATGACGCTATAACTTAAGCCCATATGTCAATATACTGAGCAATGTTCAAAGAACATCAGATGATATACAATTTATCAAAGGCCTCAAGAGTTGTACCTGAAATCTCAAAATTCCACTACTGGACCTTGGAGGATCAGCCTTTAACTTGTCCACAGCCTCCTTAATACTCTCAAGGCCGTGTTGAAGCGTCAATGCTGGAGGTAGAGTACGAGTGATGCAATTCTCCACCACCAAATCACCATCTTCACTCTCCATTATTTCATTAATATCTATAATGGGTCCATCAAACCTCACACCTTCAACAACCTAAACAAACACAGTAGAAAATAACATAAATAAACGCAAATAAACAGAAAAAGAAAGAAAGAATTGAAATACCTTGCAGTTGGAGTTTCTGGGAAGGCGAAGTGGGTCAAAGTAATGGAAACTTGTTCTATTGAGAAATGTAATAGGAGATGATGGTTTTGGGCCGTAAAGCGACCGTTTCAGTTGACATTTTTGGTTCGAAAATGGTGAAGAAGAGAGATTGTTCGTGAGAAGCATGTGAGCTCTCATTGCGATTGAGATGAGGGAAGAGTCAAGAAAGTTTCAGCATGCAATTGCCCTTTAACAAGCACAGCGCGAATTACAAGGCTAATGGATAAGAAGACGGCATATGTTTGCACCGTTTGTGTGTACTTACATTTTTGGGTGCCATGACTAGGATGGTAACGGTCGGATTGGGTCAGACCAGAGGTGCCCCATACTCGAAACCAGATTTGCATTAGTTGTCCCAAACTAGACTCGTGTTTCGAACGGGTTTTCGTTTCACGCCTTAAATCCGACCCGAAAATGACAAGGGGTGTACCTGACCCAAAATAACCCGCTTCGTTTTGATCTTAAAAAAAATTATCAAACCACTAAATATACAAATTATTTTACCATACAATCGAATATTAGGACATTGATTTAAATCTTAACATTCAATTAAATTTCAAAAAACATTTAAATTATAAACAAAATTATATATACACTTTTTTTTCTTTTTTGACTAAAATTAATTATACACTTAAATACAAACATACACAATAGAAAAACATTTTAACATACACTAAAATTCATACATAAACTTAAATTTAATAGAACACAACATATAAGTTTAATAAACTTTAAATTCAAACATAAAAGCAATTAGTTAAAAAGACAAAGAGATTAGAGATTTATTTTTCCTTTATATTTTTATATTTTAAAAAATAATTATATAAATACCGGGTCAAACGGGACGGATCGGGGTATAAAGGGTTGACCTATACCAAACCCAAACCCCGTTTTAAGTGCCCCAAACCCACCCTGAATGGATCGGAGCCCCACTAGTTTGGAGCGGGTCGAGGATTTTTGTCATCCCTAGCTATGACAAATGGGTTTGGGTTGGACTTATTGGATTTCGATGACCCTAAGATCAACATGTTAAACCCGTTAAATAATCGGGTCGGGTTTAGGTCGAACATCCTTCTAATCCCTTAAGGCCATAATCAGTTTGACAAGTTATTTCAATGTGGGATAATTTATTTGAGATAATCCGTTTGACAAATTATTTGAATGTTGGATAATTTATTTGAGAAATTGTGTAAACTTTTCATGAGAATTTTTTAAAAATTAATTTTGAATGGAGATTATATAATAGTTTTTCTTCTGAAGTATTATACAATTACATAAATTCGGGGTTTTTTTTGAAGGGGGGAAAACTCGAACTTGTAACCTCGTGGTGTAGGTGTGAGGGGTTTTACCACCAAAACAACCTCATCTCATCGAGAGATTATATAATAGTTGATTATTTTAATTTTTTGATTGGGTTTAGTAATAAGTTAAATTGTGTAATGCACATCACCTTTTAGTAGAGGTGGTTGTGCAACTCCCTTTCACATTAGTGGTGAGGGGTTTAAATCCCACCATACACATTTTACAAACTTGTGTGAGAAGTTTTCTTTTAGTTGTGGGAGTAGTTATCTCCCGTTATGGGGGTAGATATCCAGACTGTATATTTATTGTTTTTGTTTAATCTCGGCAGGTTTCAGTAGTCTTATTGTAATAGTGTTATTGTAATATTTCAAAAAAAAAAAAAAAAAAAAAAAAAAAAAAAAAAAAAAGGTTAAATTGTGTATTTGAACTTCTTCTTCACCATTGGATTACTAGTGAATGGATTGATAAATATTGAAGTCATTAATTCTAGTTAATTTTTTAATTTGATTTAGGCTAACCTTGAGTTAATAGTGTTTTACTTTTTAAACGTGATGAGGTTGGTCCAGTGGTAAACCCATCCACCTACACCATGAGGTTACGAGTTCGAGTCCTCACTCCCACGAATTTATGTAATAGTGTAATACTTAAAAAAAAAATAGTGTTTTACTTTTTTTAACAAATTAAATAGGTAAATTGAAAAAATTATGAATGAATGGCTAAATTGAGTAGTAAATTTAATGGGATCATATTTGGATTTTAATTTGCAACAAGATAAACTGGGGGGTGTATTCAATTAGAATTTTGAAAGACTTTTAATGACTTTTTTTAATTGGATGACTTTTGCAGATTTTATGGACTTTTATAGACTTTATAAGATTATGAAAAACTTTCATAGACTTTTATTTAAAAGACTTTCATAGACTTTCATTTTAAAAGACATTCGTAGACTTTCATTTTAAAAGACTTTTATAGACATTTATAGACTTTCATTGACTTCTAAATATAATGTATAATTTGTTTTAGTAAAATTATATATATTTATCATGTCAATAAAAAATAATTTTTCAAATGAATAAAAAAAACCATTGTTAATTAAACTTGACAAAAGCATTCATGTCTATATATGTGATTTTAATTTTGTTTTTTATTTTAATTATATTTTGCATTATAAAGACATTATGCACCTTTTTTTTATATATAATAATTAGTCAAAATTTTATTTGTTTTTTATAATTAGTCAAAATATTATAAATTTTCTTCTAGAATAAATGTAGCAAACCAACAATAATATTAACGTTTACATGTCTCTATGAAAGTATAACAATGAGTATAAAAAATCAACCAAAAGTTCATTCAAATTACTAAAGATAAAACATAAAAACCGCACATAGTTCTTGAAGATCCATGCCTAAAAGTGGGTAGTTTGATATTGATCATAATTACATGGAGTCACGCTCATACGCGACTTGATTATGACATATTGGCATGGTTAAGTACTGGTTTTTATCTTTTATTATTTTTATTTTACATAATTAATGAAGTTCATTTGATTTGTTTCGGTGTTGTTTAGTTGCTTTAAAAATATAGGTAAAAAAATATGAAATCTATCGTCCTTAATTGCATAGCCGATATATTATTTTTTAGTTATTATTTTTTTGTTTTGGGCTATAGATCATTAATGTTAGTATGTTTTTTTTTTTAAATAATGTTTATTCATTTTAAAGTTATTCGTTTTATTTTATTTATAAAATTTGTTAAGAATGAGTGTATTTTTATTTGAAAATAGAACGTATGTTTTTTAAAGAGTTTTATGTTTTTCTTTTAAAGTGAAATTCTTTCTATTTTTTTTTTTTTTTTTAAGTCATTCAAAGTCTTTGGTAGGAATGGAAGACAAATTGTGAGATTTGTTATAACTAAAAATCATTAAAAGTCATTGATATTTTAAAGTCGTTAAAAGTCATTGAGATTTTGAATACCTCATAACTTTCATAGAGTGTTAAAAAGTCTGTAAAAGTCATGTGGTATTCAATCAAGACTTTTTAAAAGTCTATAAAAGTCTGTATTGAATACATATTGACTTTTATAGAGTCGTTAAAAGTCTACATTGAATACACCTAAACTTTTTAATTCCATAAAAGTAATTAAAAGTCTTTTAAAATCCTAATTGAATACACCCTTTAATGAGCGGTGGTTAAGGTTAAACAGAAATAAACAGGTAGTGTTTAGGTGTAAGGTCTAGGGATGTTTGGATTATACAAACACAATATGATAATCTAAATTGCTACCCTTGTTTGGCTATTCTCCACTCCATGTCTCTTGATTTATAACAACTTCTTGTGAAAGTACAATCGTGTTAGACCTGAAAACTGACACCAATCTGCTCCAACGGCCAATGGCCAATGGAGGAGATAGAAAGTTTGAGATTGAGTCGATTAACTAGCAAGAAATTTGACAATGTACATCATTTTATTATTTCCAATTCTTAAAGCTAAGTAGCATAATTAATTCCAACAAAAATACAAATTGAGCTTATAATAAATTGTTTGGCAATGAAACAGTTAGATATAGCGGAATTCGTGTTAGACAAATCGTATATATTCATCAAATTATACACATTGTTTCTTGTTGTAGGTCCTCTGAGGCATTGATGCTAACAAAATCATCTATGGAAGCTACATTTTGGTACTAGAAGGTGAAAAATTGTCTTTAAGAATACTTGTGGGTCATTCGATAATCGAAAGCTTTGCACAATGTGGAAGAACATGTATCGAACATGTATCACATCAAGAGTATATCCAACAAAATATATAAATTTTTTTATGATAGTTTACCACCTTCAAATCCTCAGTTTAAAGAGAAATTAAGTAAAGAGATAGTTCTGGTTGTTATTGTTATTGTTGAAAGAAATGGCTCAGTCACCACTCACTAGTAGCCGCTGCAAACCCTCTGTGCTCGATTTGCTTGGACAGAGTGTCTAACGCTTGTGGCCAGACTGCATCACCATCTGGTGCTCTCATCGTGATCATGTTGATGCTTCCCCTCCGGGCGGTGTATTGAATCGAATCAACACTGCAACACTGCAACACTTCTTCTCATTGGCCATTCCATTCTCCCAACTCTCATTCACTTCTGGTAAATTACTGATCCGATTGTTTATTTCAATTTCAAGACATATGCAGGTTATTGGAGGAAAGAAAAAGCTTCATAATCATGATAAGTCAAGAGAATGATATTTGCAATCTAGGATTAGGTCTAGGTGTATCCATTTAGGATATATGTGTTTTCAATATGCAGGTTGGATGACTGTATTTATGCAAGTTTTTATCACCGCTTTCCGTAAATTTCATCTTTGGGTCAGAATAACATGTATGCATTCTATATATTATTATTCTACATACCATGTATAATTGGTATAATTGATATCGGATCTCCACCTCCTGTTTCAAAAAAAAAAAAAAAAAAAAAAAAAAAAAATCTTTTTTCATTATTTTTTAAATTTTTTTCTTCTTTTTATAAAATTATTTAAAGTTTTTTATTTGATTTATTTTTTTAAAAACCTTTCTAATTAGTTCTTGTTTTTAGTAAAAATCATATATATATATATATATATATTTTATTTTTTTTTCTATTCGATTTTTTTTTTTAATCTTTTGGTTTTACAATTTTTTTTTACTTAAATAGCTTTTATTTCTTTTTATTTATTTATTTGATCTCCACTGTCCATCTCTGAGATGGAAGGTGGAGATCCATCTATCTAAATTTTTTTTTTCATTATTCTTTTTAATTTTTTTTTTAACAATTATGGAAAAACCTATTTAATTAGAGTGTAAACTCGTCTTTCCACTCATTCAACATCTAATAGGGGTAAAAAAGACTTTTAACTGTTTTGTAACGGTTGACTGTTAGTTTGACTAACAGTAGGACTAGAATGAGCTATTTTGAATTATGTATGGACCAATTTGATGACAAATCAATTAACAAGTAAAAAAGTGACCTTTCTCAATTAGATATGGACCAAATTGTATAAAGGGTTCAAAAATTAAGAAGGGTGTATTCAATTAGAATTTTAAAAGACTTTTAATGACTTTTATAGAATTAAAAAGTTTAGGTGTATTCAATGTAGACTTTTAAGGACTCTATAAAAGTCACGGGGTATTCAATAAGAGTACAGACTTTTATAGACTTTTAAAAAGTCTTTAAAAAAGTCTATAAAAGTTATGTGCTATTTAATTAAGACTTTTTAACGGTCTATGAAAGTTATGAGGTATTCAAAATCTCAATGACTTTTAATGACTTTAAAATAGCAATGACTTTTAGTTATAACAAATCTCACAATTTGTCTTTCATTCTTACCAAAGACTTTAGATGACTTTTTTTTTTTATATAATATATATATATTTCAATTTAGAAAATATATATATATAACTCTTTGAAAAACATCAACCACCAAACATAAGTTCTATTTTCAAATAAAAGCACACTTATTCTTACCAAATTTTATAAATAAAATAAAGCAAATAACTTTAAAATGATTAAACATTATAAAAAAAATAAAAATAAATAAAAAACATACAAACATTAACTATCTATAACAACAACAACAAAAATTAACTAAAAAATAATATAAAACAACTCTTCACCAACTATGCAATTAAAGACGAGAGATTTCATATTTTTACTTATATTTTCAAAGCAACTAAACAACATCGAATCAAATGAACTTCATTTGTATAAAATAAAAATAATAAAAGACAAAAACCGCTACTTAATCATGTCAAATTGCCAATATGCCATAACCAAAGTCACGTATGAGCGTGACTCAATCTAATTATGATCAATATCAAACTATTCACTTTTAGGCATGGGTCTTATTCAACAACTAGGCACGGTTTTTATGTTTTATCTTTAGTAACTTGAATGAATTTTTTGTAGATTTTTTATACTCATTGTCATACTTTCGTAGAGATATGTAAACGTTAATATTATTGTCGGTTTGCTACATTTATTCTAAAAGAAAATATATAATATTTTGACTAATTATAAAAAAAAACAAATAAAATTTATAATATTTTGACTAATTATAAAAAAAACAAATAAAATGTTGACTAATTATTTAAAAATAAAAAAATAAAAAAAAAAGGAGAATAATGTCTTTATAATATAAAAAATATAATTAAAATAAAAATAAAAAATTTTAAAATCACATATATAAACATGAATGCTTTTGTCAAGTTTAATTAGTGACGGTTTTTTTTTTTTTTTTTATTCATTTGAAAAAATATTTTTATTGACATGATAAATATATATAATTTTGTTAAAACAAAGTATACACTATATTTAAAAGTCAATAAAAGTATTTTAAAATAGTCTACGAAAGTCTTTTAAAATGAAATTCTATGAAAATCTTTTAAATAAAAGTCTATGAAAGTTTTTCATAATCTTGTAAAGTCTATAAAAGTCCATAAAATCCACAAAAGTCATCAACTTAAACAAAGTCTTTCAAAATCCTAATTGAATCCCCCCCCCCCCCCCCCCCCTAAATGTCACTTTTTTGGAGGTGGGTTTTCAAGACTATCACCGTTTTAATAAGTTATGTTTAAAAGACACATATTATGGTGAATGGACAAAAATACCCTTATAGTACTTCCACGTCAGCTTTCTTTCATTCAGTTTACAGTGACAGAGTTGTGAAGTAGAGAGAGAAAGTCTAGTTGAAACCCAAGCGATCACTCGAATGGCAACGGAGTGGCGCTACACTGACGCACTCGGGGGTCGAGCTATGTCGAGCTTTTTTTTTCAATTTAAAACCTTCTTTTGTAAATCTTAAGCTAGTTGTGTGAATTTTTTTTGAATCTCTGAACCTTTCTAAGCTTTGTTAGAGATTTTCTAAACGTTGTCCAAGCCTTTATGAAGTTGTGTCCGAGCAGTTAAGTAAAAGGCTCGGGGATTTCATTAAAAGGCTCGGGCAGTTAAGTAAAAGGCTCGGGCAGTTCATTAAAAAGCTTGAGCATTATATAGAAAGTCACGAAGATACAAAATTAACAAAAAAAAAATGATTGTTAAAAATGCTCGGAAATAACTCACAAAGGCTCGGACATTAGTCACAAAGTCTCGGATACAACTAACAAAGGTTCGGACATAAAAAAAAAAAGCTTAATGTTCATACAAAAGGCTCGGGCAGTTCATGAAAAAGCTCGGGAACTGATTAAAAAGGCTCATAAATTATTTACAAAGGCCTAGAGTTTCGTTGATGGTCTAGAGTTTCGTTGATTCTGCTTTTAAATTGCAATTGCTCTGTATTTGTATTTTTTGAAGTTGCATTAACTCTCTTCGTTGGTTTCCTATCTTTGTTTCCATTTTGCCTTTCATTGTATGAATTTTGATATTCTGATAAAATTAGTGATCTTATGTAACTATATGAATGTCGAACTCGTTGGAGAAGAAAATGAACTTGGATTTCAGTTAAGAGCTTTCCACTTTAAGACAGTTAGAGAGAGAAGTGGATCTCAGACAACTTCAAAGTATCTTCCAAAAGTTAAAGTAAAAAAAATAATTTAAAAATGTGTACAATAAAGGTATTTTTGGAAGTTACTTACTTTGGTGCTTTTTAAACTTAAGTTATTAAAGTGATGATAGTCTTGAAACACCAACTCAAAAAAGTGACAAAACCCCCTATCTCCACATTGTATAAACCCCTAATGAGAAATTCATATATATTAGAACCATCTCCATTCAAATCAGAATGCGTCTCCCATAAATATTTTTTTTATATTGTTTCATTTATTTAATATTCCTTATTTATTTATTTAATCTTTTCTATAATTTTTCAATTTTTTAATTTTTACATACAAAATTACCATTATACCTTTAAGTTGTTAAGGCAGTTGTTAAGAATAGATTTCATTGAAAAAACAAAAAGAGTACAAAGAGAGGATTATTGTAGTGAGAATATCATGAAGGTGAATAGAGTGAGAGAGATTCAATATAAGAAGATCTCCAATGCTATTATGCATTTAGAGAAAATTGAGTGTCACATAGGATAGTTAAATAATGAGGTAGAAAAAACAACTCCAATGCAATTATCTAACTTGATTATAGAGGTGATGTGCCAAAAAACAAATTTAGAAAATAGGATTTCTAACTTTTTCCCACCAATAATATTACACTTCATTTAATTGTAAAATAAAAGAGAAGAGAGAATAAAATAAATAATTGGTCAAAAATGAATACATATTTGATTTAAAATTAAAGAGGGGAGAGGGTGAAATAAATGTCTTAAGGTGGCGTTTGGTTGGCTGGACTGGACTGGAATGGAATGGAATGGAATAGATTCCATTCTCAATGTTTGGTTGGTTGGTTAAAATCCAATGGAATGGTGATTCCACCATTTTGGTGGAATGGGCATTCCATCCAAAAACCAATGGAATGCCCATTCCATTCCAAATTAAAAAAATTATTCCATAAATACCCTCCTTTCCAGAAATAATATATTATCATTATATATTATATTAATGATATATAATATAATATATATATATATATATATATATATATATATATATATATATATATTATAATATTATTAATATTATATATTATATTATTATATATTATATATTAATATATTAAATAATATATATTATATATTTATGTTATATAAATATATTATTATATATATAATATAATAATATAATATAATATTTTATTTTATTTTATATTAATATATTATTATATTATTATATTAAATAATATTTAATTATATATATAATATATACTTTTATATTTTATCATTATTATCCAAAATATATATTATATATAATAATATATAATATTCGTATTATATAATATAATTATATAATATATAATTATATAATAATATTTATATTATATATATTATTATGTAATATATATATTATTTTATTATAATATATATATTATATATATAATATGTTATATATATATATATATAACCCATACAACATCTTCAAGAGAAACAAGTCTCTCGCTACTCGATTGCCTTGACTTATCCATACCAGACCTCTTCCCATCAAAGAATACGTTCAATCCACAGGCTTAGATCAATGCTTAATTCCGGCCTCCCCAAGTGAACAATATGTCACCCTTACCATTGATCAGAACATGATCGATCAATGGATCAAAGAAGGCTACTCTCATCTCCACATAGGTGCTGTCTGTATCATCCTCTCTCTACATGGCCGTAAAGGCTTACCTATCACTGCTAGGCTGGCCTTGCTCAACACCATTTATACTCAATATGAGCAGGCCGTTGTTGGCACTTGCCTATCTACTCTTCATACTGGTAGTATATCTCTCACTTACTACCCCAATTTCAACATTCCTCTGAGAGATCAGAACCTCCACAGTTGTCTTAAAATCCAAGTTCAGATCCTTGGTGTACCCATGCAAGCTAACTCCTACATGGCTACCCTCCATCACCAGCTTGCCTACAGACTTCAAGACCATGCTCTTGATCTCCCACTTCCTGGTCATAATGGTGATACGATCTTCATCAAAGCAGAAAGAGAAGAAGAAGTTCCTACCATTCTTCAGATTCCAAAACAGCTGCCCAGAGAGAAACTTACAGAAATCATGCCCTTTGAATGGATTACAAATTATGAAAGGGCTTTCCAGAACGTTGCCCCTGTTGTTGCTACAGATACAACATATGTTCCCCAGCTAGATGGCTCCATTAAAACAATCTATACACCTCTCACTGGTTCTAAGAACCCTTCCAGTTCGAAGAGTCCTCCGATTTTCCAGGCCCTTATGATCCAACCCATCACAACCGAAGAAGACATTCCTATCCACAGTTTTGAAGCTGACGGATCTCCAATCTACACTGATAAGATCCGTGGTCACTTCATCTAGGATGTTGATCCCAATTTGTGTGATGCAGACTGCATATGTCGAAAATGTCTTAAAGATACTTCTCCTACCTCCTACCTCTTGTAAACCCTGGAACAAACCTTACAAACCAGAACACCCTAACAGTCTCTGGATAGGTTTACATCCTATCAAAAATAAACCTTTGCCCATTTATGACAGAGCATTACAGATCTTACAATCTGAAGGTCTTCTACCTCCACAGCTTGTACTTGCAGTCTCTACCTTACCTTCACCAGTCCCTTGTTACATGACTTCAGATTATGATTGTGATTTCCCTCCACTTGAACCCTCTTCAAATTCAGAAAAAACTCGTTTCTCTAAACCCTTTGTCCATTCCACTGAAGTTCAATCTGATGGTTCCTTCAAGCAGCCCTCCCAGGCTGAACAAGTTCTCAACTGGCAATCTCACAATGCCAGGGCTCAAAATAGAGTTCTCAACTCCATTGATCAGAAGATTGATCGCGTTACAAGACATGTTTCTCAACATGATCATCATCTCCAAAGTCTTGATACCTCTTTCAGAGACATGGCCTCTGATCTCCAATCCAGAATTGCAATGCTCCATTCTGATCTTCACAGATATATTGCTCATGGATATTCTGGCCCAGATTTTGATACAAAAGAACGAGAAATCATGCAACTTAAAGAACAACTTGAGCAGATGACTAGAGACCATTCTTACAAACCAAAACCTTATTCTCATTCCCACTCACTGTTCTTCCCTATGTCTCCTACCCATTCGCCTCCATCCAAACCTGATGATTTTTCCAAACATTTTAAATCCACTGGTGAACTATTCCGAAAATATCCCATACTCTCTTCTCCACCAGCGAAACCTAAGAAAAGGTCCCTTTCGAAGTAAAAAGATAAACAGGCCGCTTCCAGTTCATACGACCCGGTTCTATTTGCTTCCAAAACATTTTCCTCTTCATCCAAGTCTGATTCAGCGTCCTTTTCTGCAAACGTTTCCTCTCAGTCATCACCGACTTCCTGTCACTCATCCTGGCTGGATATTGCCGCCTCTTCTCCTCATGATCATGCAGATCTTACCCAAGTTTTTATGGCATCTCGCACAGACCCTCAACCTTCAACACGTACTTATGAGTCCCCTGATGAAACTGCCTCCACTACTCCCGCTCCTTATGTTGAAGAACCACCAGAACCTATTCCCGGTTGTCCTCCTGCCAAACCATCTAATGGCCCTTGGTTTACTCTTGACGACTCTTCCCCTGGTTCCTGGAGAAAACGGATTTCGGAGATGAGCGCATGGCTTGACCTGCACCTGGCAAAATCAGAGCAGAACCTTGAAACAATCTTAAGAGAATTCGTCTCCCGATTTACTGGTTCTCTCAGAGATTGGTACCAAGCTCTTGGTGAATACAGACAACTCCAATTTGTCAGAGTTCCCTTAGCCTCACAAGCCATGGGATATATCTTCAGAGAATTTCTTGGTGATCCTGATTATGTCTATAAGCAGGCTAGACAAGAATTCTTTGACATGCGTTGCTGCTCACTCAACAGAAAAGACATCGCATTCCATTATAAACGGATGTCTCAACGGTATCACACTCTTGGTGGTATCAATGATCATAGCCTTAAACAAGTCTATGTCAACTCTCTTCCCGATGACCTCCAAGATGAGATACAAAGAAAGATAGACGCCTCAGGACGTTCTCTCAATGACACATCCTTAGGCGAACTCCATATGTATGCTCTGAGCTCCCTTGATAAACTCTGTGCCACCAAAAGATTCTTCTTCAAGATGCTCACAGAAGGAAAGAAACTGCAGTCCCAATGCAAACAACCTTCTCTCTAGATCAAGTGCAAATCTTTGGGCTCCTGCACCTGTAAGACTAAAAAGAAGAATCATTTCAAACATTTCAAAAACAAAAAGGGCAGCTCCAAAAGGTTCAAATTCTTCAGAAAGAAAACCAAGCGAGGATGGAATAAATCCTAACGGTGCTACATCTGTGGCAAGCCTGGTCATTTTGCAAAGAAATGTCCCAACAAAAAGGCAAAATCCACCAGGCTAGTTCAGCAGTTAAAAGACATTGCTGATGAAGTTCCGTCCGATGCAAACATTGAATCAATCTTCTCTGAACAAGATAAGGCAGATCACACCATAACCTTTGTTCTCCAAGAAGATTTTTCTAACTCCGATTATTCTGGCTCCTCCTCAGACTACAGTTCTATCCCAGAATCCTATCAGGCTACTCAGCTCGTTTCTCATCCGGGTCCCAAGCTCCGGTTCGGATCCTATCTGACAAGCACTCCAAACCAGTTGATGTCATCGCTTATTTTGACACAGGTTCTCACACCACGATGATGAACCCAAAGGTCCTTCCTCCAGAATTTTGGAAATCACAAGTTCAGCATTTCAGGGCCGCTGATGGAAAAGTATTTTCCACTAATCTGATTTCCAGAAAAAAGATTGGTATACAGTTTTTCCCATCCTTTACTCTCTGGGTCCAAGTCATTGGCACTCCTCTTCCGGATAAAGACATTCTCCTAGGCTGGGATATTTTCTGCCAAAGTAAATCCCTCCGAATTCTTCCCTCTGGGATTCGGTACAAAAAGAATTTCAAAGCCTTTTCTGACATTCCGAAGATTTTCCCGCTCTCTGAAATTCAAGCCCCTTTTGAACTCATTCAGCACAAATTGCTCCTACTTTGTACTGACAGTCATGCTACTTTCTCTCACCCTTTTCCTCTGTGGAAAAACCCAGATTTCTTTATTAAGCTCCTCTTTAAGCTTAATGAAGATACTAATCCTACTAAGGCTACCCACTCCGGCATGTCACCCTCAGACCTCCAACTGGCCAATGCAGAATGCAATGAACTCCTTCGTCAAGGTCTGATAGAACATACCTCTCCCCCTTGGGCGTGTCAAGCCTTTTACGTTGAAAAACGCTCCGAATTGCTCCGAGGGAAAAAGAGATTAGTCGTGGATTACAAGCCTCTCATCCTTTTTCTCAGAGATGACAAGTTTCCTGTTCCCAGGCCAAATGTCTTATTCTCTCAGCTTCTAGGTGCCACATTCTTCTCAAAGTTTGACCTCAAAGGTGCCTTCTGGCAAATTGGTATTCATCCAGATGAAAGATATAAGACAACATTCTGTCTTCCCAATGTGCAATACCAATGGACCGTACTCCCTTTCGATTTAAAAGCTGCTCCATCCCTTTTTCAAAAGGCCGTTACCAGAATTTTTCATCCTCTCTTACACTCAGCCCTCATCTACATTGATGACATTCTCCTGTTCTCTCCAGATGATACCTCTCACAATATACTTCTTCAACAATTCCATGATATTGTTCATCACTATGGTGTCATGCTGTCCGAAAAGAAAAGCATAGTTGGAAAATCCGAGATTGAATTTCTTGGAATGCACATCTCTAACGGACAATACCGTCATGGTCCTCATTTGGCTGTCCGATTGTTAGACTTCCCTGATTCTGATCTCAGTGTGAAACAGGTTCAACAATTCCTTGGTATCGTCAACTATGTCAGAGACTTTGTTCCTCATGTCAGTCGTTACACCTCAGTTCTCTCCACACTACTCAAGAAGCGTCCTCCTACCTGGACTTCCACTCATACTGAGGCCGTCATCAAGTTAAAAGAAATCTCTCAATCTCCTCCTGCCCTCACCATCCCTTCTTCTAGCCAGCTTATCCTCCAAAATGATGCCAGTGATATTTTCTGGGGTGCCGTTCTCATTGAGGACCGAGACGGTCAAAGGAGATACTGTGGTCATGCCAGTGGCAAATTCAAAGAAGCCCAACAGCATTATCACACTGTTTATAAAGAGATTCTTGTTATCAAATATGGAATCCAAAAGTTGGATTTTCACCTCAAGACAAGAACCTTTATTGTTGAAATGGACAACTCATTCTTCCCAAAGATACTCGATTTTCGCAATAAGATTCCTCCCAATCCTCTCCTTTTGAGACTCAAAGATTGGTTTGCTCGCTATGACTTCACTGTACACCACGTGAAAGGCCACCATAATATAATTGCTGATATGCTCTCCAGGCCTCCACTCACTCATCTCATTACACCCACAGGTCACTATCCCCTTATCTTCATGACTTCTCCTGCTGGTCCTTCATCATCCTCTGGTCCTTCATCTTTCTCACCAGACACACCTGATTATTTATTCCCACCAGAACTCATGGCCACATTGCCACCTAATCATCAACCTTCACTGGCTCAAATCCAGACCTTCGCCAAGGCTCATCTTCCGGTCTACTTATCCCAATATATCATGTTATTATAATTGTTTTGTAATTAGGGGTATTTTGGTCAAAATACTGTTAATTCCATTTCATTCAGTTGTTAACCAAACAAAATAATACTAATTCAGATACTAATTCTACAATCCGAACCAAACAAAGGAATCAGCTTTCCATTCCTTTCTATTCCAATCCTTATTCACATTACCATTCTGATTACCATTCCACCATAGTAACCATACGCCACCTAAGAGAGTAAAAAGAAAAGACTTGCTATGTACAGTAAACTGAAACTTTAATTATCAAAACTACATTATTTATTAAAAAAAATTAAAATAGATCATTTTAAAAAAAAAAAAAAAGTGATCTATTTTAAATAAACAAAAAGGTCACTTTCCATAATTGATCCGTTTTAAATGAGTTTTCCATAAAATAAGATCACTTTAAAAAAAAAACCAAAACAAACCAAAAAAAAACAAAAAAAAAAAACAAAAAAACAAAAGATTTATATCTGCTGGACAAGCTTAGCAAACTTGATCTTCTTGTTCGGACAACGTCTCGCATAGTGGCCTAGTTGTCCACAAATGTAACATCTGGTGGATTTGTTCTTTCCACGTCTGACTTTTCGTCTGAAGGATCTGAAACGGTTGGAATGTGTTTTGTCTTTAAAATGCCGGGGTTTAAAGTGGCGTTTCTTTTTTGTCTTGCAGGTGCACTGGTCTGTAGATTTGCATTTAATCTGGAGAGATGGTTGCCGGCATTGAGACTCATATTTCTTTCCTTCTTGGATCATTTTGGAGAAGACTTTCTGGGTTGCACAGAGCTTTTCGAGGGAGGTGAGTGTGAACATGTGGATTTCACCAAGAGTAATGTCCGGTATAGTTCTGCCGGAAGATTCTATTTTTCTGTGGAGCTCAGCTTGAAGCTCTGAAGGAAGGGAATTGAGGTAGACGTGTTTAAGGCTGGAATCATTGATACCACCAAGGACATGGTATCGTTCTGACATACGAGAGTAGTGGTGCTGGATGTCTTTCTTCTTTAAAGAACAACATTTCATCTCAAAAAATTCTTGTTTTGTCTGAGTATGAAAATGCGTAGGATCACCAAGGAATTCTCTGAAAATAAGACCCACAGCTTGGGATACCGAGTCAGTACGGACAAATTGAAGTTGTCTGTATTTACCGAGAGCTTGGTACCAGTCTCTGAGAGAACCAGTGAATCTTGATACAAACTCACGGAGAGCTGATTCAAGATCATGTTCAGGTTTTGAAAGTTGGAGATCAAGCCAGACGCTCATTTCGGAAATCTTTTTTCTCCATGTGTTTGGAAAGGCATTGTCAAGAGTAAACCAGGGGCCATGAGTAGGTCTTGTAGGGGTAGAATGGGTGGGAAAAGGATGATCAGCAGGCTCTTCGACATATGGAATATTAGAAGCTTCATCAGGAGATTCATATGTACGAGTGGAAGGCTGATGATCAGTCCTGGAAGCCATGAGAGTTTGGCGGAATTCTTCTACCAGTTCAGGTTCTGGTTCTGGGGATAGTACCGTGTCGTCGGAGAACTGTGTCGACTGAAGGGAATGAACATCAGAATCTTCGTCAGAATGAAAATGACGATGGATTGAAGCATGTAGGACAGGGTCAAATGGGTCTAATACAGGTTGTTTCTCTGTCTTGGAGGAAGATGGAGTGAGATCTTTTTTGGACCGGGCTGGTTGTGACCGCAAGGGAGGATATCGTTTGAATAATTCTCCAGTGGATTTAAAGAATCGTGAGTCATCTGGGGGAGGAGGAGAATATGGTGGAGATGTAGAAAAGAGTGAACTAGTATAAGGCTTGTGGTAAGAGGAGATAGAAGCAGAGTGCAACTTATCTTTGTTCATTTGTTCTAGCTGAGCCTTGAGCTGTCTGATTTCTCTTTCTTTTTGGTTGAAATCTGGGCCAATATATCCTTGGTTGATGTAGCTATGTAGATCACTGTCCAGCTTAGCAATGCGACTCTGAAGATCATTATCCATAATATATCATGTTATTATAATTGTTTTGTAATTAGGGGTATTTTGGTCAAAATATAGTTAATTCCATTCCATTCAGTTGTTAACCAAACAAAATAATATTGATTCAGATACTAATTCTACAGTCCCAACCAAACAAAGGAATCAGCTTTCCATTCCTTTCCATTCCAATTCCTATTCCCATTCCCATTATCATTCCACCATGGTAACCAAACGCCACCTAAGAGAGTAAAAAGAAAAGACTAGCTATGTACAGTAAACTGAAACTTTAATTATCAAAACTACATTATTTATTAAAAAAAATTAAAATAGATCATTTAAGAAAAAAAAAAAAAAAAAAAAAAAAAAGAGGAAGTGATCTATTTTAAATAAACAAGAAGGTCACTTTCCATAATTGATCCGTTTTAAATGAGTTTTCCATAAAATAAGATCACTTAAAAAAAACAAAAGCAAAACATAACAAAACAACAAAACAAAAGATTTATTTTACATGATCGCTTAATAAAAAAAGATCATTTTTTTCACAAAATGATCTGTATTTTGTGAGAAGAGATCTTTTTTTTCATAAAGCAATCCTTAATTCCTTATTGAGTGATATCTTTCACTTATTTTGTAGTATTGGGTCATTTTTTAAAAGTTAAAATTACTATTCTACCCTGCTCATTTTTGAAGATTTAATGAAACAGTTTGAATTAAAAAAAATTACTTTTTAAAAAAATAAATAAACCGAGTGTCCAATAAGAAAGCAGCAAACTAAGAACATCAATGCCACGTGTCATCAAACCATTGCTTGAATTTGTAAATCTAACAATATATTGGTTCAAAAATCAAAACAGTAAATGTTTCTTGCTGGTCATGGAACAAATGCCAGCCAAGGCTTAATGCAAAATATAGAAGAGTGAAAGACGAAAAAAGAGACAAAGAGAGTAGTTGGTGCTGTTGCTGAAAGAAATGGCCCAGTCACCGGTAGCTGCTACAAACCCTCTCTGCTGCATTTGCTAGGACCGAGTGTCCCACAACAATGGCAACAATCTCATCTTCCTCGTTCACAATATTCTATATGTTGTTTGGCAGTTGCTTGAGAATGGTGATCAAGTGCCAAATTCAACGCTGATGGACGTCCATTCCTAGCACAACACCGCAACACTCCATCTTATACCGGTCATTCCATTCTCGCAACTCTCATTCACTTCTGGTATTCTTAATTATCTCAATTATATATCAATTGAGTCTCACATAACATACTTTCAATGTTATATTTTTAGACAATTTCGTTTCTAGTACAAATGTCCAATTGTATGTTAAATTTGATTACATTATTGAAATATCATTTCGATCAGAAGTACGACTTGGATAAAATGATAAAAAAAACAATTAAGAGTACAGAAACGAAACTTCGATGAAATAATCTATCTGGTAAGATGTTTACATCAGCTGTTCCTATCAAGCACACATAAACAACAATGAGAGGAAACGCGAGTTTTTCCAAATGAACCAAACCAAGTTAACTCAAAGCACTTCTACAGCGCTTAAAACTGGTACATGAATGCAGAAATCGTTACAAACTGCGTGGGACTGGAACTGGAACGACAACTAAAATCTTTAATCGGGTAACTTCCAACTTGTTTTCACCCTGCAATGCCAAATCATTATTGCAAATCCTTTCATTTGCAAAAGAATTTTCTCATCACCATTGTTATGGACCTCGCTTTCGTAATCATGACAAGAATGAACACAAGTTCCAGATGATATCAAAGCTAATACATTAAGAAATTAATGATGGGAACAAGAGATTTTTTTTATATTAACAAAGAAATCAAGATATAGAAAAGACGGCAAAAGAGATAAAAAAAAAAGCTGATTAAAGTGACTGAACCTGAGAAATGTCAATTAAACAAAACCTGCTCACCCATGGACACTCTCCACTGATGAAGTAGAAAGGTTCCTTGGTTGGTTACAAATGGAATTGAATGCACTAAAAACACCTCAAAACTGGCAGGCTCCAAGTGTTCTTAAACCAAAGTTGCTTGGTTAGTTCACAATGACGTTAATTTTCGTCACTAAATAATTGGTGGGTCAATTCAAATCTAAGATGATGAACTGGATCGACCAGACCAGAATGTCACATTAGTAATCGTATTCCTGTCCAGTTGCTACCATTTTCACATTTGATTATGAAAATTCGTATACAATCCCTCCCTTCAACTTCAAAGCAATTCGTTAGGTCACAAAACAACATATCTGATGTGTTCCACAGTTGCTTTGCATCTGCAGGAGACATGACAGAATAGGATCATTTCACTTTATTCAATCAAGAAGAAATTATGCGGTGCAAATACACATTGCGGAATTTATATCTCAAACTCTTAAGATGTATGCTATTCTCTAAGATTTTGCTCCATTTTACTATCATTACAATTCATAGCATTTTAGCATCTACCCATCATAATTTTGAAAACAGATGTTTAATAATGCGTAATTCCAGTTCAAGCATCTTATCCAGTAATTTAACATAAAACATAGTAGAGCTTTTTGGGGTGAGAAAACTGCCTCTACAAAGTTTTGGGCTACCTTTGCGGGAGTCGATCAGTGGCAGTAATGATTGTTTCCAGATCAATCTTCATGTTCATATTCACCTTCAGAGTCTGCAAAAATTATAAGAGGGGTAAAATAGCAATTAAATACTAGAAAACAGAAGGAAGAGGCTTAGTAAATGGAGATACCAAGTCACCCTCAAAATATCACTCATGATGATGCCCCCCAATAAATGAACTTTAAAGCAAATTTGTTTCCCTCTAAATTAATATGTCCGACAATCCTCTATGCTCCGTTTATAATCAATACAGCTTATGCTAGCTGAAAGTGTTAATCGAATTTGTTTCTGACACCATATTTTGTTGCTAGAATTATGCATTTACCGAACAACATACAGAAATATTTAAGGAATACATATTTCATCACCTGATCGAACATCTTCACTAACTACACCTCTTGCTTGGATTTGTTTAACAAGCATTCGAAACATCAAGACCCACCAATAGATGTGAAGAACGAGCAAGCAGAATAGAAGAGTATTGAACATATAATAGTAGATTGGCCCTTCCACTGGGTGTTTGTCCTTCTCTAAGGTCAGTAGAACTTCATAGCTGCCATGTTGGGAAACATTGAAAAGGTAAGGATAGATGACAAAAAAAAAATAATAATAACGAAATGAAGCTATATAATATCATTAATTCTCAGAGATCTTAGAACTAACAGCATAAATGAGTAGATTTCCCAGAACAAATAGGCGTTTCCAACATAAATCTCTCTAATATGAACAAAAATGACAGAAAAAAGGCTTCCTTTACTACACTAGTACAGAAAAAAGGGGAAACTTTCAAGGGTGACAAATGACATCATTATTCAACCAATTCAATCAAACTCGTAATGCATGATTGGTTTATAATTTTGATAAAGAGTCTAGACCTTTGATATCAATTTAAGGTTGAAATCAACCAAATTAATGTTAAACCTACAAGATGAACATGTAGGACCTAAGCAAATCCAACAACTATAGAATGAAGGAACACATAATTCAGGAATCAATGTGTGCTAACCTCGTACTCCAAAGGATCCAGAAAGGGTAGTATAAGAGGCGAAGTACAATCCAAGACAGAACAAAAAGAAGAAATGAAAAGCTGGCAACTCCATCAGCTCCACTGTATTTGGACATCTTCCCCACCTCCAAAAACACATCACTGGCATCATGAAGTGCTAGAACGACCGAACCAACTCGAGCAAATCTGCAGGAAGTAGATGTAATAGATAATAGAATATTGTTAAATATATTAACCCATGAGTACAATGACCAAAATATTTGTATCATAAATGTAAATGGGACCCATATAGTTTTCTGTATTTAATATTATAATTATAAGAATAACAGAATTATGTCTTTAAGAAGGCCCTACTACACTTCATGTCAACCAACCACCTAATCAAGAGAAAAAGACCAAGCTGCAAAAATATAACTCAACTACAGCATACCTAGCTACGTATGACAGCACAATAAGAATAAGAGTTGCAACATGATGACCCATGGACACTCCAAAGTCAGAACGCCTTGTTTCCCAGAACATCAGAGCAAATATGGAGTATGTATAAAATCCGGAAGTATACATATATAACCCCTTCAACTTCAACCTGTGATGCAATAATTGCCCAATTGAGTTAAAAAGAAGAGATCTTCACATTGTTTAAAGTAAGAGTTCATCTACAACGGTAGAGTAAAGCAATGTGAACAAATGCACTATAATTAAGAACATCTTACTTGATTTTTTGATCAGGCCACTTCTGATTTCCTGGCCCCACCCAAAAAAATCTAGTGTTCATAAAATAAGGCTCATCATAAGTTACAGACAGAGCCAGAATCTCTGCAGAAAGGTAATACACGCATTTCCAGGCTGATTCTTTGAATTTTCTTATCTTTTTTTTCCTCTCATTTGCATCAACTACAAGCGTCTGCTGCTCCTTTCCAAAAATCAATCTTCTTGCCACTTTCTGCATCAAGGACATAAATTCAGGCACACATGATAAATTTATGAAAGAAAGGGAAAATTACAAAAATGTTTAGAAACGAGATTCAGCAAGGAAAATGGGACCGAGTTCACAGAAGAAATAAGTCGCACACTTATTTTAAAAAAAAAAAAAAATACATTCATCAATATACTGGTTGCTGCAAATAGAAAATAAAAAAGAAAGTGCAAATGAATGCAATTAAAAAAACAAAAGTGTTCAAGTATCAACAGTAGAAATGAATTGTCTTTCATCTAAGAGATATAGCAAGAAAATAGAAGACGAGTTATATTCATGTACACAGGCTAAAATACATAATATTACCTAATACATTTTACAATCTAAAACTTACAAAGACAATTAAAAACTGTGAGAATTCAAAATTGGCATGATATGTCCAACAACACAACTTAAATTTACTGAATATGTATAAACCTTCAGCAGCAGCATAGATGTGCAAACCAAATATTGACAATTCTGATGAGGCAAAACATAAGCGCAATAATCAGGACACGGGATTTTGGAGGAGGGGGAGGAGAGAGCCAAGGACAGGGGCATAGAAAGATTTGTTCTTTAATTGATGTCAGAAAATTGCTGTAATTAGCTAAACAGTTTGCAAGAAGCATATGATGTCACCTCTTCTAATCTAATATGTGTATTCGTAATTATACTAACAAAATGATCTTCATTGTAGGAATTATAGCAGAATAGTATCCTTTTGATACAAGTATTTCAAAATGCATATAATTTGGAGAAGTCTTTTTTATCATTTTTAACTTATGAATTTGTATAGGTTTACAACAAACAAACACAAAAATCCTTCTATAGTGTGTAACTCACACCATCGTCTAAGTAATTTTCAAGTATCCAATCACTGAACAATCTTGTTTATACCATAGTGAAAATTAGGAAATTCTAAGGTTGGAAAGTTTAAACTGCAGCCACGAGCCTGGATTATCATTCATCAAACTGCCAAGTACTATAGATTAAAGTTCAAGCTCATCAGCTCAATATCCAAAAGCAATAAGCTTGCTCAGTGAAACTGGCCTAAAGTACAGAGCTACCTAGGGAGCTTAATAAGTTAGTGAAGCTCAAGCTCAATTGTAAATTAGTTCAGATAGAACCAAAATAGCCTGACACTCTATTTGAATTATAATGTCTACATTCCCTAAGTTTAGTAATCATATGGTACTGGCACGACACCAAAAAGTTAATTCCACAGCCAGAGCATCCAAAACTGAGGCAAATGTATCACTGATTCAGAACCACTTATGTAAAGACTAGAGATAAGCTCCAAATATATGCACATCAAGTAATCAAATTCAATTAAAGTATGAGTGAAACAGTGATGCAAAAAGTGTTCAAAAAACAAAAATAGCAAAAAGGATATACAAAGTGGGCTACCTTTGCTATTCTAAACTGATAAGAACAAAAAACAAACATGTTATTAAATACTAGATCTTCAATTTTTCTAGAATTGATTAGCAAAAGAGATAAAAATTCTAAGTGAACCCAACATCTGATCTGCATCAAGTTATGCTTCATCAAACCAAAACCAAAAACAAAAGGCTGTAATACCATTCCCTGATGAAGTTATGCTTCATCAAACCAAAACCAAAAACAAAAAGCTGTAATACCATTCCCTCCAATTGATTGACAATAATCTATTCATTGTAAAAACAACAAAAAGAAAAACAACCCATCAAATAAAACTCAAAATCCTATATGGGTCTATGGAAATTACCTCGAACACGAATCTTTCAAGCAAAAAACGAACAGTGGGAAAAAATAGAGCAAAAAGGGGAAGAATCGTGAATTCCTCATAAACTGGATACGATTCTTGCTCCCAATCAAGAAACTTGAAGCGTTTAATGAAATCCATTCCAAAGTGAGAAATCTGGGGCGGATCCCAAACACAAACACAACCCACACTCACTCTTCTTGAGGCGGATTTACTATTTTTAGTTTTCACGTTAGATTTCAGACTTTGTCGTTGATGCTTGTTGGATTCGAAATTTGGCACTGCTAAATAAATTTGATTTGACGCATTTGCCCTTCTGCGACATGTTCGAAGTGAAGTGAAGTGAAGTGAAGTGAAGAATTGTTGGTGTAGTGATTGTGTTGTGTTGTGTTTGTGACTTTGCGTACAACCCCAGCTCAAAATACCGTCCACTATTCAGATTCCAGATTGTGTGGACTCAACTTACTTGTCCAATCGCCACGTGGCCGACATTTATATAACTAATTAACTATCCAAACATTTTTGTTAAATTATACTGAGGAGCGCTAAATTCACTCTCTCAACATATTCTCTGTTTCTGTGTTGACATGTGGATAGTAATAAATATTTTACATTAAAAATATAAAAAAAATTTATAAATAGCCTGTATTTTTATTTTATTTACAATACAAACCAACAACTAATTTCTTAAATTGCCCTCTTCATTTAATATCAATTTAAATAAATAAATAAATAAATAAATATCAAGTGTGTGGTTTGTGTTGTTACTCAACGCCTCTATAACCTTTTTATTTTCTACCGTTCCATCAACTCAACATTTACAAACAAAAATTGCTTTCTCACCATTGTTACAACTCTATCCAGGTAATTTTTTTTTACTGTTTTTCATTAAATAATTTATTGTATTGGATTAAATTTTTATATTTAACTTATATCAAAATAAAGAAGTTCAGTTTAAAAATTTAATACAATACAATAAAATTATTTAAAAAATTACCTAAATATAGCTGTAACAATGGTGAGAAGACAACTTCTGTTTGAAAATGGTGAGAATTGAAGTTGACCACATATACAAGTTATGAAAAAACAAATTAAGAAAAAAAAAAATTCAATATAAAATTTAACCCAATGCAATAAAATTATTTAATGTGAAAATCAATTCAAAAATTACCTAGATACAGTTGTAACAATGGTAAGAAGAAAAATTATGTTTGAAAATGGTGAGAACTACACAAACAAGTTTTGAAAAAGAAATTCAAATAAAAGAAGTTCAATATAAAAATTTAATCCATACAATTAAATTATTTTATACAAAAAAAAATTACCTGGATATAGTTGTAAGAGCATCTCCCACCCATTATCTATCTCTATCTCTAAAATAGAGATCTAAAAGGGAATATTCCTCCCATATTCCATCTCTAAAAAAATTCCACTCCCACCACACTCTCTATCCTTATCTCTATCTCTATCTCTATCCCTATTTCTATTTATATCTTCAAATAACTTATATTTTCTTTAACATAATTTTTTATTATAACATAAAATAATTTTTTTTAGAGAAAATTATAACAAAATAATAAAATGGAGAACAAATGATAAAGTATGGTAAATAAAAAATTATTAATTAATATTCAATATTGAACTCATTTTAAAGATCTAGATAAGACATTTCTAATGGTATAATTTTTATGTTAATAAAATGTATAAATTAAAATTTATTATACATTAATTAAATTTAATGAAAAAGGTAAAAGGATATAAATGGAAAAATAAAGTGAATTTAGAGGATGAGATCTGATTCTCTAAATTTAGAGAATGAAGGGTAGAAACTCTAAAAATAAAAATCTTGGAGACAACATTTTAGAGTGTGGGTGGGAGCAACCCATTCTCTACCACCCATTCTCTAAATTTTCTTAGAGACATAATTTTAGAGGGTGGGTGGGAGATGCTCTAACAATATTGATGAGAAGACAACTTTGTGTTTGAAAATGGTGAGAATTGGTGTTTACTGCACATACAAATTATGAAAAAGAAATTAAGTAAAAATAAATAAATATAAAAATTTAACCCAATACAATAAAATTATTTAATATTAAAATCAATTAAAAAATTACGTAGATACAGTTGTAACAATGATGAGAAGACAACTTATGTTTAAAAATGGTGAGAACTATTCAAACAAGTATTGAAAAAGAAATTCAATAAAAGAAGTTAAAAATTTGATATTAAATGAAGAAGGACAATGTGGGAAATTAGTTGTTGGTTTGTATTGTAAATAAAATGAAAAAATAGACTATTTATAAATGTTGGATTTTTAATGTAAAACATTTATTACTGTTCACATATCAACACAGGAACAGAAAGTGTGTTGAGAGAGTAGGTTGAGAGAGTGAATTTAGCACTCCTCAAATATATATATATATAGGGGTGGGCACGGTTCGGTTCGGTTTTGGGCAAAACCGGATTGAATCGAAAATATTTCGGTTCATCCAAAATTAATTGAACCGATTTGAACCGAATAAGAAATGGCAACCGAACTGAACTAAATTGATTTTAATCGGTTCGGTTCGGTTCGGTTCAATTCGGTTTTCGGCCTAATGGGCCTTATGGGCTTAATCAATTTTTTAATATGTTTTTAAATTTTATGGGTTGTTGCCCACAAAAAAATTACTGCAGTTTACTAATCCCTTGTGGGATTCTAATTTTGGGCCACAAAATTTAATAGTCCAAGCCCAAAAAAACTGAAATCAAACCTTACTAATAATAAATAAAGCACTAATATTTAATTTATAATACATTCAAAACAATTTCTAATTTAATAGACAGTAAGACAGTATCGGTGTATCACAGATTCACAGTAAATTCAATTTTCAAAGACCACAGTCCACATATAGTACAGACCACATACAGTAATAGTCCAGTTCAATTTTCACAAATTTCACAATTAAAAACTCTAAATCACAAATGCAAAGTCCAAATAAAAATTACAATCCAAATCCAAACTCGAAATCAAAATTACAACTAAAATAAAAACTCCAAATCACTTAATTAGTAATGAAAGGTAAAATAAGTCCAACTTCCTGCATTCATAAATAAAACGGTAATTAGTAATGATAGTAAAATAAGAGACTTGCATCCATGTTAGGATCAATCTCCATCTACTCACAATTTCACATACAAATTAATAATTAAAATAAATACTTAGACACAAACACAATCACAGAATTAGTATCAACACAATTACTCTCTACTCCACATTAGCCACTTCCTTGTTCTGTTTAGATGGGTATCAAATTTTTTAGTTTGATTGTTTTATTTTATTTTATTTTATTGTATACAGATAATTAGTGTAGTACACATTATACTTTAAACAACAAGCATGCTTGCCACATGGTGCCTGTTTTGACATGAGTTACAATTACAAATTTTCAAAAATTTTGCAGAGTTCCATTTGAAATCTCACAAATCCATGAATAAATACAACACTTTAATCAAATTATACATAAATGAAGTAATCAAATTCATGAACCCATCTTCAGAACATGCACCAGTCCACCACCCGAAGTAATCAAGTTCATCAACACATGCAGCACCCACCACAACCACAACGAGAATTAAATTAATTTCAGATATTTTAATTGCAACCTGTTGGAAAACTAACATGCAACTGATCATTGTTTGAGACAACAAACAAACAACGATGAGATACTGGAAATTATTGAAAACAAAAACACTAATATATTATTATGACCATTGAAAGCCAACATTTCAATAGACAACTTTTACAACTGGAATGCAAATTAATCAAAAATACTCCACAACAGCATCGGCTTATTGCACACATATAATTATTTCTACTAATAAAAATATTCAAAACAAACACATAAAAAATAGTAACTTTGAACAATATAACTATATAAGAGAAACCAAGATGTAATATAAATAAAAAATCCAAACAAAATTGAAACTTTAAAGGCCCTTGACAATCTATAAGAACACTAATGTAACACCAATCTAAACAAAATTGAAACTTTAAACCCAGATGTAATACGAACAGCAATTGCTTTTAATTTTGTTAACTGTTTATCAAAGAGACAAGAACCAACCTTTTGTTGAAGCAGATCGGATGAGTTGAAGAAGAGAAGATCGAACAGCAGCAGGCGGAGAAGTCGGAGGTTGAGCAGCAGGCGACGGAGCAGATCGTAGGCGGCGGAGCAGAATGGAGGTTGAGAGCGGAGTTGAGGAAAAAATGAGATGCTTTTCTAATGGGAGAAGAGAAGTCTGGACTCAGATTTGAGAGAAGTGAGAACTCAGAGAGGAGAGGAGAAGTCAAAATGATTTAGGGTTTTTTTTTTTTTTTTTTTTTTTTTTTCACTTATATAGCCGGTTTAAAAGGTTCAATCCGGTTTTAGAAGAGTCAAACCGGTTTAAACCAAAAAGTTTTCGGTTTTCAACATTTTAAACCGGTTTAAACCGATTTCATCCTATGAACCGAACCGAACACCCTATTTTCGGTTTGGTTCGGTTCAATTCGGTTCGGTTTCGAACTTAGTGTCCACCCCTATATATATATATATACTAGTTTGCAACCCGTACGATGTACGGGCATATGCTAAAATATAAGGTAATGATCATCAAATTTACATGGCAAATTGGAGCTCTGTTAATATATAATATATTTACCATAATATGCTAAAATATGCTAAAATAAAATTGTGATTCAAAAAGCAAATGTTTTTTTAGCAAAATGTATTTATCACCTATAGCAGTTAAATGATTTGGAGCTGTAAAAGTAATTAAGTTTATTTGAAAAATCATTTGGACCTGTATTTATTTTTGACAATGAAAATTTCATGCCTAATATACACGTGTCATCTATATGATATCTGTTCCAATTTGGTGATACCTAATTTGGTCTACAATGCATGACAGTGTCTTAATATCCCATCTATATCTTTAGGATGAAAGAACAAAAAATGCATGCTCATAATAATACAAACGACACAGTGAATAATTTATAAGTGATTTTATAAATTACATTATTGGTCACTGTTTAGTAAGGCGATTCGACTTCGTATTCAGTTTTAATATGGCTTTCCATTTCCATTTCCATTTTTATTTTATTTTTCTTGTCTTTCCAAAACATTAACTTTTAGATTACTACAAAACCTCTTCTTAGAAAATAAATGTAATATACTTCAATGTAATAATAATAATAATAATAATAATAATAATAATATTATTATTATGAATGATTAATTAATGGGTTTCGACATTTCCACCCATAATTTTTTTTTAGACACCCAAAAGTTCAATATACCCTTTATTAGAATTTTAAAATCAAGCAGTTACCATGATAATATACCAAAATTGTAAAATATTACAATTAACATTTAACAACTAATATCTTAATTCACTATATAAACAACCATTTAATTTTAATTTCCTAAATTAAAAAAAGTCACATTACCTTTTAATTTTCTTTTCAATATCTACCTTAGAAGCCCTTTTAATTTTCTTTTCATCATGATCAATATCTCACAGTATCATATTTAGACCTATCCAACTCGCAAAACCTTCCCATCTTCCTTTCGTAACAATTCACGAGCTCTAACTTGAAAATAAATAATTCATGATCAATAGCAAAATTAATTAGGTCAAAACGTTAAAAAAAAAAAAAAAAAAAAAAAAAAAAAAAAAAAAAAACAAACAGTAATAGTAGAAACTAAGTACCAATATGCTAGACATTTGTTTCAAAAAATAAAAATAAAAATATGCTAGACATTGAAATGGTGCATATTTTTCATATATTTATTCAGAAACACTTTCAATTTAATATACATGTAATCAAACAACAAACATGCAGTAGATATTAAGAATTGTAGCTACTAAATTGTTATAGAAATATAGAATATTATAAAATATTTTATTTATAAAATTAATGATGAATTGAACCTTTTACAGAATCTTGAGAGTTTCAGAATCAGTAGGGATGTTGTGATAAAATCCAATAGTCATCAAGATGTTGACATATGTAAAATCACCAAAGCCGTTGTTTTTTTTATTAATTCTTGATACACTTATCTTGAGGGGCTCTGATACCTGCATATGCAAACAAAGTATTGCAACACAATAAATTACCATGCATTCTCATGAGAAAATAAAATAATAAGTGCATTACACATATAAGAGGATTCTCTTATTCAAATTGGAGTTTGATAATGTGACACTTAAGAGTGTAAATTTATAGAAAAAAGACAGGAAAATGAAGAGTTATTTATTTATTTTTTTAATTTTGTGGGTGGAACCCATATTTTAAATTAAATGAGATATAAATAAATAATACTTGAAATTAATATTTTATCAAATAAGTGGGAGTTTCATTCAAAGTATCTATTCATATTACAAATTTAAGGTAACGTATTAAGAATTCGAATTCCAATATTAATCAATTAACATTCAAAGTACTTATTCATCTTTATTATGGCAAGAGATAAATATGCATTAATACGTTTTTTTTTTTTTAAGTGTAAATGCATGATGATACAATTTTGCAATTCCATTATATCTATACTAAAACAGCTCTTGAAATTGTACTGTTTATATGAACAGTTCAATCGGATAGATTTTAGTTTATTTACAGAAATGCCTAAAAGAAAAGGTATGTGAACAGTGCATTTTAATTGATTTCTACTTATCTACAAAGAAAAAAAATTATTTAAAAAAAAAAAAGAAAAAAAGAAAAAAAAATTGAAATGGCACGTGGCCATTTTTATACCACTTACTAGACCCACTTCATCACCTCCCTCTCTCTCTCTCTCTCTCTCTCTCTCTCTCTCCAACTTCAACCACTACCCGACTCTTTCTCTATTTACCCACCGCCCTTCTCTCATCAAAGCTCTTTCTCTCAATTCTTTCAAAACCTAAAAACTCTTTCTCTTTCTTTAGATAAAAAAAAAAGGTTTTTTGAGGAGAGATGAGTTGATTATTTGAGAGAGAAAAAAATTGTTGCGTGGATGGTCAAGGGTTGAGGAAGAGACGGAGGAAGATGGATATACATTTGAAAATATATGTGGTAGGTAGATTCTCTTTCTTAATTTCTTATTTTATTGTTTTTTACTCTATTTGTGTAAAAGTATGGATGCTGTATGGGGATGTGTTAAAACAGTAAAATATGTATGGTTTTTTTGTCCTGGCAGAATGGGCTTCTTTTATTTATGATTGATTTACTAGATTTTTTGTTTGAGGTATGACTTTTTTGTACCAATAGCATGATTTTTTTTTTTTTTTTTTTATATAATTAATTTACACATGTAACTTTTTTCTATCTATTAACATTTTTAACCATGTATATATATGTTTGGTGTTTTTTTCTTTTGGGGTTTGGTTGTTTCTAGAGCTCAACATTTTCACAGGTTTTTTAGTTCTTCTCCCTTTTATTTTATTTCATTTCATTGTGTTTATTTAGTTTACTAATCTGTTTGTTTTCAAATACTTTTGTAATTTGTATGACTTCCATAGGTTCAATTATTATTGAATATATTTTGTGTTTTTTTTACATTTTGTTTGCAATTATGTGAGTTTTTTTATTTGAATATTACATTTTTTTCTCTTTTTATGAGTTTGTGTTTCAAATTTATATGTTTATTAGTGGATATGGTTATGGTGATACAATTTTGTTTTCGATATAGTTTTTTTAGGACGATTTGAGTGTTAAAATGCATTTTGTTGCTGGTTTGATTTGGATAGTAAAGTGACAGGAAAGTAATGGATTAACTTATTTTGGAGTGATTGTAACTGTGAAAAGAACGATTGCTTGGAATATGATGTCTGCATGTAAAGGGGCAGATTGTGTTGCATATGTTATTTTTTGTTTCAATGAAAGTGAGGAAATAATCATTTTGTGCAGCCTATCATGGGCATCGAAAGTTGATTATTGTACCTTTTTTTTGGGTGATTGTATGTTTATGTAATTGGTAAAATTGAAGTCTCTTAGATGTTACATATTAGGTAGAGAATAGAGCGGGTAGAGAAATGTTCAATTGTGTGCTTTATGAGTGACTTCCTGGGTTTTGGACTATAGAACACATAAATCTTAGCTGAAATTGGAGTTTAAATTGTGAAAGGGAGAAATTTCAGTTGATTACAATGAAATTTGGTTTCTTGGTTAGACTCTAAGATGACACTTGCATAAATTTTAATGTTAAATAGATTATTTACATTTTGCTTTCATTTTTCTTTTCTTTTTTTGGTAATTGTAACTGTGAAAAGAACGGTTGCTTGGAATATAATGTTTGCATGTAAAGGAGAAGATTGTGTTGCATATGTATTTTTTTGTTTCAATGAAAATGAGGAAGTAATCATTTTGTGCAACCTATCATGGGCATCGAAAATTGATTATTGTACTTTTTTTTGGGTGATTGTATGTTTATGTAATTGGTAAAATTGAAGTCACTTAGATGTTACATATTAGGTAGAGAATAGAGCAATCAACCAAGTAGAATGGAAGTGTGGTTTGTTGGTTCTTTAAATATATATGTGATTTATTGAATCTCTACGTGCTTAATCGGGTAGAGAAATGTTCAATTGTGTGCTTTATGAGTGATTGCTTGGGTTTTGGACCATAGAACACATAAATCTTAGCTGAAATTGGAGTTTAAATTGTGAAAGGGAGAAATTTTAGTTGATTACAATAAAATTTGGTTTATTGGTTAGACTCTAAGATGACACTTGCCCAAAATTTAATGTTAAATAGATTATTTACATTTTACTTTCATTTTTTTTTTTTTTTTGGTGATTGTAACTGTGAAAAGAACGTGTTATAAGTAAAAATCGTCATAGAGGACATGTCACCCCCATGAAAAAGCCATGTAAGCAGGAGCCAGGAAAAGTCAACTCGAAAGGGGGAAATCCCCCAAGTAACCCACTCGGCTGAAACCAAAGCAACCTGATCACAAACAAAGAGAACCAGCTCGGGCAACACCACCTACTCGGGCATACTCGGGCATACTCGGGAATCAATAAGAAGAGATGGTTGCGGAAACTCACTTCCCAAATACATGGAAGGAATCAGTAGTGAGCACCTCCACGATACGTAGCAGTGTAACCCTTCAGAGTTTAACAAGGAAACAAACAGGCCTCCCACGAATAAAGGAGAATGAATCCGTCCCAAACTCGGATTTAGCCAAAACAGGAAACATATCACGCCCAAGAAGGAAACAGAATCCGACTAAGACTGGGAATCCGCTCAAGACTTGGGCGCCACGACACCAAACCCTAGCGGTATCCCCAAACCCTAGAAACAACATGTATAAATACCCTTTGTAACGCATAAGAGAGGGATCGATCGTTTTCAAGCATAAGAGAGACCATATCGTCTTTTTGTAATCAACTTTTATAGTGGATTTTGGCTTCGTTGCTTAGGCAACAACCTGTGGACGTTTCTCCGATCATCAGAGTTTTACCACGTATTTCTTGCTCATTATTTACGGTATTAAGATTCAAACTATTATCACTCACAAACGTGACCTCAAATCATCAATCGAGTGTTGACGAAAAATCACCGTCAACAATTGGCGCTAGAAGGAGGGGGCAATCGAAGCACTTGTGAAGCAATGGCCGGCGAAGGAGATGGTAGCGATTCCAGGTACAGTCACGGACTACCCACTAATGAGTTGGAGGAAGACGCCACTCCCAACACTGCGGATGCAGCCTTAGCAACTGCAGATCAATCAATTGACCTGGCTGGCATCCAACGCTTCCCCCCAACTAATGAAGAAATCGTGCAAAGATTCCGTACTTCTCTACAGCAACTCATAGAGGACGCAACGAGGCAGGGAGTTGATCTTTCCACCACGGAGGGTTTGATGTCACCTCACAATCTTTCCGCCCCAAATCAGCAGGCAACGAGATTGCGTTCCAAGGTGGTGGTACCAACGCCAGAGGCACCCATAAAGGCGAGCCGAGGTCCTGTAGATAGGCCAACAATTTTGTCTGAAAGGTTAGCCATGGATAGCAGGGAGCATAGAGAGGAGAATGATTCTGACAGTGGGCATGATCAGGATCGGTTGGCCAAGGATCGAGATCGTCCCAGGAGACGTACTCATCGGAGAGCCAGGTCATCATCCTCAGGAGAGAGTGAGCAGAGTTATCATCGCAAGCGCCAAAGGGGCACAGTTCGGCTGCATGGCCTAAACCGAGAACATAGAGAGTTGAAACCAGAGGAGAGGGGCCAAAAGCTGATCGTAAGTCAGAATTTCGATGCGATGGGAGAACCGGAAGGAGACAGGGACATACTCATACAGAGTTTGACCCGGGAAGTTCAGAATAATCGTCGACAGATGGATGCTTTGGTCAAGCGATACGGGCGTTGTTGTATGTATAAATTCGCCAAGCAGACACGTTATCAATAGAATCAATAAATGCTGAAGAAAAGGTGGCCACGTCACACATTGACCAGGTCAAGGGAGAAAAACGTGGCCAGTCAGTGTGCCGTCTTAAATCAATAAGTCAAGAGTGTGGTCTCCAGAGCTAAACATTTACTCGCCAAAGATAGAAACGTGGTCGCCGAAAGGTAATACCCAGAAGTGGAGGTGTTCGCTGCATTAACGTACTGGGTCCAAACCGACTCGGTAGGAACACAGAAATAAACCCTAATTTCTAGAAGACCCATGGCAACAAGGAATCATAAAAAGGAAAAGAGATAAAGCATATCCGAATCCGTGACAACATGGGAATCCTAGTACAAATCAAAGAGGAAACCCTAATTAACATGTATAAATAGAACCATCTATCCCATGAGGAGGGGGTTAAAAAATTTGAGAGAAGAGAGCAATTGTATGAGAGATCTAAGTTTGTAAACAAAGCAATAAGCATAGTATTATCTTTCTGCCCTCTGGGGCGCCGTGGTTTTTTCCCATTCAAGGGTTTTCCACGTAAAATCTGTCTCTGGCATGCATTCTTTATTTTCTCGTTTTACATTGAATTAATATAATTGTTGTGTGCGTGGCAATCCAAATTTCACCGTCAACAATTAGCGCTAGAAGGAGGGGGTCGCTTGAATAAAAACTTCGAGGAACCCTTGCGAATTGAGAAACATGAACAACGACAGTGACAAAGATGGTAACTCCAGCGGAGATCTAATTGTTGAGTCAACCGCGCAGACAGGAGATAGGGCGGTGACGATCGGGGAACAGTCAGCAGCAACGCCAGGAACTAGGGCAGCCGACCCCGGGGTTCTGCAGCACTTCCAAACTGCATTGGTAAACTTAATCAACGAGGCAAGCAAAATAGGGCTTTCGCTTCCCATAGGATTGGGAGTTTCGTCTCCCTATGAGTTAATTACTCCGGGAATCCCGCCGCCCGGAAGACTACGGTCGAAAGTTCACATCGCAACCCCTGATGCTCAAGCGAGACAATCCACTGAAGAGACTCCCCAAGGTCACCCTGAGGATTTCGAGAGTAGGAAACAAAGGAATGGAAAATGTGTGATGAATGAAGAATCTAGGGAGGAGCGGGACCAGATAAGAACACATGGGATCAATTCTAGTGACACATACCAAAGGAACCGGCGGAGACACCGTTCTATCTCGTCTGAAGATAAAAGTCCTCGTCCACGAAGGGAATTACGATCCAAAAGAGCACGACGGAGAAGATCCGAAAGCACAGAAGATAGAAGGAGCCCGGATGATAGAGGCAATTATGGGAGAATGACAGTCAAGAGCAGACTCGATCCAACAGGGGAGCCAACTGGTCAGCGAGATGTTACCTTGCAAGAGCTATCAAGGAAGGTTTCAGTGATGGCACGAAGGTATGGTCGCAACGTATCTTCGGATGATGAGTCGGATAGCCCATTCGTTGAAAATATTGCTCGCACCCAATTTCCGGACAGATTTAGAATGCCAACCATTGAGCAGTATAAGGAGAACAGGGATCCGAAGGAGCATGTTCGCCGATTCCGTAACATTATGGCCCAGTATTCATCCAATGACGGACTGCTATGTCTCACCTTCCCGCAAACATTTGGCGACCTCGCCTCCAGGTGGTTTGGAAGACTTCCATCCGGAAGTATAAGCGGTTTCTTGAACCTCATCAAAGCATTTATAAGGCAATTCATGGGGAGTGTGCATAGAAGAAAGTCGCTTGCTCATCTATCAAACTTGAAGCAGGAACGCAATGAGTCGATCAAGAAGTATCTAGCAAGATTCAGGAAGGAGGTTGCTCAAATTGAAGACGCCAGTGATGTAGCTGTTATTGCCGCTTTCACCAATGGGTTACAAAGCGAGCGATTATCCTTTGACCTGCGAAGAGATAGACCGAAAACTTATAAGGAGATGATGGAAATAGCTGGCGACTATGCACTGGCGGAAGAAGAAGAAGTAGCGCAAGGGGGTAGTTACGTACACGGACACAAACCTGACTTAAAATCAGAACATAAGGATGACAAAAAGATACAATCACGTGACCGCCAGAGAGATGAGAAAGGCCAAAAGGGGCATCCAAGGGAAAGCAGGGGAAACACTCGAGCCAATAGGTTTTGAGGAAGGTACAACCATTACACCCATCTAACCGGCGATCAGGAGGAAATACTTTCCGTGGTAGAAGACAAAGGACTCGCCAAATACCCTCGGCAGCAATCAGCAAATGCCAGGAAAGATACAACTAAATACTGCCGATTTCACAAAGATCATGGGCATGAGACTTCAAAATATTTTCAGCTGCGTGATCATATTGAGAGCTTGATCAGAGACGGGCACCTGAAGGATTTTGCTTTGAAAGGGGACAAGCACGGTGGTCGCCAGGACAGCCACCAAGGAAACGGACAGGAAAGAAAGAGTCTAAGGAGAAACAGCCCTAACGCCACCATAAACACTATTTTTGGCGGACCTCATACTGAGAGAAGCAATCGAGAAAGAATGTCAGAAGTCCGAGAAGTAATGTATGACAGCAGAAGCATGGAGATCAATTATGTGCAAAGAAACCCCAAGAAAGGAAGAGAAGGACATGACCCCATAATATTTACAGCAGAAGACTCAAACGAAATTAATGCAAAGCCTAATGATGCAATCGTAGTGGGGGTTCGAATAGCACACATGGATGTCCTTCGAGTAATGATTGACAACGGGAGTTCAGCTGATATTCTAAGTGCTAGGGTATACGATGAGTTGCGGCTGGATAGAAAGGACCTAGAACCCTTCCATGTGCCGTTGAAAGGTTTCGGGGGCACAGAAGTAAGATCATTGGGAACTGTGAAGCTACCGGTGAGGTTTGGTACAGCACCATGTAGGCGAACAATCCTGCTGGACTTTGTTGTAGTCGACATCCATAATTGGCCGTATAATGCTTTGCTTGGTCGACCGTTTCTTAACAAAGCTCGAGCCGTCACTTCAACCCACGCATTGAAAGTAAAGTTCCCTACAGAATTCGGAGTCGGAGAATTGAAAGGGTCACAAGAGATGGCACGCTGTGCCAACCTGTCAATCTTCAAGGATAAGGCAGGGATGGAGACATTAAGCATATTCAAGGTAAACAAGGAAGTGCATGAGGATAACCCGGAAACTTTTGAATTGGACCTAAGGGACAAAACGAGCAGAGAAAAGGAAGAGCCAACTGAGTCAATTGTTTTAAACAAAGTAGAGCCGGACAAAACAGTCAAGATCGAAGCAAGACTGATTGAACGCGTTAAGAGAGATGTGACAAACTTGTTAAAAGAGTACAGGGATATTTTCGCTTGGAACCATGAAGACATGTCGGGGATTGAAAGAAGTGTGATTTCACACAACTTGGCTGTGAACGAAAAATGCAAACCAGTAGTACAAAAGAGGAGAAGCTTTAACCCAGAGAGAAGTGCGGCAATAAAAGAGGAGGTGTCCAAATTGCTCGCCGTAGGATCAATCAGAGAGGTTAAGTACCTGGAATGGGTGGCGAATGTAGTTCTAGTGAAAAAGAAGAACAGCCAATGAAGGATGTGCGTCGACTTCACCGATCTGAACAAGGCCTGCCCCAAGGATAGCTTCCCGTTACCAAGAATTGACCAGCTGGTCGATGCAACAGCTGGACATGAAACATTAAGTTTTATGGATGCATACTCAGGATATAACCAGATAAAAATGCACAAGCCAGATGAGGAGAAGACAGCGTTCACCATAGATCAAGGGTTATACTGTTACACAGTCATGCCATTCGGCTTGAAAAACGCTGGAGCAACTTACCAGCGCTTAGTCAACAAAATGTTCACCAGACAGATAGGAAGAAATATGGAGGTTTACGTTGACGACATGCTGACAAAAAGCATCACAACAGATAAGCATATAGATGACCTAAGGGAGACATTCGATGTGTTGGTTAGGTATGGAATGAAGTTGAATCCAGCAAAATACGTGTTCGGCGTACCGTCTGGGATATTTCTAGGATATCAAGTGCATCAAAGAGGAATAGAGGTGAACCCTGAAAAAATCCAAGCGCTGGCCAAAATGGTCTCACCAAGAACTTTGAAGGACATCCAAAGACTCACGGGGTGCCTGGCATCGCTGAGCAGGTTCATAGCTAAATCAACGGACCGATGCCTACCATTTTTCAAAGCCCTAAAGAAAGGAAAGGGGGTCGAGTGGAACGAGGATTGTGAAAGAGCTTTCCAGGCCTTGAAGGATTACCTCGGGCAAGCACCGCTGCTATCAAAACCGGAAATAGGAGAAACATTGTATATGTACTTATCCGTCTCTGAAGCAGCCACAAGTTCCGTGCTGGTAAGACAAGATGAGGGGATCCAGAAACCAATATACTACACCAGTAAAGCACTGTTACCAGCCGAAACCAGGTACTCGCCGGCCAAAAAAATGGCACTCGCTCTAATAACAGCAGCAAGGAAGTTAAGGCCATATTTCCAGGCTCATAAATCGGAGTATACACCAACTGCCCACTGAAACTAATTCTGCAAAAACCAGAAATATCCGGTCGATTGACGAAATGGGCGATCGAGTTGAGTGAATTCGATGTAGAGTATCTTCCAAGGACAGCAATCAAAGCCCAAGCAGTGGCAGATTTTGAGCAGAGTTTACCGAGCCAAGCATGGAGGTGGCAAGAATGATGGTGGAGCAAAACAAGAAAGTATTCAAATGGCAACTCCGCGTTGACGGGTCGTCAAACACGCACGGTAGGGGGACAGGGGTAGTGGTGTCAACCCCGGAAGGAGACTCAGTCGAATGTGCCTTGCGTTTTGACTTCAAAGCTACTAACAATCAAGCTGAATACGAGGCACTCATAGTAGGACTAAAAGTTTGCACAGTACTAGGAGCAGATGAAGTGGAAATCTTTAGCGACTCTCAAGTTGTTGTCAATCAGGTGCTAGATGAATACCAGGCCAGAGATGAAAGCATGATCGCCTACCTAGAATTAATAAAGGAGATACTGGAAAGATTCAAAGAATACAGAATTGTTCAGATCCCCAGAGAAGAAAATGAACAGGCTGACGCCTTGGCCAAATTGGCATCCGCCATGATCAACATTTGGCCCAGAACTATTTCTATGATTCGCCTGCTGCAGCCGAGTATAGTCAAACCGAAGGAAGTTGGGGCAATCTTTGGCGAAAGAGATAGCTGGATCACATCAATCAAAGAGTACCTCGTCAATGATGTACTCCCAAGTGATCCATTAGAAGCAAAACGATTGAAGTACAGAGCTACAAGATATTTAGTACTCAATGGAGAACTGTACAAAAGGGGGTACTCAAGGGCGCTGCAGAGATGTGTCAGGCCTGAAGAAGCAGAAGGTATCCTGAGAAGCATACATAGTGGAAATTGTGGGAATCACACTGGGGGTGCCAGCCTAGCCCACAAAACATTAAGGCAGGGTTTTTACTGGCCAACACTATTCACCGACGCTAAAAGAGTGGCAGCAAGATGTGAGGCGTGTCAAAACATTGCCAATAGCATCCGCCAACCACCTGAACTCTTGCAGAGTATTACCTCGCCTTGGCCATTCGCCATATGGGGAATTGACCTGATTGGCCCAATGCCAACAGCAACTGGAGGAGCGAAGCACACCATAGTAGCCGTGGATTATTTTACGAAGTAGGTAGAAGCCGAACCATTGGTGCATATAACGGAAGCAAACACTATAAGCTTTGTAGAGAAAAATATCCTGTACAGATTCAGGATACCAAACACCATCATCACGGACAACGGGACCCAATTCGATGGCAAGAAATTCAGGGAGCTGTGTGACAAGTATGGCATCAACAACTACTACGCCTCCCCAGCACATCCGCAGACGAATGGCCAAACTGAAGCAGTGAACAAGATCATAAAACACAACCTGAAAGCTAAATTAGCAACGAAAAAAGGTAGCTGGGCAGATAAACTACCACAGGTACTCTGGGCATATCGAACCACAGAAAGGGGTTCAACAGGTGAGACCCCATATTCCATGGCTTACCGAGCTGAAGCTATCATTCCCGTGGAAACATCTTTCTCTTCACCAAGGGTACAACTCTTTCAACCGGAACTCAACATTGATATGTTAAAATGCGGTCTGGATGAATTAGAAGAAAGAAGAGAGCGCGCATAAATAAGAAACACTGCGTACCAACAGAGGGTAGCCAGATATTATAACTCACATGTACGTGAAAGGAGGTTCGCGCTTGGCGACTTGGTGCTGAAGAGGGTGAACCCAGGAACAAGAGACAAAGCTGCAGGATCACTCGCGGACAAATGGGAAGGGCCCTATCAAATTACAGGCATAGCTGGTCACGGGGCATATCGCATTACTCGAGAGGGTTTAGGCGAACTACCTCGGCCATGCAATGCGCAGTACTTGAAGACATATTACCCTTGACTTCTCGCTTACTTTTAGGATTTATTTCAATCTTTTTATTCTTAGACAGTTTTCATTTTAGCATTTTTATCTGTGACTATGTTAATGAGTTGCAGGAAGTATTCAATAAAGAGTAATTTATTACTGAAGATTCGTGATTTGACTCGCCAGTCACAAAAGGCATTCGCTGTCATACATCACTACCATCGCGTACAGATGAATCTCGTACTCGCAGCAAACTGGCGAGAAAAATAAAATCCCAAGTTATAGAAATTGGCAATCGCCATTATGGGAAAAGTAAAATCCCTAAAGAGACGAAAAAGCCAGCTGAAAACCAAAAAGACAAGCAAAAAGCATGAGGGAGACGTCCCAATAATATGCTAAAACTCAGCAATGGCAGCTGACTAAATAACATGTTAAAAACTTAGTGTATGGTTGGATACGTCCTGACAAACACTGAGTACGCCGAAACTCAGCAATGGCAGCTGAATAAAGCTGTAAAATATGCTAAAAACTTGGTGAAGCACTAAGTAAGCCGAAAACTCAGCAATGACAGCTGAATAAAGCTGTAAAATATGCTAAAAACTTGGTGAAACACTAAGTAGGAACTCATCTCTATGTTTATGTTAATTCAGTTTGTTTCTTGTCCCATTTTAGCTTTACATCAATTGTTTCAGATTCTTTGATTTTCTAATAAAGTTCATTTGCCAATAAAGAGGTTATTCATTGAAGTCGATGAGTCTTGTGATCAAAGGTATTCCATGGCCGGTGAACAAACAACAGCCACTTAATAGTTGGCCAAACAAACGCAAAAAAGAATTCGGGCGCTACAAAGCCGCAAGAGAGCGGACGAGTAGTGCTTGAAGGGCAAAGAAGCTAAAGTAGCACGCCCGCCTTGTTAAGATAGTGTAAACGCTCTTCTTAGCAAAAAGGCAAAACCGAGGCACCAGGGTAACTGGAAAATTGCTCGGAGCGCCGCAAGAAAAACTGGTGAGATACGCAGCTGTGTTGGCCGGTACAGAGTACCCCAACGATTCGGTAAAACCTTGCACAGACAAAACCGGGAGACGTCCTAGGTGACTTGTGTAAAGACCTCAATATATGGTCGGGGTGAGCCTCGACGTAACGTCTAGGTAAAACCTAAATAGGTTAAAAAGAAAAACGCCAGTTGAATAAGATACTCGGCCACATTAGTTACCAGTTTAATAAGACACTCGGCTAAGATCGGTTAGTTGCCAGTTAAATAAGATACTTGGCCAAACTAATTGTCAGTTAAATAAGATACTTGGCTAGACTGGCTAAGCGACCAGTTAAGAAAGCACTCGAAAATTAGAAAGCAGAACGGTAAGAATGAAAATTCATATATGTAAGGATAATACAAAAAATCGTTACAAAAATACAGAAGAAAAATCAAGAAGATGGTGCTGGGGGTTGTGAGCTGCTCCCACTCGGGTCAGGCTCCATCACGTACTCGCTGAGGAGGCTGTCTTCAGAAGGCCACACAATCACATCTTCTTCATCATCGTCATCCATCCAGGCGCTATAGTCCATCCCAGGGACGGGACCAACATCAGGATTCTCACCATCGATCCCCGCTTTCTGACAAGCGTGAAAAGTAGAGAAGGAATCGGCGGTGGGAACCTCCAGATGCATGGGATGTGGCACCTTACCTTTACTTCGGCAATATGCTCACCACTCTTTCATCTGGATCCGAAGATACTCCAGAGACGTATCCACATGCTTCTTGATCGAAAGGCTCTAGTTGGCCCTGGCCCGGTCGGTCGCCCTGCTCTTCATCTTAAAGAATTCTTCAACCGAGACCATTTCTCGTTGGAACTCCCTAAGAAGCAAAGCATCATAGGCTAGAGATCGTTTAAAGCGGTCGACCCCCTGTATCTCTAACTCCAGCCTAGCTTCCTTTGACAGAGATTTGACTGTCAAGGCCTGACGCTCCAAGTCTTTTATTCGGCGTTCATAAGAGGTTTTCGCATCCTCAGCGGCCTGCTCGGCCTGGAGCAAAGCTTCTTGGGTAGATGACAACTGATCTTGCAGGGTTGTGGCCTTCTCAGCAGCAAAAGACGCTTTATGTTTAGCCTCCATCTGACGAGCCAGGCATTGATCTAGGAGCACCTGATTTGATCTAGCCCCCTCTTGACAAGCTAACTCAGCCCGAGAGCGATGGTCTTCACTCTCCTTCAGTTGGGCTTCTAGCTGTCTTATTCTTTCTACCTGGGCTTTACCAGCCTGGCAAACCCCGGATATTTCGGCCACCATCTGCAGCAAATCAACAACAAACGGGGGTGAAATAACAAAAAAAGAAGAAAAATATAAAATTATTCATATAATTAAGGCGTTACTCACATAGAAAGCACTGTTGAAGAAGTTGCAGAGCCGATCGGACACGGTTCCAGCCCTGAAGTGACTCTAATGATCCTTCCCAATATAGGCTCGGCCTGAAGCCATGGCCCTCAGCATAGTCTCGGGGGTAGGATTATCTGTCTAGGTCGAGGGGCCCAAACCACCCATGCAAGTTTCAGGAAGCCTGGCAGTCGAGGCCACCAGAGGAGAGCTAGCAGAGCCGCCAACACTGTCCTTGATCTGGTCCCGTGGAGGGGTCATACCCGTTTTTCTCCCAACCTCTGCTCCCCCCTCATCACTTGAAGATGAATCAACATATGCAACAACTCGGGGAATCTTGGGGGTAGGGCGACCAGGAGAAAACGAGGCTTTTATCTTTCCAGATTACCTCCCGTGAGAATTCAAGTCAGCCGCAGGATCTTCAGAATCAGGATCGGGATGCCCCATTTTGACACCGCTGACCCTGGGAGGAGTAGGAATTGGCTCGGCAGGAGTCGAAGTCTCCGAAGCCATCACGCCAAGTGTTCCCCAGCTGCTTCAGTACCCTGGAATGTAGCACTTGGCGTGTTTACAGCAGAGCGGGGGGAGTTATCTCCACGGGAGAAAGCCGCTGGCTCGGGCTCAGAGGCAGGCTCAGGGGAGTGCCCAGCCTTCTCTTTTCCCTTAGAAGAAGAAGGACCCGCTTGATTGTCCTACCCAACAGCAGTCCTACTTGCTCCAAAGTGGGTCCTACTTGCTCCAAAGCCCTCTGGATCATCCACAGCCCCTGCTAAATATGCGGTCATTTCTTGACCATGGGTCTCCTCGGGCACATAATCGGGCACTCCCTTTTCACCATCTCCCTCGAGAGGATTCTCGGGAACACTCTCGTTAGAGTCACCCTCGAGAGGAGCTATCCCAGCATCTCGCTGGCGAAGAGCCGCTCTTCGGCTCGCCTCCACGATGCCTTTTATCTGGCGTGCCTGGGCATCGCAGACTATGTCTACGTCGAACACTTAAAAAAAAAAAAGGAAATGGAAGGTGTTTCCTCGAGTCAGTAAGCTGATTCAAAAGACAGAATGCAAGAATAACCAGGGAAAGCTTATAAAAACTTACGGCGTTTGCGGCATGCAGAAATCTGGGGAAAAAGGTGAGCTTTAATCATTTTCGCCTCGTTGAAGAGATAAGGTCTGCCCCTCTTTTCCAAAGGGTGAACGGCTGCCCGAGCCAAAGTCTTTAGCTCCTCGTCGGTGAAGGCAGGAGTCATATGGTTCCATTGAGGCGAACAAAAGTATCGAGGAACCCTGCAAGTCACCCGAGTGCCATCAAGATCAAAACTGATTGATTGGCCCCATTGTTCTCCCACGAAGAACCAGCTGTTCTTCCAAAATTTATTTGAAATAGGGAAGCCCCAAACGAACCCCTTCATCTTCTCGTCCGTGGTCGGTTCGATTTCACTCTTAACCACTACGTCTTTAGGGATCCAGAGCTCGGGCTGGTTTGATTAAAGAAAATAAACCCCTGTCTTCCCCACGGACCTCAACGTGTAAAAGTGCTGGATTTCGTGAGGTGTGGGAGGTGGCCGCTTCATCCTATGCCACATGTGCCACATGCACATCAAAATCCGGTAGCTATTTGGAGTTAGCTGCGCAGGGGCAAGCCGAGCCTCAGCCAAAAACCAGGTGATGAATGGCTGAAGGGGAAGAGTAACACCGCAAGTAAGCATCGCCCCATAGATTGCAACGTGGCCAGGTGGGGGGTTCCATGCAGCTCGACCGTCAGAAGGAACCAGCGAAACCATATTGCTGTCCAGGTCGAAGCGTCCCATATACTTTTTTATCTCTTCAGGGCCGACCACGTTCGGCTTGACATCGTAGGCACATATCCGCTCGGCAGAGAAAGGGATGCAAGTGGCCCTATGCTCCTTTTCAATATCACTCTCAATTACCTTTTGGGTCCCGACTCGGCTCTCTAGGGGATCCTTTTTACGAGTACTCATCCTCTTCCCAACTCGTCTCCACGGCCGAGTATCAGCACGAATGGAAAAAGAAGAATCTGGCTGAGCTTCAGGCTGATAAGAGTCAGGCCGCGATGAATTCGAAGAAACGGAGGGAATCTATGAAGTAGGAGGAACTTTAGAAGTAGCAGGTCCTTCACGAAAAAGCCCCGAAACGTCGGCGTCTAAATATTGAGGTTGATCAGGAAGAAGGTCTCCTAGCAACCTGTGGACAACCGTGGCAAGAAAAACATCACCTTGTTCAATAGCAATCATACCTGCAGTAAAAAGATGATTCCTAGCAGCAGGATCCATAAGAACTAACCTTGATATATTAGAAAACTGGAGCAACGCAAACTGCAGAGGAAATCTTCAGAAAAGGAGGAATGATCTTCAAGAAAAGATTCGGGTTTTGAGGTCGAGGATCTTGGCAAAAACTAACAAATGAGCGGCTAAACCTAGATAACTCAAAGAGAAGTAGCAGAGGCAAGTGATCTTTTTTCAGAAAGAAAAAAGAAAAAAGAAAAATGGCAAGCGATTTTTTACAGAGAAAAGAAAAGGACTTTCCCCACGAAGCGTCAAGCTGATATATATAGGCAGTACCGATTTAAAAAAAAAATCGAAACCCTAGAGAGAGTAGGTGAAAAAGTGGGAAAACAAAGAGGCAAGGGGAATGACGTGGGTTGCGTACGAATGAACAGAAAGGTCGTGTCCCATTAATGCCTCCTACCACGACCAAGCAAAAGGGGACAGATGGCAAGCAGAGAAAGCCTTGAGCCGTCAGGAAGTCAGTGTGTCACCATCACAAGATTTCTGAATAGTGGGCGGATCAAGCATGTGCGGACATAATTGAGACACGTCAGCAATACTTCAAATCAAACGAGGATACTGAAAACCAACATTAATATGAAAGACGACAAATGAAAACAAGTCGTAAACAAAGGTTAAATATTTACCCCGAACAAGCGGTATTCGGCTCAAATATTTAAGGGGGTATTGTTATAGGTAAAAATCGTCATAGAGGACACGTCACCCCCATGAAAAAGCCACGTAAGCAGGAGCCAGGAAAAGTCAACTCGAAAGGGGGAAATCCCCCAAGTAACCCACTCGGCTGAAACCAAAGCAACCCGATCACAAACAAAGAGAACCAGCTCCGGCAACACCACCTACTCAGGCATACTCGGGCATACTCGGGCATACTCGGGAATCAATAAAAAGAGATGATTGTGGAAACTCACTTCCCAAATACATGGAAGGAATCAGCAGTGAGCACCTCCACGATACATAGCAGTGTAACCCTTCAGAGTTTAACAAGGAAACAAACAGGCCTCCCGCGAATAAAGGAGAATGAATCCGTCCCAAACTTGGATTCAGCCAAAACAGGAAACATATCACGCCCAAGAAGGAAACAAAATCCGATTAGGACTGGGAATCCGCTCAAGACTTGGGCGCCACGACACCAAACCCTAGCGGCATCCCCAAACCCTAGAAACAACATGTATAAATACCCTTTGTAACGCAGAAGAGAGGGATCGATCGTTTTCAAGCATAAGAGAGACCATATCGTCTTTTTGTAATCAACTTTTATAGTGGATTTTGGCTTCGCTGCTTAGGCAACAACCCGTGGACGTTTCTCCGATCATCGGAGTTTTGCCACGAATTTCTTGCTCATTATTTACGGTATTAAGATTCAAACTATTATCACTCACAAACGTGACCTCAGATCATCAATCGAGTGTTGACGAAAAATCACCGTCAACAGAACGATTGCTTGGAATATAATATCTGCATGTAAAAGAGAAGATTGTGTTGCATATGTTGTTTTTTGTTTCAATGAAAGTGAGGAAGTAATCATTTTGTGCAGCCTATCATAGGCATCGAAAGTTGATTATTATACTTTTTTTTTTGTGATTGTATGTTTATGTAATTGGTAAAATTGAAGTCTCTTAGATGTTACATATTAGGTAGAGAATAGAGCAATCAACCAAGTAGAATGGAAGTGTGGTTTGTTGGTTCTTTAAATATATATGTGATTTATTGAATCTCTACGTGTTTAATCGGGTAGAAAAATATTCAATTGTGTGCTTTATGAGTGACTGCCTGGGTTTTGGACTATAGAACACATAAATCTTAGCTGAAATTGGAGTTTAAATTGTGAAAGGGAGAAATTTCAGTTGATTACAATGAAATTTAGTTTTTTGGTTAGACTCTTAGATGACAGTTGCCCAAAATTTAATGTTAAATAGATTATTTACATTTTGCTTTCATTTTTCTTTTCTTTTTTTGGAAAGTTTGCATATGGGTGACGAATATCTCGCATTTGGTTGCGATTTTGATTGTGCCTTATAATATGTAAGTGTGCTAATAGAAAATTAAAAATGCAACAAGTTTATCTTATGCTTCGTTAAAATAAACAAATTTACCTGTTTATGTAACATACCATTTGTATGGTTATGCTGATACAGTTTTGTTTTCAATATAATTTTATTTATTTATTTATTTATTTTATTATGAGTTTATGGTTTCAAAATTTACATATTTATCAATGGATTTACAGGTTAGTGAAATTCAGCAAATTCCCATGAATTTTGTTTTATATTATCTATTGATTGATAAGCTATTACAAATGATTTTCTGTGTAATATATATATTTCCAATGCTTATTGAATATATATTGTGTTTCTTACATTTTGTTTGCACTCACATGAGTTTTTCATCTGGTTATTACATTTTTTACTGGTTATTTACATGTTGTAATCATGTTTACGTATAGTGTTGTTCTCTTTTTTGGGTTTTGATTGTTCTCTAGGGCTCATATGTTTAATAGTTTTTTTTAGTGATTATCTATATTTTATTGCAACTATTACAATTTCGAAAAATTTAATAACGATGATTTATTTATATATGTATTTATGGTTATGTAATCTTGATGTTCTTTGATTATTTATTTTAAAATAAAATTTTCTTATGTTTTTCATCTGTTTTGATTATTTACAGTGTGGTGTATGGTTATGCTGATACAATTATGTTTTTGATATCATTTTATTTATTTATTTATTTATTTATTTTATTATGAGTTTATGGTTTCAAAATTTACATATTTATTAATGGATTTACACACCTTTTAGTTTTAATAGATAAAAGGGTTAGTGAAATTCAGCAAATTCCCATGAATTTTGTTTTATATAATCTATTGATTGATAAGCTATTACAAATGATTTTGTGTAATATATATATTTCCAATGCTTATTGAATATATATTGTGTTTTTTACATTTTGTTTACACTCACATGAGTTTTTCATCTGAATATTACATTTTTTACTGGTTATTTACATGTTGTAATCATGTTTACGTATAGTGTTGTTCTCTTTTTTGAGTTTTAATTGTTCTATAGGGCTCATATTTAACGAAATAAATTCATTTTAAAAAACAAAATATGTGTAATGCATGATACTTTTGTTTCTCATTAATATTTAATGTATAGATTTTTGTTTCTCATATTAATATTCAATACACTATGAATATATTATTTTCGTATTTACACGTATACATATCAGAGAATTATTATTTTACTTGGTTATCATTTTATTTTTGATTAATATATTTTTTATATTTTAATTTTGTTTGTTTCATAACTTAGATCAATAAATTTATTAAAATTGAAAATAATATATAAAATGGTATAATACGCTCGCAGCAAAGCGCGGGCCATTTTACTAGTAAAATCTGAAATTCATAATAATAATAACAATAATAATAAAATAAATGAATAGCAAATATAGAAATCAATATATATAATTTAATTTCAAATCTCCCACACACCGACATGTCGCACCGTGAAAGTCTATTATTATATATATTAATCAATAACCAATCCCATTAATTAATGGATAATTTAAATTTATAGAAAATTTTGATAATAATCTCAAGCTAACTTTTCGTATTTCATAATTAATTAAAAATAATAATGAACTTTTAATAGAAAAGAAAAAAAAAAACTAAAAAAAAAAACTCTTTCGTATTCAACAGTGGAAAGTGAAGAGTTATGAGTGGAATAAGAATTATCTCAATATTAAGATTATCAATTGATACTATTGATTCTTAAAAACCATCAAATCTGGTACTGGTCGCATTAATGGATATTAGAAAATTAATATTAGAGGATAATGAATTAAATACATAGTCATTATATAAAATTTAATACCAAATAATCAGTATCGTTAAATTACACCAACAATTTTCTCTGAAGCAAGATGCATGTGTTCAATTCAAGAACAATAGGTTGAAACACTCCTTTTGTAATCTTTTCTATGTATGTTTTATGTCAATTTCATTATATGGTTTTAAACGGGTTCTAGAAATTCAATTTTATTTAAAACTTTTTCTTAGAAAGTAAGGAAAAACAAAACAAAAAGAATGATAGTATATTAATATTTCAAGTCATGTTCAAAATTGGCCAAATTGAAATGACATTCCTGTTTGAGGAATGTCATTTTCCAACCCTAACCACATTCATTGTAGTCATGTAAAAAGACATAGGAAACCATACTTTTTTTCTTTTCATTTTTTGTAGATTTAGAGTTGTCAACAACCAGATATTGATAATCATATTAATATATATTAATATATAAAAGAAATTTTATTTCATCACACTGCCACCCAATGTAAATTTCAATATCAACAATATTCATGCCTACCTCAAGAAAAAAAATCAGCAAAACAAAATGTATCCCTAGACTTTACCAAAATATCAGATTTGGAATCACCTGCTTTAGATATAACGAATTTCAATCTTAGAACCTTACTTTGCAAAAAATTGTTATATATTGACAAATATCCATTGACTGAAATAAATAAGACATTATATGCAGAAGCAATGTCACAAACCTTAATGAGACCTGTTTCAATGACATTATCGGTATGTTGAGGAAGTTTCAGAAACGAAATCAACATGTTAAATAGATTATATATATTCTCATAAAATTATGTAATTTTTTTTTAAAATAAAACAAAAACAAAAACCTCATTATTAATTATACAAACAACATACCAGTAGATATCAATAACGTAATTTTAAACCCGGAAACTTATATACATATCTGATCATTATATATAAAAATGAATAATTAAAAAAAAAAAAAAAAAGAGTTATTGATTTTTATATATAAGTTACCTCTTCATCGATTGTCTCTCTTTTTAATCTTTGAAACTCAGTTGCTAAAGAAATGACAACAGATTATTCAATGGAGAATTTAAATTTATAGAAAATGGATTGGAAAATGAAGGGTTGTTTAATTTTTATAGATATTATATAATTAATGGAAGGAATATTAATTTATATATATAGGCCAAAGTTTATGATTAGTATATGTGCATGAATACGATACAATTTTATAGAAAACTCAAGCGATCGATTAATATTTATGGCAATGATAATCATAAAAATAATAGGACTGGTGATGTTTATTAGAGGCTTGCACGTTATGTTTCGTTGGGGTGAAATAAGGGAAGTAGAAAGTCACGAATTGAATTCAATTTAAATACAATATACAATTATAGTGGACATAATAATAAAATATAATTGATATTCAATATTCAATCAAAAAAATTAATGAAAAATATAAATGCAAGACTTTAATATATTGTAATTAAGAAGTATAAAATGTCACATTGACATTTGGTTTTGTTAATATGGATAGAAATTAATGCATTTAAATCTAAAGCTCTCTCATGGTGACACATGATACTGCGAGGGTCAGCTTTTATATATTATAAAAACTAATTAATGGCCAAGATTTATTAATATAGTGTCTTTTGATTTTAAATTTACTAAATTATTAATTAATTGATTAGTCATTTAATATTTAACGTGTTGGAAAATACAACAATTGATATAATATAGTTACAATTCATGAATGTATGCATTATGCATATAATGTATTTGAAGAATGTTGTACAGTAGAATTAATCTCACAACATTAATTAGTTTAGAATGTTGAAATTAAAAACCGTAGAGTACTGCAATGACCATACATTGATCCATCCCTTGGAATTTAGCTTATCAGACTTCAAAGTGGCTCTATAAATTCTATATATTATATAATTATATATCTATACAATTAATTCTATATATATATTATATTATTAAATAGATTATAATTAATAATTAATAAAAATTTAATGATAAAGTCACCACACGACGACACGTGTCAAGGTAAGGTTCCATTTTACTATATTATATAGATATGATATCTATCTATATACATTAAATACTAATGATTAGTAGTTAAAAAATAGATTTATATGTTAATGATGAACACAAATTGCAATAATATCATAATGTGGAACATTATTGCAATAACTAATTGCTAAGAGTATCTTTAATGCAAATAAGGATAATTACCCCGGTGGCCACTCAGTTGTTTACACACTCTCAAAATGGCCATTAGAGAGAGATTTCATTTCAAAATTGTCATTTTTAGCGAAAAGTATGACATTAATGGACATTCCATCCAATTCTTTAAAATGAGTGGCATTTTGGTAAATAATGGGATGACATTAATTTATTTTAGATTTTTTTGAGAAATCAATTTTTGCTTTTACTTTTTGAAACAAATAATTATATTTTGTATGTGTATATACGTATAGCATATCTCAAACAAAATATTACATATTAATATACTTCAATTTTTAATTATATATGTTGAATGATAATAATGTTAGACATTAACTTTTTTTTTTTTTCGTTTGGATACATATATTAAAAGTTCATTATGATAAACAACGTCAAAAATATTTTTGAATAATATTTAGTTATTCAAGCAAAATAATTTATAATAGAAAAAGAAGTCAAGATGAAAGGTCAAAAAAAAAAAAAAAAAAAAGGACGACTTTCACACCCAAAAGTTAATGTCTAATATTGTTATCAATCAACGTATAGAATTGGTTTAAAAATTGAAGAATATTAATATGTAATATTTTGTTTGAGATATGCTATATGTATATACACATACTAAATATAATTATTTGTTTCAAAAAGCAAAAATTGATTTCCAAAAAAAATCTAAACTAAATTAATATCATCCCCTTATTTACCAAAATGTCACTCATTTAACGGAATTGGATGGAGTGGTCATTAGTGTCATACTTTTCGTCAAAAATGGCCGTTTTGAAACGAAATCCCCATCTAATGGCCATTTTAATAGCGTGGGAACAATTGAGTGGCCACTGGGTTAATTATCCCATGCAAATAGAGAAAATTGAGTGTCACATAGGATAGATAATTAAAAATTTAGAAAAATCATCTCTAATGCAATTATCTAACTTTAATATGGAGATGTTATGGCAAAAAACAAAGTTAGAGAATATGGAGTTAGGTTTCTAATTCTAGAAACTTTCAAGCTCATTTAATTGTAAAATAAAAGAGGAGAGAGAGTGGGATAATTGTTTTATTATGATTGGTCATAAAATGGGTGCATATTTGATTTTAGATAATTGCATTTAAGATGTGAATATATATTTATTTATTTATTTATTTTTCAAAAGTGGGTCTATAATGAATAGAAATACTGATGTGGTACTATTTAGAAACTCAAAAGTTGATATTTGCATTGGAGATGCTCTAAGATATTAAATTTCACAACCCAAAAGGCAAAAGTAGTTTACTTGCACTTGCACATGCACATGCTACAAGAGGTACAAATTAAAGTGTGCCATGCCACGTGCAGATCCGGAGTTAGAAAGAACTTTATTATTTATGATTGCGTTTATTTTTTTTGTCTAAAGATTGAACAGTGTTGAATTGTACCAAATAGTGAATAGTGACTGAAAACTGAAACTGAAAAACATGTTTTTTTTTTTTTTTTTTTTACTGAAAACTGAATATAAGTGATAAGTTGTTTGTTTTTTTAAGTTACACATATCTTAAAATAAAACTTTTACATCTACGCCCTTCCAACTATTATTTATTATATATTTATATTTTAATACATTAAAGACAACTAAGACAGTAATTTAATAATATAATAACAAAATTATAATAAATAAAAATACCATATAAAATATAACCCTTATAGTATAAAAATTGAACAAGTTAATTGACGTTTAGTTTAAGAAATAACAATAGATTAGAGTCGGCCATTAATAATTTGTACAATATTTATACTATATATGTGTAATAATAATATAATAACAAATTTGTAATGAAATCTATATCTCTATCAAAAAATTTTATTTTATTTGTCAAAAGTTGCTGCTAAAGTTTTTTAAATAGTAAGAAGAAAAAAAAATATTAATATGGTTAAGGGGTGTGAGAGTAGAGAAAACCGGAAATAAATAAGATTTGTAAGGATAAATTTGGAAGTAATAAATTGATATATATTTCAATTATTTTTCATTAAGTGAAAAGTGAAAAAATTTCACTTTTCATATAAAGTGCTTTTAGGAGCTAGTTCAGTGGTTTTATAACTTCAAAAATTAAACGAAACAACTTAATGAGTGTCATTAAGTGCTTAGTGGAAAAATCAAATAGGCCCAGGTTTGAGTGACTGAAGGATGTGGAAGGGATAAATGGGAAATTTACATAAATATCCCTTCAACTTTGTTAAAAGATTGTTTTTAACCACATCCAATAGTTTAATTGTTGCTAATCATTCTGAGGGTAAAAGTACCAAAATTCCCTTATTTTAATTTATCCTCCGATAACGATTCAAACCAGATAATCTCGCGTAGAGAAAGAAGATGCTGGACTTCTCAATGAATCGATGCCGGCAATAAGAGACGTCGCTAAAAAAAAAAAAAAGAACAACGGAGTTGCATTTTCGAAAAGAGAGAGGTGAGAGAAAAGAGGGTGAAGATGTTGAAGGACGACGAGTGGACACCAATAAAGAGAGTGATGTCACTAGTCACTAGCGAGAGAATATTCAATGAGATGGCCTTATTATCATTTGGTGAGACCGTCCAATGAGATTGTACCAAATTATAGTTTAATAATATATATTTATGTTCTCAAAACAAATGGTACAATCTCATTGGGACAATCTCACCAAGTGGTAATGAGACTGTCCCATGGAAGATTTTCTCTACTGGCGGACCCAGCTTAAGTATAAGTGGAGCACATGCCCTTAGGGTGCGTTTGGCACGGACATGGGACAAGACAAGGTGGGACGGGACAGGACAGGACAGGACAGGACGGGACGGGACAGGACATGTTGTTCTATATTGTGTTTGGAAGGCCTGGGACAGAACTATGGACTGTACTATTATGCGTTTGGTTTGGCTGGGACAGGACAGGACAAGAGGATCAAATGACCAGAGTACCCCTCTTATATATAAAACAACATATATTATAATATTACAATTTAATATATAATAATATCAAATAATTATATATATATATATATATATATATATATATATATATATATATATATATATTATTATTTGATATTATTATATATTAATATAGAATATTACATGTATTATATATATATATATATATATATATATTATATAGTAATATATAGATATATATATATATATTATTGTATGGGTAATAATATTATTATATACGTAATAATATTTAATATATTATATATTATTATATATAATAATAAAATATAATATATATATTTTATATTTATATTACATATTTATTTTATATAATATATATATTATAATATATACTCATTATTATAATATATATATATATATATATTATGTGTTAATATATATATATATATAGTATAATATATACATATTATTATAATATATATATTAATAATACATATTTATATATATCATATATATTATGTGTTAATATAATAATAATAATAATAATAATGTTTAATATATCATATATATATATATATATATATATATATTATATTATTATATTTAATAATATATATATATATCATATATATTATGTGTTAATATATATATATATATATATATATATATATTATAATAATATATTTATATAATAATAATAATAATAATAATAATAATAATAATAATATATTATATTATTATATTTAATAATATATAATATATTAAAGATTATAATATATATATATGATATATTGAATATTAGTTTTTATATATTATATATAATTATATATAATAATATACTATATATAATATTATATATGTAATTATTATATAGGTGATATTTTTGTAATATTTTGAAATGGTGAGGGCAAAATTGTCTTTTCCAGACTTGTCCCATGCATGGGAAGAGTCTGGCCTAGGGTCTGAGGTGGGACAATTTTTGGTGAATTTTGTCCCACCTTGTCCCGTCCCGTCCCAAGCTATTGGCGCGCCAAACGCGGGACAAGAGAGAATAGTCCTGTCCTGTCCCGTCCCGTCCCGTCCTGTCCCGCGTACCAAATGCACCCTTAGGGGTGGGCATGGGTTGGTTTGGGTTGGGTTTGACTATACCCAAACCCCAAACCAAACCATTATAAAATCGGTTTAATTTCTTACAACCCAAACCAAACTATTTATAAGGTAAAACCAAACCAAACTAAACCGATAAAAATCGGTTTGGTTTATCGGTTTGGTTTAACGGTTTAAGAAAATAATTAAATTATTTTTTATTTGAATAAATTTAATAATATCAAATTATCAATATAAGTAGTAAACCGATTATCAATAAGATAAACAATAATACTAATTTATAATACTAAATTTAACTCAAGTGCAGAATGATAATCGTTATAAAAAAAAAAAAAACACTCAAGTGTAGAACGCCTAAAACTTATAAAATAAGACTAAATCGTTCAAGTTTCTAAATTAATAATATCTACCACCATTTAAGTAGCCACTTTGAAGTTTCGAAGTTCACTTCTTGTTGCATTGTGTTAACTTTAGTTTTTATTTGTTTTATCCAATAATTTAATTAATAATATATATATATATACAGTCTTTCTATTATCAATTCGAACTGACAATAAATATATCAAGACGAAGAATGTGGACCACAGATTATGGAGAAGTTTTGACAAGTGCATACACTTTGAGTCAAAGTATGTAATCTAGTGGTCCACATTCTTCGTCCTGATATATTTATTGTCAGTTCGAACTGATAATAGAAAATCTGTATATATATATATATATATATATATATATATATATATATAAGTATGTAATGGTTTGGGTTTGGTTATACGGTTTGATAAAACACAACCCACAAACCAACCCAAACCAATTGGGTTGCTAAAAAACAACCCAATCGGTTTATTTTATTTAATGAAACGAAACGAAACCAACTTGCTTAAATTGGTTTGGTTTGGGCGGGTTGATCGGTTTTGCTGTTTGGGTGCCCACCCCTACATGCCCTACCTGAACTTTTTGAAAAAACACTTTTTGGAGGTCAATTTGCATAATTATCCCTTCTAGCTAAAAAGTTACAAAAATGTACCAAATACCCTAACTTAAATCACACCAACCATATATATTACCGTTTATTCAAACTTACCAACCAAGGATACAAAATAAAAAGAAAAAAGAAAAGAAAAAAAGAGTACAACACATTGTTTGAACACATAAATGATAGAAATAAATTTGGTAAAAATAATAATAATTATGGCCATTTTTGGTGAAATAAAAATAAAATTGTGCTTCAGGTCACCATTGACTCGAAGCACACTTCGGGTAGCCCCTATCCCAAATCTCTAAAAATGTGTTTTGAATTAGGGGCTACCCAAAAGCTCTGAGGGGTTGCTTACCTGTTACCGGCCACCACCAATCTGGTATTTTCTACTTGTAATGTTGCTTGAAAGTTTTCTTTGTTTGCAAGCAAAACTTTGTATTAGTCAGTCAAATTTAATGTTAAAATTATATATATAATTAAATCATCAAAAATATATATCGTGTGACTTCTTTAACTTTGTAATTGTGTGACATGTCTCAGCTTAACACTTAATAAATAGTTTCAACTACAAATTTGAAATTAGTGGATGAATGATAGCTCATTCATACATGTAGAAAAAAGTACTTTTAATAAAATTGAGAGAGGCTATTTTTACAAGATTATAATAATAAAATATTTTCGAGTAGATGTGAATTCGTTTTGTTCCGATAAAATTCAAAGAAAAATAAATCATATTAACAGTAATGGTAGTTATCATAGTATTTCTTATAAGTACCCCATCTGACTTAAACTTCAATTGTATAATGAACTACTCCCCGTAATCAGGATGTCATCCACGTAAACCAGCAAATACACAAGTAACACAACCCGAGAACATTGTCTGTAGATGAATAGAGTGATGTCGCTCTGGAGTCTGGTCAGATTTTTCGAACTCGGATCGGACTTGGCCAACGTAATATTATTATTGAGGTCCAGCCCGATTTTGGATGTCTAATAATAGGCCTAGACCAAAAATGGGGACTTTAGGCTGTTTCCAGATTGGACTTGGATTAGTCTGACCCTTTTGACACTTGAAAACTTCAATTAAAGAAGATAAACAATACCCATTTTGGGCAAGAGAGGTGCGAAAGTGAGATGGATTAGGATTGCTACAATGAATAAAAAATAGTACACTATATGAAAATGAAAACAGCATCTGCATGATGACAGAATAATAATGATTATCTAAAGTTTTCAATGAGATGAGAGATTATTATGAAATGATGTAACTAGAAAAGGACACAACGTTTAATCTAACATTTCTACCAAATTTTGTCATTTTATCAAAATACCAAACACATCATGTGATTATGTTTACAATGCCCAAACTTTTCTCTGCCAGAAATAAGAGTCCCTACTTGCACTAATTTTGATTTGTTGTGCCAACAATTTTAGGCAACTCTTTATATAATCTATTCATGGGATCCTACAACAATCACTGGATGCTTTTTTTTTTTTTTTTTTTTAAGTCAGGAGCACTTTTAAAACACAAACACCAACAAACCAAAAAACAAAAAACAGAGTGTTTGATCAACGAGAAAAACTTCATGACATGATTTAAGTGGTTTACTACAGACATACTGAAGCATTTTCCATGATCAACAAGCAAAATACAGCTTTAATGGCAATGGCATTTGAAGACTATTTAATTGCTATTCAAAGCTAACCCCATAACCCCATAATGGGCACTCTTTCAGGATAGATGATGCCATCATAATAAATCAAATTCATTTCTCTTTATTAGACTTTATGTTACAAATTAATATACAATCTAATTAGAAAACGCGTAAAAATGATATTCATACATTATAATGTTGTCTTATATGAATCGTAGAAAACACGAGTTAAACCAAACAAAAGACAAACAAATGGATGAAAAATCTCATGCTATTCAAGTACGAGAGGGATCCATCAAATAAATATATGCACATGGGATCCTCTAAACCAAGAGCAAGGGATACAACCCCAAAAGGAAGTCCTCACAAATAAAATCTTCCTCACAAGTTTAGCCCAACAAGTAAAGTTGACAAGTCAGAACACAAGAATTGAGATTGGGGAGACATAAGGAGCCTACCTGATGATGGTTGATGGACAAGGATGCTTAACTTCTTCCAACTTCCTTTCCTTCCTCATGAGTCATGATGCACCCAGATAACAAAATCCATGAAGATTAATTAGGAAAAATTTAAAAATGTCACATAATTAGGTGAAATAAGACACATCTTAAGCAATAGGAGCAGATGAAATGTTTGCATAATTACTCACATCACAGTATGTGACTAATTTCAAGTCACTCATTAATAGAGGAAGGCACTGTTTAATAACTGATCTTCCTTCCAATATCACAAAAGACATAATAAGCCTGCATCATGAAGAGACTGAGAAAAGAAGTAAAAGGACCTCTCAACAACCTCATTCCATCCAACCTGATACAAAATGCCAAACCCCAGTTGGGTTCTCTGCATTTTTACAGAAAAGGGCTTCTCTCCTTCTTGATGACTAGACACAGAATTAATGGTGTGAAAATATAAATGAACAGTAAAGAGGCATTTAAGATATTAGGTCTTATATCCTCTATTGTTTGTTCAGTGGGGCTCATCTGATTTTCCACCTTGAAAAGCTGGTCTTCATTTATGAGAGAGACAAACAAGTAAAGGTGGAGGTGGTTCTATATTCAGGTAAAAAGTACAAAATGGCCAAGAAAACAGCCTCAGTTCTTTCATATTTAAGAACATAGATCTTTATCCATAGTTATTACTTGTTAGATGCATTTCATCTTTTCTATCTCCAAAAGCTTGTCTTCTAGTGCTTAAATTCAAAGAAACAATGGAGATAGGTTTGCCAGTTGGTAAAATTACTCTGCCAATTCAATTATGAGGTGGGTTGTGTGAGTGAAACTGTAAGATATATGTATTTCCTTTGTCCTGTAGGTTGATGAAGGGCAAAAGCCAGATAGACAAAGATTCAAGTCTAACTCCCAGGTAAGGAAAATTGGATATTGCAGTTTGTATAAAATATATATCAAGTTTCCAACCAAATATTTGGTTGTTTGTGTTGATTTATGTTATGTGCTCTTCTATTCTATCCTGTTAATCTAGGTACCTCGATGGAGCACTCCAAAATCCTAGGAAGTAAAGAAGAGTATGGCAGCAGTGTATCAGGGTGGACAATGTATATTGGCTCTCCAGTCCACGAAAAATATAACTATGATGATGATGATGATGATGATCATAGTAATGATGAACAAGGTGATGAGTGCAACAAATATTATTATGGCTATGACCACGATGATGATGATGCCAATGGTAAGAGTGATGATTCCATGGCATCAGATGCCTCTTCTGGGCCAAGTCATCGTGAACTTACATGGGAAAGCAGTGCTCAAAGTATTGATAGGCATGGAGCTAGTACGTATTCCTCAAAAGAAAAACTTCACAAACAGAGGATGAAAAGAGACGAAAGGAGAATCAAAGTAGAAACAGACAAACCCGAGCTTAAAGCAAAAGGTGCAGATCCAGCTCAAACTGGAAGCAAGGTGAGGAAATCCATCTATGCAGGCAAAGGAAAATAGATTTGTTGTCTCTTTTCCTGTTCTTCTCCTAAAATGTTGCACAAAGCTGTATGTTATTGCACAAAGTTATCTCTTTTCATGTTTGACATGCGTAGCTCACCAGATTTTTATCAACAAGTAGTCATGTATTGAATGTTTCTTCTCTTCAATATATGCACATGAAAATGGTTTCATTTTAAGAATTCTGCAAAACATATTGCTGATGCATCTGCATCTTAGAAATTATATTTTACTGAAGGATGACTGGAAAAATGCACGAAGAGTCCTAGGTGTCCATGCAATAATTCCTTGTTTAAGGTTGTATGACAGAATAGGAAACTTGACAAGATTCAAATCTTGTTCAGTTCCGGTGAATCTGGTGATTTATATTAGATTTTTCAGGATTCAAGAAGGTAGCCAACTGCTTAAAATTATGGACACTTGGAGTGGGGAAGATTGGTTTGTGGGGGAGGCTGTGTGCTAGGAAACAAGGTCGATGTGAATTTTTGAAGCATAAATATTCTACATATGGCTTCATTAATAGGACCAGAAACTTTATTTTTCTTATTTTTAAAAAGAAAAGTTCATGAAACTATAACTTGACAGCACAAAAGAACTTCTAAAAACATGACATACCAGTTACTACTTGTACATTCTAAAAGATCTACAGTGTTTCTAGATAATCATAACAGCTTGCAGAGCACACAATATGCAGTGTAAACATAACTACAACCTTATAAGCTATTAAGACAACGTTCACACAGAAGTGGACTTGAATAGAGAGAACCTCGGATAATTAAGCATTTCAAATATCTAGATTGATAACATAATTTCTTAAACTAAATCTTGCTGGATGACCATTTGAAACCTTAAATATATAAATCTCACCGATATTCTCAAGTCACAGGAAAAAATCTCACATTGTTTGTTAGTGCATCCAAAGTAAATCAATCTCAACCAAATGGTTAATAGAGTACATTTAAAATCTCAGATGGCCAGACTTCATCCTAAATGATGATTCTCTTTTTACTCACTAGTCACTTCAATTAGCTTCCTATCCATAAATCAATAGTGTATGTCTTTAGAAGTAACATCAGAGACGAGAGCGGGAAGGATTAGCAAGCAAATAAAATTGAAGATAAAATGGTAGAGATAAATTGTCTCATTAACAGAGTACTACTACTTACGTGGTGAGACCATCCCCACATAAGTTTTTCCCATTAATACAGACTAGTTTTGAAAGTGAGTGCTGAATAGGCCTAAAAATTTCATTCCACCCACCATCTTTTTTTTTTTTTTGAATTATTAGCAGTTTGCAAGAGGGGGAACGATTCGAATCCACAACTTCGATGGACAATGGTGTAGGTGTGAGGAGCATACCACTTGGGCAACCTCATTCCATCTACCATCCATATAGACACCGAAACATACATGCAGTACTTGTTATGTAAATTGCAATTCATGCACATGATCTAAAGAACTAAGAAAAACGAAGGAAACATATAAAGAGAATAGATACATACAAGCCCACAAAGTTTTTCTGAATGCTTGAAGCAGAGGCCCAAAACTTTTAATATTACAATTTACAATCAAGCACCTAATTTACCATAAGATAGATTCCTTTCCCGGTTTAATTAAAACTTAAAAGGGTATATAAGATTTCCTATAGTAATATTATAAAAGATATGACTCACTTTCATACACTTGCCCACTTTTAATAAGCAAAGAAGAAGTAACCTTTAATCACCACATCATCAAAACAAGAAATCTCTTTTAATCAAACTGAAAGATGAGTCACTGCAATGTTAAATTAATTAGGTGCTTCTCATTATTATTGCCCTTGCCCCACAATTTCTTCTAAAAGGACTGACAATTTTTATATAAAATGAACATTTCAAATACTGGCTTTATCCAACAATTTATTTTTAGGGTAAAGCGATACCGACAAGATTTCCTTGGCCTTTCTGCTCCAAATTAATAATATCATAAGCATGCATTATTGCTACACATTCATAGACTAGCCTATTCCCTGTAATGCTACAAAATTCAGTAACTAATGTAAACAAAACCTGCCAGATCATTGATTCTCTTAGTGAAGGACAGATGAACTCATTGAACAATGCAACAGTCCAGTTTGCCCAATTTCATTGACTTTATAGGTGTACTAATAACAGAAATATTTAGAAACTAAAAATGTGAGATATCTTAAAAATTAGTCATGCAAATAAAATTACTTGAAAGGAAATGAATACAGTAAATATGAATACCAAAGAAAAGTAAATTTATCAGGTTCAATATCTCTGCCACATAACACAAATTTTCAGTCACAGAAGCAACATTATTGGGTTTAAAAACATTGTTCATGCACACATTACTACCAACACTGAGTTCAGATCACATCTTAGACTGGTTAGCAATCTTGAACCATTCAGTATGGAAGGAGCCTGGTACGTCAATCCGCTCATAGGTATGAGCTCCAAAGTAATCTCTTTGAGCTTGGACTAAATTAGCAGGCAGCCTCTCCCTTCTGTACGAGTCAAAGTAAGCAAGACTAGAAGACATACCAGGAGTGCAAATGCCCGAGTTGATGGCAAGGCAGACAACTCTTCTCCAAGCAGACTGTCGCTCCACAATCTCCTTAGCAAACTCTGGATCCACAAGAAGATTAGCCAGATCTGGGTTTCTGTCATAGGCCTTCTTGATACGGTCCAAGAATATAGCACGAATAATGCAACCCCCCTTCCAAATCCTAGCCAGCTCCCCAAGTTTTAAGTCCCACCCCTTTTCCATGCTCTTTGCACGAATCAAGTTCATTCCCTGTGCATAGCTGCATATTTTGGATGCATACAATGTTTTCCTTACATCATCAATTAACTCTTTCTTATCCACAGCTGGCTCAGCTAAAATGTCGCCAAAGCCACCCGATTTGAAGACTTTGGAAGCTTCAACTCTTTCCTCCTTCAAACCACTGAGGAATCTTGCATCCAAGGATGATGCTATAGTTGGTGCAGCAATTGACAACTCAGCAGCTTGCTGGACCGTCCATTTGCCAGTCCCCTTCATACCAGTTTTATCCAGAACCTTGTCCACTAAATACCCTTCTCCTTTGTCATCCTTAATTCCAAATATATCTGCAGTGATTTCAACCAAGAAGCTCAGAAGCTCCCCCTTGTTCCACTCTGAGAAAACCTGGTGTAGTTCCTCATTTGAGAGCTTTCCAACTGATTTCAGAACGTCATAAGCCTCTGCAATCAACTGCATATCACCATATTCGATTCCATTGTGAACCATCTTAACAAAATTTCCAGATCCTCCTTTGCCAACATAAGTGACACAAGGACCACTGTCAGGAACTTGAGCAGACACTTTAAGAAGGATATCTTCTACATGCTTGTAGGCCTCGAAGGAACCTCCAGGCATCATAGAAGGCCCATGTCGAGCACCCTCTTCACCACCTGAAACTCCCATTCCAAGATAAAGCAGACCCAACTCAGCCATGGCTTTCTCTCTCCTTTCAGTGTTCTCATACCACTCGTTACCACCATCAATGATACAGTCACCTTTCTCCATGTAAACCGACAATGTTTTAATGGTTTGATCAACTGGAGCGCCAGCCTTAACAAGCATTATTATTACACGAGGTTTCTGGATCGAGTGAACAAACGATTCCGGATCATGGAAGCCATACAAGGGAAGGTTCCCTTCTTGTTTGGCTCGTTCAACTGCCTCATCAACTTTTGAGGTCGTTCGATTGTAAACAGAAATTGGGAATCCTTTCTCAGCGATGTTGAGGGCAAGATTTTGGCCCATGACAGCAAGGCCAGCCAGGCCGATTCTTGTTAATGATACCATTATTTATTTCCTGCAAAAGGGAATTAAAGTCTTATTGTTATGAATGGAAATTGCATGTCATAATTCCCCTAATGGCATATAAAATTGTGATAACAGACAACTTGGCCATCGCCTACAGTTCTGATGAAGCCAACTATTTACAGAATGACTTTCAAAAAATTAAGTTATTCATGAATGACAATCAAGTGTAAACTGCATCCACCACTTTCAAGGACAGGAGATGATATCTTTAGAACAAAACTAAATAAAATATATGGAAATAAAACGAAAAGGAAAGGAAAAAAGAATACACCATGCTACAATGCTTAAGGAGGACAAACTAAAACTTCTATAACAATGAGTAATAACTAATAAGAAGATAATAAATGAAATCTGGTTCTATCGAAGACTACTTTTAACTCTAATGTAATAAATCTATACGAAGAAAAAGTCAAGTAACTAACCCAAAAGCAAGTTGAGCATTTTATGAAATGGCAAAAAGCTATCTACAATCAAGTTAACAGGGAAGAAAATGCTAATTTCTCAATGCACTTCTGTCACACCACCGGTGTTCTGATATTGTAAGCCTCAAAACTCTTAATCTATAATCAAATTTATAGTTTAATAAAAACTATAATTCTCACTATAGTCAACACATGTGCTGATAAAAATCAACTTGCATGTCCTAATAAAAGATCCATCCAGCAACTAGAGTACTGTAGGAAGACGATGTAAATTAACAACCCAAATGCATGAGCCGCACAAAGAAAGTTCCCATACAAGATAAGAATTCAAGTAGAACTATAATCAAATCATCAGAATAACTAGTGATCTATTGACTCTGACAAAAAATTGAACAAAATTTTGCAATCCAAAATTAGCAGAATAGATATATACCCCTCAGAGCCTCACAAACAAATAAAACGATGTATCAAACACACAGCACATCAGCAACTGATAAGAAAGCTAACCCAGATAAGCAATGCACATAAAGACTTGAATTAAATAAGGAAAAATAAATAAATAAATAAATAAGATACATTGTCTCGCAACATAGAAAAAAAAAATACCTGAAAAAATAGCAAACACTTGGAAGAAAGGTTGAAAATGAATCGAACCCAGGAAAACAGAGGATCTGGGTCTTGCAAAAACACAAAGAATTGTAGGTTTCGATCTGGTTTTGGCGTTTATATAATCAGGGTCCGAGCGTAGCAGCAGTATCACGAGGTGATCGAATTCACTTGTTTATTATCGGGCTTAGCATTCTCGCTTTTCAAGGATCTAACTGATACAAAATGACAAATCACTCACCAACCTCAATTTGCCACGTGGTTTTCAACTGTTGTCACTAATTCTATTTGACCTCCTCGGTTTTGTTGATTTTGTTTTTCCTTCATTACTTTTTAATTTCTGTCTTTAATACCCCTGTTGTCTTCCAAGAACAACCATGTAATTAACATACGGACTCAAATCAGCCATCTAAAATGGTGTCCAAATTTATATATAACCAACTAAATTGGGATATGTGTTTACATTTAATTATTTTTTTTAACTTCTTCCATAAATGTAGACACATATCCCAATTTGGTTGGTTAGACACAAATTAACACTATTTTTGGACAGCTGATTTGAGTCATCAACATAATTCTCTTCCATTATTGGGAATCAGGAATCAGGATATTCCTTATAAAAAAACTTAAGGAGTTTTGTTGATGTAGGGGATTAATATAATATTTAATTATGAGAGGGAGTAGGTGGGAAACGATGGACATAAAAATCGCCAAGCCACTTTCTATGGTTGTTGAATCATAAATCACAATCGGTTGTTAGGTGAAGAGAAATATACTTTAATTTCACCGACACTTCAAACCTCCTCCACCAATTTTTTTTTATTATTCTTCCAATTTTTCAATTATTTTTAATTAGTTAATGTACTTTATATTCTCAATGAAGGAAATTTTGTTTGCGGTGGAATATAGTAAATAGATGGTCATCGAAGATTGTGAGTTGTGATTTGTGAGAGGTATTTTATGTAATAAAAACATTTTCAACAACGTCTAATTACACTTTAATCACATTAGGATGTGGTGCATGGAAATATCTCTTATTCGTTATCATTCTCTAATATAAAAAAATTATTTCATCTACTAATAATAAAGTCATTAAGTCATAACCTTAATTTGCTAAGAGAAGATCGATTGGTGGTCTTCAGGAAACAGGCCTAGTTGTTTCAGTTATTTCCAAGGACTTTGGCTGGTGGGGTTGGTGTTGGTGTTGGTGATGCACCTCCAGGCACGACTGTTGCACAGTAGTTCTTGAGCAATGTTGGGAAGAAGGGGTCCAAAGGAAACACCTTAGGCCAACACTTGTCGTCAACTTCATTCAAGGCCTTGCAACAAGCAGGGCCGATTAATTTAACTTGGTGGCTCAAGAATGACGTTATGATCTCTTGGACACAACCTTGGACGCTCTGGTGAGTCGATAGGCATTTCACAACATTAGGGTCCTGCCTGAACAACGGTGGAAAATTTTGTGATAAACTCTTAATTTGAGAGGACAAATTGAGTATGATTAATTCCATGAAAATGGAAGATTAAAGTGTATTCGAATTCTCCTCCGTGAGAGCTTCGAAATGGTATACTCAAACTCACAAAATGGTTAATGGGTGAATGAGAAATTGAGTCTCAAGGTGAGCCCAAAATGTGGTGAACAATTGCACATCCCAGATTGGCTAGGGAAGAAACTTATATGTAGTATATAAGTAAATGTGTGATAGGAGCCATCAACATGTGTGTGGCATAGAGGCAAATCATGGACCTCGAACCTTCGAATGCACGACTCGTGTGTGGGCGCGTCTTGCTCACACGGACAACACTTTTGTGTGAAGAATAAGAAAAACTTTAATTGTTTGGATTATGATATTCTTGCTTGATCACCAAGAATATAGAAACGTGTTCAATAAGCTTTGGTCTAGAATCGTATACACCAAGCTTTGGTATTGCTTATTCACCATGAACCAAAAATCGTGTTCAACAAGATATTGAACCAGAATCGTATTCAAGAAGATTCTTGGTCACCAAGAAATTATTCACCATGGAATTTCCGAATATGTCCCTAAACCCTAGTGCTTCGGTTTTGCCTATATTCTTCTCTTCTTTATTCTTGGTAAGTTTGAGCTCGGTTTGAGTTCGCCGAGAGTGGCTTGTGCTTCGCACTTCCACTGTTGAACCGTTGTATCTTAGGAGACGATCGCTGATACACATACGGTGTTATATACGGCGAAATCGTCTTAAGGACACCGTGTGAAACACGGGCCTCGGTTTTTCCCTAACCGGTTTCTAACTTATTGGTTTGTGTTGTTGTGCTTTATGTTTTTCCACAAGTTCTGACCAGATTGTTGATTTACAAACAACACGAACAACGGTAGAAATTCTGGTGTAGCTGGTTCGGCTGCTAAACCTGGAGCAATCACTATGAAAACACATGCTAGGATTAATGCAATTGAAAACTTGACACTAGCCTGAGACATTTTGGTTTTGATGAGTATAATGTTTGGTCACTGAATGTTTGAGATGATGATACTGGTTTGTCAAATTTTACGGTGATGAAACTTGATGTAGATGGTACATGGTTTTATAGGGCATAAATTTATAATGTCTTTAATTCATTGCTTTCATTTTGTAACTTTTTTCCCTATCTAATTGCTGCTTGTTAAAGAGTCAATTTGATCAAATTAAGTTATAAATACAGAGAAACAGTTTTAGAAACTGAAATATCACAAAACTTATTTGTCAATTCTTCACTCATAAGCTTTGTCTTCAGCTCCTGAGTCTTGAGTTTGGAAATGTATTTGTTTCTCTTTGAGCATATGTACCCCGATGCAAGTGAAATTTGAGGATTATTATTATTATTATTTTTTTTAAAGTACAAATATGGTTTGTAATTTCAGGGTTATTGATCATATAAATATGGTTTAAAGAACAAATACAGAACAATACTATATGCCTATATGGGATTGGATTAAAGAGTACTTTTTATTTATTTATTTATTTATTTTTTCCATATGATATCCTAGATTATTAGACCTGATAATCTATATAAAGGGGATTATAAAGGCTTGGTGAAAAGTGCGCCCATTCAACTCATCAATATTTAAAATTCGAGTCGCCACTACCGCCGATATAATAATAATAATGGATCATTGATAGTTTAAGTTTTTCATTGGTAGGTTCAATAACAAAGAGAAATGCTTGGGGTGTGAAAACTCCGAAGGAGGGAAACATGCCGTCACCCAATGTGACTTTGTTATAAATGTTGGAAAAATGGTGAATGAGTGAATGAGAAATTGAAACTCAAAGTGCACTCGTTGAATTAGAAAAATAATAAGTCCCACATTAATGGGAAACACATATATAGTCAAGGATATATTAGATTACTTGTGGAATAGGATGTAAATAAAATCATAAACTATGGGTTCAACGACTTGTGTGCGAGCACGCGTTCTGTAGGAGTGACTATCGCAATAGTTTGAACCACGGATGTGCACCCGTGACCGAGGCCAGTTTTGCTATTTGTTTATTTTTGCAATTCAATTTTATGAATGACAATTAATCTATGAGAATTAATTCTGAAATTAATCATTTATATGGTAAGTGATTTGTGATTAATTCATTTTGAATTAATACAATTTCAGACATGGATAATTTGGAAATGATATGGCACAACCAACTTGAGGATTTACAAAATGTTCAAAATTATCAAAAGTTGTGCAAAGTGTCGGTAAAAAAATGTCAGAGTCTAAAAAATCTATTTCCAGCTTCTATTGTCGGAAATCTTTTGCAGCTTAAAGATATTTATGTGGAAGAATGTGGAATGAAGGAGATTGTTGCAAAGGAAGAAGTAGGTGATAGGACATTTGTGTTTCCAGAGCTAACCTCTTTAAGTTTGCACAACCTATTGAAGCTTAAATGTTTCTATCCCGGTATACATACCACAAAGTGGCCCATGTTGAAAAAGTTGGATGTTATTGGTTGTGACAAGATTGATGCTTCAGAATTATTTAACATCCAATAAGTTATTTTGAAGGATCAACCGAATATCGTAGCGCAAGAAAAGGTATGAGACTTGTTATATATTTTTTTAAATTGTTGAACTTTCTGCCTAAATATTACAACTTCAAATTTCCATCTTTAGAAATTTTAAATGTGAGAAGATGTCTCAAGATGAGGATTTTCTCTTCAATAGCGGCCAACACACCGATGTTACGAGAAATAGAGCTGGACTGGAAAAGTTATTATTGCGATGGTGATGTTAACACAACCATGAAACATATACATGAGAAAGAGGTATGTATTGATTGCCTAACTTTACTTTCCTCTCTCCCTTTCCTCATTTTTGTTAATATTCTTCATTATTCCCTTTCATGCTTCTCTAGTAAACTGTAAACTTTAGCTGGCAAATGGGAATCATTACGGTATATGTATAAGGGTTCAAAAATTAAATAGCACCTTTTGGGTTGGTTTTTGGGGAATAGGCACCAAGTTAATAAGTTAAGTTTAAAAGGCACCATTTAATGGGACCAGACGAAAATACCCCTTTGTTGTCTGTTTCTTTGTTTTGAAACTTTGGAAGAAAAGCTCTGAGAGAAAACCCCGACGGCGCAACAGTCGACCAAATTGTGACGACGAACCACCGTCGACGGAGCTACAGTACCGACGTACCGGCGAAGTCAATACCGACCACGGTATGTCTTTATCTCTCACGCATTTGTTGTCCATTATGTTTGTTTGATGAGTTTAGGTTAGGGTTTTAGTTTAGGAAAAAATTTCGAGCCTTTTGGTAGTGAAAACGATGAAGTTCTGGGTTTCCATGAGTTTTTGAAACTGAATCGAGCCTTTTTGCAGTCTTATCGAGCCTTTTAGAAAGGTTATCGAGCCTTTTAGAAAGGTTATCGAGCCTTTAGAAAGGTTATTGAGCCTTTTAGAACCTTTTAGAAAGGTTATCGAGCCTTTTTAGAAAAGTTATCGAGCCTTTTGAAAAGTTATCGAGCCTTTTAGAAAGGTTATCGAGCCTTTAGAAAGGTTATCGAGCCTTTTAGAACCTTTTAGAAAGGTTATCGAGCCTTTTTAGAAAAGTTATCGAGCCTTTTGAAAAGTTATCGAGCCTTTTAGAAGAAACTTTTGTCGAGCCTTTTAGAAAGGTTATCGAGCCTTTTAGAAAGGTTATCGAGCCTTTTAGAAAAGTTATCGAGCCTTTTAGAAGAAACTTTTGTCGAGCCTTTTAGAAAGGTTATCGAGCCTTTTAGAAAAGTTATCGAGCCTTTTGAAAAGTTATCGAGCCTTTTAGAAGAAACTTTTGTCGAGCCTTTTGAAACAAAATCGAGCCTTTTAGAACCTATATGTTATCGTGCCTTTTGTTACTGTTATCGAGCCTTTTGAAAAGTTATCGAGCCTTTTAGAAACTTTTGTCGAGCCTTTTAGAACCTATATGTTATCGTGCCTTTTGTTACTGTTATCGAGCCTTTTTGAACTGTTATCGAGCCTTTTTGATATGTTATCGAGCCTTTTTAAACATTGATGTTATCGTGTCTTTTTATACTTTTATCGAGCCTTTTTGAACCTTTATGTTATCGTGCCTTTTTGTAATGTTATCGTGCCTTTTTGTAGTGTTATCGAGCCTTTTTGAATTTTATCGTGCCTTTTTGCACTGTTATCGTGCAGTTTTGAATTTTACCGTCAGTTTTCAAGTCTTTTCAGTAACTTATTTGCTTTTTTTCCGTCAATATGCAGATGGCGAATCCGAATGATTTCCTTAAAACCCCGGTGGGAGAATGGTTCAATGGAAAAATTATTCGGCATGACCATTTTGATGACCTTAGAGATATCGACAATGCACTTGAAAGAGTACCTGAAAATCTAAGGATCGAAGACCGACGTCGGTTTACTGAGTCATGTTTCGGTCATTTCCTCCGGATGCATCGTGAGATTAATTTTTCTGGCGGCATTGTCCATCGGCTACTTTTACGTGAGTTGCATCACAACGGGCCGGAAGATGAGATGCGATTTCTGTTAGGGAACCATACGGTCCGGTTCTCGAAGGTTGAGTTTTGTCTAATCACCGGATTGAAGTTCGGAGTGATTCCCGACACAGCGAGTTATGATATGGTGGTACAGAATGGCATACACGACCGGTACTTCCAGCGTCGAGTCATCGAGTTTCAAGAGCTGAGAGGGGTGCTTCGGATTGGTGTTTTCCATTCGCAGTACGATGCAGTGAAGCTGTCATTATTGTTTTTGCTGAACTGGATACTGATGGGGGTGGACGAGAGATTTAAAGTTCCAGCATGGCAGTTTCGAGTAGTCGAGGACTTGGACACTTTTGATGCGTTCCCATGGGGCGCATACGTGTATAGGCGGTCTATTTATGGTTACATGCATGCTTTGGATAGTCCACGGGAGGCAGCACGACAGGCAGGACAGGGCGTTGACACCATCGAGTCCTACAACATATACGGTCTAGCGCACGCACTATTGGTTAGCATTTACAATTTGCATCCGTACTTTAATTGAGAATTTTTTATATGACTGATGTATTTACTTGTGATCGTACTTGTCTATTACGCAGGTATTTGCTTTTGAGGTTATCCCCTCCCTTGGCATTAAAAAATGTGGGATCCGCAGGGTTAACCCCGAGCTACCCCCTCCACGTATTCTGAAATGGAAGTTGACTAAGCGACCGCGAGGGAAAAAGCTGGATGAGATTTTCTCTGAAACTGTAAATATTGTTGTTGTTAATGTTTATAATTTTTAGTATGTGTATAATTACAATGATGTAATTACAATGATGTAATTACAATGATGTAACTCCAATTGTAGATGTCTGCGCGGTCTAAATTGGTGGCGACAGCTGTTGAGATGGGTCAACGGTATTACGAAGGCATAGATCAGGGACCCACTATGTATGATCACTATGCTGTAGATTTATCTGGAGGCCTCCCAGATCCGGAACTACATAGGACTGGCGGACCCAGTCATACGGAGGATTCTTGCGGACCTAGTGATATGGATCCTTCGTACTCTGGACCCAGTGATACGGAGGGCTCAGACCCGGATGTCGGCAATGGCCGTGGGAGTCCCACGAGGTCTAGGCGGGTACGCGTGACTTTGCCCAGACAACCTACAGCTGGACGTGATTCAGAACCGGAGGTTGGCAGTCCTACTCCCGTGAGGCGTAGGCGGGTACGATTCAATTTGGACAGACAGCCTGGACCTCAAGGTCATTCACGGGGAGGCGTCGGAGAGCGTCCACAGGTACGTAAGCATTTTTAGGACCACATGATTTAATTTCAATTGACTTAATAGTTTTAGTACTGACAGAGTCCGAATTCCTTTCAGGCTTGGGAGCATAAATTGGCAGAGGTGATGGATGCTGTTCGAACATTACGTACGGATGTCATGGAGGCTTTCCGTACGAGTGAAGAGAAAAGAGCTGCGCAGCATCAGGAGTTGCTGGATTTGATCCGGGCCCAACAGGGTCCGACGTCGCAGCACCGTATGGATGGTCCACCATTCGATGACCAACCATTTGATGACCATGACGGAGCATTTACTCCCACAGGTACAGGGTGGACAGACCGAGGGACCAGCCATAGGCAGCCACGTACCACAGACACAGTCTCAGATCCGCAGGGTCATGATGTGACAGCACGAGAGGAGGTGCGCGGTGGTACACAGACAGCAGGTGATATAGAGCCAGCAGTCTTGGAGCAGGTACTGCCTGAGGACATCACCACAGTCCGCTCATCACAGCTGCTGGATGATCCTGTTCACTCCCAGGAGCAGGTACTGCCTGAGGACATCACCACAGTCCGCTCATCACAGCTGCTGGATGATCCTGTTCACTTCCAGGAGCTCACACCTATACATTTCCAGGAGGTCACCCCTGACGCCACAACCCAGCGCGATCGTCCAGTCGATCCCAGCGTACGAGGTTCCTCCTACGAGCATAGACCTTCGGTCGACCCGAGTGTAGCCGACCCCTCCAGCCGACCTCCGATATGTCATTTGACACCCCACCGATCGATTTCAGGTGATCAACAGGGAACGAGTTCCTCCTCACACCACCCCGATCACCCTGATTTGGACCGGAGTCCACCACCCCTGAGGCGTGGAGACCGGATTCGACGTCGAGGTTGGATGGAGCGGAGCCCATACACAAACCCCTGTGAACCGAAGAGGCCACGGACGATGCCGCATCCGCAGCCAGCACATGAATGGATGCCACACGAATTGGTAGATCCTGACCAGCTTGCGGCGTACCTAGCCTACAAGAGGAGCATGACAGGGGAATTGTAAGTATAATCTAAAAACTTACAATCTGTACTTTCTTTGGGGACAGTGAACGCGGGACCACTTCTGTGGACCGGCATCAATGGCATAATCGTATGCACCCTGGTGCAGCTTACGTAACTCCTCCATGTGCCGATCATACTGGATTTCAATGTACGACCTAGCAGCGTAATCCATTATCTGGGCAACATCCTTTCTGTGGAATCGCTTCTTCATATTTTCACCAAAATGCCAGACACAAACGGTATGGGTTGCATAAGGGAACGCTTTAGAAATCCCTGCTTCAATGCTTGGATGGCGATCGGAAATGAAAACCAGATCATCTATATGACCAAGGGCACCCCTCAAGCATTCTAAAAACCACTCCCATGAAAGGTTGTTCTCTGAGTCACCGTACCCAAAAGCAATTGGATACACCTGTTCGTTTCCATCTTGTGCAGTTGCCACAAACATTGTACCCCCGAATCTTCCCTTCAAATGGGTACCATCTACTGCAATAACAGGACGCATACACCTCCGAAAACCTCTAATTGAGGACCCTAACGACATGAAAAAGTAGAGGAATTTACCATGATCATCGCACTGTAAGTCCGTGATTGTGCCCGGATTTTGCTGTTCGAGAACATACGCAAAAGATGGGAGCAGTTGGAAACTTTCTTCATGCGTTCCATAGGTTAATGACAATGCATATTGCAAGGCATCATGTGCCTTACTGTACATGATTTGGATGCCATACATTGTTTTCATATCGGCGATTATGTCCTTCGGACGCATGAGACGACCATCGGTTTGTTGAAGTCTAGGGGCAACGACTTCTCCGATTATGACTGCACCAGCTTGTCGGTGGCGACGGTGAATCTCCTCCAAGGGACAGCCGTGTTCGTTGACAAAACTTCTGACTTGAAAGTAAGTACCTTCTTCTCTCCTCACCGCTCTTAATTTCCACGTACAGTCGTCAATGATGCAAACCAAATGTAAAGTTGTCTTATTAGACCTTTTCACCTTCCATTCAAAGTTCTGCCGCATCGCAAAATGGCCAACTAGCCTCTTCAAATCCTTTTTACTCGGAAAAAATTGACCTTTATAAATCATGGTCTCGGTTCTTGCGCTGCCAAGGTGCTGCTTGTACCAATACCAAACGAGTATGAATCTGCTCCTGGAATAACCCAAGTTCTCGCATTAACAGAATCAGATGATGTCATATTACAACGGACCTCGGAAGTCCCAGGCATATCTGGTGCAGTGCAACTAACTCCTTGTACACGTCTACCGCTTGTTTGCATTTGTGCAGGCTCTTCATCTACATTTTGGAGATCATGAACATGTTCATTATTTGCCTCAGTATCAACCTGTTCATGGTTCGGGTAATTGCTCTGTTGATTGTACTGCGCATCGTACTGTTCATTGTCCTGTGCATCGTACTGCTCATTGTACTGCTCATTGTACTGCTCATTATACTGCACATCGTACTGCTCATTGTACTGCACATCGTATTGCTCATTGTACTGCTCAATTCGACTGCCAAACACATCACCCACATCACCCAATTGAATTTCAGCTGCATGTGCATGGTCGACCGCAACTTCTGGGACACCACACATGTTTCCCACACCTTCGCTGGGACCCCCTTGGGTGAACACTTGGTTGCTACCGCTAAAGAATCCAAACTGTTGGGTATTTTCAGGAGGAGGAATATTATTCCCTACCACATCTCCAGCTGTCCGCTCAGTTAGACTGACACATACTTGAGGGATCACTCGATCTTCCCCTAGCATAAACTGGACATCGTCGTCATTCCTTATCAATGTGCGACACGTACTGCCAGGAACGAGTGATATTGATGACAACTCAAAATTGTATTTGTTTACATCATAGTTCACAATAGTATGCACGATCGTCACCAATTCTTCGTAAGTCATATTGTTTGACACGTACATTCCCCGGTTATCGGATCCAACAAACCTCTGACTTCCGTCGGGTAACTGGTCCCATCGACCGTTGTAAGATATTACTATTCTAACCCGATTCATGAGGCTGTCAAATTAATAATCACAAACCATTAACAAAAACCCATGATTACACAATGTCTTCAAATATTACATGAAAAGCCTCGAATATTTTTTGAAAAAGGCTCGAATTTTTTTTCAAAAAAGCTCGAAATATTTTTGTCAAAAAGGCTCGAAATCAATTCTAAAAGGCACGAATATTTTGTTAAAAGGCTCGAAACTTTGTTCAGAAAGGCACGGATATTTTTTGAAGAAGGCTCGAAATCAACCAAAAGGCTGGAAACTTTTTTCAAAAAGGCTCGAAATATTTTTGTCAAAAAGGCTCGATAATAACTACAAAAGGCACGATGACATTGTTAAAAGGCACGAATAAATTTGAAAATCAATCCAGCCTTTTAGAAAGGTTATCGAGCCTTTTGAAAAGTTATCGAGCCTTTTGGAAAAGTTATCGAGCCTTTTACAAAGGTTATCGAGCCTTTTGGAAAAGTTATCGAGACTTTTCCAAAAAGGCTCGATAACAATTTCAAAAGGCACGATGACAGTGTTAAAAGTTATCGAGCCTTTTGGAAAAGTTATCGAGCCTTTTACAAAGGTTATCGAGCCTTTTGGAAAAGTTATCGAGACTTTTCCAAAAAGGCTCGATAACAATTTCAAAAGGCACGATGACAGTGTTAAAAGTTATCGAGCATTTTGGAAAAGTTATCGAGCCTTTTACAAAGGTTATCGAGCCTTTTAGAAAGGTTATCGAGCCTTTTGGAAAAGTTATCGAGCCTTTTAGAAAGGTTATCGAGCCTTTTAGAAAAGTTATCGAGCCTTTTGGAAAAGTTATCAAGCCTTTTAGAAAGGTTATCGAGCCTTTTAGAAAGGTTATCGAGCCTTTTAGAAAAGTTATCGAGCCTTTTGGAAAAGTTATCGAGACTTTTCCAAAAAGGCTCGATAACAATTTCAAAAGGCACGATGACAGTGTTAAAAGGCACGAAAATATTTCAAAAAGGCACGAAATTTTTTTCAAAAAGGCTCGATAACAACTTCAAAAGGCACGATGACAGTGTAAAAAGGCACGAAAATATTTCAAAAAGGCACGAAATCATTTTCAAAATGGCTTCAAGTTTACATACTAAAATGTGAACAACTTCAAAGAAGCAAGTTCAAGAAATATTACCTTATTTTACTGAAGAAGAAAGTCGGGGCAAGACCTTGAACTTTTATTTGTAGAGAGAGAGTAACTGAGTATTTCAAGCCTTCGTTTGAGTTGCAGAGAACAACTCAAAGAGAATAACATAAATGTTTAACTAAGGGCAATTTTGGTAGTTCACCATAATAGGTGCCTTTTAAACTTAACTTATTAAACCAGTGACATTCTCACCAATTCACTTTAAAAAGGTGATATTTTGGACCAATTCCACTATGTATAATTGTATATACATTTTTTATTTTATTTGTTTGTTTATAGCAAGGCCAAAACGCGACTCTTACCTTCTTTGTTCATACTCAGTTACTTTCTCAGTCTCACTAACAAGTAACAAGTAACAACAATAATCAATGATTCAATGTACAAAGCTAAGGGTTTCATATTGATTATAATTATATTTTTTTAAATGCAATTTCATTTGTATCCGTTGCTTTTTTCTAATTTAATTATCACTTTTCTACTTACTTTTCATTTTGAGTTCCTATGTTCCGTAATTGTTTTTGTTTTTTTTAAACGTCAATCCGATTCCTCCATCAGTCAAACGGTAGTCAACTCTTTAATGAAATCCATATTACTGTAGTTTAGTCATTTGCTTCATGGACATATAATTTTAAGTAATTATTTATTTAAATATATTTTTAAATTTTATGAAAGTTGAAATGACTCATATCCACATCAATTAGATTGTGGTCAAGTCTCTTATAATAATTCACCTGTAAACATTTTAGTAATATAACATATAAGGAAGTATTAGAGAATAGAGAGCATACAAAATTGTTCTTCAATTTTCTTAAAATTATTAATTTTTCCAAATTATTGGATCCACATAAATTATCTACTAATTTGACTAAATGAGTAAAGTATGACTAAATTATTAGAAGCTAGGCACGATGAGGTTGGCCCAATGATTTGCCCTTCACACTTATACCAATAGATTGTAGGTTTGAATCTGTCTCATCCTCAAAATCTTAAATTATTGTAATATTTATAAAATAAATAAATAAATAATTATTGGATATCACTTTCAACTTTCAAGATTTGGAAATGAAGGAAGCCAGCTGGCCCCAGTCTCCAATTTGATTGGAGACTTTTTGTTACATCAATCGCTTTGTTTGGCAAGAGACTTGTGGTTTTCAAAAATACCAAAAATACATCACTTTGATATTTTTGTTAATAATACGGCAAGGGTTAGATTAAACCAACATAAATTTAGGGTTAATTGCACAAACATACTCTCTATTTATTTAATAAAGCAAAATTTGAAACAAATACCATATTCAAACACAAACATCCCAATTGGAATGTGCTTGGCGTATGGAAAGTAGAGGTTATTTTGGTGGGTAAATTTCACAAACAACCCTGAATTTAGGTGTAATTGTATAAATATTCATTTTTTTCTAATAATTACATAAATATACCCTACCGTCATTTGACTTTTATTAACTTTAACCTTTAACCACATTTGTATCCCGAAATGACTAAACTATCATTGAAAACTTATTTATCTTTTCTTTTATTATTTAAAAATATTAAAAAAAAATTACATAAAAAATTGAAAAAATCGGTACAATTTGTTATTGTTGCTTTTATTTTATTTTTCTTTCTATCATTTTTTTTTTTTTTTTTTTTTTACATTTTCCATGTCCCCAAACACCAAATTTTCAGATTTCAAAAACCAACTTTATCACCAAAACATTCAATTTCATACTCATCAACCCACGAACAATTTCATTTCATCAATACAATCAAAACCTACCAACAATTATATTTAATCAACAGAATCAAAACCCACAAAATTTACTAAACACAATAAAAACCCACTAAACACAACCATTTTTCCAGTTTTGTGGGTTCTTATTGTGTTAAAAAAAATGATAGAAAGAAAGCAACAAAAAAATTGTACCGATTTTTTTTAATTTTTTAAGTAAATATTTTTTAATATATTTAAATAATAAAAGAAAAGATAAACAAGTTTTCAAGGGTAGTTTAGTCAATTCGGGATACAAATGTGGTTAAAAGTTAAAGTTAACAAAAGTCAACTGATGATAGGGTATATTTATGTAATTATTAGAAAAAAATGATTTAAAATTTTGACTTTAACATATCAAGGGTTAATTGCACAAACATACACTCTATTTATCTAATAAAATAAATTTTCAAACAAATGCCCTATTCAAACACAAACATCCCAATTGGAATGTGTTTGGGGTATGAAAAGTCAATAGTGCCATTGGGTAAAAGGGAGAGATTATTTTGGTGGGTAAATTTCACAAACAACCCTGTAGTATTGGCAAAACAGGCCGGTCTGGGCCCGTTAGGCCCGTTTTGCATAATGGGCCAGGCCGGGCTCGGCCTGTCAGGGAGATAGGTCGGGCCGGGCCGGGCCGGGCTGTTGGGGGGAGGGTGGGCCCGGCCTAGGCCTAGGCCCAGGCCTGTGCTAGGACAGGCCAGGCCGAGCGCAGGTCTGGCCTGTGGCGGGCCGGCCCTTTAAGGCCTTAATGGGCCCTTAACGGGCTTCAATTTTTTTTTAAACATTTATTTTATACAATATTATTTTTTATACATTATTATTTTTTATACATTGTAATAATTTTGTGTATTTATTAATGTAATAATTTTAATATGAAATATAACATTCTTCATTTCATACAACACTTAATTAGTTTTCGATGAATAATATTTTTGTAATTTCGTATTAAATTTGTGGTGAAAAGTATTGTTGACGGTGATTTTTTGTGGTCACCCAGTCAACGATTTGATTTCAGCTTATACTACTTTAAGAATGATTATGATTGAAAACAAAGAAGAATAATATACGTAATTACGTGGTAAAACTCCGATGATTGGAGAAACATCCACGGGTTGTTGCCTTAGCAACGAAGTAGAATCCACTATGAAAAACTGTTACAAAGTATTGTGTTCTAATCTCTCTTTTTCAGTTCGTCCCCCTTTCATTTGTGTGTTACATGGGTATTTATACATAATGCTACTAGGGTTTGTGGGTGCCGCTAGGGTTTGGTGTCGTGGTGCTCAAGTTTTGGGCGATTGTTTGGTCCTAAGCGGATTCTCTTTCCTTCTTGAGTGTAACATGTCTCCCGGTTTGAAAGAATCCGCGTTTGGACAGGATTCTTTCTCCTCTATTTGCGGGAAACCTGTTTGTTTCCTTGTTAAACTTTGGGCAGCCACACCGTTGTTTATCGTGGGGATGCTGATTGCTGATTCTGCTCATGTGTTCGGGACGTGAATGCTGGCGACTATCTTTTTTATCGAATCCCGAGCATGCCCGAGCAGGCTTTGCTGTCCGAGCCAATTCTCTTTGTTTGTGATCGGGTTGCTTTAGCTTTAGCCAAGTAAGTTACTTTGGGGGATTTCTGCCTCTACGAGTTGACTTCTCTTGACTCCTGCTTACGTGGCTTCTTATGGTGATGACGTGTCCTCTATGACGATTTTTACCTATAACAAGTATAAATTACAAATCATGATTGCCTCGTTAAAAACCTTACCAAGAAAAACCTAATGGGATAAAAACTTGGTAAGGGAAAAAGAGTGCAATCGAAAAAAAAATTTAAGTATTTACAATTACATCAGCTCGCCGGCTGGTTTCTATCGGAACTCTCTTCGATGGTCATGCTGGAGAAGTCATCCATGAGCTCTTCGTTTTCCAGTTGATATTGTCGTATGAATCTTGCATTTTGCCAATCCTTAAGGCATGTCAAAGCTTCCACCGCAACAGGGGCCAATGAACATCTTCTTTCTTCTAGTATTCGTCCGGCTGTGTTGAACACCTGCTCCGATGAAACTGTTGAAACCGGGATAGCAAGGACGTCACATGCTAATCTCGATAGAATGGGGAAGCTGTTTCTCTTGCCGCGCCACCATTTTAGAAGATCGTTGGTTGTGAAGTCATCGTTTTTCGTGATGGAGTACTTCGTAGTCAGATATCCGTTCAGCTCCACATGTTATCGTTGACCTTGACTTTGACTCGGACTCGAACTTTCTGAAGCGTGAGAAGTTGTGGCCTTGTTAAAAAAAATTCTCATGAGCTTCAATTGTTGTTGGGATTGTTGCTGAGGAGGTGCCGGTTCCGCTGTTCCGTCGCTGTACCTATTCTCATAAATAGAAAAAACCTTGAATATTTGGGATTTCAGTGTACTAAGATGTTCAGCAACATCCGTTTCACACTTTCACTTAATCCCAGAGCCTCACCCAATTCTTTGGAAAAAACTTCTAAAGCATTAAATATGAACCTAGGATCTACAACAATACCAAAGGCATACAAAAGAAGAATTTCCCCCCAATATTTTACATTTTTTTTTTTTTGCATAGCAGCAACAATGGAAGCTACCATCATATTTTCACTATGTTGTCTAAGTATATCAGCCATGTCATAAAGTTTATGAAGTGCAAGAGGAGATGTGGGGTAATAAACCCCGGAAAGTTTTACAGTAGCATCATAAAAAACTTTTAAAAATTCAACAAAAACATTGGCCACATAACAATCACCATCCGTGAGTTTTTCACATCCGTTGTCGTTGGTGGTGTTCAGGTTATAAAAACTAGTAATTTCTGAAGCATATGGTAAAGCAGATTTCAACATTAAATATGTTGAGTTCCACCTTACCGGCATATCTGTTTGGAACTTATAGGGTATTAGGTCCTTTGATCTAAAAAATATGGCAAACTCAACAATTCTTTGGTTAGATGCCATAATCCAACCCAAAGCCCCCCTAATATTGTCGATTTGATTTTCCACCTCCTTTAAACCTGATTTTACAATCAAGTTTATAATGTGACATGCACAACGGGCATGGAAAAATTTTCCCGCAATATTAGGGATATTAGAATTAATGAAAAATTCTATAGCTTTGGAGTTAGCAGATGCATTATCCAAAGTAATTGACATGATGCAGTTATGAATGCCATAATCTTGTATAACAGACATAATAACCTGAAAAATATTTTGTGCAGTGTGTGAATAATCCATGACACGAAAACCAAGGAGCTTTTTTTGTAAAATCCATTGGGTGTCTACATAGTGTCTAGTGACACATAAATAATCTTGTTTTGAACGTCCGCTCCAGATGTCGGACGTTAATGCAATTGAAAAAGAAATGTTTTGCAATTCATAAATCAATTCAGTCCTATGTTTTTGAAAAGTACGAATCAAATCGCTCCTAGTTGTGTTTCTAGAAACAGGGATATATTTGGGGTTAAAAGTATTATTAATAAAATATTGAAAATGGGGGTTATCTTGAAAACCTATGGGTTGGTCAGTTGCAGCGCAGTACAACATCGCCTGCTCTCTGACCCAGTCGGGGTCATACTACCATGTACTCACAGAACCATCTGGGTTCCGTTGCAGTTGGGCTTGTCGAGTTGTATCGACTTGCCCATGGGAAGCCATGCATTTGTCTCTATGTCTCTTGAGATGACTATTTCCCTTACTTGAATCGGTGAGTACAGATTGACAATACTTACATTGGGCACACTCAACTTCAGTGCCATATGTATTCTTTACCATTATAGGGTCAAAGCAATCCCACACCGTCGATTTCTTCTTCTCCTCTTCTTACTTGAATTCAGTGTCGAGGAAGAAGGTCCCGCACCCGTAGTACTAGGGGGATCGGGATCGGTATGGGCATGGAACTCACCGAATAATCGGTTGATCTCCTCGTCTGGCAAATAGTCGCCGGGGTTCAGGTTCAAGTCTTTAGGATTCATTTTCCTAAGATTATAATTAAATAAATGATTAAATGTCACAGATACAATTATACATTTATACAAATAACAAATTCAACATACAAAATTACAAATATACAATTATACATTTACACAATTAAACATAGTAATTTATTTTTTTAATTATTATTTTGTTGTTAAACTCTAAAAAAAACATAATCATTCTAATATATTATTAATTTCAACAATTAAAAAAAAAAGGAATTAATTTTTCTAAAAAAAACATATTCATCAAAATTTGCATTGATAAATACTAAGTACTCTGTCCACTAAATTCTCAAAGTGACTCGTCGGTACCAAGTTTATAATCATAATCATAATCAATTAATCATCAAAATTAAGATTGTAAACGAATGTCCAGAGATTTTTCCATATCGATGACAAAACACAGGTTTTAACAGCAACTCCAAGACGCTGTTAAAACCTGTGTTTTATCATCCAGATGGAAGAATCTCTGGACGTTCAACGATAGGACCCCTTACTTGGTACGACTCGTAACTTTGAGAGTTTTGTGGACAGTGTACTCAGTATGCAACTATATGTGCGCAAACTTAATATTTGATATTATGATGCGCATCTTTGGTTTCGAGACATGATTATGATGCCAAAAAAACATAATCATTAATATATTATTAATTTCAAAATTTTTTTTTAAAATCAGAATTTATTTTTCTAAATTATTATTTTCTTCTTAAACTCTAGTGTTACTCTACAAAAAAAAAAAAAAAAAAAAAAAACATAATCATTATAATATATTATTAATTTCAAAAAATTTAAAAAAAATTCAGAATTTATTTTTCAAACTTATTATTTTCTTCTTTTTTCTTCAACTCTACAAAAAAACATTAACATAATCATTCTAATATATTATTAATTTCAAAAAAATTTAAATTTTTTTGAAAAAATTATTATTTTCTTCTTATTTCTTCAACTAAAAAAAAAAAAAAAAAAAAAAAAAAAAAAAAAAAACATTTACATAATCATTCTAATATATTATTAATTTAAAAAAAATTTAAAAAATTCGGAATTAATTTTTCTAAATTATTATTTTCTTCTTTTTTCTTCAACTCTACAAAAAAAATATAATCATTAATATATTATTAATTTCAAAAAATTTCAAAAAATTCGAAATTAATTTTTCTAAATTACTATTTTCTTCTTAAACTCTACAAAAAAAAAATAATCTTTCTAATATAATAATAATTTCGAAAATTTTGAAAAAAATTAGGAATTAATTTTTTTAATTATTATTTTGTTGTTAAACTCACAAAAAAAAAACATAAAATTAACATATTGCTAACAACAATATTAACTACACACATACTAATCACTAAAAACTAAATAATAATAATTACTATATAAAAAGTTATTAATAACAAAAGTAGAGAAGTAGACATACTAACCTTAAATTGGAGGCTTGAGAGTTGAGAGTGTTGAATTAATTAATCAATTGGATACCTAACAGCATAACAAATAATAACATTAGTTATAAACATACTAATAATAGTTAATAATTGAATAACAAATGAAAGTTAATTAAAAAAAAAAAAAAAACAAGACAATACCTTAGAGTAAGAGCCTTAGAATATGTAGAGACTAAAGAGTGGGAGGTATGTAAATATATAATATATAATGTATAGTGTATAGTATATTAGTATAATAGTATATAGTATATAAATAATATATTAAATAAATAAAATAAATTACAAAATAGTTGAAAGAGTGAGTGAGAGATGTTGGAGATTGTAGAGAATAGAGAGAATAAGAGAGTAGGGATTAGGGAAGTAGAGAAAATGTAGAGAATGAGGTGAGGGTGATGGGGGTATTTATAGGAAAATGTTAGGTTAGGGTATAATTGGAAAAAAATTTAAAAAATTTAAAAAAATGTAATTTTTAAAAGTTTTGGATATTTTTTTTTCTCCCCCAACGGTCACCTGGTTAATTACAAAAGCCAACCCTAAATTCAAATTTTGAATTTTTTTTTTTTGAATTTTGAATTCTGGCGGGCCCTAACAGGATACCTGTGGCCTGGCTTGTTAGGGCCTGCCAGAATCATTTTTTGCAAATTTTTTTAGGGCTCACGGGCCTGGCGGGCAGTATTGGGCCCGGCCCGTGATCGCGCCACCTGGGCCCAGCCTGGACTGCCAGCTTAACAGGTAGGCCTGGCCTGTTAAGCTGGCGGGCCGGGCCGGGCCGGCCTGGCCTCGGGAACGAAACGGGCCAGGTCGGGCGGCCCGCCAAAGCCCGGCCCGTTTTGCCAGCAGTACAACTCTGAATTTAGGTGTAATTGTATAAATATTCATTTTTTTTTCTATAATTACATAAATATACCCTATCGTTAGTTGACTTTTGTTAACTTTAACATTTAACCTTATTTGTATCCCGATATGACTAAACTACCCTTGAAAACTTATTTATCTTTTCATTTATTATTTAAATATATTAAAAAATATTTACCTAAAAAATTGAAAAAATCAGTACATTTTTTTTTGTTGCTTTTATTTTCTTTTTCTTTCTATAATTTTTTTTTTATTTTTTTATTTTTTATTTTTTACATTTTCCATGTCCCCAAACACCAAATTTTCAGATTTCAAAAACCAACTTTATCACTAAAACATTCAATTTCATACTCATCAACCCACAAACAATTTCATTTCATCAACACAATCAAAACCCACCAACAATTACATTAATCAACATAATCAAAACCCATAAAACGCATTTGTATCAACAGAATCAAAACCCACAAAGATAAATAATTAAATATTTTTTAATATTTTTAAATAATAAAAGAAAAGATAAATAAGTTTTCAATGGTACCTTGAGCGAGGTTGGCAAAAAGATGGGATGCCTCCAACACATTAATATCATTGTTGGTACCCGACAAACCAAAATAGGTATGCCATATCCACAGATCATAATTAGCTACAACCTCTAGAATAATAGTTGGGGATCCACTATGACCTACATATTGTCTTGCCCAAGCCGTTGGACAATTTTTCCACTTCCAGTGCATACAATCTATACTTGGAAAACCACAATCTTTACCGATACAGAGTAGTTTGGCAACATCAGTAGCATTAGATGATCTTAGATACTGCTTTGCAAATTCCTCCACAACAGCACGACAAAATCACTTCAAACTTTCAATTGATGTAGACTTTCTTATTTTAATATACTCGTCAGCAACATCCGCTAGTAGACCATATGCCAACATTTGAAATACTGTTGTTATTTTTTGAAGAGCGGACGAACCCAGTCTACCCACATTATGTCTTCATTGTGCAAAGTAGTTGTCACGAGCTTCCACAACATTAACAATACGAAGGAATAAACTTCTACCCATTCGAAAGCGTCGACGAGACATTTGATGGTTATATCGTGGGTTCTCAGAAAAATATTTGTTGAACGAACTATGATCAGCGCTTTCTCGGTCTCGATTGATCACTATATGACCAGGAATTGAGCCTCCATAGGTCACTGGGTTGTTTTGTTGATTGATATACCGAGCGATGGCCTGTTGGATGTTACCATGTTTTGCATCAATCGCTTCAAGATTTGCCATAAGTTGCACTTAATCATCGTCAGAAGATGAAGGTGCGAAATTAGATGGGCCTCCGATGTTGAAATTCATTTTTGTTTGGAGTTGAATTGAATGAGTTTTAGCAGACTTTGGTGTAGGCTATTTATCATGGTGAAAGATCCTATTCTAGATAAACCATAAAAATCTGTACTATAAATCGTTACCATTGGATGGATTTCATCACCATCAAAACCGTAGATTTAATTTCGAAAATAATATCTTTACTTTTTTCCAAAAATCTTATCTTAACTTCTTTTTTTTTAAATCTCAAGATAAGATATCTGAGCTATTAAATGCCAACCATTGGATGGATTTCATCACCATCTTAACCGTAGGACACCTCTCTAAAATAATATCTTAACTTTTCGATGTGGACCGATTGACAAGTTCTGACCTGAGTCGCTTAGAGCACCCAAAACAGGGCTGACTTTGTGGGTTCATAACTTTTGCATACAGGCTCTAAATGACTATTATAATATGTTTTCGAAAAGCTCTGGACGAGCTCTAAATGTTTTCATCAAAACTATGTTTCATGTGACCAGGTCAAGAAAAGGCCTAAAAAGTGTCATTTAGTATGTTTTCCGGAGGCTTTTAGTTTTTTAGCAACAATTAGGGTTTTTTTTTTCTTTTCCGATTTAGTTGAGGTGTTTTAGGAGTCAATGAGATCTCGTTTTCTCTCTTCCATAGGTTGTATTAGGTTGAAGTTAATCAGTTTTTGAATGAAATAAAATTATCTTCAGTTTTGATCTCAACTTATCTCAACTTTTCCATAAATCTAGTCTTCACTTTTTCCAAAATCGGAAGATAAGAAATCTGAGCTATTAAATGCCAACAATTGGATGGATTTCATCACCATCTGAATCGTAGGATTAAATTTGAAAAGAGTACCTCAACTTTTACAGAAATCTAATCTTCTCTTTTCCCAAAATATCAAGATAAGATATCTAAGCTAAACTGCCAACCATTGGATGGATTCATCACTATCTGAACCGTAGGATTAAATCCGAGATAATATCTCAACTTTTATAGAAATCTGATCTTCTATTTTCCAAAAATCTGAAGATAAGATATCTAAGCTAAAATGGCAACCATTGGATGGATTTCATCACCATATGAACCGTAGGATTAAATCTGAAAAGAGTACCTCAACTTTTATAGAAATATGATCTTCTTTTTTCCCAAAATCTGAAGATAAGATATTTGAGCATCCAAGGGTCAACATTGGATGGATTTCATCACCTTTTGAACCGTAGGATTAAATCCGAAATAATATCTCAACTTTTATAGAAATCTGATATTTTCTTTTCCCAAAATCTGAAGATAAGATATCTGAGCTAAAATACCAACCATTTGATGGATTTCATCACCATATGAATCGTATGATTAAATCTGAAAAGAGTACCTCCTAGTTTCTATAAATATCAACCCACACTAAATTAAACATACCCCTTCAAATCACTTTTATCTCTTCAATTCACTTTTCCATTCAAGTCACTTTTTTCAAAAAATGACTTCAAATCACCGAAATGCTTCATACACAAATGAAGAAGACACACACCTTTGTCATGTATATCTTGATATTTCGCCAAACCAGATCATAGGTATACACCAATCAAAGGATATGTTCTGGTCTCGGGTTGAGAGTGATTACAACAACAGCAAACCAGAGATTATTAGTCAACTTCGTGGCAAGAGATCGTTGCAGTGTCGAATGCAAACGATCCTTATTGCAGTTGGGAAATTGCGGGGATGCCTATGACAGATCGAAAGTCTTAATCCAAGTATTGCTTCGGAAGCTGATATTGTGAGTATTTGTTACAATTAAAGTTTTAGATATATTATATATAATATTGAATTTTAACAATATATATTTGTATCATTTTGCAGATAATGTGTGCCAAAATATTATTAACACATGATAAGAATTACAAAAAAGGATTTAAATTCGATCATGTGTGGCCCATCATCAAAGATATGCAAAAATTTATAGATACCGATAGTGCAACATCAGCCTTTCAAAGGTAAAGTGGTAATATTGTATTATCACAAGAAGACTCTCCAACTCCAAAGTCTCCCACATCAGCATCTCCTAGACTATCTTCATTTTCTCTAAATATAACTATGATGACGTTGGTGGTAGTTCATCTCAACGGCTCGTTGGGGTAAAGAAAGAAAAATTGAAAAGAATGGCTGATGAACAAAGTTCAAGAGTTATTGACAATATGAAAGAAGGAAAACAACAACTCATTGAAGTTTTAAAACAAAGCAATGTGGATATGCAAAGAAATTATGCAATCCAAGAGAAAAATTGGAAGTGACTTTATTTTAGGAGGAAAACATAATTTTAATGACCGATTTAAATTCCATAACTGATCCAAACTGACATATGTTTATGCATCATGAACAATTAAGAGTTATAGCAAAAAGAGCTCAACAACACGGCCAGGGATCTCAAAATACATCTGGGTCTTTTGGCCATTTTTTCGATAATATCGAGGATCCGGAAATGGTTTTCTAGACTACTAAATCGGTGTTGTAATTTATGTTGTTATTTTCTTTAATTTTAGTGTATTCCAATTAGTGGTAATTTATTTTATCACTATGAAGTTTGTATATGGTTTTTAATGTTTTTATTAATTAATGTATTTTGCTTTAAATTTCGCTGTTTTGAATTAAGTGATTTATTAAAAAAAAAATTGCATTAAATTTTTTGAATTATACACTTCATTTTAGTTTATTGTAAATGTTAATATCAATAATAATTAAATTAAAACAAAATCATTAAATAATAAAAAGGATCAAATTGGAATAAATTTAATTGATTAGGGGTAAAACTATGATTAAATAAAATATTTAAATAAAGGATATCATCTGAATAGATTTTAATAAATAGGGTCAAACTATTTTATAAAAATTTAGGGATGAAAAAAGAAAAAGAAAATAGGCACCATTTTTGAGCCAGATGAATAGTGTCACGCTAGGAATATCGTGACACTGTTCACTGGAGAAAAATGGTGCAACTTTTGTAGCTGGATTGGAGTAACTTTTTTGCTCTAAAATGGATTTTTGCTGATATGGGATTGGAGATGCCGTTAGAAAATAAAATTCTAGTAATATTAGGGATGCCTCCTCCTTCATAATTTTTGGTCAAATTCATGGGAGGAGGTTGTGACCTCTTAACCGTTACCCTATATTCTGGCTAGGACTACTCTCCTAAAATTTTTTTTTTACTTTTTATTAAGGTTTATTTATTTTTATTTATTTTTTTATTTTTTTAAAGAATAACCATAAATATATATATATGAAATTTTAAATTTATAAATTTATGAATTCCCAAAAGTTTTATTTTATTATTATTTTTTTTACAAATTTTCTAAATTTTGGAATAAATTCCCTTAATGAATTTTTGGTATAAATAAATAAACAGTAATTGTTTCTTACAGGCAAACAAACCTCCATTTGGCCTGTTGACTAAATGAGCTTGTTGACTTACATAACAGAGCTCCATTTTACTAGAAGAGTTTCGGTTGTACTCATCATTCATCAAATCATATCTTCTCTTCCTCAATCAGAGTGGCAGAGCTGTATTTTTTTTCTTCTCTTAAATTGGTTCAAAATTTCTACTTGAATAATTAGATGGGTAATGTGTGCTCGATCTCAGTATCATGTGAATATGTGATGCCATTATATCACGCTGTCAAGATTACACCGCTACAAAAGCAACTTACATAAATCTAGAAACTGTAGTTTCTGGTAGGTTGGCCCAGCCAATCTCATAAATTATGGATAAATAAATAAATGCATATAAATAAAGTGTATAATAAATAGATCCGGAACTGCAGGTTTTGGTAGGTTGGTCTACTATATCAATCTCATAAATTATGTATAAATAAATAAATATGATTATATAAGTAGCATAAAAATAAATCTAGAACCGATGGTTCTAGATAGGTTGGTCTATTATGCCAATTTTATAAAATACGTATAAATAAATAAATGTGAATAAATAAAAATATAAAAATAAATCTAACAACTTCAAGTTCTAATCGGAATGAAATGAAGAACTTGTATAGGGATGGGCATTTCCCCCATGGGGCCCCACCCCCATTTGGGAACAAATTTTACCCCCAAATGGGGTTTGGGGGTGGGCAAATTTTGACCCCAAAACCTAAATGGGGGTGGGTGTGGGGGAACCTACCCCCACCCCTATTTCCCCATTCTCTCATTTCTCTAAATAGGGGTGTGGGGTGGGCCCCATTTCCCCATATATATATTTATATATTTTTACTTTTATTTTCTTTAAAAAAAAAATAAAAATAAAAAAACCTTTAACTCTATTACTCATTCTCTCTACCCATTTCCACCATTTTCCAATATTTATTTATTTGTAATAATATATTACTATAGTTATTTGTATTAATTTTGGATTAAATGAAATCAATTATCTATTTTAGATCATTTCTCTATATTGGATATCGAACCCGATGAGCTGCATCCAAATGGGAAGAGTGGGGGACTGCATGAATTGACTGAGATAGTTGACAGCAAAATTGATGTCGGGCCGTGTGACAGTGAGATAGAGCAGCCGACCAACTAACCGACGGTATATGGTCGGTTTCGGCAACAAAACACCATTGTCAGCAGCAAGGTTGATGTTTTGTTCCATGGGGAACTCGGAAATTTGACCACCTGTAACACCAATATCCTCTAAAATGTCCATAGTGTATTTTCGTTGGGAAAGAAACAGCCCCTGTTATGATCTAGCCACCTCAATACCAAGGAAATATTTTAATTTTACCAAAGCCTTGATGTAGAATTTTTGTTCCAAAAAACTTTTCAGTTGTTGAATTCGAATGGGATCATTTCCTGTGACAATAATGTCATCAACATAAACAAGAACAAACACAGAAGAGGAACCACATATGTTAGTAAACAATGAATAATCAGATTTAGACTGAGTGAAGCCAGATGTGGTGGAGAATTTGGCAAACCATTGCCTCGAAGCCTGTTTCAAACCATATAATGATTTGTTAAGTTTGCACACTCGTTACTTCCCTTGTTTCGAAAACCCAAGTGGTAAAGTCATGTACACTGTCTCATTCAAATCCCCTTGTAGAAAAGCATTATGAACATCGAATTTTTGAATGTCCCAACCTTTGACAGCGGCGATGCAAAGCAATAGTCGGACAGTGACTAACTTCGCCACAGGAGCGAACGTATCATGATAATCAAGGCCTTCAATTTGATTGTAGCCTTTCGCAACTAAGGGAGCTTTGTAGCGTTCAATCAAACCATCAGAGTGATACTTAACTTTGAAAACCTATTTACACCCAATAGGCTTATGTGATGATGGCAAAGGAACAAGATCCCACGTGTTATTTTTCTCTAATGCCTCAATTTCAGTGGCCATTGCTGCTTTTCATTGTGGGTATTTGATGGCTTGGGAAAATGACTTAGGTTCAACTGTAGAACAAACCTTGGACAAAAACACTTTATGTGATAAAGAGAATTTATTGTCAGAAACATATAAAGCCATTGGATAAGGAGTGGAAACTTTAGTTATCTTAGAGTCAAATTGAATTAGATTCGCCACATGAGGGAGAGTAGGATAGTGATAGTGTTTCAAATATGATGGTGGCTATCTTGGTCGAACCGATCGAAGAGGAGGATCGGGTTGTGCACCAGTGGACACTGGGGAAGAATCCGAAACTGGAGGGGCATTAGGTGACATCTCATTGTCAAGAGAAGCAACTGATAACATCGAATCCTCATGAGGTTCGGTCTTATGTGGAACGGATGAAGTGGGTGGAGAAAATTTAAAAGTGCCATCATCATGTATGTGTAAGGTATGAACCGACATGTATGAAGGAGTGGGTAAAATATTTTGAAAAGGAAAAAACATGTTCATGAAATATGATATCACGAGATATAAAAATCTTTTCAGACTGAAAATCGAATACACGGTATCCTTTTTGGCCATAAGGATAGCCAATAAAAACACCTGGTGTACCTCTCTGATCAAATTTATTTGTGACATGAGAGTTTTGAGCAAAACATAAGCAACCAAAAATTCTAATGTTAGTAAAAATCGGTGGTTTTTGAAATAACATCTCGTGAGATGACTTGTCTTTTAATAAATGAGTTGGTAGTTTATTTATGAGATATGCAGCAGTGAGGACACATTCTCCCCAAAAAGATAATGGAAGATAGGCTTGAAAACGTAAAGCTCAGGCAACATTTAGAAGGTGACGGTATTTGCATTTGACTACACCATTTTGTTGTGGTGTAGCAACACAACTACGTTGATGAACAACACCATTAGATGAAAAAAAATGCTGCATGTTTTTTGATAAAAATTCAGTGCCATTATCGGTTCGAACAACTTGGATTTTAAAATGTTCATTTATGTCTCCAACCCCAGAAATAACAGATTTGATTTGAGAATTAAATTGAGTATGAACCATGGCAAAAAATGATTGTAAAATGTGAGATGTTTCAGATTTAACAGCCATTAAATATATCCATGTGGCATGACTAAAATCGTCAACGATAGTTTAAAAAAATCTAGAATTTGAATGTGATGGTAATGAAAAAGGTCCTCAAATATCACAGTAAATCATTTGAAATGGTCTACTAGTTTTTATTGAACTATTTGAAAAACACAAACGAGTTTGCTTTGCTTGAGGGCATATCACGCAATCAACATTATTTGAAGAATGAATAAAAGAGAATTGCTTAGCTAAGAGTTTTAAACAACTAGGTGAAGCATGTCCTAATCGGCAATGCCACAAGTTATTTTGAGCTGAATTTTGAAAAGAGCAGATAGTTGTAAGATTTTGAAAATGGTAGAGTCCCTCATGTAGGCGTCCCAATCCAATCTTCTTTTTCGATAACAGGTCCTGAAACACACATTCATCATTAGAAAAAGAGATAAAAAATTTCGGGTCTTGACAAGTTCACTGATGGAAATTATATTGAATTGAAAAGTGGGAACAAATAAGACATTTGTGAGACATAATGTCGGTGAAAGAGTGACAGTTCCTACATGAGTAATTAAATGGTCCGTTCCATCTGGGAGTTTAAGTGTGAAATGTTTAGAGCAAGTAGAATAACTAGAGAACAAATTCAAAGATAAGCTTACATGATTTGTCGCTCCTGAGTCAATGATCCATATGGATTTATAGGAACATGAGAGGGAAATACCTGTCAGATTTGCTTGTGGTGCAATACCTGTCAGAGTTCCAGTGTTGTAGTTGTCCCCTGACAACATTGAAGAGACTAGAAAATCTGTGGGATTATCTGAGTGATGAACGAAGAAGGGATCATTGGGTCCCTGAGCGGAGAAAAGATCGTTGGATCCTTGTGAATCAGAAGTTGGATTCGTTGAACTGAAATCCTTTGGGTCAGTCATGGTTGAAATTTGCAGAAGGAAATAAGACTGAATAAAAAAAATAGGAAAAAAAAAATTAGAAGCAGATGCGCTCTGATACCATATTAAATGTTTGAATGAGTAAAGCTGATTTAGAACAATTATTCTACTATGTATTTTATCCATGAATCATACAAATATATATACAAGAGTTGTGACTCAGGTCGTCTATTACACTAGACAACGTCTACTTCTATTCTATTTCTATTAAACTATTAACCTGATAACTATGAAGGATAATTACAACAAGTGAATCAGTATAGGATAATGACAAAATAATGACAAAGACAAAGTCTTCAAGTCTTAGGAAGAGACGGATTGGTATGAGACTCCAAGTTTGAAGTGGAGTTGGACTTCAAGTCTGAATTGGAGTTGGACTTCAAGTCTGAGTTGGAGTTGGATTATATATGTAAGAGTCCTGAGAGTCCTGAATCATGATATTTACAAATAAAATAAATATTTCCTTTATGATTTTGAAATTATAAAAAAATATTAACAATATAACACATATTTCTTCAATATCCCAAATTTGTTGAAAAAAGAGAGAAGAAAAGTGTTTTTTTTTTCTTTCTAATACAATACAACATAATACCACTAAATATAATGTATTAGTTAATACGGTGTTTATTGTATTAGACAATTAAAATATACTAAAATAATAACATTGTATTGTATTGTATTGTATTGTTTTAATACATTTTAAATGGCTAGTATAATACAATACAAGCAAACAAACATGGCACTCTATGCTTAACCAAACAAGCAAAAGAGCAATTCGCTGTTTTATTCATTTTCTTAACCAAACATTCAGCATACATCCATCACAATTAACAAATGAAGACCTAGCTAATTTATAGTAGGGGTTCAAAATTTTTTTGTCACTATTTGGGGCGGTTCTTGAAAGAATATCACCACTTTACTAATTCAAGTTTAAAATGCACCTATTTGGGTGACCAGACAAAAATACCCTTATTTTGTTAGTTTGTGTCTTTTCAAACATAGAGAGAAAACAATTGACACACAGAGAGAGAAAACATCGGCTGCAAGAAATACGCCTAAAAACTTCACGGCAAACTCACGGCGAACAACAAAAACCACATCAAAACAACAACCTTAAGCTGGTTGTGTGAATTTTGAATCTAATTGAAAAGGCTCGAAGACAAATTGAAAAGGCTCGGAGACTATTTACAAAGTCTTAGAGCCAGTGTTAAAAGGCTCAGAAAAGGCTCGAAGACTATTTACAAAGTCTCGGAATGCGTCTGCGTAACGCCAAATGCGTCTGCGTAGCGCCACTAAACTAATTATCCAATTATCCAATGATGTTCAACCTCTATTGGAGGTCTGTTACAAACCTCTATGAAGAAGATGAAAGAATAAAAATAAAAAAACTTCAAAGTAAGAGAATGTGTGTAAAGTAAGGGCATTATTGTCCGTTCACTATAATATGTGCCTTTTAAACGTAAGTTATTAAAGTGGTGACTTTCTTACAAAACCACTTTAAAAAGGTGACATTTCCCACCATTTCCACTTTATAGTAGATATGAACCAATTAGATGATTACAACAAAAATGCCACCAATCAATAGAAGAGGCTTGGAAAGCCATATATGACAGTCATGTGTCTTGCCACTCTATGCTTGAAAACACCATATTAAGCGAAGATCTAACTCTTTTTTCTAATTGACAACCAAACGACCAACAACTTCCCATTAAAAGCTCTACTTGTAAAAAGTCTACTTTAAAAGATCTATTCCTAAAAATCTTCTTAAAGAAGCTCTTCCAAACGGAGCCATATCTCCAACAGATAAGAGCTTCTATGCATCGAGATGCACCATATTACGTGGCAAGATGAAAATGAGAATGTATAGGGCATCTGCATCCAATGAACCCATGTTTTTTTTTTCTCACCTTAATTAAAGTGGTTGATGAACTAGGCCAAAAAGACGAATAAAAGAAATAAAGGGAGAACATTATTACTTAATAAACTATTAGAATGATCATGACAAGCATACAAAAACATCCTCAATAAAAACAAAATAATTATTTTATGAGGAAATAGGGGTATATAGCACTTTTTAAATTTTGACTTGTACAACTATCACACTTTAATAACTCTTGTTTTAATAGCACCAAGAATGGAATTTGGACAAAAATACCCCCCAGCTTCTTTTCTTTTCTCTTATGTGTCCTTCACCTTCTTTCTTCTTCTTTTTTCCAAAACCTCCATTGATGGAGCTTCAATGGAAGTGCCACCGTCGACCGGCGAGTTGATCGACAAAACCACCAGTAAAACGTCCGTCGTGCGCCACCCGTTGTAACGAAAGTATCCATTTTCAGTTTCGAGCTGTATGGAGAGAGAAACGAAGCCAAACCTAAATGGTCTCCAAACCTTCTTCGTCAGATCTGCGACAATTCGTCGCGAATCCGACGAAACCGATGGTGGCAACGAACTCGACGTCATCTGATCTTCCAGATCCGACTATCTTTGGAGTCAACCGGCGCCGTTGTCGGCTCGTCACTGTCACCATTGATAGAGGTCGAACATAATAAGTCTCGAATAAACTTGAATTAAGTCTCGAAACGTATCAATAAGTCTCGAAAACTCATGAATAAGTCTTGAATTTTCAAAATAAGTCTCAAATTTGTATAATAAGTCTTGAAACTGCAAATAAATCTCGAATTTTCGAGAAAAAAAAATACAAAGGAAAAGAGTAAGTGGCGGTATTTTGGTCTTACCACCTATTTTGGTGCTATTAAAACAAGAGTTATTAATGTGGTGCTATTTGCACAAGCCCTCCCCAAAAAGTGCTATTTAATTTTTGAACCCTTATTTTATTTTATTGTAATGACAGAGATTGATGAACAATTTATCATAATTGTTCAATAAACAAACATATATAGAATACCTGTTTGTTTCTCCATTTGTGGTTGTCTTTGGGAAAGGAAAATTGCATTCCACATCTTCATGATAGGAAATGAGAGTCGTAATTAATCGGGTTAGACCATGTCAATTTACAAATTTGATTTAAAATTTATAACTTTAATATCCATCATTTTATTTGGTTATCTAAGACTTGTCATCTACCCTTCTTAAAATTAAGAATAAATTAATGGATAAATATTAAAATCATGAATTTAAATCGAATTTTAAAATTGATTTAGTCCAACCCTAATTAAAAATATTAATCAAAACACTATTATTAATTTGTTCAGAATTTATATTGGCAGCTAGCTAGCCTTTGGAAGATAAATGTAAATTGAAATGAAATATATATAACCAATGCATATGAGACAATGAGAGGAAAGTCCATCTCTAGAAAAAATAATAATAAAAAGCCTAGGATTCTCGTAAGATATATATAATAATATAAATAATGAAGGCACCTTATCACCAATGACCTAACCCATTATTTATTTATTTGAAAAATAAAATTTATTATTTATTCTAACATGTGTGAAAGCCCACAAAAAGAGTAGTAATTTATTTATTTTTAAACATCTTACGCAAACTTATAAGATTTACATATATATATATATGATCAATTAAAAATAATTCTTTCTATATTTTTTATATAATAATTATTTCTATATTAATTCATAAAAAAGACGACATATAATGACCCATAAATTGACTATTAAATAATGTTTTGGCAAACTCAATTAGAGCTCCATATATTTTCCAGGAAAGTAAGCAAAAATTTCATCTAACATCGTGGCTCGCTGCCAACTTTGACAGTCAAATTACAAATAATTCCACTAATGGATTTTCTATTCTTTTCTTTTTAAGTTTATCCTTCAATTTTTAAATTTTTTATTTTTTTTATTTTTTGTTTTGTTTTAATTCCGTTTTAAAAAAATTATCTTCAGTTTTTTCAATCTTTTTTTAATATTATGTTTCAATTTATTTCTTAAAAAATCTGTTTCAAATTATTTTAAAAAAAAATTCTGTTTCAATTTTTTTTTTAATTTCCTTTATTTTTTCAGTTATATATATATTTGCAATTTTTTTTTAATTTCTATTTTTTTAGATGCATTCTATTATTATTTTTTAAAACTTTTTTTAATATTTTTTTACTGGTCAATAAAAGTCTAAGGGAAAAATAGATTTTTAATTGATTTTGTGATGGTTGACCGTCAAATATTTGGTCAAAGGATTGAAATGATCTATTTTTAATTGTATAAGGACCGGTTTGATGTAAAATGTAAATATAAGTAAAAACTTGACATTTCTGATTACATAAGTACTGAATTGTAAAAACCCTAAACTTTAATAAACAAACAAGTACTCCAAATGAGCTTGTTGACTTACACATAACAGGGCTCCATATTACTAGAACAGTTTCGGTTGTTTCCATTATAGCTTCTGAAGTTGTAGTTTTTTTCCTCTCTTAAATTGGTTCAAAATTTCTACTTAAATTAGATGGGTAATGTGTGCTCGATCTCAGTGTCATGTGATGCCATTATATCACGCTGTCTAGATTGCACTGCTAGAAAAGCAACTTGTATAAGTGAGCTAGAAGATAACGTTGTAGCCTTACAAACTGCAATGCAAAAGTTGATTGAAGCAAGGAACGATGTGATGAGCAGAGTCATTGTTGCCGAACAACAACAACAGATGAAACGGCTAAATCAAGTGCAAGGGTGGCTCTCCAGGGTACAACATATGGAAACTACAGTTGGTGACTTGATCAAAGACAGCTCACAAGAGATTGACAAATTATGTTTTGGAGGCTTTTGTTCTAAGGATTGCAAGTCTAGCTACAAGTTTGGAAAGAAAGTGTCTAAAATGATAAAAGATGTGACCACTTTAATGGCTGAGGGAGCTAATTTCCAAGAGGTGGCTGAGAGGGTACCAGAAGCTGCAGTGGATGAATTACCTCATGAACCAATGCTTGTGGGTTTGGAATCGACACTCGATAAAGTTTGGAGATGCCTTGCTCGGGAAGAAGAAGATCAGGTGAGAATTATTGGCCTATATGGAATGGGTGGAGTTGGTAAGACTACCTTACTAACCCAAATCAACAACAAGTTCGTTGATACGCGAAATGATTTTGATATTGTTATTTGGGTTGTGGTGTCTAAAGATCTACAACTTGAAAAGATTCAAGAAAACATTGCACAAAGGATAGGTCTTTGTAACGAGTCGTGGAAGAATAAAAGCCTTCAAGAAAAAGCTAGAGATATCTTCAAGATTTTGAGCAAGAAGAAGTTTGTATTATTGTTGGATGATATATGGGAGAGGGTTGATTTAACCAAAATTGGTGTCCCTCTAGCGACCCCAAAAAATATTGCTTCCAAGGTAGTCTTCACAACTCGTTTTATTGATATTTGCGGCCTCATGGAATCTAACAGGAAGTTTAAAGTGAAATGTTTGACAGATGAGGAAGCCTGGAAATTGTTTCAAAATAAGGTTGGAGAAGGCACTCTTAATAGCCATCCTGATATTCTTGAGCTAGCCAAATCTGTTGCTCAAGAGTGTGGTGGTTTACCACTTGCTCTCATCACCATCGGTAGAGCCATGGCTTATAAGAAGACACCTGAAGAATGGAATTATGCAATTCAAGTGTTGAAGAGATCAGCTTCTGAATTTCCAGGTATGGGGAAAGAGGTGTATCCTCTTTTAAAGTTCAGTTATGATAGTTTGTCCGATGACAGAATTAGATCTTGTCTTTTGTATTGTAGTTTGTTTTCAGAAGACCATAACATTTCAAAAAGTTGCCTGATAGATTGTTGGATTGGAGAGGGGTTTTTTGATGAAAATGAATGCAATGAAGCTCAAAATAAAGGTTACTACATAATTGGTGTTTTACTTGATGCATGTTTACTGGAAAAAGGTAGAGGACTCAATTATGTTAAAATGCATGATGTAATTCGTGATATGGCTTTGTGGATAACATGTGAAATTGAAAAGAAGAATGTTTTGGTTCAAGCAGGGGCTGGATTAACTGAAGCACCAGAGATTATTAAGTGGGAAGGTGCGACGACAGTTTCATTGATGGATAATGAAATTGAGGATCTGTTAGAGTGTTCTACTTGTTCTAGTCTCACTACTTTGTTTCTCCATTCTAATCGTTTAACGAGGATCGTTGGTTACTTCTTCCAACTTATGCCTTCTCTCAAAGTTTTAAATCTTTCATCCAATCATTTTCTAAATGAATTGCCACCAGGACTTCCTCAGTTGTTTTCTCTGCGATATCTAAATTTATCAAAAACTTCTATAAAGGAGCTACCAGACGAGTTAAAGTCCTTGGTAAATCTCAAGTGTTTGAACTTGGAGCAAATGAGATATCTTCGTGTAATTCCAAGACAACTGATATCTAGTTTTTCAATGTTACAAGTATTGAGGATGTTCAATAATTATTCTCAAAGTTACATAGCACAAGATAGTGTTTTATTTGGTGGTCATGAATTTTTGGTGGAGGAATTGCTTTGTTTGAAATATATAAATGTGTTGACCATCACATTAAAAAGTTCTGATGCTCTACGAAGATTTTCAAGTTCCAGTAAATTACGAAGCTGCACTCAATCTCTGAGCCTTCAATCATTCTCTGATTCAAAGTCGCTCAATGTTTTATCTTTAGCGGAAGTGAAGCATCTGCATAAGCTTCATCTTAAGAGTAAATATTTGGAAGAGCTGAAGATTGGTGGTGCACAGGAAGTAGAAAGGATACGTGAAACTCATGGTTTCCGTAGCCTTCACACAGTTGATGTAAACTCTTGCGAAAAGTTGAGGGACTTGACATGGCTTGTTTTTGCTCAAACCCTGAAGTTCTTGTTAGTATCGAATTGCTTTCTTATGGAAGAAATAATCAGTTGTAGAGAAATAGGCCAAGTTCCAGAGAACCCATTTGAAAAACTGGAATTGCTTGAATTGAAAGATCTACAACATTTGAAGAGCATTTATTGTAATGCTTTGTCCTTCCTGCATCTCAAGGAAATTAGAGTGCTCGAATGCCCGAATCTTAAGAAGCTTCCACTCGATTCTAACAGTGCGAAGGAACGTAAAATTGTCATCAACGGAGAGGAAGGTTGGTGGAAGGAGTTGCAGTGGAAAGATGAAGCCACTCAGAATGCTTTTCTGCCCTGTTTTAAATCGCAGGGCAGTTTTTGAATGCCATTTTTGGTGTGTGTTTTTCCTTATAATGTATCTCATTGACATCTTGTTATAGTTTTCTTTTCTGTTTTTATTCCTTGCTATGTAGGCACCTCGCTCAAACCCTATCTCATGAATGCTTGTCTATCCAAGTTAATATTATTAAATAAAGAGAAAAAAGATACAAAAAAGAGTAAAAAGGTACTAGGGTAAGAAGACCCAATCATAAAAATGAAAAACAAAGGTAACAGTCCCAAATAAAGCCAAAAGAATAGAAAAACTAATTATCACATCGACTGTCTTGGGATGTATTTGAGAAGCCGTTTCATTAAAACCTTGATAGTAAAACCCAATATTGGGAAATATTACGCAAAGTTATAAGATTTTACTTGAGAGGCGTGGCGAATCTTGGACTCTTACCCTACCATGTCCTGCCATGGCTAGCCACCTGGTGTAGGTTGCACACTCGAGAGGGTGATGCGTAAAATTGCCTCTGAAGTATCTTTAGTTGCCACCACAGATCCCCCTGAGCGGATCTCGGGGAACTGACTAAATGGTATCAGAGCCAATTGGACAAGAGGGCTATAAACCGTCGGAAACATAAGTAGGGGTTCTCGCCTTGAGAGGCGTGGCGAATCTTGGACTCTTACCCTACCATGTCCTACCATGTCCTGCCATGGCTAGCCACATGGTGTAGGTTGCACACTCGAGAGGGTGATGCGTAAAATTGCCTCTGAGGTATCTTTAGTTGCCACCACAGATCCCCCTGAGCGGATCTCGGGGAACTGACTAAATGATAATGTTTTGGCAAACTCAATTAGAGCTCCATAAATTTTCCAGGAAAGTAAGCGAAGATTTCATCTAACATCGTGGCTGGCCGCCAACTTTGACAGTCAAATTACAAATTAATATTAATGTACGACTGAACAAGTGAAAACTATCTCCACTGATGCGCATGAGGTCCACTAATGGATTTTCTTTTCTTTTCTTTTTAAGTTATTCATCCTTCAATTTTTAATATTTTTTTTTTAGTTTTATTTATTTATTTTTAGTTTTAATTCCGTTTTAAACAAATTATCTTCAGTTTTTTCAATTTTTTTTTTAATGTTATGTTTCAATTTTTTTTTTTTTAAATTCTGTTTCAAATTTTTTTAATTTCCTTTTTTTTTTTTTGTTGTAATTATTTTAGATGCATTCTATTATTATTTTTTTATAACTTTTTTTAATATATTTTTTACTGGTCAATAAAAGTCTAAGGGAAAAATAGACTTTTAATTGATTTTACTAATCCAATTATTAATAAATAAAATAAAATGAGTCTTTTCTCTGGTTTTTTCTGAAAACCTAGAGTAAAAGTAGGGCTGCGGCCATCTAATTTTATTTGTGAGTTTTCTTTCTGTGTTCCTTATGAGTCAAGATTAATACAGATGAGATTGCTAAGCTATGCGCTACTATGACCCTTAAGGAAAAGGAGGGGCCGGTACGAAAGTTGAATGATGGTTTGAAAAGAGTTGGATTACAGATGATGTCTTCTAGTTTAGTGGGTAAGATTCTAACCAATAAGCATGTGAACAGGGATGCATTCAGGGCGGTCATAAGGAAAATCTGGAATATTAGAGGCGGTTTGGATATAGAGGTGGTCACTGATCATATTTTTGCTTTCCACTTTCAAAATCAGGGGGAGAAAAATAAAGTGTTATCTGGCGGACCATGGACTTTTAATGGGGCTCTCATTGTCCTTGAGGAACCTAAAGGGAAAAGGGATATTACTAGAATGAAATTTAATCGGGCAGAATTCTGGTTGCAAATCCATAATGCTCCCATGCTATGTATGACGAAGGACATCGGGCAGTTCCTTGGTAGTATTGTTGGAGAGGTGATAGATGTGGATGGGGGGGATTCAGGGGTTTGTCTATCCAAATACCTTCGAGTTCGGATTGCTATAAAGATTGATAAGCCTCTCAGAAGATGCTTACGGATTGATGTTATGGGAGATGGAGTGGAATCTGTTATGCTATTGAAATACGAGCGTCTACCGGATTTTTGTTTTCAATGTGGTTTGATGGGGCATGTTATGAAGGAGTGTCTTGACGGGCCTCTACCGGAGGGGGAAGAGATGTTATTTGGTTTTTGGATGCGGGCTCCGAATCTTGTAAAAAAAGGGTTTACCTGGGGGAATCGGCCTCAGATACGGGAGGATGGTCGATCCGGGTATAAATCTCATGGTGATGGTGAGACATGGAGAAGGTCTGGACGATCGGAGGCTACTACCGGTGGTGGTGGAGGGATGATCAGTGAACCATATTTGGAAAATGTTGGAAGTCAACGCTCTTAGACTCATATAGGAACTTCTTGGATAGGAAAGGGAATCGTGGATGATAGCACAGAGGGAGGATTAGCTGGTAAAGGAAAGGAAGTAGGAAGGCAGGGAATCACTGAAAATCAGGATCTGATTGTGAAAAAAGATCTTGCCCCTTGAAATCCGTGGGAGATTTCTGAATTAAATGTAAATGATAATTATGAGGGGAACCCGATTCTTGTGGGGTCGGGTATGCATACTTTCAAACACCCAATATTAGATGTCAACCATTCTTTGGGCCTACAGACAGAAGGAAAGAGTGGGTTGACTGACAATATGGAATTAGGCCTGGAGAAGAATAACCCAGTACCACAGATTTCATCTGGACCTATAGATGATAAGGCCTCTACGAAGGAGGGTATTTGGTCAGTAGATACTGGACACATAAGTCAGATTGGCAGTGAGATAATTGGGAAAGATGGTTCTACAGTGCAAGGTGTGTCTGGTAGTTGGAAGCAACGGGCAAGAAATCGGAGACACGACACAACTCAGGTTGAGAATGATTCGTGGTTGGGGAAAAGGGACTCTCAGACAGTGGGTGAGGTTGACGATCTTAGTGTGAAGAAACAAAAGAATGATTCCATCAGTGGGAATGGCGAAGCTGAAAACGAAGGATCGACGGGTCGATTTCAATCGGCCTGTCGGGAGCAATGAAAATCATAGCTTGGAACGCTCAGGGCTTGGGGAGTGATCGAGCGTTCCGGGTTCTACTCAATTTCAAGTAGAACTACTCTCCGGATATTATCTTTTTGATGGAAACAAAAACTGATAGTCGTCGTTTGGAAGTTCTTCGTGCTAAATTAGGTTTTGTCGAAAAATTGGTGGTTGAAAGCGTGGGCCGCAGTGGTGGTCTATGTTTTTTGTGGTCAGATAAAGTGGATATTTCTCTTCTCTCTTTCTCTCGCTTCCACATAGATGTTTGTGTGGGTTCTGAGAGTTCTTGTAATTGGTAAATGATGGGTTTCTATGGTCACCCGGAGGCGGACCAGCGATGTCATGCGTGGACTTTACTGCGTCGTCTTCATGGGATGTGAAACAAATAATAGCACGGTGTGTATAAAGCTATCTAGAGGGGGGGTGAATAGATTTTACGCTTTTTACCCAATTTTTCGTGTTAGTCAAAATTACGAAAATGCCCTCAAGATAATATAACCAAGCAATTGTAATATGGTGCGAAAATTAAAACAACACTTGGTTTTTACGTGGAAACCCTCACGGGAAAAACCACGGGCTATGTAAGTAAGCCACACTCGAACCTCGAATCCACTAAATGTGCAAACGATTACAACCTAATCCCGGAAGTAATCACACACCTACCTAATCCCGGTATGAGTGAACCTAGTCCAATTTGCTTGCGTTCTAAGCAACCTAATCCCGGATGCTACACACAAGACTTACTTTCTCTATGAAGAGAATACAACCCTAAGTGAATATATGTAAATATCCAAAATGCAACATAGAGCAAGGGAAACCCTATATGCTTATCTAAGATGATTAATATGCAATTAAGAACAATCCTAGATATCAAAACTAAATGACATGTCAATTAGTTTAGCTAATCAATATTAAGCACAAAACCTAATATGCTAGCACAATACAACTTCTCAAACATACATCATACTCATCTCAATATTGTATCCAAAGCATACAAAATAATCAACAAGTAATTAATTGAGATTGCTAGATAAGAGAAACACAAAACATGTAAGATATTAGTGAAAAACTTACCAAGCAAAGTATGATGAAGATTCCATGCAAGATGACATCTAGATGATCCAAGATGATGCTAGATGATGATTGATGATCATGAAAAAGTGTTTGAGTGATTAAAATTGAGTTCTTTGTGTATTTTTCTTCTCTTGAAAAATATCCTAAGTATAGAATATGAATATGAACTCCCTTGGCTGACCTAAAGTCAAAGTGTTATATATATAGGGGCCATAAGTGAAGTGTGGTCGTTTTGAAAAACGCACCAAAAATTGCTCTGTGCGCTGGTGGCCTTGCGCTGGACGACAGGCGCAAGACCAGCGCACACGCACATTTTTGCATTGGCGCTGGACGACATGCGCTCACACAGGCGCCAGACCAGCGGAGCCACACTGGGCGATCAGCGCTGGTGACCTTGCGCTGGTGTAAACCAGCGCACGACCGGCGACAGAGAACTGGACGATCTGCGCTGGTGGACTGCGCTGGTGTGGACCAGCGCACGACCAGCGGCACGCCACTGGGCGTTTTACGCCGGTGAGCGGCGCTGGACGTCAGGCGCAGGTGGACCAGCGCACAGCCCACAACTTTGAACCCCACAAGCAATCATGCAAGGGGAACAAAGGTAAACTAAGATGCATCCTAAAAGCCTAAATGCTATGATGTTATAAACACAAGATGCAATCATTATACCAAGCAAGAAGAGATGTAAATAGGCATTGATGCACAACAAAAAGAAACACAACATACAAAGATTAAACATATGCATGAGTTGTGAGTGTGTGCAACTATCTCTTCAAGACAAGTAAGCACTTAGAGTATTACCTTTGGTGCTTGTCAATTATGAGGTCTTCAAAGGGCCTAAGCAATAATAACAACATCTAAACTACCCTTACAAAGAATCCCCTCATATGGTTTGATCACGAAATAAGCCAATTAAAAACAACGGGAATCCTTACAATCTCCCCCTTTGGCTATTTCGTGACAAAACCATCACTCACATTGATTCCTCACAAAAAAATAGAAACTACGGGACTACAATGATATTCTACATTACAAAGAGATAAGAGAATGCAACTTGAAGTCTTCAATCCTCTTGTAGAATAATCAATCCCTGAAAAGAGTTTCTAACATTTCTAATACAAGAAAAGTGTGAGATTAATCATGTGAGAACAATACCAAGCATTTGCATTTTTAGAATTTAGGCACAACATTACCAAATGTATGCAATGTATGATAAATGCAATGCTCCCCCTCAACGGGTTACTCCTCCTCAATGTATGTACAATAGCTTCTATATTTTGCACCTCCCCTTACCATATCCTACTCCCCCTTTTTGTCATGATATAGGCAAAGGAGTAGTCCCCAACCGGGTCACTCATAGCAACGAGAGATAGAAGCATGCAAGATTTGCATATACATATAAGTCACTTTATGCACTTCAATCAATTTGAGAGAAACAAGGAGATTTAATTTGAGAAAATGTGTGAATCCAACATGCTTTGCATACAAGACATATAGCATTCAAGTCCAAAATACAATGGTATTTGGCAAAGCAAATGACAAAGGTTTCTAATAAGAATTCAAACCAATTTCACCAATGTCATGGGAAAAGCAAGGATATAGAGATTATTGATTTCAATTTAAGAGCAACTATATCCAACTTTATAAGCGAAACATGGCATGAGCGACTTTGCACCCTATTTGATTTTTCCGGATAAAATTATCCGTATGATAGTAACCATGTTCAACTAATAAAGAAAGAGAGACATTTGGAATGTAAATTCCTTTGAATGGATACAAGATCCTTTATTCATTTTGAGTCTCATAAGTTTTCACACAAGTTTTGCATTTTTAAGAATATGCAATCATCAATTCATGCTTTTCATGTGAGCATGTTATATGAATTTCATGCTTTTTCATTTGTCATTAGCATGTTATTAAAGAATCATCATGTCAAGGAGATAATCATAGGTCATTCAAATCATACTTCCAATGTAAATCTCCTAGTCCAAAAATGCATGTTTGAACATAAATATGACATGGATTGTAGACAAGCAAGGTTCACACTTATGGAATTTTAAAACATATATACATATGTACAACCAAGCTTACTCAAGCAATTAAAAGAAGAGGCATAAGATATTTCAAATTTTTTGCAAGATACAAGAATACAAGAATACAAAATAGATCTCTTTGCTTGAGTTCCCCATATGGGGTCAATCATAGAACATCACTCCACAAGACATACCCCAATAGATCTACTAAGAGTTTTAAATCGAGTAGCATCTAAGGGTTTAGTAAATAGGTCCGCAAGTTGATCATTAGTACCTACATGTTCAAGTACTATGCATTTATTTTCAACAAGCTCTCTAATGAAGTGATGGCGGATGTCAATATGCTTAGTTCTAGAATGTTGCACCGGATTCTTGGAAATATTAATGGCACTCATGTTATCACAAAAGAGAGTGAGAGTACCTTGGTTGAATCCGTAATCCACTAGCATTTGCTTCATCCACATAAGTTGAGTGCATCCACTCCCCGCGGCTATGTACTCGGCTTCCGCCGTGGACAAGGAAATCGAGTTTTGCTTCTTGCAAAACCAAGACACCAAGTTGTTGCCTAGAAAGAAGCAACCGCCCGATGTGCTCTTCCTATCATCACAATTTCCTGCCCAATCCGCATCACTATATCCTACAAGACTAGGATTAGTGTCAAATGAGTACCAAATCCCATAGTTGGAAGTCCCATTCACAAAGCGAATGACTCTCTTAACCGAAGAGAGATGGGACTCCTTGGGATCGGATTGGTACCTAGCACAAACTCCTACACTAAATGATATATCGGGCCTACTTACGGTCAAATAGAGCAAGCTCCCTATCATGCCACGATATAAGGTTTGGTCCACACTTTTACCGCTAGCATCCTTGCTTAGCTTCAAAGTGGTGCTCGTAGGAGTGTCACAATGTTTGGCTTTTTCAAGACCAAACTTCTTCACAAGGTTTTTGACATATTTGGCTTGGGTTATGAAGATCCCATTATCAAGTTGCCTAATTTGCAAACCTAGGAAGTAATTAAGCTCACCAACAAGACTCATCTCAAATTCATGAGACATAACATCAACAAATTGTTGGACCTTGGTGTTGTTGGTGGAGCCAAACACTATGTCATCGACATATATTTGAGCTATGAAAAGCTCATCATTGTCTCTCTTGATGAATAGTGTCTTGTCAACACTACCTCTTGTGTAGTTATTGTCAACAAGAAATTGAGTGAGGCGCTCATATCAAGCCCTCGGTGCTTGTTTCAACCCATATAGTGCCTTCTTGAGGCGATAGACATGGTTGGGGTGGTGTGCATCCACAAACCCCTTGGGTTGTTCAACAAACACTTCCTCTTGCAAGAAGCCATTGAGGAAGGCACTCTTGACGTCCATTTGGTGCAATTTGAACTTGTGCACACAAGAGATGGACAAGAGAAGCCTAATGGACTCTAAGCGGGCAACGGGAGCAAATGTCTCCTCAAAGTCGATACCCTCAATTTGAGAGTACCCTTGTGCTACAAGTCTAGCCTTGTTCCGCACTATGTTGCCATCCTCATCGGATTTGTTCCTAAATATCCATTTAGTGCCTATGACATTAGTGGTCTTAGGCCTAGGAACTAGAGTCCAAACCTCATTCCTTTCGAATTGGTTTAGCTCTTCTTGCATGGCAAGAACCCAAAATTCATCATGTAAGGCTTCTTCAACCTTTTTGGGTTCAATTTGAGAGGTGTAGCAAGTATAGCTAATAAGATTAGCAAGTTGACGTCTAGTCCTAACACCCTCATTTACCTCTCCAATGATATCTTCTTTATCATGGAGTTTCCTAACCCATGGAGCGGGTTCTTTAGAGTCCAAGAGAGGAACTCTAGTAATGGGTTGTGTGACTTCATTAGATGTCCCAACATTGGGAGTCACCACAACCCTCTCCAAAGGAGAGTCATCCTCTAGAACATCCTCCTCCTCATGGTTATTAGACTTGAGCCTAGTATCATCAATGACCACATTTGATGATTCCATGACGGTTCGAGTCTTCAAGTTGAAAACTCTATAGGCTTTACTATTCAAGGCGTAGCCAATAAAGATACCCTCATCACTCTAAGCATCAAACTTGCCAAGTTGATCACGGTCATTTAAAATGTAGCATTTGCTTCCAAATGTGTGGAAGTAGCTAACATTTGGCCTCCTACCCTTCCATAGCTCATAGGAGGTGTTTCTAGAACCGGGCCTTAGGAACACACGATTTCCTATATAGCAAGCCGTATTGATGGCTTCGGCCCATAGGTTCCTAGGGACATTGTTGCTAAGCAACATCACTCGGGCCATCTCTTGGAGGACCCTATTCTTCCTCTCAACAACTCCATTTTGTTGAGGTGTCCTAGGAGCCGAAAACTCATGGGAGATGCCTAAGCTATCACAAAGGCTTTCAAAAGAGGCATTCTCAAACTCTCTCCCATGGTCACTTCTAATCCGTTTAATGCTTCTAATGTTAGATTTCATTTCATTTTGTAATTTAGTACAAAGCATTTTAAACTTATCAAAAGTTTCGGATTTTTCTCTAAGAAAGTATGTCCATGTAAATCTAGAGAAATCATCAACACATACAAAAATGTATCTCTTTCCACCCAAACTTTCGGTTTGCATAGGACCCATGAGGTCCATGTGGAGAAGCTCAAGAGGCTCCTTGGTGGTGAGATACTTACCCTTTTTGTGCATGCTTTTAGTTTGCTTTCCTTGTTGGCAAGGTCCACAAACACCATTGGCTTTCTTCCCAAGCTTAGGGAGGCCACGCACACACTCGAACTTTCCAAGGGTCCGTAGATCCCTAAAGTTCATGTGGCCAAGTCTTTCATGCCACAACTCAATTTGCTCATCCATGGACACATTGTTTGAGACTATTCTAGCTTCAAGACAATAGCAATTGTCGCTAGATCTCATACCTTTCAATATGGTTTGTCCATCGGGCTTTAGGATCGAGCAATCATCTTTACAAAACAAGACGGAATATCCTTCATCACTTAGATGTGAAATGCTTATTAAATTGGCTTTCAAGCCATCAACAAATAAAGCATCGGATAAGGAGGGTAATCCGGGAACGGAAATGGTTCCTTTCCCTACAACTTTCTTTTTGGATCCATCACCAAAAGTGACATATCCACCTTCCTCCATAACAAGAGTCTCGAAGAAACTCTTGTTTCCCGTCATGTGCCTAGAGCACCCACTATCTAGATACCAAAAATTAGAAGAATTTGCCTTCAAGGCTATTTGAGCAACATGGCAAACAATGTCATTCTTTCTAATCCACCTAGAAACAATCTTAGCTTTCTTAGTGGTTTTTGGTATATGGGCTCTAGATGTCCTAGGATCATGCATAATAGAATTATCATTCCTAGGAACATGCATCATGGCTCTTTTCTTTTTCTTCTCTATCATGCTTCTAGTTTTGCACATTTTTATATATCGAAAGCAATGTGGTCTAATATGACCATCAAATCCACAAAAATGACATATAGGAGTGAAATAAGGAATCATACCTTGTCCTTGTCTTTGTGGATGAAAGGGTTCAATCCTTCTTCGTTGTTGAACCGGTCTTGGTTGCTTCCTAGCTTGAGGTTGCATGATAGGTCTCTTTCCTTTGTGAGCCATTTGAGGAGGAATGTTAGCTTGAGAGACCCTAGGGGGTTGAGCTTGAGGTTTCCTTCTTGGACCCATCTTCACTTGTGCATTAGAGCATTGTCCTACTTCTAATTTCTTTCTAGGAGCTTGCACAAATGAAGTTTCTTCTTTCTTCAAGCTCTTGACAAACACGGTCTTGTTAGAGGTAGAGATCTTCTTGTCATCTTCATACCCAAGACCCCTCTTGTCACATGGACTCTTTCCAACACCAAGCATATGGTCAAGCTTCTTGGTGCTAGAATCCATCCTAGTCATAGAATTTCTAACTTCTTCAAGCTCACTCTTTAGACTTTCTTCATTCCTCCTAGATAAAGCTAACTCCTCTCTTAGCTTATCTTCTATCTTCTTGAATTTTTCCACTTGTTCACCTAAGTGGTCATTATGAGATGCAAGCTCAAGATTTTCTTCTCTCAACATCTTGATCTTTCTTGTGCTCTTGATTGCTAAATCATTAAACTCGGCATGGCATTTAGCAAGCACCTTTTTCTCCACAAAACTACTTATGGAGTTAGATGAGGAATCACTTTCTTCTTCACTTGAGTCATTTTCCTCTTGACTCATTTCCTCTTTCTCACTACCACTTTTGCTCTTATGTGAGGAGGCAAAAGCTAGGAGGTTAGCCATGAGCTCTTCTTCACTTGAAGACTCATCTTCCTCATTGGAGTCATCACTACTCCCACTCCAAGTGGCGGCCATCACTTTGCTCTTCTTCTTTTCATTGTGATTAGCACATTCGGGGGCAAAGTGACCAATCCCACCACATTCAAAGCATCGGACCCCTTTTCTTTCGGTCCTCTCTTGTCTAGGCTCAAACTTCTTGAAGGAACTCTTTTTCTTCAAATCTTGTCCTCTTGACCCAAATCCCTTCTTCTTCTTGAACCCCATAACCTTGTTGAACCTTTTCACAAATAAGGCAAGGTCTTCATCCGATTCATGCTTTGCCTCCTTTGCATCCTTAGATGCTTTCAAAGCTATTCCTTTAGACTTCTTAGGAGGAGTAGTGGTGCTAGGAGCCTTCCTAGACTCATATGCAAGGAGACGCCCAATCACCTCACTTGGCTTCATATCCATGTAGCCACTATTTTCTTCTATGGCCGTCACCTTGGATTCAAACCTATCGGGGAGAGATCTCATAATTTTTTGCTTGACTCTCCTATCCGAATACTGGTCTCCGAGTTGATGGCTTTGATTTACAATATCCATCAATTTGATTTCGAAGTCATTGAAGCATTCATCCTCTCCCATCCTAAGTAGCTCAAACTGAGTTTGGAGGACTTGAAGCTTGGACTCCTTCACCACCTCGGTTCCCTCATGTGCAACTAGAAGGATGTCCCATGCCACTTTGGCAATCTGAGTATTCTGAATAAGCTTGTACTGATTCTCATCCATAGCACACATAATGGCATGCATAGCCTTCCTATTCCACTTAGAAGCCTCAAACTCTTGCGCGTTCCATTGCGCCTTAGGCTTCAAAACATCTTGTCCTCCACCATCGGGAGTCATCATAGGGAGATCATATCCGTCTTCCACCGCCATCCATGCACGGTCATGAATTTGGCATATGTAGGATTCCATCTTCCCTTTCCATTGGGAATAGTTCAATCCGGTAAGAAGTGGAGGCCTTGTGCTAGAAGCTCCTTCGTGGCCACCACCATTTCCACCGTTTCCACTCATAGTGTTTATGAATGAATGAAATGAATGCAAATGTATGAATGATCAAAAATCACACAAAATGCAAAACACACCAAAAAGCAAGGATCACCTATATATGTCTAGGAACCCGCTCTGATACCAATTGAAACAAATAATAGCACGGTGTGTATAAAGCTATCTAGAGGGGGGGTGAATAGATTTTACGCTTTTTACCCAATTTTTCGTGTTAGTCAAAATTACGAAAATGCCCTCAAGATAATATAACCAAGCAATTGTAATATGGTGCGGAAATTAAAACAACACTTGGTTTTTACGTGGAAACCCTCACGGGAAAAACCACGGGCTATGTAAGTAAGCCACACTCGAACCTCGAATCCACTAAATGTGCAAACGATTACAACCTAATCCCGAAAGTAATCACACACCTACCTAATCCCGGTATGAGTGAACCTAGTCCAATTTGCTTGCGTTCTAAGCAACCTAATCCCGGATGCTACACACAAGACTTACTTTCTCTATGAAGAGAATACAACCCTAAGTGAATATATGTAAATATCCAAAATGCAACATAGAGCAAGGGAAACCCTATATGCTTATCTAAGATGATTAATATGCAATTAAGAACAATCCTAGATATCAAAACTAAATGACATGTCAATTAGTTTAGCTAATCAATATTAAGCACAAAACCTAATATGCTAGCACAATACAACTTCTCAAACATACATCATACTCATCTCAATATTGTATCCAAAGCATACAAAATAATCAACAAGTAATTAATTGAGATTGCTAGATAAGAGAAACACAAAACATGTAAGATATTAGTGAAAAACTTACCAAGCAAAGTATGATGAAGATTCCATGCAAGATGACATCTAGATGATCCAAGATGATGCTAGATGATGATTGATGATCATGAAAAAGTGTTTGAGTGATTAAAATTGAGTTCTTTGTGTATTTTTCTTCTCTTGAAAAATATCCTAAGTATAGAATATGAATATGAACTCCCTTGGCTGACCTAAAGTCAAAGTGTTATATATATAGGGGCCATAAGTGAAGTGTGGTCGTTTTGAAAAACGCACCAAAAATTGCTCTGTGCGCTGGTGGCCTTGCGCTGGACGACAGGCGCAAGACCAGCGCACACGCACATTTTTGCATTGGCGCTGGACGACATGCGCTCACATAGGCGCCAGACCAGCGGAGCCACACTGGGCGATCAGCGCTGGTGACCTTGCGCTGGTGTAAACCAGCGCACGACCGGTGACAGAGAACTGGACGATCTGCGCTGGTGGACTGCGCTGGTGTGGACCAGCGCACGACCAGCGGCACGCCACTGGGCGTTTTGCGCCGGTGAGCGGCGCTGGACGTCAGGCGCAGGTGGACCAGCGCACAGCCCACAACTTTGAACCCCACAAGCAATCATGCAAGGGGAACAAAGGTAAACTAAGATGCATCCTAAAAGCCTAAATGCTATGATGTTATAAACACAAGATGCAATCATTATACCAAGCAAGAAGAGATGTAAATAGGCATTGATGCACAACAAAAAGAAACACAACATACAAAGATTAAACATATGCATGAGTTGTGAGTGTGTGCAACTATCTCTTCAAGACAAGTAAGCACTTAGAGTATTACCTTTGGTGCTTGTCAATTATGAGGTCTTCAAAGGGCCTAAGCAATAATAACAACATCTAAACTACCCTTACAAAGAATCCCCACATATGGTTTGATCACGAAATAAGCCAATTAAAAACAACGGGAATCCTTACAGGATGAACCATCTCCCCTGGCTGTGCGTGGGAGATTTTAATGAGATAATCTCTGATGATGAGAAATTAGGTGGTGTGGCCCGAAATAGGAGACTGATGGAGGACTTTCGGGAAGCTTTAGATGTTTACGGGTTAGAAGATTTGGGGTACAATGGCCCGGACTTCACGTGGTGCAACAAGAGGGATGGCCCCGATTTGGTTCAGGAAAGAATTGATAGAGGAGTGTGCAGTTTCGATTGGAGGCAAATATTCTCATTGGCTAGTGTCAAACATCTTGAATTTTGGCACTCTGACCATTGGGCTATCCTTCTTGATTTATCAGGGGGTTTGACAAAGGTAGAAGCTTGGGTGGTAGAAGGCGTAGACGCTTTCACTTCGAGGCATGTTGGACTGAGAAAAAAGAGTGTGTTGATTTGGTGGCTAAGAACTGGGTTCCAGGTAGCAATTTGGATTGTATGGAGGAGTTGGTGTCTGCCATTAGGGTGTGTACTAAACAGCTGCATTGGTGGAATAAAAATAATAGATGTAAGCTGAAGGAAGAGATTATGGAGAAAAATAAAGAACTAAGGGAAACAACGGGTTCTATTCAACAGGGCTCTTGGGAGCGTATCAGGGTAATTGAAAAACAACTCGATGATTTGCTTGACTGCAAGGAAAAGTATTGGAAGCAACGGGCTCGTGTTGATTGGCTGAAAGATGGCGATCGCAACATAAGGTTTTTCCATTTGAAGGCCTTGGAGAGGAAGGCTCGTAATACTATTCACGAGTTGTTTGATTCTGAGGGGCGATGGCGTACGGAAAAGAGGGATATTTCGGATGTGGTAATTCAGTATTTCTCAAATATGTTCTGCTCGAGTCAGCCGAGTGATGAACAAATGAATCAGGTTCTTGATAGTGTTGCCCCTCGTCTGACTGAATGGAGTTCTTTACTTCTAGACCAAGAGTTTTCTGCGGAGGAGATTCAGAGTGCAGCTTTTACAATTGCTCCATCTGAGGCACCAGGGATGGATGGGCTTCCGGGGTTGTTCTACCAGAAGTATTAGGGTACGGTTGGTCCTAGTGTAACGAAGGCTTGTTTGTGTTGTTTGAATAAGGGAGATTCTTTAGAAGCTGTGAATGACACCCTGATGGTTCTAATTTCGAAAGTTAAGAAGGCTGTGAGGATGTCGAATTTTCAACCTATAAGCTTGTGTAATGTCATCTATAAGATAATGGCTAAAGTTCTGGCTAATCACCTTAGACTTGTTCTTGGTGAGGTTGTGTTGGAATCGCAGAGTGCCTTCATCCCTGGAAGATTGATCTTTGATAACGCCATTATTGGCTTTGAATGTCTTCACACTATTAGGTCAAGGAAGAGTAAGGTGGGCTCTTTCGCTCTGAAATTGGACATGTCGAAAGCTTATGATCGTGTCGAGTGGAGATTTCTGGCTAATATGATGCGTAAGCTTGGTTTTTCTGACAATTGGGTGGCTAAGGTTATGAGATGTGTTTCCTCGGTCTCTTTCTCATTTTTAATTAATGGTGAGGTGTGTGGTAAGCTGAAGCCTTCTAGAGGCCTTCGCTAGGGTGATACACTATCCCCTTACATTTTCCTTCTTTGTGTGGAGGGCCTCTCAGGCTTGATAAATTTGGCTGTTTATAGGGGTGGGTTGGCCGGTTTTAGCTGCAGAGGAAATGGTCCCAATATCTCCCATCTTTTTTTTTTTTACAGATGATAGCTTGCTCTTCTCCAACGCTACGAGCAGTGATTGTGCAGCTATTTGTCAGATTCTGGATACTTATTCGATTGCGTCTGGTCAGGTCATTAATTTTGATAAGTCTGTTTTTTGTGTTAGTCGTTCAATTCCTTGGTCGGAGGGAATTCGGTTGGCTGGGATTATTGGGGTTCGGTTGGTTAAATGCCATGAAAGGTATCTTGGTTTACCTAGTCTGAATTGCAGAAACAAACGTCAACTTTTTAATAACATTAAGGACCGTATTTGGGCTAAGATCAGAGGCTGGAAGAGTAAATTCCTCTCTATTGGTGGGAAAGAGATTCTTATCAAGGTCGTTGTGCAAGCTATCCTGTCCTACAAGATGAACCTGTTTCGAATCCCGAAGGGTCTCATTAGCGATCTTCATAAACTTTGCAATTGTTTCTGGTGGGGTAGTTCAGAGGAGGCATCTAAAATCCATTGGTGCAATTAGTCGAAGATGTGTGTTAGTAAAGATGAAGGAGGGATGGGTTTTCGTGATTTGAAGATTTTTAATCGTTCCTTGCTTGCTAAGCAGTGTTGGAGGCTTATTAATGTTCCAAATTCGTTGGCTGGAAGAGTTCTCAAAAGCTGTTATTTTCCTGACTCCTCCTTCCTTTAGGTTGATTCGAATTCGAAGGGTTCTTTGATTTGGAGAGGTTTGCTTTGGGGTCGAGGCATTGTGGAAGCGGGCTCCCGGTGGAGGATTGGTAATGGTAAGTCTGTTCGCATCTTTGGCGACCGCTGGATTCCTTGTCCTTCTACGTTCAAGATCTTTTCTCCTCCTATCTTGCTGGTGAATACTACGGTGGATTACATCTTGTCTGCTTCTGGCGGGTGGAATTTACCTTTGATTCAAAATCTTTTTTTTCAAGATGATGTTAATATGATTCTGAGTTTGCCTACTAGCTGTTCTACCCAGAAGGATGTTTTACTATGGCATTTTGACAAAAATGGTGAGTATACTATAAATATTGGGTATAGGGTGGGTTGGGAGTTGCTCTCTCCTCCTGGTTCTTCTGGTTTAGCTGAAGCTTTTTCCTGGTGGAAGTCCCTCTAGCGCTTACGGATTCCGTTAAAGGTGAAAATTTTTATATGGAGGGCTTGCCACCATTGGATTCCTTCAATGCTGAATTTGGCTAAGCGTGGTGTTCCCTCTAATGGTTATTGCCCTTGCTGTCAGCGTCTTTCTGAGTCTGTTTCTCATGCTCTTTGGAATTGCCCCAAACTCTGTCAGGTCAGATTGTCTTGCTCTTTTATGAAAGGATTGTGTTGTGCTGATTCTATGCATTTCCATGATTTTTTGCTGCTGTGTTTGCGCTGCCTTCACACGGATGATCTTGAAGCTTTGCATTGTGATGTGGAGGATTTGGTTTGTCAGAAATAGGCTAGTTCATGGGGGCAAGATCCCTGATACTAACAAGGTGGTTAATTGGGCTCATGATTTTTTATTGGATTGGAAATCAGCTCGCTTCCCTGTTTCGAATCCCTCGCTGGTTTGCTGTGATGGTTTGCCTGGCTGGCAGCCTCCCCCTTGTGGTTTCTTTAAAATAAATACATATGCTGCAATATGTGTTTCTAAGTAGCTCGTGGGTGTGGGTGTGGTTATAAGGAATGAGAAAGGCTCGGTTTTGGAGTTTGGGGCTCAACAGTTGAAGGCTCTTTTCTCTCCTTTGGTTGCTGAAGCTTTTGCTGTCTTGTGTGGTGTCCGCCTTACTGTTGATAGGGGCCTGGTACCTTTCGTGATAGAGTCTGATGCTCTAAATGTGGTGAACCTGATTAAGAGTGGCAAGGATCCCCCCTCGGATGTGGGAACTGTGATCAAAGATATTCTTCTTCTCCTGGATTCTTTCCCTGCTAGGGAGATTATTTTTGTGCCTAGGAAAGTCAATGTTGTGGCTCATTCCCTAGCTAAAATGGCCTTGTCCATTAGTATTGGTAGTGCTTTTTAAAATTCTTTTCCTCTCTGTGTGGAGAAACTTGTCCGGGACAATTGTCATGGTTAGTTTTTTTGTTGCTTTGTTTTCCCTTGTCAAAAAAAAAAAAAAAAAGAAACCGATTTAAGTCATTAAAATTGCCATCGACTCTCATATTAATATCCTTTATTTCCTCCACAAAATGTTTTTTATATATTGGTTTTCTTCTTCTGTTTCCAAAACACACGATTTTGAGGCCAACCTAAATTAAGAAATGAATCTCTCTTCCTCTCTTGGCTAATCACTTGTCATGTGTTCTTAGTTTTCCGGTTAGATTTTCAAGTGCGGTAAGTTTAGACTCTATATTCAATTCGCCGATGTAAAATTGTTGTAAACACTCTCTACAAGAGAATCGTTATATCATGTGAGACACGCGTTGAACACATACGGCAGCGGACGAATTTGGCTTAACTCTTAAGGACACCATGTGAAACATGGGCCTCAGTTATGGATTCTTTTTGAATCAGAATTTTATCAGAATTTTACATTAATTTATGATTTATTCAATTTTTTGTATTTCGTATCATACAATTTATATTGTATTTGTATTCTTTTCGTATTTGTAATCCGAAGTAACAATTTTGTTATGTCCATTCAACATGACAATACCTCAATTTCGAATCACTATGCTCAATGTGGTATTTCAACCCAAAAAAAAAAAAAAAATACACATTTAATTATTAATTAATAATTTAATATCATATTCATATGACATGAAAGATGAAACAAGCGGATGAATATGAGCACATGGCAAAACATATGAAATTATGATTAGTGAGCCAAGCTGGTGACCGTCTGATTTGGCGGTTTCACCATCTCCCGCCAACACACAAACATTTAACAGCAAGCAAGCTTATCTTGATAACATTCTACAACCACCACAAATCTAAAAAATTTCATTCTTTGTTATATCATCAATCATCATCCTCAATTTCAATTTTCAATTCTTTCCTTTTCATTTCAACACAAAACCCTAAAGCGGAATTACACGCAATGCTCCTACGTGGCATCATCTCCACTCCTTTACCTTCACTCCATCTCAACACCACCCGAACCGTCACCGTTTCAGCTCAAACTCCAATCACCACCACCACAACCACCACCAATTACTCCATCTCCGACAAGGAACTCGAATCCCGTGGCTTCATTCTCCGCCGCACAATCTCCGACCTAAACCTTGACCACCTCAACAAAGTGTTCGTTGCCGTGGGGTTTCCCAGGCGAGATCCGGCCAAAATAAAAATAGCTTTGGAGAACACAAGCTGTGTGTTGTGGATGGAGTACAAGAAGACTCAGAAGCCAGTGGCGTTCGCTAGAGCGACAGGGGACGACGTGTTCAACGCGATAGTGTGGGACGTAGTGGTGGACCCGTCGTTTCAAGGGATTGGTTTAGGGAAAGCTGTGATGGAGAGGTTGATTGATGATTTGCTGGAGAAGGGGATTTGTAATATAGCTCTTTACTCGGAGCCCAGAGTTTTAGGGTTTTATAGGCCATTAGGCTTCGTTGCCGATCCTGATGGGATTCGAGGCATGGTCTATTCAACTAAGTTCAACAACAACAACAACAACAAAACATGATCATAATTCATAATCTAATCTCTCTCTCATTACTAACTTGTTCATTTCTATTTTGTTTTCAAGTGATTTGAGTAATATTATCTTTCTAATGTTATTGTGAATGACAAATTTGATTTCATAGAATGCCTTCATTATTATTGATTTATTACAGGAGGAGTTTCTACATTTTTACGTTTGATAATTGATACACACCACCGTAGCTTTACAGTGACCCACCAACGAAACTACATAATACAAAAGCCGCAAAGAAACCGCTCTCTCTCGCTGAGAAGAAACATAATGCACTTGCAATCTTCTCTGCCTAAAACAAATAATAAGATGCAGAGATTAAAAACCCAGAAGGTGATTAACAATTAAGTCCAGATTTTTAGTTCTCAATCACCAGATTTGTTTCTATGCAGTATATATATATTCTACAATTAAGACCCAGAAGGTAATTAACAATTAAGACCAGATTTTTAATTCTCAATCACCAGATTTGTTTCTATGCAGTGTATATATATATTCTACAATTAAGACCCAGAAGGTGATTAACAAAGATTATCGCCTGAAAATGGTGATTCAACAATCAATATAGCGAAATTGAAGAGAAGAAAGAAATACCTAGGGCAGTGGCATCAAGAAACTTCCTTGGCGTTGTACAAGAAAGCAGCAGAGCAGAGAATGGAAGCAATGAAAGCGAAAATTCCAAAACCGATCACCAGTGAAATCCCAGCCACCACCAAATCCATAATGCACTGCAAACTCAATCCCATCAATATCACCATCTTTGTTTCTCTCGGGTAATTCAGCGACAAATAACAAAATCTTGAATTGGGTATTTCAAAGCTCGATCCTGGAGGAAGAGGAAGGACTGAAGGAGGAGGCTTTGACAGGGGATTGAGTTGAGGGAATGAAGAGGTCAAAAGCAGAGCAAACAACGACAAAGATGGCCGTTACTGTTACACTGTAACCCTCACTCAATTTACTTTTAAGGACTCCTTTTTTTACTAAATTACCTTTGAGTGAAATCAAAAGTAAGGGCAGTAAATTTTAATACTTTATCAACCATTTTAGATGCAACTCTGGATGACCGATTAAACAACGAAAAAGTGTTTGTTGGACATCAGGTATGGCTACTCGAAGTCTCGAACCTGGGACATTATCGGTCTAAATGAACGGTTTTTACTGCCGAATAACATTAGGGTTGCTGTCCCATAGAAGATTAAATTTAATTTTGAAGGTAAAAAGCATATTTGCAATATATGTTAAGAATCCATGTTGACACAATCCGAAAAAGTGGAAAGTGGGAAAGCTCTCACTTAACGTGTCTCTGCCTCAAATTCTTATCTACTTGTGTTAAGTGTCAGATTCATGAAACTTGTCAATTCAATTGTGATTCAATCGACTTCAACTTCATGTTGTGTATATCTCATTCTTCTTCCCTAACATTTCTTTTTTAGTCTTTGCTTCCATTTTAACTTGCTCTTCCAACTAATTTCTCCTAATCTGTACCACCACTACTCTAATGATGCTCATTATACCTATTTAGATTAATACAATATATAATAATATGACACTTTATTGATCCTTTTGGAGCCATTTTTACCATAAACTTCATGTAAAACATTTTTCTTTTTGTTATTTGGAGCCCAAAGCTTAGCAAACTAGTCCTTGGCCTTTTTACTGTCACTGTAAGGTCAAGAGAGTTGATTGAAAAAATTAATTTTCCCCTCACTTTCAAATATTGGAAATCCCTCTTAGAACTTGGAAGACATGAATCAAATATACTGGTAAACAACAATTTCAGTTGTTGGTAGACCTCATAAGGAAGACTTTTTCTCATACATTTTATTAATAGATATGGTTAATCATACCATGATCTCTACCTTTGAATCATCCCTGTAATTCTGTAAACAGACAAAAATAAGCTATTTTCTTTGTTGCCATGAAAATTGAAGTTGTGCAGTAAGAAAGCATTAAAAGTTATACTTATAATAAATTAATTATACATTAAAAGTTATGCATAACCTCACACAACCTCACCTGATCTTGCACCATAACCTCACACAAATTTGCAGGAAAATTGCTTGTTTCTTCAATGGTATTCATCCAATTGTTGCAAAGAAACTGAATACTAAACAGCAAGGCTGGCATTGATCATCCACATGATTTTACGAAGAAAATGGGCACATCCTTTAATTGTTCAATGATTCCTCCAGCTTCTGAATGTAAGGATGAGACAGTGATATAGTATCCCAGACTTGGTACAGCCAACCGCAAAAGCTCCATCAAAACTTATCTCAATGTTGATAGCAACTTCGTGGCAGAATCAAGAGTTGACTGTGGATTCCTCCTCCTTTGTCTAGATGAGGAGGGTAGCATATTTTTGGGAAAGAGAGAGTCAGTTGAGGTTGGCAATGGCATGGGTGGTTTTCTCCTTGGAATGGGATCTTCTTCCTTAATATCAATTACAACGGCATCAGATGTCAGAAATGTCTTTGCCACAGACGTTGCATGCTCCAAACAACATCTAACTACCTGCTCCAACATCAAATGAGAAATATTTCTTATTCACATTCAATTTAATTGAATTATCAATGCAATTTCATCAAGTTAAATCCTTTTACTGCAGTTATACTTTTGCTGATTCTGACACAGAATCTAGATACCGATACCCGTAAACATACCTTAGATGGATCCATAATTCCTGCTGCCATCAAATCTTCATAACAGTTTGTTGCGGCATTGTAACCATAATTTGGATCATCACAAGATAGGACCTGTAAGACATAAACAGTTTCAACCATAGCATTTTGTTGAATTCAAATTCCCGTAATGTGAGTAAAAAATAGAACCAAAAAATATTTGCATATCGAGTTTACTAGATTAAAAGAATATCATGCATTGATGTGCCAAGACCTTCTCTACTACAACCCTGCCACTGACTCCAGCATTTTTGGCTATTAATTTTGTGGGATAGCTTAACGCTCTCTTGAATATCTCAGCTCCAATCTGCATACAACATATATCGTCAATTGCCTGAGAAATGTATGAAAATTGGATGTGTTATATAGCATGAGTTACTAACACAAGAAACTGTAGGATGACATCAATAAATCGATAAATTTTTTTAGTATAAGAGTGGTACCTTTTGTTCTTCATTTTCCAGAAGTTCTTTAATTTTATCCACTTTTGCAGATAGCCTCAAGAGGCTGCAGCCACCACCGACCACAACACCTTCCTCAATTGCTGCCTTCATTAATTCCAGTTAGAAGCTTTCTACTAATAAATTGGCAAATCAAATACATGACGGCTCATACTATATATATAACAAGCTATACCTTAGTTGCGTTCAGAGCATCTTCAATCCTGAGTTGTTTATCCTTCAACTCAACCACTGTCTGTGCTCCTACCTATGTTTCAATTGATAAACTTTAACACATCAGCCTAAAAGGTAATCAGTGACTCAAAAACTCCAGAGTATTTAGATGCTAACTATTTGTTTAAATTGGTTCACCTGAAGAATAGCAATGCCGCCAGATAACCTTGCAATTCTTTCGTTCAGTATCTTCTTTTGGAATTTTTCTTCAGTATTCTACAAAACAAGAAATTTTTAGACATATATAAAATATATTGTTTACTTGTTAGGTAAGAGATTTCTACTTATAACTAAAGCATGTAATTCCTTTGCTCTCCCACTTCAGAGTCCTCAACGGATAAGTTTGTCTCAGAGTTAAATTTCAAGAGTCCCTTTAACGAAAATTTTCTTGTTCCTGATGTAGGAGCTCTCTCGCTAAAATGTTAATGAGACAAATGTAAATATAGGAAGGTCCTACGTTATAATTATTCGGAAGATTTCAGCTAGGATACTATGCATGAGAACTTTACTAGCTTCTTTGAATTTGGTTCTGTTCAAGCAGCAAACTGCTTGCCAATCTGTGTTGGTTCATGGATGAGACTGCATTTGAAAACTAGTGTTTAACGTTACAGCTGATGCTGTAACAAACTTCAGAAAGCAAAGGTCATTAGCGCAGTGTAGATTAAGGACATTAAATGCACCTCAACAAGCCTTCGTAATTGAGAAACTCTCTTCTCCACAGCTACTCGAGTGCTCCCATCAGTAACTATCAATGTGGAATCTTTAGTTATCACCAGCTTAATGGCAGTGCCCAGTACCTCCTTGCCAGCCTTATCTAGTGTCAGCCCCATCTCATCTCTGATCACGGTGGCTGCAAGAAGTATGAAGAGCAAAACATACATAAGCATGTAGAGTTGCAATATATTACATAAGCATGTTTGCTTGCAGCTGTGACTTATGACTTAAAGAAGCTACCGATGAACAAAGAAATCTAAAATTTGGGTATTGGATATACTACCTCCAGTCAAAATAGCAATGTCATCTAAGTAGTGGCTCTTGCGCTCACCAAAGGCAGGAGCCTTGATAGCTGCTGCTTTGAACACACCTTTGCGTTTGTTCCTAATTAATAGAGCTAGAGCTTGCGGTACAATGTCCTCTGCAACTACCACCACTGGATACTTCTCTTTAACTGCACTGTCCAATATCTTAAACATGTCCTTTGGATTTGTGATTTTTTTGTCAACCAAGAGTAACTGCAACAAAATAATTTCAAACCCTCCATTACTTTATAGAACAACATGCTAGGCTGTACAAAACTTACACTTCATACCTTACAATTGTGAAACTCTGCTGTCATCTTTTGTCTATCAGTCACAAAGTGAGGGGACAAATATCCACGATCAAATTTCATCCCTTCTACGATTTGTAAACTGTTCTCCGTACACTTCCCCTTTTCAATTGTAACTACACCTTTCCTTCCCACTTGTCGAAGAGCATCAGAAATAATGTTTCCAATTGTGTAATCATTTCCGGCACTAACTGCAGCAACATCTGCAAGCTCACGATCCTCAACCTACAATATGCGATTCATTACGCATAATTTCATAAAGAATTAAATTCTTCCTAGCTCACTCCTTATAGTTGGATATAATCTTTTTCTCTAAATTGCACATGCTTTCTAAATATTATCAATTCTTTTGGACCTTCAATTTTCTGAGCAAGCTGAAAATAAAAAATCAATCCATTTACCTCTCTTGACACCAATTTGAGTTCGGAAACAAGGGCTTTCGAAGTTTTATCAATCCCACGAACAATTTGAACAGGATTCATGCCAGCTGCAACCACCTAAAATGAAAGCAAAATTTGTAATATGAAATTTTGGAAAGCTTGAGGTGAAGATGCAAATTGACAAGGATCTTGGTTTCAACTGAAATACTAATATCATCATGTAAGATAAGGATTTGAAAAGTTGAATCAGGTTAATAAGTAAAATGACAAGAATCTGCCACTGCCAGCTTCAGTATCATGGAGATTTAGCTTATAACAGAAACCATTATACTATTATAGTACACATCATACCTTAACGCCTTCAGTAATCAGACCGTGAGCAAGAATTATAGAAGTGGAGCAACCATCACCAGCAAGGTCATTTGTCTTTGCACCGGCTTGTCTCACCAATTTAACTCCAACATTCTCCACAGGGTCCTCCAATTCAATCTAAATTAAACAAACGACGTGGTAAGAAATTAATCAGAAATGTTCAACTTATAAGGGAACGATGTCCCCTTGTTAATGCCAATTATTCTCACCACTGTTTCATGGCAGGTATATATTGCACTCCTGAATTCATAAATCAAATGGAGGATCATTGTTTGAATGATTTCATTAGTAAAAGTACTAAATGAAAATCATGCTAGGGCATATTACAAATTCAACAAAACTTACTTCAATGGATAGCTCCAATTCAAATGTCATAACCCAAATCAAAACCATAACTAAGCAGACCTAAAATGGCAGACAACAAAGTGCAATAAAGTGAAATAGAAAGGTTTGACTACAAAACCTAACCTGTTTGAGAACAGTTTCTCCATCATTAACAATCTTGGGTGGTCCATACTTGTTCTGCAACACCACATTCCTTCCCTTAGGGCCCAAAGTCACACCTACCAGCTCTGCCACCAAGTTCACTCCTGCCTGCCTTGTCAAGGTGAGACCAATAAACCGTGAAAAAGAAAAAGAAAAAGAAAAAGAAAAATGAAGTGTATGTAACCTGAAGTTTTTTGGTAGCAGAACCGTCATGGTTGAAGTAAATCTCTTTGGCCATGGCTCTGGGAGATGCCCTTTTGGGCAGGGTTTGGTTGGTGAAAGAAATTGCAGAAATTGATGTTGGTGAAGATGCCATTGTCGCACCAACAAAACATCTGCTCTGTTTGGGGATAGATTTCATTGATACCATATATGGTTTGGACTTTGGATATATAAAAGATAATATATAAATATCTTAGGCCTTGTTTTGGCGCTATTCCAATACCAGAACTAACTATATTTTCCAGTCTTATACACACTTTTGGGAGTCTATAAATGCTGCAAATATTTTACATGCTGATCGTACATTAAAAAAAAAAAAAAACAAAAAAAAAAAAGGAGAAGAAGAGAAAAGCAAAGAAAACAAACTCTGTGATATTTGTTGGATTAGAAAATTTGATATATGTTTTTTTAAGGCAAAATTACCCCATTTGACCTGAAAATTAATGTAATACACAAAATTATCAAATTGCTCTTATCTACCTTTTCACTTTATTCGCTGATGCAACTTTTTCTCTCTATTGCATAAATTCTTCTCGTCATGTTTGTCTGTCTAAAACTTTTTTTTTCTCTCTCTTTTCTCTTTAAAATATTGTTCTCCTCGTCGAAACGATTCGAATGGTATATTATGGGCGAAAATCGGATATCGTTTACCCCTCAAAAATCCTTTGAAAATATTATGGGCTGAAAATCTTTACTCGCTGTAAATCTTTACATGCTAAAATATGAACATGATTACATACTGAAATGTCAACATGATTACACAATGAAAATCTTTACACACTAAAATATCAATATATTTATACGCTAAAACTACATTTCTAGCGTGTAATGTTCCTGGAAACTTCTAATTTTCTATTTTTCAATCCCTCTTCCAATTTTCAATTTTCTAAAATAAATTATTTTTTCAAACCTCCATTGATGGAGATCGAACGGACCTCCATTGATGGAGATCCGATGAAGATGAATAAAAAACAATTCAGATCTCCGTTGATGGAGGTTAGAAAAAACAATTCTAAAGTCTTATACACACTTTTGGGAGTCTATAAATGCTGCAATTATTTTACATGCGTATTGTACATTAAAAAAAAAAAAAAAGGGAGAAGAAGAGAAAAGCAAAGAAAACAAACTCTGTGATATTTGTTGGATTAGGAAATTTGATATATATATTTTAAATGTATTACGATAATTTTGATACAGTAATTGAATTTAAATAAAATCCGATACAGATAAATTTCTAGCTCAGTCGTATGATGGAGTGGATATAAGAATACATAAAAATTGATAAACAAATGAGATAATTATTTTGTATCTGTTGATTCTTGAAATGCCAAAAACAAAATTCGTTGATTCTTGAGATTACCGAAAGTGAAACAAGAACCAGAAGTCGTTGTTGATTCATCAAAAATACCAGCAAAATTGAGCTAATCAATTGATAAAATTCAAATCATAACAACCCGTCTAAAATTCAAAATTCTAGGTGTATTTTGGCCTTTTTAACAATTAAACTTGGTCAACGGTTAAATTTAACAAACTTGATTAACGGTGGGAGATGTCATTTTCAGTTAGCTAAAATTGTTTTCGGTTGTCAAAAGACAAACTTATGGCCGGTTTGGTATTGCTTTTGAAAAGTTAAAATCAACTTATTTTATAATTTTGACAAGAAATGATGTTCGGTAAAACTTCTGAAAATGATTAATTGATAATCTGACAATTTTTTACAGTGATTTTGATAAGTAGGTAGGGGGTTACTTTTTAAAGTAATTATGGAATAATCTATTTTAGCATTTAATTAATTTTTTTAAATATCATTATTATCCCTATGAAATCAAGTTAAAACCATATATAAATACAGTTTTTCTATTATCAGTTCGTCTTGACAATAAATATATCAGGACGAAGAATATGGACAATAGATTATTATCAGGACGAAGTATGTGGACCACTAGATTTACATACTTTGACTCAAAATGTATGCACTTATCAAAACTTCTCCATAATCTATGGTCCATATTCTTTGTCCTGATATATTTATTATCAGGACAAACTGACAATAGAAAGACTGATATACATATATATATATATATATACAGTTTTTCTATTATCAGTTCGTCTTGACAATAAATATATCAGGACGAAGAATATGGACAATAGATTATTGTCAGGACGAAGTATGTGGACCACTAGATTTACATACTTTGACTCAAAATGTATGCACTTATCAAAACTTCTCCATAATCTATGGTCTATATTCTTTGTCCTGATATATTTATTATCAGGACAAACTGATAATAGAAAGACTGATATACAGATTATATATATATATATATCTTATTTTATCATAAAATTAAATATTATCTTTAAATATTGATTTGATTTATAAAATCTTTTAGAAATATTTTTATTGTTCTTATGGAATTTTTTTTCTTCTATTTATATATATATATATATATATATATATATAAATGATGTAGGGTTCTAAAATCATATCTATTTTAGTCATTGTAATTAATCACATATGTATATTGAAGTACAATTAACCAAACATCTGCTGATTAATTTCACAACCGATTATTTCTTTAGTACAGTAATAGTGATTATAATAAAAGTTACAGCAATACCAAACTGCCCCTTCATTTAATTTGCTCAATCAAATTATTTATTAGATTTAATTTAAAATTTAATGAATATAATGTTTATAAAACTTTTAAAAAAATATGGAAGAGGCTCCTCGAGTTCTGCAGAGGGAAGAGGTGAGACGTCTCCTTGGGAATTGGGATTTAGCCGGAGGAGTAACGGTTCAATATGTCTGGACATTCTTACATTATGTCATGTGACCTGTAACATGTATCTCTCGTATGATTGATTATTTATATCACATAATTTGATTTTATTTAACATTTTTAATGATTTATATGTGTCAAAATATTTGTAAAAGTTCATTGAGAATTCAAGTTCAACAAAAGAATATATGTTAAAAATTGGCTTGATGGTAGATAGAGCACATTCAGTCCGATAATATTTTAAGTTTGAGTCGTCGTACCGAGGGATGACAATGGATCGGATTGGGGAATATTCATCCCCGTATCCGTTTGAGATATATATCATCATCCTTACATCCATCATTCCATCCTCATTTCTAAGTGAGCGAGACGGATTCGGATAATCCCCGAATTGAGGTAGAGATATCTATCACCGCTCCATCTATATCCATATCCGATGACAAAAATGTTAATTTTTACGGTTTACAAGAAAAAAATATAACTAACATGTGCAATGGTGCATTTTTATCCTATTTAAAGGGGGAAACAAATACATCAAAAAAAGTTCAAATAAAAAAAAGGTAGAATTTCACATCAATCCTACCTTTTTGGTGATTTGTCACATTTATAAATGTCTTTCAAAATTCATCACTTTAGTCCTTACTTTTTCCAAAACTCATCACTTTAGTTCATTTTACCAAATATGTGAAATTCAACTATTTTAAAACCTATGAAAATACATTTTTACCCCTATTACTATTTAATTTAGATAAAATGATTATCTTAACTTTAAATTAAAATGAAAAACAATAAAATTCTCAATAATAAAATCTTAGATAAATATATTACAAAAAAAAAAAAAAAATCTTAAATAAATAATTAAAAAAATCCATTAAATTTTTTCTTATTTTGTATTTTTTTCATATTTTGTATTTTTTTCATAATGGATTTTTATTTAGCTAAAATGATTATCTTAGCTTTAAATTAAATTGAAAAACAATAAAATTCTCTATAATAAAATCTTAAATAAATATATTACAATATATATATATATATGAAAAAAAATCATTTAAATCTAAGATAATCATTTTAGCTAAATTAATATCCATCATGACAAAAATACAAAAAAAATATAATAATAATAATGGATTTTATTATTATTATTTATTTAAGATTTTTTTGTAATATATTTATTTCAGATTTTATTATTGAGAATTTTATTATTTTTCATTTTAATTTAAAGCTAATATAATCATTTTAACTAAATTAAATAGTAATAAGGGCAAAAGTGTACTTTCACAGGTTTTAAAATAGTTGACTTTCACATATTTGGTCAAATGGACTAAAGTGATGAGTTTTGAAAAAAGTAAGGACTAAAGTGATAAATTTGGAAAGATATTTATAAAGGTGACAAATTACCAAAAAGGTAGGACTTATGTGAAATTCTACCTAAAAAAAATTAATAATAACTTATATAATTAGAATTAATAATTACATAATAAATTTTTATATTTTTAAATTATTAAAATCTATAATGGATCCAGATGGGGATGGATATCCGTAGACGATATCTATCCTTATCCCCGAAAATAAAATGGATATTAGAATGGCATCTATCCCCGCTCCGTCCCCGAAATAATAGTATCCATTCCTATTTTAAATGGAGCGGATTTAGGGCTAGTTTGGTATTGCTGTAACTTTTATAATAATCACTGTTATCTGTATTGAAGAAATAATCAGGTGTGAAGTTAATCAGCAGATATTTGGTCAATTATACTTTTAAAACTACTAACTCAAAAGTAGTATATGTATGTTTGGTAATTTTATTTCAAAAGTGCTGAAATTAGTTACAATGACTAAAATAGACATGATTTTAGAACCTTTTTTTTTTTGTTTTCATTAAGTGTATATATTAAACAAATATTTAAGTAGAATATTTAAATTAGAAAAAAAAAATTCCATAAGAATAATAAAAATATTTTTAAAAGATTTTATAAATCAAATCAATATTTAATTAGAATCTTTAATTTTAAGATGAAATAAGGAATATAAATGATGGTTGAAAAGAAGATGTTGAAAAAACGCTTTGAGTTTAAGAGGGGTATTAAGGGAATTTGAATAAAAATAAACTTGACCTATTGAACTAATCAGCTGCCGTCGCCCTTCCACTTCCTAGATCCAGTCTGACCAAGACCCGTCGTCATCGTCACCTAAATCTCTCTAACCCGGTCGCCGACCTCGATCGCGCTTCGCCAGCGTTCCGTCGCGCCGATCGCTCTTCACACCAGTCCCGTCGCACGTCAGTCGCCACTGCTCTTCAACTTCGATCATAGTTCAGTCGCAGCACCAATTTCGTCACTCCGATCGCACCAGTTCCGTCGGAGTTCAGTCACCCGTCCGGCCAGATCTCGTCCGTCGCACCGATCGCATCAGTTCCTCACCGCCAAGCTTCCGCCGGTGATCTACAGTTTTTGTTTGTTGAGGAGTTCTGAATTTAAAAAAATATAAAACATTAAATATAATATTGTTGTGTAGTCTCACATGTTTGTTTAGACCTATGGCTTCTATGGAGTTATCAGATCTCTTTCCAGAACTTGAACCACGGGTTAGAGCCCCTTCAATCCAAATTGACTCTCACATGGATGGACTTTCGAATCTCAAACCAGTAATGAAATCTTATGCCCAAGCAATCTCCTCCGCCATTGCTCCGATTTCTTCAGCTCCAAAGAAAAAGGTGATTATGTTGCAATCAAAGTCAACCCGAAAGCTTACGAAGAACGGTTGAAACTTTACAGTTACTCTCTTATCGGTCGAGTTGTCTTGTCGAAGGGAGAGGAACCATGGAAGATATTGGCTCTTAAAGAAAAACTTCAATCTATTTGGAAATTGAACTCTTAATGGTGTCTCATCTCTTTTGGATGGGGATTCTTCCAAATACTTTTGAATTCAGAGGAAGATAAAGCACGAGTTTGGGGCATCAAATCACTTTATTTGAAACCTGGAATTCTAAGGCTTCAGCCATGGACTCAGAATTTTAATCCCAACACACAACGCACGACGAATGCTCAAATATAGGTGCGGTTTTACGATTTGCCTTGGGAGTTTTGGCACCCTCAATTCCTTTCAGACATGGCACGTGGGATCAGAATTCCTTTAAAGTTTGACAGAGCTACCCTAGAGGGTGATTATGGCCACTTTGCTCGCATGTTGATTGATGTTGACCTTTCTAAGCCTTTACCTGATTCCATCATGATAGAGGTTAGGGAAGATTGCTTGTTTCCGACTCTTTACTTTGAGAATGTTCCAAATTTCTGCTCGGTTTGTTGCTCTATTGATCATTCGACCGCCTCATGTCACCATGCGGCCTGATTTACAGGGAATGTCACCACCGAGCCAAAAGACAAGAATCCAGAAAGGGGAAGATCCAGAATTAGACAAGAGTACAGATTGAAACACAAAGTCAAGAGATGTTCCGACCTCTCGTGTCTTTGAAACTATCAAGTCGGGTATTGATGCCATTGCGACTAAGCCCGATGAAACTGCAACCTCTCTTCCAAACAAGATAGCTTTAGACCTAGTTGCCTCTTCTAGTTCCCTCAGGCCAATCATTCCCACTGGACAAGGAAAGGCCTTGAAAAACACTATTTTTTTGGATGATTCCACAGACCCGTTACACATTGAGCATGTAGACGTTGATGCCATGACAGATCTTGTTATTGCTCATATGGAGCCCTTGATAGATCCTCCCATCGTAGAGCCACATTTGCACACTCTTGAGGGTGAAGTTAGCTCTGACACTGATAGTGAAGGCACTGAATCAGACTTCAGCCACCCTATAACTCTAGATATCATATGTATTCATGGAGGAGTCTCTTGGGTAGATCAATTAGAAGATTCAAGTTGGAAGAAGGTTATCGTTAAAAAGGGTAAGAAAAATAAAAAACAGGTTACCAATGTTGTTTCGCCCAAAACTAGGGCTGCTAAAAATAAATTGTTACATAAATTATTGTCCTTTATTGGAACTGTAGAGGTATTGCAAACAGTGATACCCAATGTACTTTGAAAGACTTTTGTTCTCGTCATAGACCGAATTTTGTTTGCATTGATGAATCGTTGTGTGCTTTTGATTCAATTGCTACTACTTTTTGGCGCTCTATGGGGTTACACTTCATTGGTGCTGATGCTAGATGTATTCCTAGCATGTGGATTTTTGGGTCTATTGCTTTTTAGGATGCCACTATTGTTCTGTCTCATTCTCAACATGTTACTGTCTCTACTAATTTGTGTGGGATTGTCCATCAGATCTCTTTTATTTATGCTAGTGTGAACTACATCACCCGTAGATCTTTTTGGAGCTCTCTTATGGACATTGCTGGTTCGGATGATCCGTGGCTTGTGTTTGGGGATTTCAACTTGGTTCTAGGCGCTCATGAGACCACTGGTAACATTTCTACTATCTCTTGTGATGATTTCTGTACTGCTTTGACTATCTATAATCTTGTTGACATTGAAACGAAAGGAGTTTTCCATACCCGGATCGACCGGGGTAGGCGTGGTATGGTTTTTTCTCGATTAGATAGAGCTGTATGTTCCCATTCTTTTCTAGATGCCTAGTCACAGATAGCTTGTGTTACCTTGCTTAGATCTCATTCAAATCATCACCCTTTATTGGTTTCTTGTTCTGTGGGTGTTTCGCCTAGTCTACGGCCCTTCAGGTTTCAAGGTATGTGGGTTTCTCATCCCTCCTTCCTTAATTTGGTTAGATCGGTTTGGTCATCCACTATTACTGGGAGTGGTACTAGGGTTGTTGTTCAGAAGTTGAAGCTGTTAAAAAAGGCATTGAGAAGGTGGAATTGGGAGGTGTTTGGGGATATTGCCTTGAATGTCACTAATGTTAATGAGAAGATGATGTTTATTCAGGGCATGATTAGTTCTGAAGGTTTTTCAGACGATCTTTTTCGTCTTGAGACTGCCGCTCTTACAGATTTGGATAATGTTCTAAAACAGCAGGAGATTTTTCTGAAAGAGAAAAGTAGAGTCAGGTGGCTTGTTGATGGTGATCGGAACTCTAACTTTTTTCATTCACTGCTGAAGCGTAGAAAGGGAAAAAAGTCCATTTCCTCTCTTCAAATTAATGAGAATATTTCTCATGATCTAGTTGAAATTGGTAAGCATGTTTCTTCTTTTTATCAGCATCTATTTTTGGATCCTAGCAACGATAGTTCAAACTTCTCTATAATTCGAGAGCACGTGCCTTCATTAGTTACTGCTAATGAGAATGTTTCGATTCTCTGAGTTCCCTCTTTTGATGAAGTGAGGAGTACGATTTTTACCATGGATATTCTGAGTGCTCCTGATCCTGATGGTTTCTTGGGCAGATTTTATTCTCATTGTTGGGAAATTGTGGGATATAATGTTGTTTTAGCTGTGTAGGATTTTTTTCACACTGGTCGAGTTTTTCCGGGTTTGAATTCTAATTTCTTGGTCCTTATTTTGAAGACTCCGAACGCTCTCCTGGTCGATCAATTTCGCCCGATTACTCTTGGTAATTTCTTGTTTAAGGTTATCACTAAGATTATTGACGACCGCTTGGTCAAAATTTACTCCCGCATTATTTCCCCAAATCAATTTGGTTTCATTAGGGGTCGTCAAATTGGAGACTATATTGCTGGTGCCTCTGAATGTTTTAATGTGTTGAGTAATGGTAGTCGCGGTGGGCACTTGGCTTTAAAAATAGACATTCGTAAGGCTTTTGATTCCATTAGTTGGCCTTTTCTCTTTGAAGTCTTTCGGTGTTTTGGATTCTCTAAGAGTTTTATTGGTTGGGTTACGGGCTATTTTTAATTCTGCTAGGATTTCAATTCTTATTAATGGTTTCCCTTAAGGCTATTTCCCCTGTTCGTGTGGTGTGCGGCAAGGTGATCCTCTCTCCCCCCTACTTTTTTGTTTGGCGGAAGATTTTTTGAGCAGATATCTTACGCATCTAGTAGACTCGGGCTCTATGACTTCTATTTTTTCTCCGGTTGGGATGCGTGCCCTTTCGTATTTTCTCTATACTGATGATGTTATCCTCTTTTGCCAGGCTTCTCCTCAGAATTTGCAAGTGATTTTAGATGCTTTTACGCTTTATGACTCTCTCTCAGGTCAACAAGTTAATTGAGAAAAATCTTCCATCTTCTTTGGCAGAGGCATCTTTGGTCCTTGAATCATTAATTTTCTCTCAATGTCTAGGATGCGTAAGGGCGGTGATTCAATGACTTATCTAGGGGTCCCCTTTTTCATTGGTGCGCCTAAACGTCAATGGCTGATCCTATGGGCTGATAAAATTAAAAGTAAATTAGAATCGTGGAAGGACTTCTCTCTTTCAATGGCAGGTAGGTTATGTCTTATTAATTCAGTGATTATGGGTTCTTTCCTACATTCATTTCAAGTTTATCGTTAGCCTTTATCTCTTTTGAAAGATTTAAATGCTACTATTCAGAATTTTTTTTAGACTGGTTCAATCGATGGTCGTAAATCTGTCCAAGTTGCTTGGAAATCTTGCTGTAGGCCTAAGGATAATGGTGGTCTTGGTGTTAAAGACCTTGCTATTCTTAACAAAGTCTTACTTAAGAAGTTCACTTGGAGGATGTTGATTGAGGAGTCCTTTGTTTTCGCTTATCTTCAGGCTTGTTTTTTCACCCATGATCACAGACCTAGAACGTGGTATGTTGTTTCTTCTATTTGGCCGGGTCTAAAACTACATTACACTCCTTTGATGATTGAGTCTAGGTGGTTGGTTAGGCGTCACTCTAAGGTTCGTTTTTGGACGGATAATTGGTTGGGAGATCCGTTGATTGATCTGGTTGAGGATTGGTCTTCGTTACAACCTCCTCTAGATTCTGTTGTGGGTGATATTTACTCAGATGCTACAGGTTGGGATATTCCTGCTTCTTTTCATGCTTCTCACCCAGATGCTACTTCTGAGATTGAGAAGGTGGTGGTAAGCACTGGCCCAGACTCGTTAGTTTGGACTTGTTCCCTGGATGATGTTGTTTCTTGTAAATCTGCTTATGATTCTCTTTCTGAGGATATGAGTTATGTTTTTTGGGGTAAGCAGATTTGGGCCTCTTTTATTCCTCCTTCTCGCTCTGTCTTCATTTGGTGCTTGTTTCATGGCAAGATTCCTACGGACATTGCGTTGCGTGCTAGAGGTTATATTTCTCCATCTCGTTGTCGGTTTTGTTGTGCTGCAGAGGAAGACTTAAAACATCTGTTTCTTGACTGTCCTTTTGTTCGTGGGTTGTGAGATGCTGTTTCCTCTACATTTGGTCATAAGCTTAAGTTGGATGGTACTTGTTTGGACCTTTGGCATGAGGCGATGAGGGTGGTCTTTAGCACTTAACTGAAAGCTCTTTGGCGGGCTTCTATTAGCACGGTTTTCTAGGTGGTATGGCTCCTCCAGAATCAAGATACCTTTGAGGGTGGCAAGCTTGTATTTACTGATGCTCTTTCCTTGATTTGGCGTTCCGTTCACGAATCAGACTCCCTTCAGTCTGGCACTATGAAGAATTCAGTGGATGAATTTTAGACTCTTCAACGGCTTCATGTCTCTGGTCGTCCTTCCAAGGCTCCTCGCATTTTAGAGGTTAATTAACGCCTTCCCCCACCAGGCTGTCTTAAGGTTAACACGGACGGAGCTGCTTTTGGTAGTCCTGACCTTGCTGGTTGTGCAGGGGTTTTTTGCACATGCAGAGGATTTGTTAAAGGTTGTTTTGCTATTCCTCTTGGTGTTTGCTTTGCTTTGCTTTTGAGGCTGAATTGGCCGCTGTCGTCCATGCTATTGATTATGCTTGGACTTTTGGCTGGCGTCGGTTATGGTTGGAGAGCGATTCTACTTTTGTAGTGGATATCCTTCGTTCTAGGTCTCGTAAGGTTCCTTGGCGTTGACACCCCGCTTGGGATAGGTGTTTGAGCTTAATCTCACAAATGAACTTTGCTGTCACTCATATTTATCGAGAAAGTAACCAAGTTGCAGATAGTTTAGCTTCCAGGAGCCCTAGTATCATCTCTCCTACATGGTGGTGGACCGCTCTGAATTTTTGTAATTCCTTTATTTTTCAATGATTTTTGTAGCAGATCTTCTTCTAGGTTCTGTTGATCTATTTTCTTTTTTTGTTTTCTTTTCTCTATTGTTCTTTTTCTTTTTTCTTTAATAAAATGTTGGGGTGGGGTTGATCCTGATCCCCAACAACCTTATATATATATAAAGGAATATAAATGATTTTAATTTAATTTCATAAGGATAATAATGATATTTTAAAAGATTCATTAAATGCTTAAATAGATTATTTCATAATCACTTTTAAAAAGTAACCTTCCACCTTCTTCTTAAAATTACTGTCAAAACTTGCCAGATTATCAATTAATCACTTTTGGAAGTTTTACCAAACATCATTTTATGTTAAAATTATGAAATAAGCTGATTTATAACTTCTCTAAAGTAATACCAAACTGGCCCTTAAACGGATATCTGTATCCGTAGATAATTTTGCCATCCTTAGTCATACTGTATGTGATATATAAAAAAAAAACAAATATCAACAAAAATCAAATAATCAAAAGAAATAATTCCAAAAAAAAAAAACCTTAACTAGAAATTGAGTTATTTAAAATAACTCAAGATTCCTGGTGAAGTTTATTTTATTTATTTATATTTCTTTTGATTAATAAAAAATAACTTATTTTTGTTACTAATCAAAACTTTATGATGCTAACTTTATTAAATTAATCCTTACTTTTCCCCCAAGGATTAATCGATGATGAAATCCGATTTGGTGATGGTGGAAACAAAGTGATGATTTACAATACAAAAATGAAAATTTATAATCTGAATTAATGATAGATAATATCTAATTAAGGTCAACACTCATCACCATAATATATATAGTCAAAGAGCCTCGATAATAGGCACGATCTTTAATTGGGATTTGTTTATTAATTAATGGGAAGCTTGATGTCTGCTTCTTGAGCACCAACGTTTATGATCTTTAAATGCCAATTAATCCATTGATATTATGATATTTAGCATTTCGGGAGAGTTGTTGACATTAACCACATTAAATGACGTTATATTCTTGGTATGTGTCGGTGATCAAATCGTGTGCCATTTGCCATTGATATTGAATATTGATGAATTCTTGTACAATACGTAGTTCAAATCCATCAATACTTGATTACTTGCCTACAAATTATGTAAGGGGAATGATCGGGGGACACAATTTTTGATACAGGTTTTAACACGATTTTATAGTCTTTAGATTTATAACATTTGAATGGTTTTGATTATGCATGAGTCTCATCTTTAATCTCTAAGATTTTTTTAACCTCTTCCCCCGCCGCCCCCCCCTTTTTTTTTTTCCTTATCTTTTATTCCTCTCATCTCTCATCTCTGTTTTCTGTATTTGTTTGATCATCTTCTCACTCTTATCACATCTTCTCTACAATTTGAAATTTCAATCAAGAGTTTTTTTTTTTTTTTAATCTATTGTCACATAAATTTCAATCAAGTTATGATTTAGTGTAATAGAGTTAATTAGACTATTAGGTATTTCTAATGAGCATCCGTAATATATATTTGCCTGTTTAATTTGCAACTAAAAAGGCCAAAGGTTTTTTTTTTTTTTTTTTTTTTTAAATCTAAAATATTATGCCAACCTTACCGTGAACACAAAATCATTTTTTTTTTCTTAAACTGATTTTCATTTCTTAAGGTGTATATATATATTTAGGAAGAAAGCATAAATATGATGGAGAGAGAGAGAGATAAATTGATCAGAAAAAAGAGACAAAAAACCAGGAGAGATATAAAAATAAAACTTAAGTAAAAGAGAGAGAGAGAGAAACTTAATTAAAAGAAAGTGAACGAAATAAAGGAGGGAGAAATTAAAAAAAAAAATAAGGAAAGAAAGAAAAGAAAATTTATTAATTAAATAAGGGACAAGTGGTTTAATCAAAACTATTCAAATGTTATAAATCTAAAGGCTACAAAATTGTGTCAAAACCTGTGTCAAAAATTATGTCCTTCGATCCTTCCCCATTATGTAATATAATTATATAATATCACTTATAATTTACTTCACGTTGTTCCTAATGAGTTTTTGAACAAAATCTTGAATCAAGTTTGTTTTGTTTTTATTATTTTAATTATGACACGAAGAACAAATTAGGTTTAGTTAAGACTTGTTGAAATTGTGGTTGGATCTCCATAATTAGAAGAAGACTGTTGGTTCGGTTACCAACCGATCTTCTTCGAATGGAGGAGAGAAGGTGGAACTCACCTTTGATCCCATTTTTAATTTTTTATTATATATTTTGTTATAAATATCTTAAAAGTAAAGTGGTCATTTTCAATTTGTATTGACGGGTAAAATATATATATATTTTTTATTTTCTATTTAAACATAACTCAACAAGAAAAATGGAAAATGGAGAAATGAAATAAAGGGGTAAAATGTGTTTTGTTTCAAACTACAGGGGGTAAATAATAATTTACGTATAATAGAATTACAGATTTACAAAAGGCAATCCCCACAGAAAGACAGGTGTGCATAGCATGCAAATACATCGGTACATGTGATACAGTGGGTGCAAGTACAGCTAGCTCTCACACAACACAAGTTGTATACAAGAATGCCATGCGCAGATCATCATATATTCATATCAATCAACATTGAAAGAGCTAGTAGATATATTCATATTTATAAAACGCTTCTCAATGCTGTCTCTTGAAGGTTATGCTTCCTAGAAGCATTGACTCAAGTGACCATTCATTATTATTGTGGCCAATCTTTTTGACTTTTCGTTTCAATGAATTCATGCTCTCTTTCATGGAATCTTAAATCTTAATTAATTAATAGACAAATTCTCTCCCTCATGTACCCTTCCTTTCTCATGATATATATATATATATAGCCTTACTGGCCCTGGTCCTTTCTCATTCTTGACTATATATCTTTCTATGCTGATTATTTAGAACTAGAAAAGATGTCAAAGATTCTCACTTTCTTCTTCTTCTTCTTCTTGGCTTTAGTACTATCAACTTCTGTAGCCAGTCCTCTTCCGGCCAACACTCAAGAATCTAACTCACATATGCCATTTCCATCCAATCCTCCAACAACATCATTGTCTGTAAGTTACTGAGTTTGTAATAAATTATTAATGCTTTTGTTTTCTTTTCTTTGTTGATTATATATCTTGCAAGTACCTTGTTATTCATTTATTCTATGTATAAAAAACCATTTCTATTTTCTCACTATATATATATATATATATATGTTTACTACTTGTGGAACAGGAGGAGTTGAGCATGGATATTGATGGTGGATGCATGGGGTTGGGAAGTGAAGAGTGTTTGATGAAGAGATCAATGGTTGCTCACACAGACTATATCTATACCCAAGACGTCAATGGACCCTGATTTTCTTTGTAATTAATATCAATTTTTATCTTCTTAATTTTTCGTACCAGCTTTCTAGCATCCAATATGGCAATATTTATCGATGACCTGGTTTTTGACTTTGACAAGGAATTCAAGCACCATCTTCATATATATATATCGTGTATGTGCATGTCTCTATACTCTACATATATACAAAGGGACGGAGGACGAGAGGGGGCCACTTCCCCTTGAAGTTGTACAATTTTTTAAAATTTTCCCTAACCTTTTAGAGTTTTATGTTTTTACTCTTGTTTTATACCCGTCAAGTTTTATAGTTTTATATATTTGTCCTTAAACTTTCATATTTTATATTTTTACCCTTTCTTCATATTTAGATTTTCTAATTCTTTTATAAATTACACTATTAATAATTTTATTTTAATCACGTAGAGAATATATTAATATATTATTATTTTTTCTTTATATCTCAAATATAAATCAAATCATAACATATATTATTTGTTATGTCAGATGTAATTTTTTCTTATTAAAATGGGATATAATCATTTCCCCCAGTAGTTTGCCATATTAGACACTTTGCCCCCTCTAGCTTTAGTAATGGACATTCTTCTCCATGAAAACCAAAATGTTAGACATTTTGTCCCTTGCCGTTAGGATTTACATTAGACTAGTACTTTGACCGTCAAAAAATTAATTAAAAGGCTTTATTACCCTTGAACACATGAGTTATGCCTTTTAATGATACCATTGATTGTTTTTAAAGAAAAAAAATCAATTAAAAAAATATGAAAAAACTACAACAATATTTAAAAATAAATAAAAAGTAATTACAAAATAAATGTGCTGATGAAATGTATAAATACAAAAACTATTTAAAAAAAACATTAATATAAAGAATAATAGAATAATAAAATAATAAAATAATATAATTGTAAAAAAACTAAAACAATATTAAAAACTATGTTGAATCTGGACTGTGGAGATTTAATCTAGAGATGATGGTGATGAACTATGTTGATTTTTTTTTTTTTTTTGAAATATTGATTTTTTTTTTTTTGTTGCTTTTTTATTTATTATCTCCAAGATGGATGGTGGTGATCCATTTTTAAAAAAAAAATTATTTTCAATTCTGTTTTTTATATACTTTTATTAGTTTTTATTTTTTTTAATTGATTTTTAATTGATTTTTTTCTTTAAAAACAATCAATGGTATCATTAGGGAGCATAACTCATGTGTTCAAGGGTAAAAAGGTCTTTTAATTAATTTTTTGACTATCAAAGTACTAGTCTTATGGAAATCTTAACATCATGGGGTAAAATGTCTAATATTTTGGTTTTTATAGGGAAGAATGGACATTACTGATACTAGAGGGGGCAAAGTGTCTAATATGACAAACTACAGGGAAGAAAATGATTATATCCCTATTAAAATTACACTTACTCAATTCTTTCTTAACTAATTTTATTATATTATTAAAATATTTTCTCTCTCTCTCTCTCTCTCCAAATATTACTTATCTCACTCTAATACGGTAATACCATGCCATATTTTTGATAGGTTATTTATTTATTTATTTAGTTTTTACAACTTAAAAAAATGTGTTGATTTATATAATTAAAACATGTCAAATAAACATAGTAATATATTTATGTTTAATTATTAAGAAATTTTATCAAACAAAATTTTATAATTTTTAAGAATTAAAATAGTTTTTGAATTTTATAAAAATATTAGGAGTACGTATGGTTTAAATTTCAATTTGCTTTCTAACTATTAAACAATATTATTGAATCTTGAGTTAATGACTATAATTGTCACATCCCATATCGCTAGCGAGTGAGGTCCATGGTTTGTATATAAACCTTGGTCTCTCCTAACTAAGTAGACGCGTTTTGAGCAATTGGTAAATGATGCTTGCGTGAAGCCTATGATCCAAAGCAAATCTGTGAGGGTGAAGAACGCGTGCGTGAAGCCCAAAGCGGACAATATCTACTTGGTGGGCCTAGGCTGTTACAAATGGTATCAGAGCATGCTCGCTACCCGATGTGGATGTGGATGTGGATTGGGTTTGGTATCACGAGGATGCAAGGTCCGAAGGTGGGTAGATTGTCGTATCCCACATCGCTAGCGAGTGAGGTTCATGATTTGTATATAAGCTTTGGTCTCTCCTAACTAAGTATACGTGTTTTGGGCAATGAGTTAATGATTCTTGCGTGAAGCCCATGATCCAAAGCAAATCCGTGGGACTGAAGGACGCGTGCATAAAGCCCAAAGCGAACAATATCTACTTGGTGGGCCTAAGCTGTTACAAATATATATATATATATATATATATATATATATATATATATATATATATATATATATATATATATATAATAAATATTATTATGTAGATATTAATATAATATATATTTAATATAATAATATAGAGTTATAGAGTTAGGGGATAAGAGGGTTACTTTTGGAACACCAATTTTACTTTGGAATTGGAAAGAGCTTTCCATTGGGTTTTGGGAGGAAAGCACATTCCACCAAAATGGTGGAAAACTCATTCAAGTGGAAAGTCTTTTCCAATATTTATTAACAAACCAAAAATAAAGAATGGTCATTTTTCCATTTCATTCCACCCAACTAAACATGACCTTAAATTTGAGTTGGATTCCGACTAATCTTCTTAGTATTTGAGTTTGACCATGTGTATGATCAATTTGATCACTTCTAAAAAGTTATAAATGTATTTGGTACTTAGAAAATATATGAGAATTAATTTGGTAAAAAAAAAATTGCAAATTACTTGAAATAATTAAAAAAAAAAATCCATAAAGTATTTGGTAATCACATTTATTTTTGAGTCGGTATTTAGTGGGTTGTAATTACAATTAGAATATTTTAAAAATCTTATGAGCAATAGTTACCTTAGATGTAAAAATATTGTTATTCTTCTAAAAAAATAAAAACATAAGAGCCAATGTGGGGTGAAAGTAGAGAGTCCTATGGTACATCAAAGTAATATTTCAAGTTTTCTCTTTTTAATTAATCCCATGCACTTTCTTAAGATGTTAAGGAGTTGCCGTAATTCTTCTATTTATTTATTTTCAATTTTTTATATCTTCAAACATCTACCCAGCATGGCTATTGTATTAATTTGGATTGCTTTCTTTGATTTAATTTTCTTGTCGTTATATATCAAATATGATACGATGTATTTTCATTATTGTAGATTTAGTTACTGATTTGATTACTTTGTATACACTATAAATATGTCTGATATACATATTCAATATAAAGTGAAATACAAGGTTTACAAATTTCTTTATAATGGTATCATAGTCTTGGTTTGACCCCAGTTGTATTAAAGTGCTTAAATACTATTATTAGACCCATCATCATCCATTGGATGACCCATTTGAAATGAGATATTCCCTCGTAGACATGGTTCCATCCGGACCATTTCTTATAAGTGAGAATTCTAGTTAGACACTGTGAAGCATAATTGTTCATCGGTCATGACTAGAATGAGTGTGAAGTTTCACATCCCACCAGCTCAGGCAATATTTGTTCACAAATAGGGGCTAAAAGTAAAGAAACAATTAACCGAGTCTTGACGATACTAGATCTCGTTTTTTTTTTTTTATATTAATATATGGATGATTTAGAAAATACTACAACGTCACCAACAGTTAGTTGATTCAACACAAAATATCCAATTAAAATTTGTTGTCTTAATAGTCCACACAAATACAATTGAACAAAAATTAAAATGCAATATTTTGAATTTTGAAGTTATTGCATAAATTTAAGAGCAAAAGAGATGCAAGTAAGCGATTCAAACCTTTGAATATGGTTTAAAAACAAAAAACCAAAAAAACATTTGGACCATTTCTCGATTTGTGCGTGTCATTCTTGCACAGGGGCCATGCTAATCTTCTCTGTATCGTTCCAATTTTATCGGATATCTCCTAAGAAACAGTACAATATTGCTGCGTGGTTTGTTATAAAGAGAAAGTTAAAGTTATAACTGGACGATGTGGGATTCGGTTCACTCCAAGTAGCTTAACCAGTTTTGTTAGTTCTGAAGACATGGGCTGTTCACTAATGGAACTTGGAAGGGTGTCGGTGGATCCAAAAGCTTTACTAGATCTCATTTTCTGGATTGAAGAGAGCTTCTCCATTTTCACTTGGAATAGTTTGAGCCTTTGAGGTGGACATATCTGTCCTTCAAGTCCAAGACCACGCACAGCTGCTGTGACTTATTAGCTGTTCCCAATTTTATATACATAGCGTCTATTGATATAACCTTCCGTTGATGGGGCAAGAATCAAATTTGGAACTTGATGTGAGAATGTTCAGGGATTGTTCTCACTTCCAGTTTTTCTGATGGAAGAAGTACCTAAAAAACACCACTAAAAAATAAAAGACAGAGTAGGCTCCAACAACAGTGGAGCCCAGCTATTCAACTACACCACTTGTCCTTGTTTTATCCCTTTGTAATCTTAAAAATAAAGAAACTAGATTTCATTCTCCATAGTACAGTACATGATAGGTTGAGAGTCATGATCTAATTCTAAATTATCTGTAATATATATAGATTATGAACAACTGATGATGTTCAATATAATATTCTCTAAGAATATATTCCTTTATTTGAGAGTTGAAACAAAAAACTCATAAAATATAAAACATTTTGTCAAACACTCTAGAATTTGCTGATGGCAGCTGGGTTATTCGAGTGAATGGGGACTCCAACTCCATTGTCAACAAATATAATCATGCCTTATCCATTATAATTAATATGCGCTACCTGATTCATAATCATATCTATAAGAACAAATAAGGGAGGCTGCTGGTTGCTATTCCAGGCCTGTACACAAGTTATAAACTAAATTCATTCAAAGGATCACTGCAATCTTTGTTAAATCTGTAAAATGTACTTGTATAAGCATGCAAGTGTGCTCATGGGGGAGAGGGAGAGAGAGAGAGAGATTTTTTGAGGCAACACCTGAAGGGTAGGGTAGGCTTGGCCCCCCTGACGTCATTCAAATTGGTGAAAACAATGCAAGCAGATTGATGGTCTCACAAAAAGCTAAAAACAGTACTTGGGTGTGTTTGAGTGGGTAGCATTTTCATTGTTTTTCTTCTTATAGTAGTCTTTTGTATTATGAGCCACTACCACCACCACCACCTCCACCAACATTTGTCCTCTTGCTTGCCTCTCTCATTCTCTTCAACACTTACCGGACCCCTTTCACACCCCCTCCAAAAAAAAAAAAAAAAAAAAAAAAAAAAAATTTACATGCTCTTGATCACCTCATTTGGTACACCTGATGACAAAATTATTAACTTCCTCTTGTATATAGCAGTGAATTATAGATAGATTTATATTAGTTTTAGTTTGTTATGTTCCTTGTCTGATTCTGATTCATATATCAGGTGGGTTTTTTGGTGGGGTTCTCAAACCATTAAAATTTAAAGTAATGATTCAGCATTTAATTTGTCTCTAATGGACCATCAACATGTGGATATCGTTTTCACATATGTATTTTTTTTAACCTGATTAATTATACGCGGCGAGAAGATATATTCAATGTTAATGTGAATGTGTGTGACTGTAATTTAAGCTAAGTGAATTGGAATATAAAACTGTTAAAGTCTGTTATTGCATGGTCTGCATACATCTCAAGATGGGAAACAAAGCACATTAATTAAGTTGATATTAAGGAAGATAAATAACTATGATCATCTGATCAATGAAGCAAGTCTACAGAATTTGAAATGGATATGTTTGTTGATGTAGCAGCTCTGAGATGAGCTGTGTTACAGGGGAGTTCTTCAAGATCTCTCAAAACAGCATTAGTGTAAGGACTTCCAATTTGAAGTTCAGTCAGCATCTGTCGAAGATCAGAGGCTTCTTCCTTGAGCCTTACATTCTCCTGGAGAACGCGGTCATGGCACTCTGATGCATGATTCAACTTGTCTATAAGGTTGTGATTTTCTGTTCGAAGACGAACAACTTGTGACCATAGCTCATCAAGGTGCTTCTGTTTCCTCATCCTAGACCTCCTAGCAGATTCTCTGTTGGAAATCATTCTCCTCTGCTTCCTTTCGTCGATGATTCTAAGCTGTTGTTCCTCAGCTTCATCAGAAGTACTAGAGTTGTTACTCAGGCTTGAGGATTGTGAAGTGGTGAATTCATGAGGGATGAGAGAATTTGGAAAGTTGCTCATCAACAGACTGTTGAGGTGGAAGTTTGATATGTTAGTTTGCAACATATCAAAACTTGGTGGGATTGGGATTGGGTTCTGATCAGGAGCTAGATAGTGGATCCCTGCAATCATGAGCTGATCACCTGGAGTCATGGCTCTTAAATATCAGAAGTGGTGTTTTTGGAGGGTTAATTTGTGTGATTAATGTTGAGAGCTTGGCAAGGTAGGAGAGGCCAGCATTAGCAATGGATGGATTTTATAGGATGAAAAAGGCAAATGGAGTGGGTCCACTTTCAGCAACTAAGAGTAACAGTAGTACAGTATCAGGGGTTTACAATAGTTGAATTTAAGAAATGATGTGAAATACGGCACTATAAATATTTTCCATATGTATGCATGTTGTGGATTAGAGACGTATCTATCTACTCCACTTTGCATCATCATTCTCTTCAAGTCAATAAATGCTTTTGATGGTAAATAACGCACATTCAGTTTGACCATAGCTCGTATTCAAATTGCTAAAATACATATTGGAACTTGTTGCAACTTAATTGTTGTGTGTATATTGCATGCTTATATATATATATATATGGACAATAATATATGTATGGATGAGAATGAAGATTTGGATAATCATTTGGAATCAAATATAATGCTTACAAGAGAAAAGAGGATGATGATGTGGGGGCTGCAATGATTCAAAATGAAGAATGTTATTGAAGAAGAAAATTAAAAAAAGATAAAAGGCCAATAAGAAATGGTGTTCTTATAAGTCAATCTCTCTATAGAGATTTTGCCATGGAAATTTCAGAAGCATACTATATTATTAAAACTTAATAAACTTTATCATCCAATAAAGTCTTTTTTTTGTGGCCAATGACGCAATCAAGTTCAGTTTAAAAGTAAAATTAACTTAACTATTATTTTTGATGAGTCATGATGCACTTAATTAATCTAATATTGAAGGGACCCTCTCTCTCACTGTAAATTTATTATATGTAAATGCAGGTTAACATCAAGTACCTAAATCCAACCCTGTAATTTTCTAAATCTTTCAGTGAACTGAAACATCTGCACAGATTCCTTTGATGATTATTTTACTTGGCTTTGTATCTCCTTTCTCTAATTAATTGGTCTATGTTAATCTAGTCAATCTGAAGCTTTTGCATGCGTGGAAAATTTATCACCACAACTTCTACTTTCATTACTTTCATGACATCAAGTACTAATGTCAAACTCAAACACACTCTTTCATTTTTGCCTCACATTTCCACATACAAATACTAAACTTTCGACTACTAAATAAGCATGCATGATCGAGCTTATAGAATTAAAATTATCAAATGATATAAATTTTTTAAAATGTACCTGATTTAGTGATATGTATTTACTATCAAGTTCAAGATTTGTTTATTTATTATTAAAAAAAATGTAAATACTGTTAAAAAAACTCAGAACTGCTTAATTTTATTCAAGACTTGCTCGTTTTATAGTCATAGATCATAGGCTAAAAGTTATGGTTGGAATTTTTGTTTTGTTTTATTTATTTATTTTATTTATAATGGCTTGATTTTTTTTTGTTAAAGTTCGGACATATGTAGAAAAGAAGCACCTTCGTTGTAATTCCTGATTATTAACTACGATGAATAATATATAGCAGCCGTTCTTATAATGCAATTTGAAAATAGAAATCAAATGTGTGTGTATCACTTACAAACCCCTGATATAACATATGTACAGACCAATTTCTCAGTGTTTGAATCAAAATCCAAGGACCGTTGTGTATTCTCCCTACTGGTCTGTGTATCCTGACCCTCTCTCTCTCTCTCTCTCTCTCTCTCTCTCTCTCTCTCTCTCTCTCTCTCTCTCTATATATATATATATATATATATATATATTTCATTGAACTCATCATTCACACAAAAAATCAGATTAAGATTCATTAAAATCGATGTGTTTTTATTATGGTTCTTACCGAAATTAAAATAAGGGATCCCTCATGAGAGACTCACTTTTATATATATATATATATATATATGGTAACTTTCAGCTGAGAGATCCCTTGATTTAATTCGGTCCATACTTTGATAAAATCACATCTATTTGTATGAATTATATATATATATATTTGTAAATGATAAGTTCATTGAAATATGCTTATAAATAAAATTTGAGAATTTTTCAAGTATTATAACTATTTATCCCGATTTTGTTAAATATGAAGACATCGGAAAAATGAGAGATATATAGGAAAATTCAAAAAACTAGTTCTAATGCTTGAAAAATTCCAAATTTTATTTATAGGTATATTTCAATGAACTTATCATCCACAAAAAAATTCATATCAAAATTCATACAAATCGATGTGATTTCATCAATGTGTGGATCAAAATTAAAGTGAGGGATCCCTCACTTGAAAGTTACCCTATATATATGTGGAAGGTATTGTTCATTATATTTTTATAGATTACGGTATATTTTTGTTATAATTAAATACGACAAATCATCAGTTGGCAACTCTATCTCCATCCACCTATAATACCATATGAAAATCATAATATTTTATATATGTCTAAACTAAAAGAAGGACAATATCTCATGATCACTTAAAGAATATAATCAGTTATTTATTTATAAGTATATAGTTTGTAAACTTTATCTAGTTGAGCCCCACTTGCATTATAATTAATCAGTACAAGATACATAAATAATTAAAGAAGATTAGATCAAAAAAGTTTAGACAAATCTCAGAGGCAGCAACTTGCAGACGCAAATGTTTTGTGCCATATATATTAATGGAGTTCCATATATTCTAAATCACACCAATACTTTATATGTATATATAGAGTTCTATATATTAACACAGTTTAATTAGGTGATTCCCCACTACTGAAGTTCCTTTTTGTCTCTAAAATTCTTTTTGGACGATTAGATAAGACTTTGAGATTAATTAAGAAAAAAAAGTAATTCTTAAGAAGCCATTAAAGATACTCATAAAAACCAATCATGTGTTGGTGTGAGTGGTTCGGCGCTCTCATCCCTTAAACAATGTCGTAAGTTCAACTCCCCTTATGAACGGAGCTACACATATTGGGAGCACTTTACCCCTTAGTGGGCCGACCCGGTGCGAGTCCGGATTAGTCGGGGTGTGGTCTGGGCTGATTGCACCGTATGATGGATCCGCCCCACCCGACCCGGAAACCGGATGGTGTAAACCAAAAAAAAAAAAGATACTCATAAAAATTAGTCTTTTACATTGTGATCACGATCCACGTGTTAAGATAAAAATAGATTGAATCATTTAGTAGCATGGACTTAATATAAATTGAAGCATGTTTAATTAATTATAAATGAGCCCAAATTTTGCCACCTAAGGAGACTCTAAGATTCTTCTTGTCAATTCTCTATTATAAGTTTAATCCAAGTGATGTGTTTAATTACGTGCCTTAATCAATTTGTTTTTTGTATTGGGTTGGATATACCAAAACTGGTGTAGACTAGAGTTAACCAAATAAAATATAGGTTCCTTTCCTGCCTGGTATATTGGGGTCATTTGTTGGCAACTTTCATGACTGCCCTGATAATGGTGCATGCCATCACTTTAATTTGATGGATTAAAGGCGCATTTACTGATCGTTAATGAATATAAAAGGGTATCAAATTTCATCGGAAAAAGAATTTATTCTAGATTTATGTGTAGGGTCTACGTAACTTGATTCCTAACTTTTTTTTAGTAAACAATATATAATTACAAGAGTAATGCTATTGGACCCAAAAAACCAACCTAAATTCCAACCCAAATGCTATGTGACAACATCACACACAACATGGGCCCACGTCACTCTTTCCAAGATCCTATGTGATGTTGCCACATGGGTTTGTGTTGGAAATTTGGGTTGGTTTTTTTGAGTCCAATAGCTTTATTCTAATTACAAATCAAGAATTGAATTCATTTTCTATTATTGTGATTTTTGATTAGTTAACACGCGGTAATTGTAAAATGAAATGTACAGATTATCAAACTAAAGGGATTGTATATATAGTGGCTAAGATTCCTAAGCAGTAATTTTCTGCAAGAAAATTCTATAAACTTCTATAATTTTTATTCAATTTTATTCCTCATATATTCATTTAAAAATAGGTTAACATATTTTTCATTTGACCTTTTATTATGTGTGGATTGCCCTAATAAAAATAATTATAAGAAGAATATGTGAGTTTTTTTTTTGTGTGTGTGTGTGTGTGTGTGCAGGATAAGCGCATAAGCGAGCTATAAATAATAATAAAAAAATAATGTCTGAATAGAAATAACATACAGCAAAAAAAGTAAATTTCCATTATTGTGTTACTCTGTTATTAACTGAATTCAACACTTCTATCCATCGCTATAATTTGCTGAAAAATATATTCAGATTAAGTCATCATAGATATAGCAGAAACATAAAAGTGTAGAAGATGTCATTGTCAATATCATCACAATTCACAGGTACTGCAAGCCCCTGTAAGTTTCTTTACAAGTTGATAAAAGCTAGCACAAAGCATTTTGGCTGTTAATCCTAACAACACTATCTAATGAGTGGTCGTCAAGAACTTCAGTGCTGAGTACTACTGATCAGAACTTCAGAAGTCTGAAATATTTACTGGCAGTCCTTATAAGCTTATAACTTGATTTTACAATTTTGATCAGAGATTTATATGATATATGTACTGATTGCTGAGTACGTATATTTGTAGGGTAGTACAAGCTAGGCATGAATGACCCAAAAGTAAAGTCTTTGTGGGTAAAAAGAAGCACATAATTGCTGTAATTGGGTTGGCTCAATGGCTTGTGGGTACCCTACGTACGTAACCCTAGTATGTGCCATTTCTGGAAGGTGAAATGACTCATTATATTGGCAGACCACACCACATTGTTTCAGGTGCTAAATGTGACCAAAACATATACATTAAAATTCCATCCCACTAATTTCATCACGTACAGTACTTAATAAAAATATATACGATATGATCCATTATATATCCATCCATCTTTGATAATCAGATGAATATATTCCTTCCCTGCTGTCTACTTATTATTCTTTCACATTATAAATCAAATGACCGGTCAGTTGACAATATGATCACTCATGAAACTTCTAATCGAATTGGTCCATAACATTTGTGGGAGGTCAGCAGCATCAATACTTATTATATAATATATTATGACCATGTGATAACTTGTATGTAATTAAAAGCTATACCAATCGAACCATACAACATGCATCAAGCATAATTTAGCTGTGGAGATCGATTCCTCTCCTGCCTAAGATTGGATGTAATTAACTATATAATATATATGTATGTTTGTATGTATGTATCAGAAACTCATGATGAATATATAAATACGCTGTGATTTGATTAATCATTAGCTGAGTGGGATCAGCAAATTGCCAAATTGTAAAATCTGTGGTCCTACCATTAAAGGAAAAAACAAAAGAGTAGTGAAAAGAAAAGAAAAGAATTCTAGTCGTCTTTAAAATGAATAACTTTCATATAATACATGCCTAGGCTAGGGTGTAGCTATGGCTAAAATGCAGACATAGAAGCGAGAGGGCACCATACAAGTGCTGGGTACGGAGGGGGACTCGATTGAACAGCCAACCATTTCGTTTGGCTAATTGGCATGGATACCCCCTGAACTATACCCAAATTTATACCTTACCTCCTATACTTTTTTTTTTTCGGCAGTAAACCCCATAAACTATCATAAATTCGCAATGGTTAACGGAACCCTGATTCCGTCTAGGGAAAATTACACTAAGTTCCCCTGATTATTTATATAATTGCATTAAACCGGAAAAATATAATAATATGACACGAATACCCCTCTGGCCAATTTTTTTTTTTTTAAAATTAAATTTAAAATTGAAATAATGGTTAAATAATAATTAAATTCTGAATTTTATTATAAAGATAATTAAATAAATAGAGAAATGAAAAAATTAAATTGATATAACAATTATTTAAATTATCTTTTTATTTAAATATCCCTAAATATAAAACCCAGATAAATATTTAAATTATTTAAGAAAAATAAAAATAATGGTTAAATAATAATACAATTCCCTTTCAAAAAAATAATAATACAATTATTTTTTTTTTTTATAAAGAAAATAAAATCTTTAAAAAATTAAAACATCTTTAAAATCTCTACCATTCATCTCATAGATAGACGGTGGAGAAATATTTATTAAAACAAATTCAAATAAAAAAAACATTTTTTTTAAAATAGATTGATTAATCTCAATTACAAAATAATAATAATAATAATAATACAAATACAAATTTTAAAAAATTGAACATCGATCCAATTAAAAACACATATAGAAGAATTAAAAATTAAATTTTTTAATTTTTGGTTTCTAGGTGTTGCAAATTTAAATATTTTTATTTCTTTAGAGAAGGGAAAATTTTAAGGATTTGATGGAGAAACAGATGTTCATTTAAAAATATTTATTTGAAATTTTTTATTTTAAGGATTTCTCTTCTTTATGTTCATTAAGTTAAAAAATTAATTAAAAAAACACAATTCACAAACCAATAAACGAAATCCAATTAAGATTTATAAAAAAAAAAAAAAAAAGAACATTGATGGATCTTCAGATCTTCATTAATGGAGAAACTTATTATTAATTTTTTTTTTTTTTTTTGTAATTGAGATCAATCAGTCTATTTAAAAAATGCTTTTTTTATTTGAATTTGTTTTAATAAATATTTCTCCACCGTCCATCTCTGAGATGGATGGTAGAAATTTTAAAGATGTTTTAATTTTTTAAAGATTTTATTTTCTTTATAAAAAAAATCATAATTGTATTATTATTATTATTATTATTATTATTATTATTATTATTATTATTATTGAAAGGAAATTGTATTATTATTTAACCATTATTTTTATTCTTCTTAAATAATTTAAATATTTATCTGGGTTTTATATTTAGGGATATTTAAATAAAAAGATAATTTAAATAATTGTTAAATCAATTTAATTTTTTCATTTCTATATTTATTTAATTGTCTTTATAATAAAATTTAAAAAAAAAATTGGTCAGAGGGGTATTTGTGTCATATTATTATATTTTTCCGGTTTAATGCAATTATATAAATAATCAGGGGAACTTAGTGTAATTTTACCTAGACGAAATCAGGGTTCTGTTAGGTTTTCGTTAGCCATTGCGAATTTATGATAGTTCAGGGGGTTTACTGCCGGAAAAAAAAAGTATAGTGGGTAAGGTGCAAATTCGGGTATAGTTCAGGGGGTATCCGTGCCAATTAGCCATTTCGTTTTGAACCAGAGCGAGCGAGTTCATAGTTTCACACACACACACACACACACATATATATATATATATATATTGAGTCTCTTATAAGGGATCCCTTATTTTAATTTCGGTAAGGACCATCTTGAAATCACATTGATTTGAATGAATTTTGATCTGAATTTTTTTATGGATGATAAGTTCATTGAAATCTACCTATAAATAAAATTTGAAAATTTTTCAAGCACTGGAATTATTTTTCTTGAATTTTCCTATATTTCGCCAACTTTTCCGATGCCTTCATATTTAAAAAAATCAGGATAAATAGTTCTAATACTTGAAAAATTCTCAAATTTTATTCATGGGTAGATTTTAATGAACTTATTATCCACAAAAAAATTCAGATCAAAATTCATTCAAATCAATGTGATTTCATGGTGGTTCTTACCGAAATTAAAATAAGGGATCCCTTATGAGAAACTCACTATATATATATATAAATTCTATTATCAGGTCGAACTGACAAAAGTTATATCAGTTCCTTACATGTGGACCACTGGATTTAAATACTTTGACTTGGCTGTATGTACTTGTCAGTCAAAATATTTAAATCTAGTGGTCAACATACAAGGAACTGATATAACTTTTGTCAGTTTGAACTGATAATAGAAAGACTATATATATAAATATATATATATATATATATATATATATATATATATATATATATATATATATATATATATATATATATATATATATATATATATACATGGTTGTGGTTAGTGGGTCCATTTTCAACCCTCAAGTGTGCCTATTGGTGCCGTCTGCACCACCCACCTTTCCACTTATTTCCACAACCACAAACCTGTCAACTCAACTCACCCACACCCTTCTGGCACACGCACATCCCACACTTTGTTTATTCTCGGTCTTTGATTAACGCCGCCTCAAATTAACCTCAAATATTACCGGACTGAATAAATGTCTATCAATACCAAGCCAGGTTGGCAAGAACTGTGTGTGCAAGCTTCAATACATGTAGCTAGTCATGATACCTTGATGAAAGTAGATCAAATAAAGTAGATAAATATTGTTAATGGAGCATATAATATATACTTTACACATGTATTGGCCGGGTGTTGGATGTTAATTATATAATCAAATGATTGTCCAAATTCAAATATTGTTTGAAGTGGCAATGTCTGACAGGAGTTTCCTGAAAATTGTATGTGACCACCGGCCACTACATCTTCTTCTTCTTCTTCTTCTGCTGCTGCTGCTGCTTATAAATATAATAAATTGATCAATCACATGAAACTTGCAACTTTTAATAAATTGATCAATCACATGAAACTTGCAACTTTTGGTACCACCACCTGTACCATTGTCTCCACTTTCTCCCCACTCAAACAACCCAACTTTTCCTTCTCATGAGGTCATCACCAACACATTTTCATTTGATTGGCTCAAAATGGATAAGCTTATCATCCTCTTTATTGCTCTCTCCTTCTAAAATTTCTTACCCCCACAACAAGTATACTTAATTAGTTTTGTTTTATTAATTATAAGAATATTGGTTGTATATAAAATCTTCTCACATCGATTAATTGATCACAGCATTTTGTCTTAATTCATATATAAAATATAGTGATGGGTGGGTGGTTTCCCTTTAGAGTTTAGAATAATAATAACTAGCACGCACCATGTCTGTTCTTGCTCACGTAAGCGTATTAATTAAGGTCGTAATCCACTATCATTGTGGATATTAAAGTTGGTTTAGGTGTTGTAAAACAAATGAAAAGCGTGTAAATTAGTTAATTATATTTTTTATGATCCAATTCTATTACGTACTATATATCGTGATGTTTAATTAGTTTAAAAATTCAAGAGCCATTCATATATATATATATATATATATTGATCATTGGATATATTTTTCTTGATGATCATGAGATCGATGATTGGTCACCATCGTATTCTTATTTCTTCCTAGTACAATCCTAAAGTCACAATGTTGCCAAATTTGCAACCAGTAGACGTGCCACTGTAATCAATCTCCTTCTCTCTATAAAGATGCATGAATAATAATACATGTCCACATCTCTTTCTATATATATACAGGGGCGGAGCTATTTGTAAATTAGCTTGGGCTTCAGCCCAACTAACTTTTTTTATTTTTATTTATTTTTATTTTTTTTTTAAGTAAAGTTTATTTTTATTTTTATATTTTTTTAACTTTTTTTTTTTATTTAAGAAAAGAGTAAAAATATTTACAATCACAAAATTAACGCCACTTGGTCTGGTTTATAATTTAATTTAATTGAGATAATTAATCTCAATATATTCATTAGAGTGATATGTTGAATACTTTTTAATTAGTAAAATTTTACTATAAGGTACCATCAGGTGTGGCTTAGGTAATAAATTACGTTCATTCAGCCTGACAATATCCTAAGTTCAAGTAGGGGTGTGCAAAAAACCGTCAGACTGAACCAAACTGACCAACCCGACCTTTTTTGGTTTGGTTTGAACCGGTTTGAAAAATCAAATTGGTTTAGTTTGATTTGGGTTGAAATATAGTTAAATCGATCCATATTGGTTTAGTTTGACATTGAGCTTCAGCCCAAACCAAACCGAAAACGCACACCCCTAGGTTCAAATCGCTGCACTACAGGTGGATACCAAAAACAAAAAAATTAATTTAGCCCACCCGGACAAAAGGTCCTGGCTTCGCTCATATATATATATATATATACAGTCTTTCTATTATCAGTTCGAACTGACAAAAATTATATCAGTTTCTTGTATGTGGGCCACTGGATTTAAATACTTTGACTGACAAGTGCATACAGCCAAGTCAAAGTATTTAAATCCAGTGGTCCACATGCAAGGAACTAATATAACTTTTATCAGTTCGAACTGATAATAGAATTTCTATATCTATATAATAATTACAATTTAATAATAATTGATAATTATTTCCTCTCACGATCAATTAATTATATAGTTCAATTGAAAGATGAAAGACGTGCAGTTTCTTGGAATTCATAGGTCGATTCCTAGTGACCAAATTCTATCATTTTCTGAAAGAATTGATAATTATTTCCTCTCACGATCAATTAATTATATAGTTCAATTGAAAGATGAAAGACGTGCAGTTTCTTGGAATTCATAGGTCGATTCCTAGTGACCAAATTCTATCATTTTCTGAAAGAATTGATAATTATTTCCTCTCACGATCAATTAATTATATAGTTCAACTGAAAGATGAAAGACATGCAGTTTCTTGGAATTCATAGGTCGATTCCTAGTGACCAAATTCTATCATTTTCTGAAAACGAATGGAAGTTGAGAGGTTGATATGGATTATGTAGCTAATCCGTATCTGAAAAAAAAAAAAAAAAACATATAAATTCCAATGAGAATGATTAAGAGGATTCTGATTTCTGAACAAGTTTAAACAACAAGCTATAAGGCTTGTTGGCTCCACCTATAAACGAGCCAATTCAATGGTGACATCAAATACATCACTAGAAACTCGACGCTGGAAGGAACTGTGAAAAAAATGTGCAATGCTTTACTTGTCTAAGTTGTCATCATCATCTTTGAAACCTAACCCAAAAAAGTGGTGCAACCACACGTCCACCTCTAAGCTTTTGGTGTCTCCATTTAATTTCTAAAGTAATTGCACCATATATCAATCAATATATATAAATAACTTGAATGAATTTGGGTTAGCTAAACCATGGTTCTAACTTAATTTATGGATAGCAGAGTAGATCATATATCCAACTATGGCCTTATCCATATATAAATTACTGTATTTAATAAATGATTAAAAATTATTATATACAAAAGATATGAATTCAGAGATGTGATTTAAGTAATTGATTGGATGGAACCCTAATGCATCCGCCCTTTAAAGTGTGATTTCTATGTTATGTACGTATTGTTAGGTTTTGGCTCGTATTCTCGAATGAACCCGATGTGAACCAAATAAGACTCAACTGATGTGGAGCTTCCTGGAGACATGGGATTCGTTTGGAAGTTGAATTATGGTGTCTGAGGGAAGTTGAAGATTGAAGAAGAACTGAAGAAGTGGAGATTAGCTCAAACCGCTGCCGAGGCGCTGTGGCTTATGGCAGCGGTATGGCAGCGGTAGGACACCGCTGCCAATTGTTCAGCAGCGCAAAGGCAGCGGTCCAATTCCAGTTTGTACCGCTGTGGTCATGGCAGCGGTACCGGCAGTGGTCGTGGTGGACAGCGGCAACAAGAGCGGTCAAAAGAGCTGACGTGTTTTTCAACGTGTTGGAAGCAGGGTGCACACCGTAACCAATATGGCGAAGACGATGTATTGCTGAGATCGGAAATGTTGCGCATAATAGGAAAATGTATTCTTCTGGAAGTTCTTGTGCTTGAAAGAAAAGGATTTGCTCCATACAAGAAGACTTGTCATAAAAGGAAATAGTATTTATGTGGAACAAGTAAGTATTGGACGTTTAGGAGTAGGATTTCCTTTTATATTATACTCCCTGTAACTAATATAAATAGAACCTTGTAATTAGGTTGATGTGTGAGTTAAACACCATGTAAACATCAGAGAGTGTGAGTTAGATCCGGAGAGACCCAAGGGAATATCCGAGGGGGGATCCAAGGGAATATCGGTGGATCAAGTATGAGATCCGTTGGTGATATTTAGGGGAGACCTAGGGGATATTGTGGGGTTCTTGGTGAGGATCTTGTGAGTGGGGTTTGGGGTTAGGTGTGAGAGAGAATCCTGGAGTATATGGTTGTAACAATTTATCATATAGTGGAACTTTCTCTGTCGTCCTGACGGCCCGTGGTTTTTTACCCGTTTTGGGTTTTCCACATATATCTTGTGTTGTAATTGTTTTATTCTCTCTCATCTATTTTTCTGCTTATTGACGTTATTATTTGCTATGAGTTATGGGCATGTATTAGGCACGGCGTTTCCACGTTCATCGGTTTATAGAGGATTATCCCCAACACGTATTGCCGTATCTAAGGGTATATCAGTTGTATAGAATTTAAATACGAGATATTTCAAAGAGGATTAAGAACATGTGGCTAGCGAAAATCTATATACAGAATATTTATTCATTAGATGTTTATTAATTGAATTTAATCATTTATTATACTTCAAATCTGATATTTCATTCAAAATGGTCAAAAAGGATAAGCAAATAATTATTTGCAATAGAAATTATAGTGCTTGATATTCAAAGTAGTGGGAGGGTTATTGTGGAATGATCTCAGAGGTATACTTTATGTTGACCAAAAGTAATGCAAGGTGATGAGAAAATGTTCCCAGAAAATGGATCCTCATGAGTTGCAGTCTTTGCTAAAATGTCTTCTCAGAATTGGAAAGAGAAAGTGGTAATTCACAGTACAAAGCAAAACCAGTCGTCAGAAGCAAAGCCATAATATAAGGTCTTTGGTGGCAATGAGTGCGTTTTTGATTGCACCTGGGGACATTTTCAGCCCTACTGGCTTTACCATTTTTGAATGGGACAACTACTTTTTTTTTTTTTCTTTGGATTTTTCCTTTTTTCCTTTTTTTTTTTTTATAAATATATTTTTAAATTTTTGTTGGTATTGTTTTTGGTTAAACTTTGGAAATGGGGATTCGAAATTGATAACATAATATTATAATTGAGTTCAGATATGTGGTTACCACCAGACTATATATACGATCACTTTTTAATCTTTTTTAATACTCCCCAACAAAATTTACTATATATAATTACGTTATCCAGTTTCTCGATTGTGCTACTAGGATTTGTGATCACCGGTAATTCATTTAAAAGTTGCAGAATTACAAGAAAATTCTTGATGATCTTGATGATGAATTGATGATCAATGAGTTAACTCCACACCATATTAATTAATCAACTGTTCGAAAGTGTATAAGATTGGTTCTTATACATAATTTATTTAATTAATTGTTTTGTTGTTAACATCAGTTGTTAGGCACTAGTCAATTGATAAACAATGAGCTGGTCGATCACTTTTGATTGACCAGTTGATAATATATAATACACAGCCTTTTAAGGGGAAAAATAATAATGCCTTAAAAAATATACAGAGAAAAACTTTTTAGTACTCTTTCCACAAAGAGATTGCTGATTTCTTTATTGGAAAACTTTCATAGCTTGTGTTTATCTCACAATTGATTTGTAAAAAATTATTGATACAAGTCAAAGAATTATAGACAATATGAGGTTGATCCATTGGTATACTCCTCACACCTACGCTATGAGGTTGTGGGTTTGAATCATGTCCTCTCTCCTAAATCCTAAATTAGTATAATATATATATATATTTAAAATAAATAAACAAAAAGTTGAGCAAAATAGCTTTAGTAACGGAGTTTGTTTCGAGTCTCACATTGGCTGAATAAGTGAAGGAGCCAAGCGTGGCGGGTTATAAAACCAAAATTTGAAATTGTTGGATATGACTTGAATTCTCCAATGGTACCAAACACGATTTACCAATGCGGAGACTTCCTGGAGACGTGAGAGCGTTTGGGAGTATGAGGTTATGTTTGAGGGAGGCTTGGAGCACATGACGAACAGAAGAAACGAAGAACAGCTCAAACCGTTGCCGATGCCGATGCCGATGCCGATGCCGATGCCGATGCCGATGTGGCTTTGGCAGCGGTAATGGCAGCGGTAGGACACCGCTGCTATTTTTTCGGCAGCGCAACGATAGCGATTCCAATTCCAGTGGATACCGCTACGGTGACCGCTGTGGCTGTCACAGCGGTACCGGCAGCGGTCGACAATGATGACGCATAGAGATCACGGTTTTCTGAGTGATCAAGTTCAACACGATTTAGGAAGCGGGTGGCCAACTGCAACTTGAATCATAGTTAATCACATGCACACGTTGAATCAGGAAATATTCATGGAAGAGGAAATAGGTTGCTTCTGAAGTTCTAATGGGAAAATGATTTCTCTTTGAAAGAAGATTTGTCTTAAATAAGAAATAGTATTTATATGGAACAAGTATTCTTGTATGACTAGGAGACAGATTTCCTTGTTAGTTTAAACTCCCAATACATATAAATAGACCATAATAACTAGGTTATTAGTGTGAAAAACACCTGTGAGTGGTGGAGCAAAATAGCAAATACTAGAGAGATCTCAAAGTAAGCATTGGGTGTAATTGGGTATGGGGTATTATTTAGAGAGAGAACCTGAGTGTGTGGTTGTAACAATTTACTATATATTGGAACTTTCTCTTGTCGTCCTGACGGCCGTGGTTTTTTCCCTGATTTGGGTTTCCACGTAAATTCTTGTGTTGTGTGTAATTGGGTTTGGGGTATTATTTAGAGAGAGAACCTGAGTGTGTGGTTGTAACAATTTACTATATATTGGAACTTTCTCTTGTCGTCCTGACTGCTGTGGTTTTTTCCCTGATTTGGGTTTCCACGTAAATTCTTGTGTTGTGTGTGTTTGAATTTAATTACTTCTCTTCATCTTATCTTATCTTTTTCTTTGTTATTGTGTTTGTTTGTGTTCTATCCGGCAACGCTTCCGCGCGCTTAGTGACGTTTGTTCGCTAACAGAAATCATAACTATCCATACTTTTCTCGGTCTTTCGGCTAAGATCAAGTGTAGTATCTATTCTTATCAGTTTAATATCTGATATGTGGACTATTAGTCCACACGACATTAAATCAAATTTTTAGGGGGGAGAGGCCTTTACAATATCTTACTGGGTCTCTCAAGTGTCGCCCATGCGTTGCACTATTGCAAAGTGTTTGGCGCACCCCAACCAAATTCTAGTTCAATTTTATTTATTTATTTATTTATTTTTACCTTGGTACAGTTGAAAGCTTTTAAACAAGTTTGTAATATGATGTTTAAATAGCCATTACAGTGGAAAATGGCTTTCATTTGTTAACAGCCCCATTAATTGAGGTTTATTTTCTGTAATTTGTGGACTTCATGGTAATAGACTAATAGGTGACGAATTGATGTCAAAAGATGGCAAGGCAAGAAACTCGCTTGACTTTACTTAGCACATTTACAAACACTAGTGAACCCCAGTCGTCATGTTCGATAAAATGCAAGTATTACATGACTTGAAAATATGTTTTGTTCATTTTCAATATGTTTTATTTCAAAATATATATATATATATATATGTTGATGCCCAAATTTGGAAATTGGGTTTGGAGAGGAATAAGTGAGCTAGGGACTTTCTGTAACAATAAAAGCCGCAAAGGGTGAAAGGGTGACCTCTTTGATGTTTAAATTAAAATACCAGCTTTTCATGAAAAAATATATGTTTTTCAATGATCAACTATATTAATAAAATTTCTCTCAAAAAAAAAGAAAAAAAAAACTATATTAATAAAATATATTTCTTATCATAGAATATTTTTTTTATTTTTTTTAACCTGAAAACACATCAATCAATTTTAAATTAATAAAATCATTTTAAATTAATTTAACTATATAATTAAAGTTATAATAATTTCAAAACAACTACATTGAATATATATTATAATATTATTACTTTATATATATATATATATAGAATACCCGTTCAGATATTGTAATCCAATACGTTTTCAGATTCTAAAAAATATGAAAATCAATTTCTTATTTTCATTTAAAATCAATTTCTTATTTTCAAATGAAAATTAATAAAACGGAAAACTGAAAACTAAACAGGATCTAGCTTCTAGCATTTTTAGAGGGTATTTCCCCTGCACACTAGGGTTTTCCTAGATCAGAAGTGAGTCAAGTGATTTACCTCTTCTTTAGAAAAGAAGAAAGGAAAGAAATTCAACTATGATCATAAGAGAGAGAGAGAGATCAATACTCATCTAGTCATCTCAAAGTTTTATTCTAAATTTAGAACCACAAAAAATTCTTGCATTAATAATAATGTACTTATCAATAAAGTACTACTATAATGTAATAAGGTATGTATGTAAAAAATCAATGACACACATTTATGATATAATAATGTATGTACGTATACGTAATTAATGACGCATAATTATGATATTATAAGGTATATACGAAATCAATGACACCAATGATATAATAAGGTATGTATACGTAGTTAATGAATATATAGGATGTAGACGTGTTCTCCCTATCCACAGATAAAATTTACCGACATATTTGATCAGAAAAACTTGTATAAATAGTACTTTATCTTCCAACCAGCATATTGAAAACAGATTATCCCAAAATCCCAAATGGTTATACCTAATCCTACATTGCAAATATTGTCTCGATTTATATATCTTGATTATGAAGCCTTTTCTTTTCTCCAAGATATTATATAAATCTTGCCACCGAACAAAACAATTGGATCAGCAATTAACTAGAAGTGAATTAGTCGGGTGATCGAGTAAGAAAATTCCAAGATAGATCTCTATATTTAAGTTGTTAATTTTTATACATATGCATGTGAGGTTTGAGCAGATAAAATACGTAGTTTGAGTTTTTTCCTAATCAACCATTTTTTTGTCAAATTTGCATGGTTTTTTTTTTAGTCTAAATCCAATCAAAGTGATGATTGTTTTTGCCATTGGTTTCACAAAATTCCATTTTATTTAGATATGCATCGTTTCACTTGTGATGTTGAAATTGTAGCTTTAAGATTCAAAATCCAACATATATAGTTTGCACCATCCTCCTACTATTTGCAAATTTAGACTCTTTGTCGAGCTAATTATTATTTGGCCTTTGCAACATTTACAGAATCTGCTTGCTCCATTGCAATTTTTCTGTGTTGTCTCTGTTCTTCAACCGATATTACGGAAAAGGCTCATGAGAGTATCTATGACTGATGAGCTCACCGAGGAATTGTATTAGAGAGACATTCCGCGTATTGCTTTGGATGCAAAAACAATGCAACAACTGGATCCGATGAAATGGTTAAAGAGCATTATTTCCTTTGTGCAATTGTGCTGCCATCACGTCGTTTTTAGATCAGTCATAGGCCATAGCAGTCTCATGATCAGAAATCTGTAAACTTACTAGTTTCAGAGTTCAGTTATGTTACCATAGGTGAAATCTGTATAACTTAGCCTAGCTAAGTGGTCCGCTGTCTGTTGAGATATGAAATCAAAATTGTAAAACATATTGTCGATTGGTTTGATTGTGGCTTTATGTCTAAAGTACTCCATTAATGGAAGTTATTGCAATTACCCTATTAATAAATTACAACACTGAAATATCATTTTCATCTTCTATATTTACACAAGAACTGCGACACTTATTTTGAAACAAAACATTGGATTATGCAAAGCATTTACAGAATGAGAAGCTCTTGTACTGAAAAAAAGTGTGAGACAAATGTCTTGATGAAACAGCTTGAAAAGACCCTGATGCTGATCCAAGAGGAAGATCAAAGACATAAAAATCATTCTTAATTAAGCACTCCTTGAAGAAATACCCTCTTGAAATGTTGATCCTTCACAAGGTAACAATCAGACTGAAATTCAAGGAAAATCAGATTATCTTTAGTAGTAGATGTTGAAAACTTTTCCAATTTTGTTTACATTTATATTTCATTGAACTTATCATCCACAAAAGAAATAAGATTTGTTAACACATGAGATCAGCAGCAGCAGCAGCTTTCAAAGATCGAAATTGGTTATATTTTATATTTATTTGTTATGTCAAGAAGTGAATTGAAATCACAGGTTTAATTAATTTGTGTATACACATTAAGCCATTGAAATTTGTAGTTTGTGTTTGATTTGCTTTGATTATTGGATTAATAGAGTCTAATATTTGTGGTAATAAATCATCACACATTTTCATTGATATGTTCTCATATTTATACACGGTACAGTATACACAATAGGAAGGTTGTTAAACCTAGATAAACATGGAAATAAGACTATTTGATAACAAGTGAATCTCTACAGCTGTTGCTGCTATCATGCCCCCGCAAGATAGAGCTACCTTCTAGGATGCCTATCTTGGTGCGATGGTCAAGGAACTGTTGGCGCGAAAGAGGTTTTGTGAGAGAGTCTGCCAATTGGTCAATTGTGTGAACATGAGAGACACGCAGCTGCTGGCGAGCTACCTGGTCCCGTACAAAGAAGAAATCAATGGCGACGTGCTTCATACGACTGTGGAAGATTGGGTTCGCACAGACATACGTAGCCCCTACATTGTCACAGTATATGACCGGTGCACTTGGAACCGTTACCTAAAGCTCAGATAGGAGGTGGCCGATCCAGTTCAACTCAGCGGCAGTCGATGCGATTGCTCGATATTCTGCTTCAGCAGTTGATCTCGCAACCGTGTGTTGCTTTTTCGAGCTCCAGCTAATAGGTGTAGAGCCAATGAAGATTACATAGGCAGTAGTTGATCGGGGGTCATCTGGATCACCTGCCCAATCAGCATCGGCGAAAGCATGAAGATGAAGAGGAGAGTTGCGATGAATGAGTAAACCGTGGCTGAGCGTCCCTTTAAGGTACCGAAGGACGCGCTTGACTGCATTCCAGTGGAGTGATGTCGGACGGTGCACGAATTGTGAGAGCTTATTGACCGCAAATGAGACATCCGGGCGAGTGAGGGATAGGTACTGTAGGGCACCCAAAATCTGTCGGTATTGAGTTGCATCCGTGGGAGCACTAACGTTGACCAGCTTCAAGGTGTCCGTGACTGAGAGTGGTGTAGAGACGGGATTTGCTTCAAGCATATCTGTCTTGGCAAGGAGATCCCGAGTGTATTTATGTTGAGTGAGAAATAATCCACGGGAGGAGTGATGAGCCTCAACGCCCAAGAAAAAAGATAACTGTCCAAGATCCTTCAGTGAAAATCGGTGAGCAAGGACTGTAATGAACTCATGAACTTGTGAATTTGAGGAGCCTGCGATGATGATGTCGTCAACATATACTAAGAGATACAAGGTTTGTCCGGAGGATCGTTGGATAAATAGCGACGCATCACATTTGGAGTTTTGGAATCCGTTGGCCAAAAGAAAGGTGCAAAGCTCGTTGTACCAAGCGCGGGGTGCCTGACGAAGGCCATAGATTGCCTTCCGAAGTTTGCATACGTGATTCGGCATGGTGGAATGAATGAATCCAGGTGGTTGATCCATGTAAACATCGTCAGTGAGGGATCCCTGCAAAAAGACATTGTTAACATCAAGTTGGCGCAAAGGCCCACCGTTAGTGACAGCAATGGTTAGTATCAAACGGACAGTGACCGGCTTTACAACAAGGCTGTAAGTCTCAGTGAAGTCAACTCCAGGTCGTTGATAAAATCTTTTAGCCACAAGACGGGCTTTATAGCGAGCCACTGTGCCATTGGGGTGGCGTTTAATGTGGAAAATCCACTTACACCCAACCACATTCTGCGAAGAGTGAGAAGGAACCAATGCCCATGTGCCATTTTTAACAAGTGCATCGAACTCGGCACTCATGGCCTCTCGCCATTCTTGGAACTTACGGGCTTGTGTGAGATTGGTCAGTTCGGTTTGGGGAGGGGAGTGAACTGTGGTGTGGAGGTCAAAGATAGCTTTGGGTTTAAATATATTGCTTTTGGAGTGAGTTTGAATCAATCTTGGAGGGGAGGATTGGTCGGCTGACAGTGGAGGTGGCTCGGACTCAGTGTGGTCAGCGAGCGACGGAAGACTGGGCTGTGGCTCTGGTTGCAGCAGCTGGTGGGTATCGGCTGGGAATGGTGAACCGATTGGGAGCTGGTGTGTATCCTGACTGGGAAGTGGCTGACGTGAATGTGGGGGAGGCTGTGGGACGAGTATGACGTCTGGTGGTGAGGATTCAAGATGAGACAAGTGATCTAGAGAAGTGGAGGTGTCATTACCTAGTGGAGGAGTGGCAGCCAAGTGGCTAGAATTGAGCCATTGACCGACATCTACTGGAAGATTGGTGGACACAGAATTTGTGGGACTGTTGAATGGGAAGCTGGTTTCGACAAAGACGACATGACGGGATACATAGACTCGATTTGTGGAACGATCTAAGCAAAGGTAGGCACTATGTTCGTTAGAGTATCCGACAAAGACACACGGCCTAGAGCGGGGTTGTAGTTTGTGAGATGTGTATGGACGCAACCATGGATAGCACAAGCATCCAAATACACGTAGTTTATGGTAATTTGGATCCTTGTTGAAGATTTTGTGGTACGGACTTAGGTGACTTAAGACTTTGGTGGGCATGCGATTAATGAGATAGATCGTTGCTTGGAAGGCTAGTGACAAAAATTTTAATGGTAGGGAAGCATGGTGAAGAAGGGTTAGAGCCGTTTCGACCACATGTCGATGCTTGCGCTTGGCAATACCGACATGTTCAGGTGTGTGAGGTGGGGATTTCAGATGTTGAATCCCGAAGTTTTGTAGTTCATGACCAAGTGACTGGGCTTCCCCACTCCCATCTGAGTAAACTGTTTTGATTTAGGTGTTGAAGAAATTTTCGACAAGTGTTTTGAATCGCCTAAATACCTGTGGGACCTCAGATTTATGTTTAAGTGGATACAGCCATGTATACTTTGAAAAATAGTCCACAAAGATTACATAATATCTGTAATTATCAAATGATGGTATGTGAGCAGGTCCTCAGACATCAGTGAATAAAATTTCTAAAGGTTTATTACTTGTCAATGTCGAAATACCAAATGGTAATTTGTGAAACATGCAGGACAATGAGAAAGGGAAGACGCAGACTTGAGAACTGGAAAACTATGAGTCGAGATGAGCCTTTGAAAAACTTGTAGGGAAGGATGACCTAGACGACAGTGCCATGACAGGGGAGAGATGGTAGTGTTGGATGATGCGAAAGACTGTCGAATGTTTGACGTGGGTTGACTCGGCAGAGTTGATGTTGGCCACACATAGAGATTTCCTTTATTCTGGCCGCGGACCAAGGATGCCCCCGTGGTCAGATCCTTCACAAGAAAATAGTTAGGGAAAAACTCAATGGATGTATTATCATGAGAGCAAAATTTAGACACAGAGACCAGATTTTGTGAGATATGGGGAGAGCGTAAAACATGCTTAAGATGAAAAGAATTAACAGGTGTAGTTAACATAGAAGAGCTAGTGTGAGTGATAGGAATTGTTTTACCATCCCCAACCATGATATCTTTTGTGCCACCGTATTTTGAGTGGAGAGACAAGTTCTGAAGGTCTGATGTCATATGGTGAGAGGCACCGGTGTCAAGTATCCAATTGTTGTGAGGGCTTTGCTGTTCCGAGCTCATGTGATTTGCTTGTGGCCAAGCCTGAGAACCTGTAGGCGGACGAGATCGACATACGCGGGCTGTATGACCCACTTTGTCACACAGTTGGCACACAGGCCTGGGCTGACTGTTGGAGGCAGGTGGGCGCCATTGGGAGGAGAAGTTTGGTGAGCCGGATGGGCAATAAGAGCCACCACGGTTACTGTTCTGGTTCCCTGCAAAGTGCTGCTGTTGTCCGCTATACTGCTGCTGTCCGCCGTACTGGTTGTTGTTGTTGTTGAAGGATTGGTGATGTCCCACGTGAGGTGAGGCTTGTCCCTGTTGGCCGCGACCTCTGCGGTTGTATGACCGTTGATTGAACTGAGCGGTTATCTGTGGTCCACCTTTTTTCGAATCTTCACGTTTAAGAAATACTTCATGGTCCAGGAGTTTGTCATATAGTTCCTTCAATGAGATTGGGGTCTCTCGGGCTTGGATGGCGGAAGCAAATGGTGAGTAGGTTGAACTTAATCCATCAAGGTGTGGATCACAGTGGCACCATCATCAACGGAGTGACCAATTAGTTCAAGGTTGTCAAGAATATTTTTAATACCTTGCATGTAGTCCGCGATTGATTTGTCTGCTAAATTGACATTTGTGAGGGAATCAAGGAGGCCGAGTTTTCTGGTGTTGGACCAGTTAGCGTAGGAGGATTCAAGTTTTTCCCATGCTTGAGTGGAAGTGGTGGATCGAGTTATGATAGATTGCGCTGCACCCGTGCATGTAACCTGGATTGCATGGAGGAGAAGACGATCTTGACGAAGCCAGATGTGATGATCCGGATTCATGACTGTTTCTAGAGTGGCTGGATCTTCGGTGGTCCTAATAGGATTTGTGATGGCTTCTAGAGGACATGGTTTGGAGCCGTCCAGGTATCCCATAAGGCCATAGCCAAAGAGGAGATTCTCAAACTGAGACCTCCAGGCAGCATAATTTCCTCCTTTTGAGAGTTTGATTGGTAGTTGGGTAGAGTTAATTGCTATCAGGGACTGTGTTTGGTTGGTGCTGTTTGTTCCCGTGAGGATGACTTGAGGAGAAGAGGTAGAGGAGGTCACTGAAGAAGTCATAGCAGCAGAAGTCATTGTTTATGGTAGAGAGATGATCGGTGGAAGAGAAGAAGAAAAGGAAAATTGAGCGGCTAGGGTTTTGGTTTAAGGTTTCAGGATCTTACGGCTATTGTACAGCCCGCTCTGATACCATAATAAAGTCTAATATTTGTGGTAATAAATCATCACACATTTTCATTGATATGTTCTCATATTTATACACGGTACAGTATACACAATAGGAAGGTTATTAAACCTAGATAAATATGGAAATAAGACTATTTGATAACAAGTGACTGTTGTTGCTATCATGGATTGTATTAGAAAGTGGTCATGGGCCGATCGATAAATGTCTCCATGTTAATTCAACATGAAAAATATACAAAGAAAATCTTTTTAGTACTCTTTCCGCAAAGAGATTGCTGATTTCTTTATTGGAAAACTTTCTTAGCTTCAATCTGAAACTAAGCATTCTTCTAATTTAGATTGCGTTTATCCCACAATTGATTTGTAAAAAATTATTGATCAAGTCAAACAACTATAGACAAGATGAGGTTGGTCTACTGTAATGCCCCACACCTACACTATATAAGGTTATGGGTTCGAATCATGTCCTCTCCTTAAAGCCCTGAATTATTATAATATTTATAAAAAAAAAAAATAAACAAAAAGTTGAGCAAAATAGCTTGGGGGTGTATTCAATTACGATTTCGAAAGACTTTTAATGACTTTTTTTAAGTGGATGACTTTTGCAAATTTTATGGACTTTTATAGACTTTACAAGATTATGAAAAACTTTCATAGACTATTATTTAAAAGACTTTCATAGACTTACATTTTAAAATACTTTCGTATATTTTCATTTTAAAAGACTTTTATAGACATTTATAGACTTTCATTGACTTCTAAATATAATGTAGCAAAATTATATATATTTATCATGTCAATAAAAATAATTTTTCAAATGAATAAAAAAAAAACCATCGTTAATTAAACTTGACAAAAGAGTTCATGTCTATATATGTGATTTTAATTATTTATTTATTTATTTATTTTAATTATATTTTAATTATAAAGACATTATGTCCCTTTTTTTTTTTTTTTTTTTTAATAATTAGTCAAAAATTTATTTGTTTTTTATAATTAGTCAAAATATTATAAATTTTCTTTTAGAATAAATGTAGCAAACCGACAATAATATTAACGTTTACATGTCTCTACGAAAGTATGATAATGAGTATAAAAAATCAACCAAAAGTTCATTCAAGTTACTAAAGATAAAACATAAAAAACGCATCTACTTATTGAATAAGATTCATGCCTAAAAGTGGGTAGTTTGATATTGATCATAATTAAATATATGAAGTCACACTCATACACGACTTTGATTATGGCATATTGACATGGTTAAAGAGTGGTTTTTGTCTTTTATTATTTTTATTTTACATAAATGAAGTTCATTTGATTTGTTTCGGTATTGTTTAGTTGCTTTAAAAATATAGGTAAAAAAAATATGAAATCTCTCGTCCTCAATTACATAGCCGATAAAGAGTTGTTTTATATTATTTTTTAGTTTTTTTTTTTTTTTTTGTTATAGTTCGTTAATGTATGTATGTTTTTTTTTTAATATATAATGTTTATTCATTTTAAAGTTATTTGTTTTATTTTATTTATGAAATTTGTTAAGAATGAGTGTGCTTTTATTTGAAAATAGAACATATATTTGGTGGTTGATGTTTTTTTAAAGAGTTTTATATTTTTCTTTTAAAGTGAAATTCTTTCTATATATATATATATATATTTTAAAAGTCATTCAAAGTCTTTGATAGGAATGGAAGACAAATTGTGAGATTTGTTATAACTAAAAATCATTAAAAGTCATTAAAAGTCATTGATATTTTAAAGTCGTTAAAAGTCATTAAGATTTTGAATATCTCATAACTTTCATAGATCGTTAAAAAGTCTTGATTGAATACCGCAGGACTTTTAAAGACTTTTTAAAAGTCTATAAAAGTCTATATTGAATACCTCATAACTTTTATAGAGTCGTTAAAAGTCTACATTGAATACACCTAAACTTTTTAATTACATAAAAATCATTAAAAGTCTTTTAAAATTCTAATTGAATGCACCCTTAGTAACGGAGCTTGTTTCCAGTCCCACATTAGCAGAATAAGTGAAGGAGCCAAGCATGGTTAGTTATAAAAGAAAATTTTCAACTTTGTAAAAAGCATACCTTTCTCAGCCTTTTGGCTAAGATCAAGTGTAGCATCTATTCTTATCAGTTTAATATCTGATATGTGGACCATTGGTCTACACGATATTAAATTTATTTTTTGAGGGAGAGAGTCCAATACACTAGCTTGCTACTCGGTCTAGATCTCTCAAGTGTCGCCCATGCGTTGCACTATTGCAAGGGCCTAGCGCGCCCCAACCAAACTTTAGTTCAATATTTGGAATATTTTTTTTAAAAAAACCTAAAGATACATCAATCAATTTAAATTAATTTAACTATATAATTAAAGTTAAATATTTTCAAAACAACTACATTGAATATATATTATAATATTATTACTTAATAAGAATACAGTTTTCTGATATCATAATTGGATGCGTTTTCAAATTCTAGAAAATATGAAAATTAATTTTTTATTTTGAAATAAAAATTAATAAAATGAAAAACTGAAAACCAAAAACATTACCGAAAAGGATCTAAGGCCTAAGGGTGCGTTCGACGACTTTTTCGAAATGTGTTTTTACGTTATAAAATAAGAAAAAACACATAAATCGGCAAATCGATTTTGATAATTAACGCCTTGAAAGGACGCGTTGTTAAAAACATCTCAAAGTTGTTTTCAATGTTCTCATCTCACTTTCTCGTGGCCCCAAGGCCCACAACTAGTCAAATAATTTATTATTTTATTTTTTTAATAAAAATATTACTTTTAACTTATCAAAACACTTTCTTTAAAAATAAAAATAAAAACCTAGCAAAACACTCTTTAAAAAAAAAAAAACTTATTTAAACACAAAAAATCAGATAAGATTAATAAATTACTAATATAATTTAATAAACTACTCATAAAATTTAATAAAAACTTATATAATAAATATATATAGATAAATATACTGTTAAAAGTTTTTCTAATAATTAATTAAATATATTATTAATTATAATATTTTTTGAAAAAAATAAAAAACAATTCAATATTTAAATAATTTAAAAATTGCTATATATATAATTTAACTTCACGAAGTATTATTTTTAATATTATAATGTATTGAAAAACATGTTTTTAAAATAATTTCATTAAATATATATTATAATATTTTTTTTTTTCTAGAAAATAGTTTTAAATATTGCTACCAGACACGTTTTCAGTTTTTAAAAATTTAAAAATCAATTTCTCATTTTTAAATGAAAATACATAAAACTGAAAACGAAAAATAAATACATTACCAAACGGCCCCTAAACATCTAGCATTTTTAGAGGGTGTCCGTGAGAGTACTTCGCCTGTACATGGCACACTGGGGTTTTCCTAGATAAGAAGTGACTTACCATTTTTTTTATTTTTTTATTATTTATTTTTTTAAAGAAGAAAGAAATTCAACTATGATCATAAGAGAGAGAGAGAGATCAATACTCATCTCAAATTTTTATTCTAAATTTAGAACTACAAAAATTCATGCATCAATAATAACGTATGTACACGTAATCAATAACACACTACTATAATATAATAAGATATGTATGTAATCAGTGAGACACCATTATGATATAATAATGTATGTACGTAATCAATGACGCACAACTATGATATAATAAGATATGTATACGTAATTAATGAATATATAGAATGTAGACGTGTTCTTCCTATCCAAAGATAAAATTTGTTGAAAGATTTGATCAGAAAAACTTGTATAAACAGTACTCGATTTTCCAACCAGCATATTGAAAACAGATTATCCCAAAATCCCAAATGGTTATAACTAACCCTACATTGCAAATATTGTCTCGATTTATGAAGCCTTTTCTTTTCTCCAATATATTATATAAATCTCGCCACCGAACAAAACAATTGGATCAGCAACTAACCAGAAGTGAATTAATCGGGTGAGTAAGAAAATTCCAAGATAGATCTCTAAATTAAAGTTGTTAATTAATTTTTATACATATGCATGTGATGTCTGAGTAGATAGAGTAGATAGAGTTTTTTCCTAATCAATGAGAGTATCTATGATCGAGCTCACATGGGATTTGTATTAGAGAGACATTTCGCGCATTGCTTTGGATGCAAAAATAATGCAACGACTAGGTGAAATGGTTAAAGAGCATTATTTCCTTTGTGCAATTGTGCTGCCATCATGTCGTTTTTAGATCAGTCATAGTCCATAGTAGTCTCATGAGAAATCTATAAACTTACTAGTTTCAGAGTTTAGATAATTAATTATGTTACCATAGGTTAAATCTGTATAACTTAACCTAAATGGTCCGTTGTCTGTTGAGATATGAAATCAAAATCGTAAAACATATTGTGGATTGGTTTGATTGTGGCTTTATGTGTAAAGTACTCCATTAATGGAAGTTATTGCAATTACCCTATTACTAAATTACAGTATTAAGCAATTTTTATTTTTATTTTTAAGTAAAAAAAGAACTCTAATCACTATGGGGAGACAACACAAAAGGGGTTACAACCAAGCCAAAGATTTTCAAAAGGCCACCTAAATTAATATATATTGTATTCTACGGTAGAACCCCTCTAAATTAATATTCTTGGGACCTACCCTTGAGTATTAATTTAGAGGGGTTATTAATTTGAAGGGTTTGACTTTGTAAAGTGTCATTTTTTCTTTAAAAAAATGTGTAGAAGTTGGTTTTCTTGTTTAGAGAAGGTTCCTTTTCAGGATTCCTTGTTTAGTCGGTTTTCTTCTTCAGGGGAACTTTTTTTTTTTTTTTATGATTCCTAATCGTAATGGCACTGACCATGGCAAATCGAAAGGCTTGCTTTTCCTTGACAATTGCACTGCCTATGTACCACTTATAGAGCTACCTAATAACATCCAACTCAGGAACATTACAATGCACACTATCTACCACCAAATTTGAAGAAGTGTGTTACACTCCAACTGAAGAGGTTATAATCATCAATGATATCACAAGGTAGAATAATGATGATGTGGTTGAGATAGATAACAACGACGATAGTCATAAGGTACCTAAAATCTCTACAAGTAAGGTTACGTTGTTGAAATGCAAAATTTAATTGAAACCTTTTGACTATAACAAGAAGGTGATGATAATAACTTTTTGATGACAATTCAAAAGATGAAGGAGAAAGTCAAAAATATCAAACATAGTGACCTAGTGCAAATTAGCATATTGAAATACTTTTCTAGTTCTTGAATAATTTATAATATATTTTGTACTTTTATGAAATTATTAATTTATGCGACAGTCGGGACCGAAATTTTACACTAGGTTTCAAAAAGAAATTATTAATTATTACGATAGAGGGGTTTATTAATTTTTTACACTAACCCGAGTTGGGACCGAGATTTTTTATTAATTTAGAGAGGATATTAATTTATAGGAGATTAATTTACAAGGGTTCTACTGTATTAGATAATACAATTTAATTGATCTAATACGGTATTAACTGGCTCATTGCAATATTAGCTAATACGGAATAATACGTTATAATCCAATTCAATATAATTCAATCCAATATGATTCAATTCAATTCAATCCAATCCAATACAATAGTACACCGCGTCCAAGTGTCCAATGAATCCCAAATGGAGTAAGACAATATTAATTAAAAAAAACATATATTTTTTCAGCTTATATAAAACGTGTAGATTAATAAAGAATTAAAAAAATAATAATATTAATAAAGAGCTAAAAAAACTTTTTAAAAAAATTCGTATCCAGTTGGAAAAAGAATCCGAACCATTCCGGAAAATATTTGAATCCAATCCGAAAAAACTTCTGAATCCAGTCTGAAAAATATCCAAATCGGGTCTGATTTTCCGAACAAATCTAATCCGGATCCGAAAATCCAAAATCCAAAATTATCAAATCCGGTCCGAATGACATCTCTCGCACCTACCCGAAAGATCCAAATCCGGAAATTTCGGGTCAAGTAATGAAACTCGTTCACTTTTTATGACTTCATCCACAGCAGCTAAAGATTCAAAACACTCTCCAGACTGAACTGAAATTGATCTTCACTTTTGAGTTTCAAGAACTTGGCCAACCGTAGAGTTGACAAGACAAGCTTCAAATCTGATCCCCAGTTTCAGGTACTTTCAGGCTCTCACTATGGATTATTAGCGTTTTTTTTTTTTTTTTTTTTTTTTGCGGTTTCCTAGGTTTGGCTTTTGAATTTGGAAGTAGTAAAAGTTTTTTAATTTGTATTTATGTTTTGCGATTCAATGGACTTATATATGCATACAACGTGTTCGATGAAATGACAGTGAGAGTCGAACATTTGTAATTTATGCCTTTGATTGTTTGGTGGTTTCATATGTTGTTGTTTTTGTAAATAACATTTGGGGTTTGGGTTTGGGGGTGTTTTGGTTCTCTCTCGTGTACTGCCACTTTCTTCAACCAAAAATTTGCTTCATTTTGTTCACGTTTGCACACTTATGATTTTGTTTTAATTCTTTCATATCGATATGTCCGAATGGAAGCTTTCACTGACATGTTTTCGGTTTATTTTCTAACCTCGAATCATATACTTTGGAAATTTAAAACAGCTTGAAGACATGGGCGGCTGTTTCTTTAATTGATGATTATTTGGATTTTTGTCTTTATTTTATTTTCAGTTGGTATTTTCTTTTTCTGGTTAACATTTATGCTAGTCAGCTAGAGTATCTATCCATATATAACTATATCGTTCTACAGATAAAAAGGATCGTATCGATGTAACTTTATATTACAATGTCTGGGCTGTGTTTGATTGATTCAAGTCCATGGAATCTTTTAGTAGCTAAAAGTGGTTTTTATTTTGGTTTCAGGGTTCTTTTTCTTGTAGTGTGGCATTGCTGGAACTGAGTTTGATTGTGCATCTGGGGAAAGTATTGCAGAATGCATAATCTTTCTCGTATCATATCTCGTTTTTCATCTTCTTCTCTAAACACTGCCACAAATACAAAGGGAATTCTGAAGGAAAAAACCATACCCATTTTTTGCAATGATGCAACAGTTGCATCAAAGGGTGGATTTGTGGCAAATTGGGCTATTGGGTCCCGATCATTTTCATCAAAATCGGTTGGTGGTGGTGGAAATGATGGTAAGGATGAATGGGAATCAATTTTAGGTGGATCATCGAGTGGGGCTGCTTCTGATGATATGGGTTGGGAAACGAGTTCATTGTGGTCAACTGGATTGACCAAGGAGCATTTTGATGGAGAGGCTGTTGGACATAGGACTGGTTCTAGTGATAGTGGAGGGGATACATATTATCAATCTACAGTGGTCTCTAATATGCAAGAAATTGAAGATAAGATAAAGGAACTGGAAGCGGAGAACCGTAAGAGCAAAGCTTTTGTGGATGGATGGGATGGGAGAATGCGTGAGATGTGTGTACTGTTGAAGCAAGTACAAGAGCCTGGTGCAAGAGGATCTTATCTCAAGGATTCAGAGAAGGCAGAGATGTATCGGTTGCACAAGGAGAATCCTGATGTTTATACAGTTGAGAGGCTTGCAAAAGATTATAGGATTATGAGGCAGAGGGTGCATGCAATTCTGTGGCTGAAAGAACTTGAGGAGGAAGAGGAGAAAAAGCTTGGTCAACCATTGGATGACTCTGTTGAGCTCCTGCTTGATACCTGTCCTGAGTGAGATTTTCATCTGCATTTTGTTTATTTTAAATATTTAATGTGTTATGTGATTCTAATGTGGCTTTCTAAATTGATTTTTGTGTGTGATTATTCTTTTTAGTAGATTCGGTTATTCGATGTATTATATATTTATATGTTTGCATCGCTAGGGAAATTATAAATCAATCTGGTAACTATCATTTAAAAGTAGTTTTTTAAAGTATACTATGGTGTGTGCCATTCAGAAAATGGAATATGGAATTGTAGATAATGGGGAATAAGATAGTTTATGGCTACACTCAGATGCTTTCTTTCTTTATTTTGCTTTTGAATGCTTAACAATTGATTATGTGATTACCCATGTGCAGAGAGTTATGACTTATGATCATCCTAGATTATCCCATATTTAAGTCTGTCCCAGCCTTTTTTAATCCTTAACATCTCAATAAAACCTGCGAATGACAAGTCTCATAACTTTGGCCTCATAAGAATTTGGGTTATTTTTCTATATATATTTTTTAGTTTCCTTTTTTTAATTTTTTTCTTTTTCCTTCCCAATTGACCTTGTTATGTGAAAACAATACAATGTCTTTTCTATCTTTGACTTTGGATTTGAATTTTAGCTTCTTTAACTGTGATTTGGTTGGTTGCTTTCCGAGTATATTGAGCATAAGGCTGAATGTCAATATCTCCTTTAATTGTGGACTTTTCGACATTTGGATTTGGGACTGAAGGACTGACAGGGATCCCATCTCTGATGGCTGCTCTTGGGTAGTTTCAGATGTGACCTTTCTTATATGATGGTCTTACTTCTGTCTTATAGTAACAAACCTTTTGAAGGAGGAAATTTGCAATTTTTTAGTTTCTTCTGTTTGGTGTTCTGTTTTTTACTAGATCTTCCAAATGTTTTACCTATTCCTTTGTTTCTTTTTCACGTTACGATTTCCAACATTTGATTTGATTTGATTTATTGAAATAGCAATTAATTTCTCTTACAAAAAAATGCCCATGTATTAAGAACCTAAAATAAATACATAAATAAAAAGAGTTCCTTTATTGCAAATAATGGCAAATTTATTCATTTTGTCACATCTTACTGCTATTTCTACCTTTTAAATCTCTAAAAGAAATACATTGTATTTCCCATGGCATCTTACTCTTTCTTCTTGCAGATTTTTTATTTCCCATGACCGGGAATTTCATGTGGCATCTCTTCCCTACAAACCTGACTTCAAGGTTATGCCTGAGGGTTGGGATGGTACTATCAAAGATTTGGATGAAGTTCATTATGAGATCTCTAAGAAAGAGGATGAAATGCTTTATCAAGAATTTGTTCAGAGGATGAACTTCAACAAGATGAAAGTAAGTTTTTAAGTCCTCTCTGCCTTTGCCTTGTGAAAGTAGAAGTGAAAATGAGCAATAACAACACAAAATTTGCACCTGTTTTTTCCAATTATTTAGAATGCCATTTTTTTTTTCATTAGGCCATTATTACAGTCATTGTTGTTTGGTTCTCTTTCACTCTCTCACACACACGAGGGGAGAGAAACACATGACATATACACATGCTTGCCGGCACAGTTTTGAGTGAACTTGCTAGATTTATAATAAGTGATAAGTTCTGATTGGAGAAATGGGAGGCTGATAGTAATTAGGGACACTGTTTGTTACTAATATCTGCTGGTGATGGTTAGGTTGTTCTGTCAACAAATTATGTGACTAAATTTGAGTGCCATATGTCATATAAAAAGTTTTAAGTCTTATTATTTGCAGCCGATTCCAATTGTGTTGCTTGTAGATCTGTCTTTTCAATTGTTCTGTCATCCAATACTTCTAGTCACTGTCATAAGCTTACGATCAGAAACTGAAGTTCTTTCTGATGGACATTGGGTTAGTAGAAGGGGGCTGAGGGGAAATGGTATGTTGATTTGCTGAATTATGAAGATGGAACAAGTTATTGGAATCAGATGATCACTGAGAGACATTATTTAGTTGGCATGAGTTTTTGTTCTTCGAAGGCAGTGCTGTAATTTGACTTGTCTAACCTAATGTACAAAACACTAGTCTGTTGTGGTTGTTAGCTTTGCACGGGTCTCCATCTTTCCTCGGATCAATGTTCTGCCAATCAGCTGTTCTGTTTTATACTAAATGGCCTTTTTTTTTCCCCTCTTTTTACCCCTCTAATGATGTGGTTTTGTCTGTCTACAGATGGCAGGGAAGGTGAAAAGCCACAGGTATAGTAGGCGCCGTCCTGATGATGGTTGGAAATTCACTGTGGAGAAACTAGGATCACGAGGCAAGCGTGGAGAAGGTGGTGGCTGGAAGTTTGTAAGCTTGCCAGATGGATCCAGCCGACCATTGGATGAAATGGAAAAAATGTATGTGAAGCGAGAGACACCCCGACACCGACGCAGGATTCTGCCATGATGGTTTGAAGAAATATATTATAAATCCCGGAATTTGTTGTAGCTTTTCTGCATCAGAAAAAAATTTGCTGGTGGAATACATTTCTGCTGAGGCAAAAATAAGGTCACAATCCCATTGGAATTGTTTTGGAATTGTGTTTCATTTTTGGATGCCGAGCTCATGAGCCTTTCTCCTCACCTTGCTGTTTTCTTGTTTCATTCTTCTTTTTCTCTGACTTTGGTTGGACTAGAGTTTCATGAGTGCAATTTTGTATCAAGGATAGTTAGATTGGAACCCTTATAGACAAAGTCTGAATTTTTGTTAAAATTCGAATGTCAAATCCAAATTAAAGAATGAATCCAACGACAGAAACTTGTATAGTAGACATTTATATACATCAAACATTTGAAATTCTACAGTGTTAGCCTAATCTCTATACAGAAGCCTAAAGATTACAGCCGCCTACTGTAGTTGCAGCCGCCTACTGTCAAACTACGTCTACCCAATTTTTGATGTTTACATTGCAGAGTGAAGATCCTTAGACAAGCTCAGTTTGTGAAGAACCTCGCCGAAAACATCATAGAACACTATCCGAGCATCTATCTGAGACAACTCCACAGACACGAAACCTTGACCATCATGAAAGAATTTCAAGGCTTTACCATAATTGGAATTAACGAAACCTCTCCACGCCTTGGAACCTGCTCCGCTTGTTAAGAACCGGATAGGACTGCATTCGATACACAATTTCATCGTTAAAGTTGGAAGAGAAGTTAAACGTGACATTGGAATTATGCCAGTTATATATTGTTTACCTGTCCTGACTGGTAACATGTCCCAAGCAATGGTCATGTCCATTCATGTATAAATCAACATTGTTGGCCTGAAGAACAATAATAATTAGCATCAAAATTGCCTTTAATTAACATCTAAGAATGAAATTAATGATTACCTTAAGTACTGGGAGAAGATGGTTAATAAGCTCAGGAGTGTCCCCGTGATACCCAGCACTTCTGATTGCATGGTGACCAATAACAATTTTCCACTTTGCACTTGACTCTCTCAATGCCAAATCCAAATCCTAATAGTTAAAATAAAAATATTTACTATATACCTCAAATTCCATTCGATCTCAATTTAATGTCCTCAAAAATGCTTTTCTTGTTTAGAAATTTCAATGTAATAATAATTACCTTTAGAATGTTAGTACGGTAAGTTTTTAGAGATGGCAGACCTTGCCAATTATAAGTATGATCTTTGTCCATAAGGTATTTGTCCACAAATGGAGTAGTGTCCACAAAGAAAAATTCCGCGATTTCTAGTAAAAATTCAATACGCAAATTAATTAAAGGATGAATAATAAGCATATATAATTATGATATATAGTTGAACATATGTCTATATAGGTAGCATATATACCTGCATTAACAATGAAAGATCTCAAGCAAAGCCATCGGGAATCAATCTTCCGCAACACAGGGCTTAATTGTGCTTCTACATCACCTCTGTAGTCATGATTTCCCAAAACTAAATAAAAACACATACAATCATTTGCTAAATCAGACCCTCACTCATGATGATTGATTGATTGTTTATCTAAAACTAATTGCTTTAATTTGAATGATGTGGACTCACCACTGTACCATTGCTTTTGAAGGCTCTTGGCGGTGTAAACTTTTGTAAAGGACTCCTCAAATTTTGGATCATTTACTCCCATTAATCCATTATCGTAAAAGTTATCTCCAGTTGATATCACAAAGTCTATGTCTAGTTTCTCCCCAATCCTTCCCATCTGCAATGCATTCATGCACATATTCTCTCTTTTAGTGATTAGTCCACAAATTAAACTAAAACCTACTTAACATATTAACAAATACTAATAATTAGGCGCAACCTGGACAATTGGACACGTGACCACAGGATCGATCACCTAATAAACTCAGTAAAAATTAAATGAAATTAAAGATGTTTCAAACCTGATGAGCGACTTGAGACTGGTTGAAGGACCCGTTTCTGCCCCAATCTCCGATCACCAAAAAGCTAAGAGTTCCGTCAGCTTTTGCAGGGTGTTCAAACCTTTGAAGATGTGCAAAGCTGCACACCAACATGCAGAGTAGAACAACCAAGCGTAGGAACATAATAGCTCTTGTCTTGTAATCGAAGAAGCAAGCCATGGCTGTACAATTTAACCACTTCAATTATTGCCACGGCTTGGAGGCCTGCAGGGGCTAAGTTAAAAACCAGATAAGTTTTCAAAATGGAAGGATAGAGGAGATAATATTATTTTGATCCGCTAAGTAGCTAATAATGTGGTATTTATAGTGTTTGTTTGTAAGTTTACTATTATTGAAACATCACTTATTTTACTATACCTTCATTCAAAAGATTACGTATTTTATGGAAGCCCTTGTTTTCAGGATTAATTTTACTAATTATATTTTAGGGTGGCAAATGCTTGCTTTCCCGCCTCAAAAATTTTGATATATAATTGCATCATTTTTCATTGGTGTAGCCCATTTGTATCTTTTCTTTTTTTCCTCTAGACACGTGACCTGAATATCTTGTAATGTGACCGGTGGCAGACGGTTGAGAGGGCTGCCTTGTAGCCCGGAGCAGCCCTCTAGAAAAAATATATTTATATATATGATTTATAATATATATATATCTTTATTCTTTTACCTATAAAGTTGTAGATAATTGTCTTTTTTATAAAAAAAAAAAATTGTAGATAATTTTTATAAAAATCTGAAAATGTTTTTTGATAATAAAATTTATTTCATTTATATATTCTAACTTAAAATCAAAAGACAATAATAAAAATTACAGATAATCAATTATAGTTGATAAAAGTATTATTTTATGCTTGTTTTAATACATATAATATTTCATTGATTTTATTTTCATTGTTTGATTATATAATTTAGATTCACCTCATTTTGTTCTCGAACCCACGATCTCATGTGCAGAGGTGACAAGCAAACCACTGGGCAACCTCATCTTGTCTATAGAATCCATTTATAAACATGATATATTTTGACTAAACAATTCAATGTGAGGGTTTGTAAGTCATTAATTAAATTAAACATTATATTAGCCAATATGAGGTTGGCGTAGTTATTTGCCCCTCACATCTATGCCATGAGGTTGTGGATTTGAGTGTGCCCCTCTCTCCTAAAATCCCGAATTATTGTAATACTTAAAAAAAAATAATTAAGCATTAAATATATATATATATATATTTATATCAGTTTTTCTATTATCAGTTGGAACTGACAAACGATATATCAGTTCCTTGCATGTGGGCTATTGGATTTAAATACTGACTTGGATGTATGCACTTGTCAAAGCATCTTTTAAATCCAATGGCCCATATGCAAGGAACTGATATATCTTTTGTCAGTTCGAACTGATAATAGAAAGACTGATATTTATATAACTTAGCCCGGGTTGCAAATATTCCCTGGGTCCACCCCTGAATGCGACGTATGTATCGTACATTCGTACTAAATGAAAATCCAATCGCTCACATGTAAGAAAGACTCTATAATTTCGTATCTCAGATAAATTTATTCTATTTTTATTTTTATTTTTATTTTCTGAAACTACTTATCTATCATTTTTTATATATACTAGAAAACAAAACCCCTGGCTTCATTAATTAATGCAAATAATTAGTTGCGAAATTTATCTTATAATAATTAATAACTACTCTGAAGTTGTTATCAAACATGAAACAAATAATTTTATAAAAAAGCAGTGAATTGCTTTTTTATAATGTTGTATTTTTGTAATTTGTTTGTACTTTCAAGAAGCTTCTTTATCAACTAAACTTATACACTCTCAGGGGCCGTTTGGTATGGGGGTATCTTGACATGGGAATGGGAATCTGATAGGATTCCTATAAGGTTTGCAATTTCAGATTCCTGGGAATGTGAATCCCATGGGAATCACATTACCCTCCAAGAGGGTAATCTGATACCCCAACAGGTGGGTTTTAGATGCCCATCCATCTGATTCCCACCGTTCCCACCGTGGGACCCACCTTATTAAAAAAAAAAAAATCTTTTTGAGTGTCGATATTGCTACCTATAAATATTGTGAGTTCCTCCCAAATCCCAATCCTCCATGTCTATAAAGATGGCCATATCGAGAAACACCTCGACACCAACTTCGTCCCTGCAGCATCTGACAACCCCATCACTTGAGTTTCATCTAAAGACATAACCATCCTCCAAGCACCACTTCAACAACCCAAAAGTTCCCTCTCCTCTTCCTAGTATTTAAACACTTGAGTAGAATTCGTCACTGGTAGCACCGATTTAATTATGGCGATTAATCAGTCTTGTTGTCTAATTTTGATTTCAGTCTTAAATTTATCATTTGTAAAATTGAGTGTGTTAATAATTTAAGATGGTTTATAAATAAAATGTATTAAAATGAAGAGGAATTATCAAGTGAGGTAACCCTAACTTTAATTTCGGTAATGACCTTAATAAAATCACATCGATTTTTATGAATTTTGGCTTGAATTTTTTTTGTTGATAATAAGTTTAATAAAATCTACATATAAATAAAATTTGAGAATTTTTCAAGTACTAGATCTATTTTTTTTTTAAATTTTCCTATAGTTTACGCATTCTCCGATGTCTTCATATATATACAGTAGAAACCCTCTAAATTAATATTCTTGGGACCTACCCTTGCGTATTAATTTAGAGGGGTTATTAATTTGAAGGGTTTGACATTATAAAATGTTATTTTGTCTTAAAAAAAACGTGTAGAAGTCGGTTTTCTTGTTTAGGGAATGTTTCTTTTCGGAATTCCTTATTTAGTTGGTTTTCTTTTTTAGGGGAAGTTCCTTTTTTTTAGGATTCCTAATCGCAATGGCACTGCCCATGGCAAATCGAAATGTTTGCTTCTCCTTGACAATTGCACTGCCCATGTACCACTTATAAAGCTACCTAATCACATCCAACTCAGGAACATCACAGTGCACTATTTACCACCAAATTTGAAGAAGTGTGTTACACTTCAACTGAAGAGGTTATCATCAATGATATCACAAGGCAGAATAATGATGATGTGTTTGAGATAGTTAATGACGACGATAGTCATAAGGTACCTAAAATCTCTACAAGTAAGGTTAAGTTGTTGAAATGCTAAATTTAACTGAAACCTTTTGACTACAACAAAAAAGTGATGATAATAGCTTCTTGAGGACAATTTAAAATATGAAGGATGAAGTCAAAAATATCAAACATAGTGACCTAGTGTAAACTAGTATCTTGAAATACCTTTCTAGTTCTTGAATAATTTATAATATATTTTGTATTTTTATGAAATTATTAATTTATACGATAGTCGGGACCGAAATTTTACATTAGGTTTTAAAAATAAATTATTAATTATTACGATAGAGGGGTTTATTAATTTTTTACACTGGCCCGAGTCGGGACCGAGATTTTTTATTAATTTAGAGAGGATATTAATTTATAGAAGATTAATTTACAGAGGTTCTACTGTATTTAACAAAATCGGGATAAATAGTTCTAATACTTGAAAAAATCTCAAATTTTATTGTTATTTATGTGTGCTTGATAGGAACAGATGATGTATACATTTTTAAGATTTCAACAGATAGATTATTTCATTAAAATTTCATTTTTGTACTCGTATAAATTTTTTATCATTTTATCCAAGTTGTACTTCTATCGAAATGATATTTCAATAATGTAGTTGAATTTAACATGCAATTAGACATTTGTACTAGAAACGAAATTGTCTAAAAATAAAACATTGAAAGCATGTTATGTGAGACTCAATTGATTTATACCTCTTCATTAAAAAAAATCTAGAAAAATAACAAAGAAAATTCAACTGTTTCATGATAATTGAGATAATTAAGAATACCACTATTTAGAACATCTTGAGAGAGATCAATAGTCATTTCAAATTTTCACTCTAATATAATACCACCATTAAATTTATAGAACTACAGTGACACTACTACACTGACACTCTGTCATGATTTAATAAGGTTTGACGTTATCATTGACGCATTACTATTATATAATAAGGTATGTATACGTAGACCGATTATACACGTTATATATGGTATGTAGAATAATAATATATAGGATGTAGACCTATTATTTTGATCCAAATATAAAATTTACCGAAAGTTAGTGAGAAAAACTTGGATAAATACGGTAGTCATCCAACCAGTATATTGAAAACACATATATCCCAAATACATGCACCTAGACCTAATCCTAGATTGCAAATATCAATGTCGTCTCAACTCATCATGATTATGGAGCTTTCTCCTCACCTTGCTCTTTTCTTGTTTCATTCTTCTTTTTCTTTCTGACTTTGGTTGGACTAGAGTTTCATGATAGTGCAATTTTGTATCAAGGATATATAGTTAGATTGGAAGTTGGAACCCTTACATGTTCAAGGGATTTTATTATAGACAAAGAGCAGATTTAAATAATTTATCTATCATATTAGATGTATATATTTTATTATATAGACAAAGAACAGATTTAGCTTAAATTGGAATTCTTCCAGAATTGTCCTGCATCATAATGAATTGTTTGGCTTGTACAAAATGGCAAGAACCCACACCTATTTATTGGCCTACTATCTTCAAAATTATTTTACAAGATATAATTCTACACACTTTCAAGAATCTAGACACTAATGGTCTAATGGACTTTAATTGAGTAAGCTCAAATTTAAAGTTGAGTGACAATATTTGCACCTCTTAAAAACCGTATGTACACCCTAAATTAGTATATTTTCAAAAATCCAATAATGCCCTTGAGTAAAATTACTATGAGGTAATTGTTTGTTAATACACCCACCGATAATTATTAATTAGTTTCCTATTTTAATCTTTTGTATTTTTTTCCTATTAATCGTTTGATATTAACATATATCATAAAAACTCTTTCCATTTTAATAAACCCTAGATTCTCTTTTAAATATATTTTCAATCTCTTTTAAGGAAATACAAATTGATTGCTAAGTATGAAAAATGAATCAAAATCATGAGACAAATTTGGTTGTGAAAAAGTAAAGTTTTAAATTAATTTTATTAGAAAAAAGACTTTTAAATTAACTATATTATATATATATATATATATATATATATATATATATATATATATATATATATATAGTTTTATTTCTTTCAAACACTCTTTAGACTTTTATTTATTTATCAATATTATATGTTCTTTCTTGTTAAAAAAATATATTATATGTTCTTCAATTTCATCGAACACCTATCTATTTTTTTTTTTTTTTGAAATATCATTTAACACCTATGTACTTCCACATCAATTGGGATATGACACAAATCTTGCATTTCTATAACTCTCTCAAACAGAAAGTGGTTCTCCAATAAATAAATAAATAAAATCTAACCAAAAATGGTGTTTGATTTTGAAAAAACCAAGAAGAGAAAAGTAGGGAAGAGAAAGAATAGTAAGAGAATTAAAGGTAACAATTATTTTTTTGAAATAAATTAAAGTTTTTTTTTGAAAGATACTTTATTAAGGCCAAAAAGGCCAGCTAGAACAAGAGACAACAACAGACAAGCAAGCTGCAACAAGGAGCCAACAGATAGGCAAACCGCAACAAAAAAACAAACAGCAAACATAAAAGAGCAGAGTCAAAGCAGAAGCAACACCCAAGCAATGACAAACAAAAAAACGCAAAACACACAACACAAAAAGCAAATAGTCGGTCAAGAGATGTCACTCCAAGATAAAACATCACTCCCCACCCCCGGAAGCCCACTTCGCCAACATGTCCGCAAAAGAGTTAGAGGCCTTTGATCGAAAAACAACACAAGCATGACCAAGTTTGTTGAGATGACTGAGGATATCATATATAGATTGCACATGATTGATGTTGTCGATTTGCTTACCGTTAACCCACGAGACCGCTACCTTAGAATCACTTACGAAAGTAATGTTTCTGCTCAATAATTCATGCCTATTAATGCATAATTCGCAAGCTTTAGCAATAGCAAAAATCTTAGCCATAACAGCATTTTGGATCCCCACGTTAACAGAGAAAACACAGAAAACTTTCCTTCTATGATCTCTTAGGACTCCTCCAATACCAGCCTGCCTATGAGAGCCTTTAGCTGACCCATCAACATTGAAAAAGAGAGAATCATAGGGAGGTGGCACCCAGTCCTCCTTCTCCTTAGCTTTAAGACATCTGGAATCAATACAACCATCATTTATATTCAAGAGGAGAGTTATCGGTTCCGCAGATCCAGCACCTAAGTTCTTGAACCACCAAGTCACCCTAAAGCACGTTAAGTCCTCCGTTTGATTTATATTCGCCTCTCCACCTCTGAAAACCTTGTTATTCCTCACGTCCCATATAGTCTCTATCACTGCAAAAAAACAAGTAGACCATATTCTAGCCGAATTAAACTAGGGGCAAAGGCCTTGCCATTGACGCCACCAATCCATAAGCGACGAAGACGAACAGCTGATTAGATCCCACCAACTCATACACCTTAGCCAAAGGTTCCAAGACCAAGAACAATGCAAAAAAAAAAAAAAAAAAAAAAATGGTCTATCGTCTCCAAATTGTCATCACAAAGACAGCAATTGAGGCCTTCATCCACAGACAAACCAAATTTACTGAGAACATCTTTAACCATCACACCATGAAGAAGTTGACAAGCGAAAACCTCCACTTTTGGAGGACATAGCCCCCTCTAGATGTTACTGTGCACTCCGGAAACACTGATATGCTCACCTTCGAGGGCTGTCGTAAAAGACTTGACCGAAAAAATTCCTGACGGGCTATGTCTTCATCCTATGGTGTCTGGAATGTCCTCTTTGATTTTGAAATTTTCCAGGTCGCCTTGGAGGCAAACCCATTGATCAACCTCCCAACTAAACATAGGTATTCTAAAAGAAACCTCCCACTTCCAAACTGAATTCTCCTATCTACCATACTCTTTAACACACATATACTTATTATTAGCCAAGGCAAATATTCTAGGAAAGGCCTCCTTCAAAGTGGCTTTCTTCACTTTCAAATCAGTCAAAAACTTGGCTCTATCACCCTTCCCCACCACCACACTCAACCCCTCAACCAGTAGCTTACCTGACACAAAACTTTCATCAAAAAGACCTCTCATGGCCTTAACAAACACTGAACCGTTGGCACCCCCATTCCAATCCCAAACAAGATTATCAAGAGATATCTCATACTTTGCACAAAAAATCCTCTTCCACAATGGAGTATCCTCCACTCCAAACCTCCAAGCCCATTTGGCCAAAAGACCATTATTTTTGGCTAAAACAGAACCAATACCCAAACCACCATCACGTTTACTTTTACACATCAAATCCCACCTAATTGAGTGAATCTTCTTTTTTTCGGCACCATTACCCCAAAAAAAATTCCGTTGTATTCTTTTAAACTTCTGAGCCACCCATATGGGAGTTCTAAAAACCGACATATAATAAATTGGAATGCTTGACATAACAGCCTTAATAAGCATCAAACGACCACCCTTGTTGAGGAACATCTTCTTCCACGAAGCAAGTCGGTTTTCGATCCTATGGATCAAATTGGACCAGAAGCTCTTCAACCTAGGGTGACCCCCCAACTTGAGACCCAAATACATAATAAGGAGGGAAGCCTTGAGACATCGGAATTTAGCTGCCCGATTCACTTCAGAGTTACTATCCTTACCTATCTTGACAATGCAACTTTTGTGAAATTTTATGCGGAGACCTGAAGCCAATTCGTAACACTTCAAAATGCGCCTCGCATTCAAGAGATACTCGACATCCGATTGGAGAAAAAGAATTGTATCATCTGTAAATTGTAAGTGAGTAATATGCTCCTCATCCCTCCCAAAAACCTCACCTTTCATAAGATTCAACCCTTCCGCCTTCCTAAACAAAGAGCTTAAACCTTCCACTGCCACATTAAACAAAAATGGGGATAACGGATCATCTTGCTGGAGATCTCGCTCCAAACCGAATTGTCTTGTCGTGCTCCCATTAACGAAGATAGAAAACAACGGAGTGGAAACACAAGGTCTAATCCAAAGTCTCCATTTCAAGCCAAACCCTATTCCATTTAACACGTCATCCAAAAAATTATGATCAAGACTGTCATAGGCCTTCTCGAAATCCAATTTAACCACTAGACCCCCTTCCTTGCTTTTCTTCCAGTGAGAAATGATTTCTTCGACTATCACAAAGCTGTCCAAAATTTGACGATTTCCCACAAAAGCTATTTGAGGCTCCCCAATCACTGAATCCATGACCCTCTTCATCCAGTTAGCCAATACCTTAGCAAGGACTTTATACAAAAAACCTACCAAAATTATAGGCCTAAATTCCCTCATAGTTTTCGGATTTAAACATTTTGGAATAAAAGCAATAAACGTCTTGTTTAAATCCTTAACTATCAAACCATCCTTATAAAATTCCTCCATAAACTTCATAAAATCTTCTTGGATGAAGTCCCAACTCTCTTTAATGAACTTCAAGTTGAAACCATCCGGGCTCGGAGCTTTATTGCCATCACAACTAGCCAATGCATTCCACACCTCTTCCTTGGTGAAATTCACCTCTAAGGAATCCCTTTCTACGTCTGGAATTTTTATTTTTATTTTTTTTATTTTTCTAAGTTTAGACCATGAATCTTAGGCCTGCACCAATTAACATTCCTATAATGTTGTTCAAAGAACTCCGCCACTCCTTCTTTAATCTCATCCGATGTCGATTTTAAAACCCCATTAAATGAAATATCCTCCATGCGATTGGTTCTCATTCTCCCACTTGCCACACAATGAAAGAACTTGGAGTTCCTATCGCCTTCAACTAACCACTTTACTCTAGACTTTTGGCGTAACTCTTGTTCCTCATTCCGAAGAATTTTCCAGAACTCGGCCATTAACTTCAACCTCTCTTCTCTTATGCTAGCCGACCAACCATCATTGGTAGCTTTAACATCCCAATCCACCAACTTATCTTCCAGAGTCTTAGTGGATCCCATTTCTTTGGTTCTCAAAACCGACCATTTCTTAATTTTCGCTTTCGAGATCTTTAGCTTGGAATGAAGAACCCTACTGGTAGAGCCCAAGATTTTACAACCTACTTACCCCTTTTTCACCTCCGCCATAAATTTCTTGTCATCCAACCAATCGTTGAAAAAACAGAAAGGACTTGGCCCCTAACTTTTCTTACTAACGCCAAGTGTGATGGCACTGTTATCCGAGATTGTCCTTGGTAAACCTCTCTGTTCCATGTTAGGAAACCAAGAAAGAATAATCGGGGACACCAATAACCTATCAAGTCTCGCCCATGACCCCTCCTTCCTATTGCTAGAACAAGTAAACTTAATCCCGTGGAGCGAAATGTCGACCACCTTAGTATGGAGAATGAACTCATTAAACCAACAAGCCGACGAACTATTAAAAATCAATCCCTTCCTTTCCAAAGCATGAAGAATGGTATTTGAATCCCTTCAAATGCACCATGGCAATGAAAAAAAACTGCTACGTGCCAATCAAAAAGCCCCATAGCTATCTTCTTTCATGCTCAAGATTAGAAGCATACACATTACATAACACCAATTGCTTATCAATTTTATTTAAGACCCCCACCAAAATGATGCATCAATTGTTCGAAATACAATCCTTTATGGTAAATAGATCCTCATTCAATAGGGTAAAAAGACCCCATGCTAACCCTAAAGCATCCATGCCAATACCTCTTGTTAAATGGGCACCACCTATGCCTTTAATAATTATGGAGTCAAAAACCGCAAGCTTAGATTCCTGGATAAATAAAATTGCAGGATGTTGCTTCAACACTTCCTTTCGGACCTGCTTCCTCTTCTTATTTCTACACAAGCCTCTAAGGTTCCAAGACATAGCTAACATAGACATAAAAGAGACTCAAAACCCAGCCGAAAAAATCAGACCAGACCCTCCATCCTCTCCTCATCCTCACGCTCTCTTGAGGACACCTCTTCCACTATCTCTTCTTCATTACCGTTAAAATCGAAACCCAATGCTGCACCAGTCTCCAATACCTTAGCAACCTCCACATCTACATTCCAAGTTCCATCATTGCCTTTCAAATTTCTGTTCTTCAAGTCTACACCCAAAGCAACACCTTTTTCTATAACTTTTGCTATCTCATCACCCAAGTTCCAAATAACCCTTCTACCACCTTTTAGTTGGCCATCAGACACACTCTCCTTGGTCTTTAACTTGGACCCTCTAGTAATCATAAGATGGGATTTAACATCCCTTTTGGATTGCTTTGGATTCACCTTCGACTTCCCTACCACCCCTGCAGCTGTAGTCCCCTTTTCCTCAAAACCCATCCATGACCCTTCCGTCGTTTTTTCAAGAGACCCATTCTCGTTGAGATCAACACACAGCTGGATGCCTCCCCCTTCAAAAGCTGTCGCTCCCCTTCTATCCTCATCTTGAACTTCCTAGTTAACTGGATCTTGATAGCTTACCATTTCCAAAGCTAAAGCCTTAACAGGCCTAAAGCCCACTCGATCCTCATCTAGACTTCTAAGTTCCCCTTCCTCAGATATCTCTTCTAAATTTCTCTTATTGCCTTGAGCCTCATCCTTATCCAGTGAAAGAGGCCCAACAATACTTATAGTTTAGAATTTTGAGAGGCCTAGATGGCCCACTAACTTCAGCTTCCTTTGGCCTATCTGTGGAAAGATGATTTAGGTTCCTGGCATTCGAACCTTTCCCCTTTAATAGCTTCTTCAAAAAAAACCTCCCTGATAACTCCGAATCAGATGAGCTGAAAGGATTTACACTACTTTCCAGCCGCTCTACCATTTTGTTTCTTGCAATCCTCAGACTAGTCTGTTAAGGAGGATAGCACTTAGATTTGGCTTTTGAATTTTTGATCCAACCTCATTTTCCTTTGTCTAGCACAGCTTTCCCACCTACTTCCATCACATTATCCCTCTTGAGCAAAAAATGGCTACTCTTGTCAGCTCTTTCCATTCCTTCCACTGACACCCTCATATAATTGCTAAGTTATCTGAAACCTTTTACCTTCCAACCCCACTTTTTCCACCAATGAGTCATTATCAGGCTAACAGTTAGCAGACATAGAGAACTCACTGTCCTCTCCCCTGGATGAGAAGTCAAACATTTCCCTTACTTGCTTGAATTTCAAATTTCTGGACACAGATTTCAACCCTAGACTCGACACCCACCCTATTGATACCAACGTCGGATTTTCACGGAGGTAGACTGGAAATAATGATCTACCCACCTTCACCTTAACTTCACATTCCACCTGATTCTGAAAAGGGACTAAAGCCAAGAATATTCCTTTATCTAATATTCCTTTGGACTCTGTAATCTCCTCAATCTACACCATTTCGCCAATCTGACCTCCAAGCTTCTTGAAAAACTCCTTGCACCTGCACCATAAGGGAACTCTAAAAACGTTTATCCACTTCAGCCTACTCGCCGTCGCCGCTGATTCACCAAAAAGCATACATGGATGAAAAGAAAACCATCTCACACCAGAAAAATTTATTGTTAATAAAACCATCTCTGTCACAGACTGACTCAAATGTCCACACTATCCTTTTATCTCCCATAGAAGATGTCAAGAAGGTGAAACCTCTGGCCTCCAATTTCTGGTTGACAGCTTCAACATTCCTAAACTCCCTTAGCTCGCCCACTGCACTTCTCGATAGCCAGTCTTCCTCAGCTTTTGATACCTTCCACGAGATTGAAGGAACATTTCTCCCATGATCCCGATGGGTTTCACTCCTTCCAACTCTGGCTTCTTTCACCACATCAGCATAAGAAAATTTCTCAGAGGAGTAACCCTTCGTGAATGGCTCAACACCAGACATGCCACCTTCCCTTCTTTTCGTCTTGATGTTCCGGTATGGGCGGCTGACTTCTTTGGCTAAGTTTTCCTCCAGATGATGACGTTTGTCCTAGCCAAAGTCCGCCACATTTGCAGTTATTGGCCATCCATAGACGTGCATCCCATTCACCAGCGATGACACCTTACGAGCCTCTTCCAAGGTTCCAAAACGAATGAAAGAATAACAGCATCTTCGGTTGCTCTTCAACGGGGAGAGAAACACATCCCTTACCTTTCCAAAAGGCTTAAAGATGCCTCATAAACCAACTAAATCTACCATCGGGTTAAGATTGTCCACAAAAACTGATACCAACTTGTCTCTAAAGTCCTTTCTCATCCCATGATCACGAGCTTCAAAGCCTTTTTCACAAAAACAGGAACATCTCTCTCTAGCACTCTCTCTCCTCATTTTCGAAATTCAAGGTAAAATCTTTGAAATAAATTAAAGTTGATTAAATAAAAAAAAATAATCATAGTTGGTGTGTATTTGCAAAAATATAATACAGTATAATTAAAGAAAGTGTAGTTTTAGCCTTAAGTGGGGTTTAATTACAAATTAAAGATTTTTTTAAAAAATTGATGAATATGATTACGAAAGGGGTGTAAATACAGTTTTTGAGGGGTGTCATTATCGCCACTCTTTAAAATTAACCCAATAGTCTAAGTGAGTCCAAGCTCAAAAAATCAACTTAAATAGTTAGCCCAAAATCAAGTTTAATTTCAGCAGTCATGTATGTGATGCTGAAGTCTAGATTTTTGTTAAAATTTGAATGTCAAATCCAAATTAAAGAATTAATCCAATGACAGAAACTTGTATAGTAGACATTTATATACATCAAACATTTGAAATTCTACAATGTTAGCCTAATCTCTACACGAAAGCCTAAAGATTACAGCCACCTGCTGTCCAACTACGTCTACCCAGTTATTGATGTTTACATTGCAGAATGAAGCTCCTTAGACAAGCTCAGTTTGTGAAGAACCTCGCCGAAAACATCATAGAACACTATCCGAGCATCTGTCTGAGACAACTCCACAGACATGAAACCTTGACCATCATGAAAGAATTTCAAGGCTTTACCATAATTGGAATTAACGAAACCTCTCCACGCCTTGGAACTTGCTCCGCTTGTTAAGAACTGGATAGGACTGCATTCGATACACAATTTCATCGTTAAAGTTGGAAGAGAAGTTAAATGTGACATTGGAATTATGACAGTTATGTATTATTGTTTACCTGTCCTGACTGGTAACATGTCCCAAGCAATGGTCATGTCCATTCATGTATAAATCAACATTGTTAGCCTGAAGAACAATAATAATTAGCATCAAAATTGCCTTTAATTAACATCTAAGAATGAAATTAATGATTACCTTAAGTACTGGGAGAAGATGGTTAATAAGCTCAGGAGTGTCCCCGTGATACCCAGCACTTCTGATTGCATGGTGACCAATAACAATTTTCCACTTTGCACTTGACTCTCTCAATGCCAAATCCAAATCCTAATAATTAAAATAAAAAATTTACTATATACATCAAATTTCGTTCGATCTCAACTTAATGTCCTCAAAAATACTTTTCTTGTTCAAAAATTTCAATGTAATAATAATTACCTTTAGAACGTTAGTACGATAAGTTTTTAGAGATGGTAGACCTTGCCAATTATAAATAAGATCTTTGTCTGTAATGTACTTGTCCACAAATGGAGTAGTGTCCACAAAGAAAAATTTCGCGATTTCTAGTAAAAATTCAATGTGCAAATTAATTAAAGGATGAATAATAAGCATATATAATTATGATATATAGTTGAACATACATCTATATAGGTAGCATATATACCTGCATTAACAATGAAAGATCTCAAGCAAAGCCATCGGGTATCAATCTTCTGCAACACAGGGCTTAATTGTGCTTCTACATCACCTCTGTAGTCATGATTTCCCAAAACTAGACAAAAACACATACAATCATTTGATAAATCAGACCCTCTGATGTAGTGGAAGCTCAGTCAAGAAAAACCTGCAAGAAACAAATCGAAAACAACCTACTAAAATTCCATTGATTCGCGCACGAATACCGGAATATTAGGCTTCAAATACAATAATCGACTTCGCGCACGAAGGATGTTGTACATGTATAGTTGAGAAACAATTCTCTATATTTTTTAGGGAAAATACCATTTTAGTCCCTATGGTATACCATATTACCCGTTCCGGTCCCCGTAGTTTCAGTATTAGCCATTTCAGTCCTTCTGTGATGTTTTCTGTTAAAATCAGAGGTCAGATGGTCAAATGACCGTTATGCCCTTAGTAATAGTAGAGTTGGTTGTAAAGACAATATTACCCTTCTAATAATTAATTAATAATTATTATTAAATTTACAATTAATTAAATTTTAAAATAAAACTAATAAAACCATTTTTAATTATTATTAAACTTTTGATTCCACCAATTCGAAAAAAAAAAAAAATTAATTTCCAAAACCACTAACTCCATTCTTTCTCTCTCTCTCTCCCACCTCTCACGATCTCTCTCTCCCTCTTTTCTTCTTCCACTAACTCCATTCTTTCTCTCTCTCTCTCCCACCTCTCACGATCTCTCTCTCCCTCTTTTCTTCTTCATCTCCTTCATCTTCTTCAACCCACCAAACCCTAACCCTAACCCAAACCCACACCAATACACCACCACCTCCAAACAGGCGACCAAACCCACACCACTGTCGCAACCAAACCCACACCACCGCTCCAAATCGGTAACCAAATCCACACCACTGCTCCAAATCGGTAACCAAATCCACACCATCGCCACCTCCACCTCCACCTCCACCTCCACCGCCTCCAACTCCACAACCAAATCCACCTCCGACACCACCACCTCCTCTAAACCCACACCTCCACCACATCCACACCACCACCTCCAAACCGACACCACCACGATTCACAAACAAACACCAAACAACTATCACGTCTTGGTCATCGTCGTCGGAGACCCCCTCCGCCGGCGATTTGATCTGAAAAAAGGGAGACAAAAACCTAATTGGATTTTGGGAATTTGGGGAAGAATGGAATTTGGGGAAAAAGGAAGAAGAAGATGTTGAAAGAAGAACATGAAGTATGTGAAGAAGAAAAGAAAGAGAGAGGGAGAGGCGGTAGATAGAGAGAGAAAAATGGAGATTAGGGAAGTATGTGAAGAAGAAAAGAAAGAGAGAGGGAGAGGCGGTAGATAGAGAGAGAGAGAGAAAAAAAAAAGAAAGAGAGAGGGAGAGGCGGTAGATAGGGTTTCCACTTTTATTTTATTTTTTTTAAGTTAATTTTTTTTATTAACTAAATATATTAATCTTTTATTAAAATATTTTAATTTGTATTTTAATTTGTATTATTTAATTTAATTATATTTATTAATTTGATTAAGTAATTAACTAACCATTGGTTTTTTTCATTTTTATTTATTTTTTAAAAAATTTAATTAGTTTTATTTTTAAATTTAATTAGTTTTATTTTTAAATTTAATTAATTAATCAAACAGGCTTCTAGAACCTTTGATGTTGAATTACCGTCTTACCCTCGTTGACCGGACGGAATTCTGAGAATCCCTAACGGAATTGGACGGTAGGGACTAAAATATAGATTAATTGAAAACATTTGGACCTGCATAGCTAATGCTGGAACGACGGGGACCAAAACGTATAATATGGTAAACCATAGGGACTAAAATGATATTATCCCTATTTTTTATTAATAAAAAACTATCTTTCAAACCCTAATACAATCTACTTAAATAGAATTGCAAAACTTGACTAACAAGAAAATCCTAAATAATTAGGAAAGAGTCCTAAATGAAAAAGATATCAAATCTCCTAAAAATCAAAATAATCCTAAAACATTAAAAACCTATCTAAAAAGGAAATTGGATTTGATTTAATAAAATCAAATCATAAAATAATTAATAACCTAATTACATATAAATTAAAAGGAAATAAAATAAATGTACAGAATCATGACAGCAATTAAAAACCATAAAACTCGAAACAACTGTCTTGGCAGGCCTGAAACTTAATGGCTGAATTCAGATATGCTGCAGTCCGTTATAGACGGAGTCTTCATAACATTTGTAGGGCTCGTCTTGGGCTTTCCGGAAATATATTATAATGTTGATTTTGAGTTTGTTTGCCCTTTGAAAAGGGCCCCAAAATTTTCCCATTTTGACAGTTTCAACCATTCTGAGTCTTTGCTTCCTTCTTTCCGCACACTTCGTCTTTGAGTCGATTCCTCTGCTCCATGAAATCCAAACATTTGTTTGCCGTATCATCTTTTCTTGCTGCATAATTCTCTCCAGGTTGGAGAAAATTCAACATCGAATTTTGGAAAGGTAAACTGAACACACCAACCTATATGGCGATTGAAAAACATGGTTTCGTAACCAATTAGTTTCTTCTACGCGCGGAGATAGGAATGCACGCTTTACCACCATGGCTGACCCATGTTCTTTAGCTGTGTTTCCACTGTCCACAACCCCTATATTGTTGAATTTGGGTGCTAATTGGTCGCCTATGCCCAAGGATGCCTCCTTGTCGACTTTTGGTGCTGCATGACACTCCTCTTCAACTAATTCTGGTTTGGGATCATCATTAATTGTTATGAAATCAGGGTGTACCATTAACAATTGACCAACATCGCCCTCCATCCAATCTTCATTGACCATCTCCTCTCCATCAAACTGCAGTTTGTCCCCTGTTTCAGCTTCGTTTTCATCTTCAAACTGCTGCATCTCTGCACAGAGACGCTGCCCCATCAACAAAGCACTAGTGTCGCTATCCACAAGGTCCTCTTCCATGGTCTCTACTTCGTCAAGCTGAGGTTCTTCACCAACTTCCACATCTTCTTCTTGGACTCCCTTCTCTTCATCAAATATGGGTTCAGCTCCAATGTTTGCTTCTTCTTCTTCCGTCTCAGTGATCAATACTTTCTTGCCTAATTTCTTACACTCGAACTGTCTGTGTTCAACGTCACCATAACTGAAGCATCTCAACCCACTCGACGACCTAGGTTGCTATTTCGGAATAGAAACTGGACACGGAAAGACACCACTACTCGACTGGTTGCGCTGCCGCTACTGGTACCTGATCGCGCCGTTGTACCACTGCTGTGACTTGATAGCAGCCCGCCTCCTCCCCTATGTGTGACGGTCTTCTCCACTTGCAAGGCTCTTTGATGGGCTGCAGATACAATACCTGGGTCAAAGAGTTTCACCACCTCAACGATTTACGAACAAAGGCCACCGCAATACCTGGATACAAATTGATCATGAGTTTCTTGAATATCGTTACGTACAAGCAATTGGTAGAACTCCGTTATATACTCATCAACTGTCCGCAAACCTTGACGTAATTTTTATAATTTTTGATACATTAATTTCTGAAAATTGTGGGGTAAAAATTCTAATCGCATCTTTCTCTTCATCTTCTCCCAATCCATTAATTTTGACTTTCCCATTCGAGTCCGTGAGAGCTTGAGTTGTTGCCACCATGTGGCTGCCTGTACTCGAAGCCGAGTTGCCACCAAGGCTACCCTTGCATTCGTTGGCATGTTTTTAAACTCCAAGATCTCCTCCATGACTTCGAGCCAATCGAGGAATTCTGGAATATCTGTCCGCATACCTGACTCCCACCGCCGGTTGTTTTCACGCGCTAGAGCTCTTCGACGCAACTGCGGAACCAAGTCTTCCTCGCTGCTCTCCTCATTACTTCCTTCCTTCCTTGTCTCCATCCGAACATGAGTCTAAGAGACGGAAGGTATTTTGGTTGGCCATTAACATAGCGATTTGCTCAGTTAATCGTGAAACCTGTTGCCCCAATTGTGCCATGCGGTCACATTCGATGGCTTCTTCTACGGGAACCTGGTTTGGTGGACATCTTCTCGGCAGCATGTTGATGTCGTCCCGAACGTACATGGCTCTAATACCAAACTGATGTAGCGGAAGCTCTGTCGAGAAAAACCTACAAGAAACAAATCGAAAACAACCTACTAAAGTTCTGTTGATTCACGCACGAATACCGGAATATTAGGCTTCAAATACAATAATCGACTTCGCGCACGAAGGATGTTGTACATGGATAGTTAAGAAACAATTCTCTATATTTTTTATTAATCAAAAACTATCTTTCAAACCCTAATACAATCTACTTAAATAGAATTGCAAAACTTGACTAACAAGAAAATTCTAAACAATCTGGAAAGAGTCCTAAATGAAAAAGATATCAAATCTCCTAAAAATCAAAAGAATCCTAAAACATTAAAAACCTATCTAAAAAGGAAATTGGATTTGATTTAATAAAATCAAATCATAAAATAATTAATAACCTAATTACATATAAATTAAAAGGAAATAAAATAAACGTACAGAATCATAACAGCAATTAAAAACCATAAAACTCGAAATAGTTGTCTTGGCGTGCCTGAAACTTAATGGCTGAATTCGGATATGCTGGCCCGTTATAGAAGACGGAGTCTTCATAACATTTGTAGGGCTCGTCTTAGGCTTTCCGGAAACATATTATAATGTTGATTTTGAGTTTGTTTGCCCTCTGAAAAGGCCCCCGAAATTTTCCCATTCTGACAGTTTCGACCATTCCGAGTCTTTGCTTCCTTCTTTCCGCACCCTTCGTCTTTGAGTCGATTCCTCTGCTCCATGAAATCCAAACCTTTGTTTGCCGTATCATCTTTGCTTGCTGCATCACCCTCACTCATGATGATCATTGATTAAAACTAATTGCTTTAATTTGAATGATAAGGACTCACCACTGTACCATTGCTTTTGAAGGCTCTTGGCGGTGTAAACTTTTGTAAAGGACTCCTCAAATTTTGGCTCTTGGCACTGTACCATTCCTCAAAATTAACTTTCAATGTGTTCTTCTTTCCATAATCAATAATTTAACTTTGTCATAAGGTTGTATCATGGAAGAATAGTTCAACTAAATACATAAAGCTTTAAATTTTCTAAATTATAAAACTCTTATTATGTACACAGTTCAAATTAAAATCATTCTTTTTTATTCCCGTCTTTCTTCTGATATGCGTTCATGAAGTGACAGCAAATTTCAACATATATAACAAGTTAACAATCCAAAATCTCATCAAACTTGAAAAGAATTCATAAAATGAATCATAATAATATGTGGATCAGAAAAGAAAATAAATACGAAGCATTTTTGTTCTTTTTGTTATGTTTATCAAATGAGTGCCGATATTGCTACCTATAAATACTGTGAGTTCCTCTCAATCCTCCATGTCTATAAAGACGGCCATATCGAGAGACTCCTCGACACTGCAACATCTGACAACCCCATCATTGGAGTTTCATCTAAAGACATAACGATCCTTCAGGCACCACTTCAACAACCCAAAAGTTCACTCTCTTCTTCCTAGTATTTAAACACTTGAGTAGAATTCGTCACTGGCAGCACCAATTTAATTATGGCGATTAATCAGTCTTGTTGTATGATTTTGATTTCAGTCTTAAATATATCATTTGTTAAATTGGGTGTGTTAATAATTTAAGAGGGTTTATAAATAAAATGTGTTAAAATGAAGAGGAATTGTCAAGTGAGGTAACCCTAACTTTAATTTTGGTAATGACCTTAATAAAATCACATCGATTTTTATAAATTTTAATCTGAATTTTTTGTGTGGATAATAGGTTTAATGAAATCTACCTATAAATAAAATTTGAGAATTTTTCAAGTACTAGAATTATTATTTTTTTGAATTTTCCTATAATATTTCTCTCATTCTCCGATGTCTTCATATATATTTAACAAAATCGGGATAAATAGTTATATTACTTAAAAAATCTCAAATTTTATTGTTATTTATGTGTGCTTGATAGGAACAGATGATGTATACATTTTTAAGATTTCAACAGATAGATTATTTCATTAAAATTTCATTTTTGTACTCGTATAAATTTTTTATCATTTTATCCAAGTCGTACTTTGATCGAAATGATATTTCAATAATGTAGTTGAATTTAACATGCAATTAGACATTTGTACTAGAAACGAAATTGTCTAAAAATAAAACATTGAAAGTATCTTATGTGAGACTCAATTGATATATACCTCTTCATTAAAAAAAATCTAGAAAAATAACAAAGAAAATTCAACTATTTCATGATAATGGAGATAATTAAGAATACTACTATTTAGAAAATCTTGAGAGAGATAAATAGTCATTTCAAATTTTTCACTCTAATATAATACCGCCATTAAGTTTATAGAACTACAATGACACACTACTACACTGACGCGCTGTCATGATATAATAATGTATGACGTTATCAATGACGCATTACTATGATATAATAAGGTATTGTGAAGTCTGACTCAGCAATGAGCTGGCAGAAGATTGTTAGTGTTGCTGCAAACTTGCTGAGCTGTCTCTTGACAAGTTGAAGACCACGTGTCCTGCAAGGAGTGGTTGCTTAACAAGGCAAACTTTAGAATCTTCTAGATTTTGTAATAATAAGGTTAGAATGAAAGAGTGTGTTTTTTTTTCAGAAAGTGTGAGAGAGCGTATACTTTTAGAGAGACCACCAAAAGCTTTTGTAATGGCTGAAATGGTGCTCTAGAGAGTGGCTATGTATGAGTGAGAAGAAAACTTTTCTATAATCCTCAAATGCTTTGTAACCTTCATCTTCATAGTGAATTGTTCATCACTAGCAACTGGATGTAGGTTCACATTTGTGAACTGAACCAAGATAATTTTATCTTGTTTTTTTTTCTCTCTGATCTCTCTCCCTCTTGGTACTGTTTGATTGATTTCTGGTGTTCACTTGTTTACAAAATTTCCTTGGCTCTATTTCTTGTAAGGATTCCCATATATTGATTGGCTTATTTCGTGGACAAACCACATGTTGGGGTTGATTGTGTAAGGGTAGTTTAGGTGATTGAACTTCAAGCTCAAAGGCCCTTTCAAGACCTCAAGAGACAAACACGCTAAAGGTATAATCTCTAGTGCTTGGTTTTTCTTTGAAAATACTTAGAATGCACACACACACTTAGTATACTTGCATTTGTGTGCATACTCTTCACATGTCACTTTACACACTAGCATTTTGATTGATATCTTGTTGTGTGTATATATGCTTAGTAATTCGTTTCCCGATAATATTCGGAAACGTCCGCGCATGCACTAGAATGTGCTTGGTTTTACGCGAAGACCGCCCACGGAGAATGCTCTTGGCTTCTCCTTTAGATTCACCATCACTTGTGAATCGGCGGTTTGATCGGTGGCCTGGCCGCCGAATTAAAACCGTCGTTTCAGTCCAAAAAGGTCTGAAGTGATTCTAGGGTTACGATCGGTAGCCGCCGATCACCGTTTGAAACCGCCGATCATACCTGATTGATTTATTTCTCGGGTTTGATTCTGCGGTTAGTTCGGCGGTTTTGAAACCGCCGATTGAAACAGCCGTTGTTCCCCTGTTCTTCTCGGGTTCAATTCGGCGGTTGTAAATGGTGACCTGGCCGCCGAATGAAACCGCTGATCGTGCGATTTCAGGGGCAAACTTGTCTTTTCACATGCTCTATTTTTCATGCCTATAAATATCTCACTTTCTCTTGTTCTGAACAATTACTCTTTGATTATCAAGAACCCTATATTTTAAAGAGAGATTTTGAGAGAAAAAGCAACCAAGTTTGCTCATTTAAACACTCAAATACATTCCTTTGTGCATCAAAGTTCATCTTGCATTCATCCATGAATGGGTTTGCATCATCACAACTTGCTTGGTAAGATTTTGATTAAGTTCATCTCATTTTAGTATTTTTACTATCAAGCTATTCTTTTTTAATTTACTTGTATGTTTTTGATCATATGATAAATACAAGAATAGAGAATTAATTGTGATGAATTGATTGAGTGTTGTATTGTGATAGCTAATTAGGTTTTTGATTAATCTTGATTAGCTAAGCTATTTGATATGTCATTTAGCTATTGATATCTAGGGTTGATTTAATTGATTACATCATCATCCTAGATAAGCATCTAAGGTTCCCTAGCCTTGTTTGTTATTTGAATATTCATACATATTCACATAGGTTGCATAATCTCTTCATTGAGAATTAAATTTTGAGGCTAAGATTGCTTAGGCCTTAAGCAATTGGACTAGAGCCACTTTTAAAGGCCCGAGTGGTAGAAGTGGGGGGTTATTGACCGGAGTGTTAGACGAGGTCTACATAGGTTGTAAACTCCATTTCAATTAGTGGATTTCGAGGTTCAAGTGTGGTGCACTAAACAGCCCGTGGTTTTTCCCAGTGGTTGGGTTTCCACGTATACATCAAGTGTTATTTAAATTCCGCACTATATTACACTTGCTTGTATTTTTGACTAGTAGGGGCATTTTCGTAAAATTGACTTGTATGCGAAAATTGGGTAATAATAGTTAAAATCTATTCACCCCCCCTCTAGATATATTTATCATACACATCGAGCGTTTATTCGTATTACTTTCATTTCTTTTGGTTGCTCATTTCACAACAAAAGTGGTATTAGAGCTTGGTTCTGTTCTAAGAACCTAGCGATTTGTTTGAAGATCTTGGTATGAGTTCTAGAGTCTACCAAGTGTTTGATTAAAGTCCTGAAATGGCTACTTCAACAACTAAGCATGAAGTTGAAAAGTTTGATGGCACAAATGACTTTGCTATTTGGAAGATGAAGATGTTGGCTCTCCTTAGTAATCTGGGGTTAGATGGAGCTCTAGAAGGAAAGAAGAAAATGCCTTCAACTTACACAGAGGAAAGAAGAATATATGAAGAGGGCCTTTAATACTTTGATTCTCAGTCTTAGTGACAAGGTCTTGAGAGAGGTTGAAAAAATGAAGACATCGACTCAGGTATAGCTCAAACTTAAGAGTTTATACATGACTAAGTCTCTGTCTAGTCGTTTGTATCTTAAGGGAAGGTTTTTTTACTTTAAGATGCAAGATGGAAAGAATCTGCAACATCATATTGATGAATTCAATAAGTTGTGTTTAGACTTGGAAAACATTCAAGTTGAATATGAAGATAAGGATAAAGCTTTAGTGTTATTGCATTCTCTTCCAAAATCTTATGAGAATTTCATTGACATTTTGAAACACGATAGAAAGACCTTGTCTCTAGAAGATGTTATTGGTGCATTGAACTCAAAATATTTTCAGCGAAAGTGTGAGATGAAAGAGCAAGGTGAAAGCTTAACAGTAAAGGGAAGAACTAATAAAAGAGATCAGAAATCAATAGGGAAATCTAGATCAAAGCCTAGAGGAGGATACAAGAAGAGTATCATGTGTTACCACTATCATGGGCCATATTAGGAAATTTTGTCCCAAGAGAAAAAAGGAAGGCAAAGAAAAGGATACTACTAATGGAGATGCTGCAGTGGTTGAAGAGGGATATGAAAGCGCAGATGTGCTAGTAGTTACTGTTAAAAACTCCGATAAACAGTGGATCATTGACTCAGGTTGTTCATTTCATATGACTCCTAACAAGGATTGGTTTGAGAACTATAAGGCCATAGATGGTGGACAGGTGTTGCTTGGCAATAATAAAGCATGCAAAGTCACTGGGATTAGGACAATCAGATTAAAGACACATGATGGAATGGACAGAGTTTTACAAGATGTCAGACATGTACCTGAGCTAAAGAGAAATCTGATTTCTCTTTGGAATGCTAGATCAACATGGTTATTCTTACAAGGCTGAATGTGGAGTTCTCAAGATCATGAGAGGTTCTTTGGTGATTATGAAGGGTCTCAGAGACAATGGTTTGTATACTTTGTTAGGTAGCACTGTTATAGGAGTTGTTGCAACAACTTCTACTATTGACAGTGATAAGTCAAAGCTGTGGCATATGAGGCTAGCACATGTCTCAGAAAGGGGACTTTAAGAGCTTCAAAAACAAGGTCTGTTATGTGGAGATAAATTAGGGAAACTAGAGTTTTATGAGCACTATGTCTATGATAAGACTTGCAGAGTCAAGTTCAGCAAGTTAGTGAATAGAACCAAAGAAGCTTTAAGCTATATTCACTTTGATCTCTGGGGTCCTTCGAGAATGGAAACATTGGGTGGAGGTAGGTACTTTATTGTAAGGATTCCCATATATTGATTGGCTTATTTTGTGGACAAACCACTTGTTGGGGTTGATTGTGTAAGGGTAGTTTAGGTGATTGAACTTCAAGCTCGAAGGCTCTTCCAAGACCTCAAGAGACAAACACGCCAAATGTATAATCTCTAGTGCTTGGTTTTTCTTTGAAGAGACTTAGAATGCACACACACACTTAGTATACTTGCATTTGTGTGCATACTCTTCACATGTCACTTTACACACTAGCACTTTGATTGATATCTTGTTGTGTGTATATGTGCTTAGTAATTCGTTTCCCGATAGTGTTCGGAAACGTCCGCGCATGCACTAGAATGTGCTTGGTTTTGTGCGAAGACCGTCTACGGAGAATGCTATTGGCTTCTCCTTTAGATTCGCCATCACTTGTGAATCGGCGGTTTGATCGACGGCTTGGCTGCCGAATTGAAACCGCCGTTTCAATCCAGAAAGGTCTGGAGTGATTCTACTGTTACGAACGGTGGCCGCCGACTGCCGTTCAAAACCGCCGATCATACTTGATTGATTTATTTCTCGGGTTTGATTCTGCGATTAGTTTGGTGGTTTCAAAATCGCCGATTGAAACCGCCATTGTTCCCCTGTTCTTCTCGGGTTCAATTCGACGGTTATAAACGGCGGCCTGGCTACCGAATGAAACCGCCGATCGTGCGATTTCAGGGGCAAACTTGTCTTTTCACATGCTCTGTTTTTCATGCCTATAAATATCTCACTTTCTCTTGTTCTGAGCAATGACTCTTTGATTATCAAGAACCCTATATTTTAAAGAGAGATTTTGAAAGAAAAAGCAACCAAGTTTGCTCATTTAAACACTCAAATACATTCCTTTGTGCATCAAAGTTCATCTTGCATTCATCCATGAATGGGTTTGCATCATCACAACTTGCTTGGTAAGATTTTGATTAAGTTCATCTCATTTTAGTATTTTTACTATCAAGCTATTCTCTTTTAATTTACTTGTATGTTTTTGATCATATGATAAATACAAGAATAGAGAATTAATTGTGATGAATTGATTGAGTGTTGTATTGTGATAGCTAATTAGGTTTTTGATTAATCTTGATTAGCTAAGCTATTTGACATGTCATTTAGCTATTGATATCTATGGTTGATTTAATTGATTATATCATCATCCTAGATAAGCATCTAAGGTTCCCTAGCCTTGATTGTTATTTGAATATTTATACATATTCACATAGGTTGCATAATCTCTTCATTGAGAATTAAGTCTTGAGGCTAAGATTGCTTAGGCCTCAAGCAATTGGACTAGAGCCACTTTTAAAGGCCCGAATGGTAGAAGTGGGGGGTTATTGACCGAAGTGTTAGACGAGGTCTACATAGGTTGTAAACTCCATTTCAATTAGTGGATTTCGAGGTTCGAGTGTGGCGCACTAAACAGCTCGTGGTTTTTCCCAGTGGTTGGGTTTCCATGTATACATCAAGTGTTATTTAAATTCCGCACTATTTTTGACAAGTAGGGGCATTTTCGTAATATTGACTTGCATGCGAAAATTGAGTAATAAAGCTTAAAATCTATTCACCCCCCCCCCCCCCCCCCCTCTAGATATATTTATCATACACACCGAACGTTTATTCATTCCTTTCATTTATCATCTTCATTGATGACTTCTTAAGGAAGGTGTGGTTGTATATCTTGAAGTCTAAATATTAAGGCTTTCAGAAGTTTAAAGAGTGGAAGAAGATGATTGAGCTTCAAACTGGGAAGAAAATCATAAAGTTAAGAACCAACAATGGACTTGAGTATTGCAGCAATAAATTTCAAAAAAATTTCAAGGAAGAAGGCATAGTGAGACACAGAATTGTAACCAATACTCCTCAACAAAATGGTTTGGCTGAGAGAATGAATGGAACCTTGCTTGAGAGGGTAAGATGTATGTTGTCAAATGATAATCTTCCTAAGAAGTTTTGGGGAGAGGCGATGAACACCGCTACCTATTTAGTTAACATAAGTCCCTTAGCTGTAATTGGCTTTAAAATGCCAAAAGAGATGTGGAGTGGACATGCACCGAAGTATGAGCATTTAAGAGTGCTTGGGTGTGTCGCTTATGCACACATTAGACAAGATAAACTCGAACCAAGAGCTAGAAAATGTATGTTTCTAGGTTACCCTGATGGAGTAAAGGGATATAAACTCTAGTATCAAGATGGGAATGTTTCAAAAAGCTTCAATAGTAGAAATGTTGTGTTCAAAGAAACTGAAATGTTTATGGAAAAATCTGAATCTCTAGATAATATTTCTCAAAAGCTAGATGATGGTGTTGAGATTGAGGTGGAATTTGCTAACAAGCAAGGTACGGATTCGCTACAACCTGCCACAGATCAAGTTGATGATGCTTTAGATTCTGAAGAAGCTTATGAAGATCATTCAGATTTAATGAATTATCAGTCGGTTAGAGAACTAGTTAGAAGAGAACACATGGCTCCTAGCAGGTATGGTTATGCGGACCTTATCTCATTTGCTTTATTAGTTATTGAAGAAATAGAATGATTCAGAGCATAAGAACTATAAAGAAGTTGTTTCTAGCAAAGATAGAAAATTATAGTTAGATGCCATGAAGGAAGAAATGCACTCACTTGAAAAGAATCAGACCTGGACTCTTGTTAATAAACCAGCTAATCAAAAGATAGTTGGTTGTAAGTGGGTTTATAAAAGGAAAGAAAATGTTCTTGACAGTAGTAGGATGGTTTATAAGACTAGACTTGTTGCTAAGGGGTTTACTCAGAGAGAAGGTATAGATTATAATGAGATTTATTCTCCCGTTGTTAAACACACTTCCATTCGAGTATTGTTAGCATTGGTGAATCATTTTAATATGGAACTTGAACAAATGGATGTCAAGACAGCGTTTTTGCATGGAAATCTTGATGAGAAGATTTATATGGCACAACCTGAAGGTTTCTTCAACTATAGTGAAGAACATAAAGTTTGTTTGCTGAATAAATCTCTCTACTGTTTGAAGCAATCCTTGAGACAATGGTATCTCAGGTTTGATGAGTTTATGCTTCAAAATAATTTTCATAGAAGCATGTATGATAGCTGCGTATATTTTAAAGGGATTGATGGGAAAATTAGAATATTCTTGCTTTTATATGCAGATGACATGCTAATTGCATCTACTGATATGGTTAAAATTCAGAAACTGAAAAGACAATTGAACGGTGAATTTGATATGAAGAACTTGGGGGCAGCGAAAAAGATTTTGGGAATGAAAATTGTTAGAGATAGAAAAAATGAATCCATGCTCATATCTCAAGACAATTACATTTCTAAAATACTTAAGAAGTTTGGCATGGAGAATGCCAAGTCAATGCAGATTCCTATAGCAGCTAATTTCAAATTATCATCCTCTCTTTCACCTGTTACAGAAGAAGAAAAGGAAGAGATGGATAAAGTTCCCTACTATAGTGTTGTTGGGGGCCTTATGTACTAAATGGTGTGCACCAGACCTGATTTAGCTTATGCAGCTAGTTTGGTTTGCTGAATCATGGCTAAGCCTAGACTTGGTCATTGGAGTGCATTGAAATAGGTCCTTAGATATTTGAGAGGAACAAGCTCCTATGGTTTGCAGTATAAGAAAGTAGATTTAGATGGTGAAAAGCTAGTTGGTTACGTGGATAAGAAAGCAGATTTAGATGGTGAAAAGCTAGTTAGTTACGTGGACTCTGATTATACATGGGATCTTGATAAAAGAAGATCATTAACTAGTTATATCCTCAAACTATTTGGTTGTACTATGAGTTGGAAAGCTACTCTACAATCAGTGGTTGCCCTTTCAACGATAGAAGCTGAATATATCGCCTTAACCGAAGCTATAAAAGAGGCATTTTGGTTGCAGGGGTTGATAGGTGAGCTTGGATTTAAGCAAGAGAAATTGTAAGTATTCTGTGATAATCAAAGTACAATACACTTAGCTAAAATCAGATGTTCCATGAAAGAACTAAGCACATCGATATAAAGTTGCATTTTGTGAGGGAAGTTGTATCAAGTGGCAAGATTGAAGTGGTGAAGATTCACACTGAAGACAATCTTGCTGATATGGTGACAAAACCTGTGACTTATGCCAAGTTCAAGAAGTGTGTGGACTTGACAAAAGTCACAGACAATAAACAGACTTGAGAAGCAGGTGGAGCTGGGGATAACATAAAGATATGGAGATTGAGCAGCTAATGCTGAGTTAAGGTGGAGAATTGTGAAGTCTGACTCAGTAATGAGCTGGCAGAAGATTGTTAGTGTTGCTACAAACTTGTTGAGCTATCTCTTGACAAGTTAAAGACCACGCATCCTGTAAGGAGTGGTTGCTTAACAAGGAAAACTTTAGAATCTTCTAGATTTTCTAATTAAAAGGTTAGAATGAAAAAGTGTGTTTTTTATTCAGAAAGTGTGAGAGAGCGTATACTTTTAGATAGACCACTAAAAGCTTGTGTAATGGCTGAAATGGTGCTCCAGAGAGTGACTGTGTATGAGTGAGAAGAAAACTTTTCTGTAATCCTCAAATGCTCTTTGTAACCTTCATCTTCATAGTGAATTTGTTCATCACCAGCAGCTGGATGTAGGTTTACATCTGTGAACTGAACCAAGATAATTTTATCTTGTTTTTTTTTTTTCTCTCTCTGATCTCTCTCCCTCTTGGTACTGTTTGGTTGATTTCTAGTGTTCATTTGTTTACAAAATTTGCTTGGCTCTGTTTCTTTTGATTCCTCATTTCACAACAGGTATGTATACGTAGACCGATTATACCTATTATACATGGTATGTAGAATAATAATATATAGGATGTAGACGTGTTATTCTAATCCAAAGATAAAATTTACCGAAAGTTGGTGAGAAAAACTTGCATAAATACGATGGTCATCCAACCAGTATATTGAAAACACATATATCCCAAATGCATACACCTAGACCTAATCCTAGATTGCAAATATCAATGTCGTCTCAACTCATCTTGATTATGGAGCTTTCTCCTCACCTAGCTCTTTTCTTGTTTCATTCTTCTTTTTCCTTTTGACTTTGGTTGGATTGGAGTTTCATAAGTGCAATTTTGTATCAAGGATATATAGTTAGATTGGAAGTTAGAACCCTTACATGTTCAAGGGATTTTATTAAAGACAAAGAGCAGATTTGAATAATTTATCTATCATATTAGATGTATATATTTTATTATAGACAAAGAACAGATTTAGCTTAGATTGGAATTCTTCCAAAATTGTGCTGCATCATAATGAATTGTTTGGCTTGTACAAAATGGCAAGAACCCACACCTATTTATAGACCTACTATCTTCAAAATTATTTTACATGATATATTTCTACACACTTTCAAGAATCTAGATACTAATGGACTTTAATTGAGTAAGCTCAAATTTAAAATTAACCCAATAGTCTAAGTGAGTCCAAGCTCAAAAAATCAACTTAAATAGTTAGCTCAAAATCAAGTTTAATTTCAACAGTCATGTATGTGATGCAAAAGCCTAGATTTTTGTTAAAATTCGAATGTCAAATCCAAATTAAAGAATTAATCCAACGACAAAAACTTGTATAGTAGACATTTATATACATCAAACATTTGAAATTCTACAATGTTAGCCTAATCTCTACACGAAGGCCTAAAGATTACAGCCGCCTACTGTCCAACTACGTCTACCCAATTTTTGATGTTTACATTGTAGAGTGAAGATTCTTAGACAAGCTCAGTTTGTGAAGAACCTCGCCGAAAACATCATAGAACACTATCTGAGCATCTGTCTGAGACAACTCCACAGACACGAAACCTTGACCATCATGAAAGAATTTCAAGGCTTTACCATAATTGGAATTAATGAAACCTCTCCACGCCTTGGAACCTGCTCCGCTTGTTAAGAACCGGATAGGACTGCATTCGATACACAATTTCATCGTTAAAGTTGGAAGAGAAGTTAAACGTGACATTGGAATTATGACAGTTATGTATTGTTTACCTGTCCTGACTAGTAACATGTCCCAAGCAATGGTCATGTCCGTTCATGTATAAATCAACATTGTTGGCCTGAAGAACAATAATAATTATCATCAAAATTGCCTTTAATTAACATCTAAGAATGAAATTAATGATTACCTTAAGTACTGGGAGAAGATGGTTAATAAGCTCAGGAGTGTCCCCGTGATACCCAGCACTTCTGATTGCATGGTGACCAATAACAATTTTCCACTTTGCACTTGACTCTCTCAATGCCAAATCCAAATCCTAATAATTAAAATAAAAATATTTACTATATACATCAAATTCCATTCGATCTCAATTTAATGTCCTTAAAAATGTTTTTCTTGTTCAGAAATTTCAATGTAATGATAATTACATACCTTTAGAACGTTAGTACGGTAAGTTTTTAGAGATGGTAGACCTTGCCAATTATAAGTATGATCTTTGTCCGTAAGGTATTTGTCCACAAATGGAGTAGTGTCCACAAAGAAAAATTCCGCGATTTCTAGTAAAAATTCAATGCGCAAATTAATTAAAGGATGAATAATAAGCATATATAATTATGATATATAGTTGAACATACATCTATATAGGTAGCATATATACCAGCATTAACAATGAAAGATCTCAAGCAAAGCCATCGGGAATCAATCTTCCTCAACACAGGGTTTAATTGTGCTTCTACATCACCTCTGTAGTCATGATTTCCCAAAACTAAACAAAAACACAAACAATCATTTGATAAATCAGACCCTCACTCATGATGATCATTGATTAAAACTAATTGCTTTAATTTGAATGATGAGGACTCACCGCTGTACCATTGCTTTTGAAGGCTCTTGGCGGTGTAAACTTTTGTAAAGGACTCCTCAAATTTTGGATCATTTATTCCTATTAATCCATTATCGTAAAAGTTATCTCCAGTTGATATCACAAAGTCTATGTCTAGTTTCTCCCCAATCCTTCCCATCTGCAATGCATTCATGCACATATTCTCTCTTTTAGTGATTAGTCCACAAATTAAACTAAAACCTACTTAACATATTAACAAATACTAATAATTAGGCGCGACTTGGACAATTGGGCACGTGACCACCAGATTGATCACCTAATAAACTCAGTAAAAATTAAATGAAATTAAAGATGTTTCAAACCTGATGAGCGACTTGAGACTGGTTGAAGGACCCGTTTCTGCCCCAATCTCCGATCACCAAAAAGCTAAGAGTTCCGTCAGCTTTTGCTGGGTGTTCAAACCTTTGAAGATGTGCAAAGCTGCACACCAACATGCAGACTAGAACAACCAAGCGTAGGAACATAATAGCTCTTGTCTTGTAATCGAAGAAGCAAGCCATGGCTGTACAATTTAACCACTTCAATTTTTGCCACGGCTTGGAGGCCTGCAGGGGCTAAGTTAAAAACCAGATAAGTTTTCAAAATGGAAGGATAGATGAGATAATATTATTTTGATCCGCTAAGTAGCTAATAATGTGGTATTTATAGTGTTTGTTTGTAAGTTTACTATTATTGAAACATCACTTATTTTACTATACCTTCATTCAAAAGATTACGTATTTTATGGAAGCCCTTGTTTTCAGGATTAATTTTACTAATTATATTCTAGGGTGGCAAATGCTTGCTTTCCCGCCTCAAAATTTTTGATATATAATTGCATCATTTTTCATTGGTGTAGCCCTTCTGTATCTTTTCTTTTTTTCCACTAGACACGTGACCTGAATATCTTATAATGCGACGTATGTATCGTACTAAATGAAAATCTAATCACCCGCACATAAGAAAGACTCTATAATTTAGTATCTCAGATAAATTTATTCTATATTTTTTAATTTTCTGAAACTACTTATGTCATTTTATATATATACTAGAAAACAAAACCCCATGGCTTCACTAATTAATGCAAATAATTAGTTGCGGAATTTATCTTATAATAATTAATAACTACCCTGAAGTTGTTATCAAACATGAAACAAATATGAAGTGAATTGCTTTTTTATAATTTTGTTTTTTTGTAATTTGTTTGTACTTTCAAGAAGCTTCTTTATCAACTAAACTTGTACACTCAATGTCTCTATATGTATTCTTTCAAAAAAAAAAAAAAAAAAGCCTCATGTGTTCATATATTTCAATACAAAACAGTTCAATTAACAGGTCACACTAACGACTAATCAAGTAGCAGTATATAACATGGCCTAATGATTTTGAAAACACTTTCATTTTCAGTCTCTGCAACATACAGAGGAGGGGCATGGTGCGGACCGTGCGGAGAAGTCGAAGCTACCAACTCTCTTCTAGTCGTGTACTAACAATTCTTGCACATTTTTCTTCTTCTTTTATATGTGAAGAACTTTATTTTCCAAAGATTTTGGATTTTGTAATTGTACATCTATTTTTTCCTCACTCGAGAGACAGAAATTGTACGTCCACACAGATTTGACTGCTAACCAAAAGCGCTTCGAGAATTAAGAGTTTCACATTGTAAACACACAAAGAAGTACAATAATAGAATAATAAAATAAATAAATAAATAAAACTTTCAATGTGTTCTTTCCATAATCAATAATTTAACTTGTTATAAGGTTGTATCATGGAAGAATAGTTCAACTAAATACATAAAGCTTTAAATTTTCTAAATTATAAAACTCTTATTATGTACACGGTTCAAATTAAAATCATTCTTTTTTATTCCCGTCTTTCTTCTAATATGCGTTCATGAAGTGACAGCAAATATCAACATAACAAGTAAGTTAACAATCCAAAATCTCATCAAACTTGAAAAGAATTCATAAAATAATGAATCATAATAATAGGTGGACTATGTTAATACAATAAATTAAAATTTGAGGTTTTAGGATTTATTGATTGGGTGTGTTAAGTATGTCAAACTAAAACTATTAAAAATAATAAAAGTTTAAAATAATAATATATAATTTCATATAAAATAAAATTGAATTAAGTAACCACAAATTGAGGCTAGTTAAGAAGTTGACAATTATGGAAAAGAGAAAGTAAATTGTTTTGTTTCAAAAGAAGATGAAAATTTGAGAAAGAAATCGGAAAAGATGGTAATTTAAAAAAGACATAAAAAATAATTAAAATATCTAATTTGCTTGAAAAATGCATATGGGGAGTTGAACCCATCACAAACAATATGGAAAGAAGGTATAAAACTAGCTACGATAAAAGATTATATTCTATAATGTATGTTAATTATTATCTATATATATACAGTTTTTCTCTCCTTATGGCGAACTGATTTATTCATATCAGTTCCATAACTATCAACCATTAGATTCACATACTTCAGTTTATTCAAAGTCTTCTTAAATTTAATCAATGTCTCACAAGTCTTGTCCTAATCTTATAAGTTCAGTTCGATCCTGATAAGAGAAAAACTATATATATATATATATATATATATATATATATATATATATATGAGTGAGTCTCTCATGAGAGATCCCTTATTTTAATTTCGGTGAAGACCTTAATGAAAATACATCAATTTTAATGAATTTTGATCTGAATTTTTTTATGGATGATGAGTTTATTGCAATCTACCTATGAACAAAATTTGAGAATTTTTCGATTACTAGAACTATTTTTCTTGAATTTTCCTATATTTCACCTATTTTCCGATGCCTTCATATTTAACAAAATTTGGATAAATAGTTCTAGTATTCAGAAAATTCTCAAATTTTGTTCATATGTAGATTTCATTGAAATCATCATCCACAAAAAATTCAGATTAAAATTCATTAAAATCGATGTGTTTTCATCATGGTCCTTACCGAAATTAAAATAAGAGATCCCACATGAGAGACTCACTATATATATATATACAGTTTTTTTATTATCAGTTCGAACTGACAAAAGTTATATCAGTTCCTTGTATGTGGGCCACTGGATTTAAATACTTTGACTGACAAGTGCATACAACCAAGTCAAAGTATTTAAATCCAGTGGCCCACATGCAAGGAACTGATATAACTTTTGTCAGTTCGAACTGATAATAGAATATATATATATAATTTTTCTATTGTTAGTTCGTCCTGATATAAAATATATCTGGACGAAGAATGTGGACCATTAGATTTACATACTTTGACTCAAAGTGTATGCACTTGTCAAAAATTTTCCACAATCTATGGTCACATTTCTTGTCCTGATATATTTTATATCAGGACAAATTGACAGTAGAAAGACTATATATATATATATATATATATATATATATATATATATAATATAAACAAAATCGAAAATTTGAGGTAGGGCACGGGCCCCACCTGGTCCTGAGGTGAGTCCACCCTTGCACCGAAAACCAAATAAATAAAAAAATGGTTCTATATTTTTATTTTTTTGAAATAGGTTCCTTGATTTATATGCACTGGTTTCTATATATATATATAGACATAGAACATTAGTAATGTGTATCAATTTGTCAATTACCATTATATCATGATACAAAATTGGAATGTCTATCATTAATTTTCAAACATATGTGATTCTACTTGTAAGGTCTATTTTTTGTTAACTTTCCATATTTAGCATCCTATTGCCGGATCCATTACCATATTATTATGAAAAATAAAAGCTATATATAGATATAGATCATTAGTGGTGTATATATTTGTCGATTACCATTATACTAGGATGCAAAATTGGAATGTCTAGCATTAATTGTCAAACAGAAGAGATTCTACTTGTAAGATATATTTTGGGTTTAACTTTCCATATTTACCATTATATATATAGATCCATTACCATATTATTATGAAAAATAAAAGCTATATATAGACATATACTAAGGGGTCGTTTGTTTTTTCCACTTAAAACTTAATGGGTCTGAATTGAACTCATTAAGTTGTTTTGTTTGTTTTTTTAAGTGGTCAAACAACTTAAAAAGATCAAAAAACAACTTTAAAAAAAAAAAAAAAAAAAAAAGTAAGAAATCCTGACTTTTAACTTAATTCCAAATCACTGAATTATAATTAAAATATTTTCTTCCAAATCTATCCTCCAAAAAAAGATATATTTCTAAATTTATCCTAATTTGATATGGTGTAGAATTATTTCTTTTAACGTATTTCTTATTTTAAAAGGCTTTTAGAAAGAAAGAAAGAAAGAAAGAAAAAACCATAATCACTTCTCATATTGAAATCTTCCTAGGATTAAACAATTGAATTTCTCTCCTACCAAATCCTGGTAAGAACTCTTTAATTTATTTATTGTTTATCTACGTGTAGTGGCAGTTATAGAACTCTTTAAACATAATTTATAATGATAATTTGTTATGATTGTCATGGTTACAGTTATATAATTTATCAAATATTATTTTTGTGGTTGCATTCGATATTGAGTAGATTTCGTGGCTTGAAGAAGTTATAGAATAATTGTTTAGATATATATATATATATATAGTTCCGATCTGGTCAGTGCATCCTGATATAACTTTATCAGGATATTGAATGTGAGTCACTAGTTTTGACAAGTGCATACACACTTGAGTCAAAGTATGTAAAACAAGTGGCTCATCCTCACGAAGTTATATCAGAATGCACTGACTTGAAAATTTTTTTATATATATACCAGTGTATATAATTTAGGGACCTATTTCAAAAAAAAAAAAAAAAAAAAAAAAAAAAAAAAAAAAAAAAAAAAAAAAATAAAAGAACCTTTAAACAAAAAAACAAAAAAAAATTGGTTTCTGGTTGCATATGATCCAGGAAACCAAAAAAAAAAAAATGGTTTCTAGAATTATATACTGGATATTTGGACAATATGTAAAATTGAATTTGAACCCTTTTTTTTTTTTTTTTTATAAATAAATTGAACTTGAACTTTGTTTGCAGAATAACATGCAAAATTATATTTTTGGATAAATTTTTTGTTTTGTTAAATTAAATTTTGTTTGCGGAAGAACATGCAAAATCTTATAAAGAGTGTTGCAAATTAAATTACTTCTTTTAATTAGTATGGGTATAGATGTAAAATTACTTCTTTTCAGACAATTTTATTTTTAAAAAAACAAACATGTGATGTGAGAAAAAAAAAAAAACAAACATGTCATTCAGATTCAGGTTTCAGTCACTATTCAGTCTTTAGTAAAATTCAGGACTATTCAGTCTTCAGACAAAAAAACAAATGACCCCAACTGTCCAATTCAAAGCTGATTCAACTTGGAGAATTTGCTAGCATTAGAATTAATTGCTCTTAAAGCTGCCCAATGAATATATATATATTTATGGCATCAAAATCTTGCTATTATATATAAGCTGGAGTATAGAGTCAACTTGCAGTGTGACAAAATCAGGAAATATGGATAAAATTTCTTCTAAGAGAGCATTCTCGGTTATCATTTTGTTGTTCATTGCATATTGTTAAGTCTCTCTCCCCTCAAACAATACTGCTAGTAATTTTGTTGTTCAAAGAGGAGTAAATATACATACCACACATATAGTGATTGATTTATGCTGGTCTTGACAGACCCCTACCCGTTTAGAGTCCAATTTTTTGTTTGAATAACAATAATAATTATTATATTCTTTTATATATAACCGTTTTGTTTTTTTGTTTTAGGTTACAAGGATTTTTGTTTATAAATTATATGTAGACATTGTAAAATACAAGTTGGATATATAATATGTAATGAAATTTTACATGTTGTAGGTTTGTTGGTGGCAGAAGCGTGAGTGTTTGTGCCATGCCTTGGCGAGAAGGAATGCAAAACAATACGGTGTACTCAAGGAGGAGGAAAACCTGTTCATTGCATCCAATTAAGGTCGGTGTAGATGCAGCGTTGCAGCAAGACTGCAGAATGTACACTGTATAGACCCATCTTATTGCAAGGGTTACTGTGCTCCTGGATGCCCTTATACCTGTTTCAATGGATACTGTATTTGTGAGTGAAATTGAAGCCTACAGAGATAAACATGCTTCTTAATTTCTCTATTTATGATATGCAATAAAACATCTCATTTGCACTTGTGAAATATATTAGGGTGCCAATATTACCATCAATAAATATGATAAGCACATCCATATTTTATTAAAGAGAGTTTCTTTTGACAATCCAATTTTTTCTTTTTACACTTATTTTCTAAAAACATTCAATTCTTAAAATTTAAATTTTTAAAAAATTCTAAAGACATTTCATTTTGTTCTAAGATTATCATTTTTATCTTTTGACACTCCTAATCTAAAGACACTCCATTTTAAAAAATAAATTTCTAAATGCACCCCATTTTATTTTAATAAAAATTAGGACGAACCATCGTAGTCTTTGAATTCATCCAATGACTAATCTTTTTTGAATTAAATTATTACAAAAAAAATTATCTCTCCTAAATCATTAGATTAAATATTACATATTAATTCTCTCCTCCAATACATATCTCTAACTTTCTATCTCCATTCTTTCTCAAGTAAGACTAACAATTAAGGTAAAAAAAAAAAAACTTATGAATAAACTTGATTTTTAGAAACCGTATATATGTATATATATTAAAAAAATAATAATAATAAAAAATAATAAAAATAAAAAAAACTCAAAAAACAAATACCCTGTTTAAAAAAAAAAAAATCGAAATATGAAAATGTTTTTTGTTATTTTTGTAGGTATGTGATTGTCTAGTGAATTTTAATTCTTTCATTAGTCTTAGAAATTTTGAGTTTAATCGAATCTAGTTGCAACAAATCAAGTTTTCATATATCTATTTTATTTTATTTTATTGAAAAATAAGGTATTTGTATTGACTTTTTAAAATATATATATTTATTACTATTAGTAAAAAACCAAAATATTCATAAGTTTTTTTTTTTCTTTAACTATTAATCAGAGATTGATTGGAAAAGTATGGAGATATGATTTTTTTTTTAAATGGAGAGAGAGAGAGAGAGAGAGAGAGAGAGAGAGAGAGAGAGAGAGAGTGTGTAATTAGGAGAAAACGTTTAATATGGTAATAACATATTTAGGAGAGAGAGTTTGATACGTAATATTTAATCTAATGATTTAAGAGAGAGAATTTCATTTTTTTAATAATTTAATTAGTTTGGAGTGTCTTTAGAATTTTTTTTTTATCTTGTTTAGTAATTTTAATTCAGATTTAAATTGTCATTAATAAAAAAAAAAAAAAATTGGAGTGTAAATAGATAATTTGTGGATTGTAAGGAGAAGCTCTCTTATTAAAAAAATTAATTACAAAAATATCCCATATAAATTTACTAATAAGGCCAAATTAGTTTAATTAAAAATACTATGTATACCCATATCTTCAACTATATCTTTTTATTAAAAAATTAAAAAACAAAAAACCTAAACCTTAATTGTATTTCAAATATGAAAATCTCCCATTATCATATAACAAAGTAATGGAAAAAAAAAATTTCACAGGACTCTGATTATACATAGGTATTTATTTCTTTATTTTTTTTGATGGACCAAGATGGAAATAGTTGTTGATAGCAAGGAATTTACTACGATTGTGTTTTCGAGCCAACACGCACTTCATCATCCCCTCTAACAATTTTCAAACTTTATCTTTTTAATTTTCTCTGATCTAATTAATAATAATGGAGTCAGCCAAACCAGAAATTGACTATGAGTTCCTCCCAATCCTCCATGTCTACAAAGACGACCATGTTGAGAGACTCCTCAACACCAACTTTGTCCATGCAGCATTGATAGTTCCATTTCTACACTCGGTGTAGCCCCCGTTTCCTATTGTTTTGTGTTCATTTCTCGGGTAAAACTAAGTATTTAATGTTTATATTGAGCTTGTGTAGGTTTTATTCCCTAAAATAAGGTGTTGAGCTTATTTGAAGAGAATTGGAGGCTAAAAGAGAGAAATTGTAAAGGCTTGTGCTGAACGTTCAACTTGTGGAAGCTATAACTCCCTCCTCTTTTTGAATTGGGTTTTGAGCCACATATTTTTGGAAAGCCTCGGATGTCTAGTTTTCGGAAAACTTGACCGTTCGCGATTCCAAGTTCTATAGAGGAAGTTATACCCGTTTTAGTAACCGGTGTGCGATGTTGAAACTTTCAGAGAAGTGCCGCGGTATGTGTGTTGATGCGTACCGCGACTGTACCACGAATTTAGACCAGAGATTTACCGCGGTACATGTGTTGATGTGTACAATAACCGTACAGCAAAATATGTCAAGAGAGTTGCCGCGATACGTTGCATTGAACCGTACTACGACCATACCGCAAATTCGACCTACCATCTCAGCATTTCTATGAGATTTGTGGCCTATTTTTTCACACCTATAAATACCTCATCGCCAATTGTGCTCTCCACCTCTCCACGACTCTTAAACTCCAAACACTTCCAAGACTTCACCTTTAAACACTTTCCTTACCAAATCATCAAAACCCTTCCATCAAATCTTCACCATATCACCAAATCCAACCAAAACCCCTAACCTTCCACCTAAATCCATCATCAAGCAACCATCTTAGAGCAAAGGAATTGGAGGACAGAAGCAAGAGAAGAATATTGCAAGCTAGAGGAAGAGAGAGCACTCCAAAATAGTTTACTTCACATCTCTTACTCTTCTTTTATTGTATTAGCAATGTTCATTTCATATTTTATCTCTTGGATGAATTTTATTTTTATTATGAACTAAACATCTTGAGCTAAGGCCAAGATGAAATCTATTCCATGACTATTTAATAAAGACTTCATATTTATGTGATTGTGCTTGTGTTCATTGTATGAAAATTTTGTATGCTTAATGCTTCTGAGTGATTGGTCATTACTTAAATGAAAATTAGTTGTTGTGTTATGGATCGAAAAGGGACGCACACAGCGTGCTCGACAAAAGGCCCAAAGCATGTCTATAAGATAGAAATACGCGAGGCTAGCTTGCATGACCCATTTATGTGTGACGTACACAGCTCTTAATGAATTCATGTGCATTTCTTGTGACCATCGAGAGATAGGTTATATGTGTATGTGAATGTGATCTTTGTTGCTCAAGAGAGAATAAAGACTAATTGTGGGTTAAAACGGATATACATTATTCACTTCCATGATCTAATTATATGATGGTCTAAACTACAAATAGGATTGGATATGTGGAGTCGAAGCCTTAGCTACCTCATTAATAATACTACAATCATATTCACTTGTGTGACTTATTTTAGTTAAATTGCTTAGTAACTTGTTTAGTTTAGTTTTGATTTTAATAGTTTTAGTAATTTCATCATTTTATTTTGTGTCCAAATAGTATTTAATTTAATCAATTTCGATACTCAACACCCAATCATCATGGGAACGAATCTTATTTGCATTGTACTACATACACCGGCCTCGTACGATTACGAGTAGCCCTTTTGTTGTGGCCAAGCATCTAACGACCCCATCATTGGAGTTTCATCTAAAGACATAACCATCCTCCAAGAACCCATCAATATCTCTGCTCGTCTTTACATTCCAAAACTCACCACTTCAACAACCCAAAAGTTCCCTCTTCTTCCTAGTATTTAAACACTTGAGTAGAATTCGTCACTAGCAACATCCAATTTAATTAAAGCGATTAATCAGTCTTGTCGTCTGATTTTGATTTCAGTCTTAAGAATTTGTCATTTGTGAAATTCGATGTGTTAATAACTTAAGAGGGTTTACAAATAAAATGTGTTAAAATGAATACATTCATTTAAATAAGGGTACTATTGGCATTAGAATGGGTGCTTATAGTAATTATTTAATTTTAAATTTTAAAATGAATTTACTTATAAATATGGGTGTGCTTATCATATCCCATATTTATGGGTGGCAATATCCGAACCCTTATCAAATTTTGAGATTTTTCCAAAAAAATTAGAACTTCAAGATACTTCCTACCCAAAGCAATGAAAATGTGTTTCAGGTCTTGGATGACCCGGAATCAGGTCACCCCTGACATGAAGCACGTTTTCAGAGCTTCGGGTACGGGTACGGGTAGGGGTAGGGGTAGGGGTAGGGCTATCAATGGTATGAGTCGGGAACAGGTTTTCCATTACTGTAAGGTTCCCATTTGTTGATTGGCTCATTTCGTGGACAAACCACATGTTGGGGTTCTCTGTAAAGGTAGCCTAGGTATCGGTTTTATTGTTCGAAGCCCTTTGAAGACCTCGTGTTGATAAGCACCGAAGGTAAATTTCTATGTGCTTACTTTTCTTTAAAGAGATTAGTTGCACACACACACTTAACATACATTGCATATGTGTGCATTCTCTTCACTTGTCACATTTCACACTTGCACTTATTTGTTATATTTTGTTGTGTGTATTTGTGTCGTGTTGTCTTGTAATTCGTTTCCCGATTATTTTCCGAAACGTCCGCGCATGTACTAGAATGTGCTTGGTTTAGCGCGAGGACCGCCTATAGAGAATGCCCTTGGCTTCTCTTTCACCTTTGTTGGTGATCGGCGGTTATTATCGGCGGCCTGGCCGCCGAATGAAACCGCCGTTTGCTTCCAGTAGTGTCTGGAGCAATTCTGCGGTTATGATCGGCGGTCTCGACCGCCGTTCGAAACCTGATTGATTTTATCTCTCGGCCTAATTCGGCGGTCACGAATGAAACCGCCGTTTTCATACCTGATTGATTTTTAATCTCAGGTTTGATTCGGCGGTTGGATCGGCGGTCACGAAACCGCCGAATGAAACTGCCGTTGGTCCCCTGTTCCTCTCGGGCCAATTCGGCGGTTATGATCGGCGGTCTGGCCGCCGATTGAAACCGCCGATCGGTGCGTTTCAGGGGCAAACTTGTCTTTTCACATGCTCTGTTTTTCATGCCTATAAATACACCACTTTCTCTTGTTCTGAATGTGACTCTTTAATCATCAAGAACCCTACTTTAAAAAGAGAGATTTTTAAGAGAGAAAGCAATCAAGTTTGCTAATCAAACACTCAAACCAAAATCCATTTGCATCAAAGTTCATCTAGCATTCTCTAGGATATCTAGGATGCTTGCTTGCATAGGTCTTTGATCATCACACTTGCTTTGGTAAGTTTTTCACTATTATCATACATAATTAGTGTTTAATTTATTATGGCATCTCTTTTATTTCTTGATTGTTCTTAGATTATATTCTAATATTCAAGATACAGATTGTTGTGTTGATTTGATTGAATGTTGTTTTTATGATAGATATCTAGGTTTCTCTAATCTATGATTATCTAAGCTAATTGACATGTCATTTAGCTTTAATATCTAGGATTGTTTTTAATTGCATATTCATCATCTTAGATAAGCATATAGGGTTTCCCTTGCTCTATGTTGCATTTGAATATTCATATATTCACTTAGGGTGTTAATCTCTTTTTAGAGAATTAAGTCTTGTGTTGTGACCGGGATTAGGTTGCTTAATTCGCAAGCAATCAGACTAGGTTCACTTATACCGGGATTAGGTAGGTGTGTGATTACTTCTGGGATTAGGTTGTAATCGTTTACACATTTAGTGGATTCGAGGTTCGAGTGTGGCTTACTTACTAGCCCGTGGTTTTTCCCGTGAGAGTTTCCACGTAAAAATCAAGTGTTATTTAATTTCCGCATTTTATACTTGATTTATTGCTTTATCTATTTAGGGGTAATTTCGTAATTTTGACTAACACAAAAAATTGGGTAAAAACCTTAAAATCTATTCACACCACCCCCCCTCTAGATAGTTTTATACACACCGTGCTATAATTTGTTTCAATTACCATCATCAATACCAATTTGTATAAGAAATACCATCCCGATGAATTCCCACCTTAAAATAAATAGTGTGGGTACAAGGATTTCCCATTAGGGGATCGGTTTTTTGCCTCATACCATCTTCATCCCATTAATATATTTTTTTAATTAATTTTTTATAAATATTATATCAAAATTATTTAATAATATGAAAATAATAGTGTGAGGGTATATTATATATAATTATTTGGAATGGAGTAGTGTTTCAATGGATGGAAAAAAAAAAAAGAAAAAGGGAAAAAAGATGGGGAAAATTATGTCACTAAAAGGGAAAAAAATGAGAGAAAATTATGTTTTCTGAATACAGTAGTCACAATACTATTTTTTAGTGTTAATTCCAGTATTAATTATGTGCTACAAATATATATATATATATATATATATATATATATATATATATATATATATATATATATATTGTTGTATGTATAATTTCGCCAAGCAGCCACGTCATCAAAGGAGTCAATAAATGCTGAGGAAAAGGTTACCACGTCACTCGTCGACCAGGTCAAAGGAGAAAACGTGGACCAGTCAGTATGTCAACGTCAAGTCAATAAGTGTGGTCGCCAGAGCTAGATATGTACTCGCCAAAGATAGAAACGTGGTCGCTGAAGGGTAATACCCATGAGGGGAGATGTTCGCCGCATCAGCGTACTGGGCACAAACCGGCTCGGCAGAAACACAGAAATAAACCCTAACTTCTAGAAGACCCATGACAACGAGGAATCATAGAAAGGGAAAGCACCGGAAACATATATCCGTATCTATTACAATATGGGAATCCTAGTACGAATCAAAAAGGAAATCCTACCACCAACACGACTAAAATCAAGGGGAAACCCTAATTATCATGTATAAATAGAACCACCTATCCCACGAGGAGGGGGTTCAGAAACGACAAGAGAGAAGAGCAAGAACTCGAGAGATTTGAGTGTGTAACCGAAACAAGCAAATTTTAGTGATATTTTCCTATCCTCCGGGACGCCGTGGTTTTTTCCCATTCAAGGGTTTTTCCACGTAAATCTGTCTCTTGCATGTGCTAATTTTCTTTCTTGTTTATACGTTTGTTTTAATTTAATTGTTGGTCACGTGGTAATCCAAATTTCACCATCAACATATATATATATATTGATAACATGGTACGGGGACGGGACGAGGCGGAGATTTGAAATCATGTAACCGTACCGAAATTATGTTAATGAGAGGGAAAAAATGAGATAATGTTTTCTAAAGACAATAGTCACAGTACTATTTGTTTAGTGTTAATTCCAGTACTAATTATATATATATATATATATATATGTACTGATGTAACTACATCAGTACCAATGCATGTAGACCGCTGATTATAGAGAAGTTTTGACAAGTGCATACAATTTGAGTCAAAGTATGTAAATCTCCACATCCAACGCACTAATGAAGTTATATCAGTACGCACTAACTTGAATATTTCTATGTGTATATATATAATACTTCTCTAATCAGAACTATCATGACTTTATAATTTCAGGATGTCCAACCACAACCACACATTCACAGTGGGCCCACAACCCCACATTAACAAATACTCACACCCAATATGAATGTGTGGTTGTGGTTAGACGTCCCTAACTTATAATTTCAGAACGTCCTTACTAGAGAACTACCATATATATATATATATATATTTAATAACAAGGTATGGGGATGGGACAAGGCAAAGATTTAAAATCTCATAACCGCACCGAAATTAAATCGAGGATTGAAAAAAATACCGATCTCATACCACAACATAAATAGCAGGTCTAAACTCGCCCCTAACTGGGCGGGTTAGGGGCGGGTCTCCGGACCATTGGGTAATTTTGATATCCCTTGGTAGGGGGCATCTCGAATCTCTAGATTCGTTCATCAAATCACCCTTGATCTGAAGAACATTTTCAAAGCATCGGATTGGGGGTATTCCGAAGCTTAGATTTTTGTTTTTTTGTTTTTTTTTTGTTTTTGGTAATAACCTTGTTTTGACGAGTGGTTTCTTTAACCGTTAGAAAAGGTGTTGCTTAAAGTATACTTACGAGATACTTGAGGGATAAAATAATAATTCCCCATTTTCATCAGAATCCCTTTATACTACGTCGTTTTTCCGAATTTTTTGCATTTCTCCCCAAACGCATTCACTACCGCCGCGCTCTCTTCTCTGACTCTGTCATTTCCCACCGATTTCATCTTGCTATTCTCCGTTCACGGCAGCCGCTGCCGATCGTCTACCATCCAATTCGCTTCCCTCCACGCTGCTGTCCTCCATCGTCGCTGCACGGTAACTTTACTCTTTTTGATACTGTTGGTTGATGAGGAAAATTATGATCGAGTAAAGATAGGTTTTTGCTGGCAATTTAAAGATTATATTTTAGTGGGTTCCCTTCGTGTGGTTTTGAAATTCATTTATAAATGGGTTAGTATGATATGTATTGTATTACTGTGTATTTCTTAGTGCACTAACTACTTAAACAGTTAACTTATCTTTTCTTTTTTAAATAATTTCATGTGTGACCTAACATGGGATTGGTTTGATTTCTGTTATGTTTTTTTTTTTTTTTTTCTGGAAAATATTGGTATCTTTATAAAACTAAATGAAAACTGAACAAGAAAATTGATAGAATAAATATATCATTTATTCTCTTCATATCAAATTTTCTAGAGTAGAGCTCTCGGATTGATTTTCAGGTTACCATTACAATTGAAATGGGATCTGAATATATGGTGTCAAGGACCAATCAGAAAATGCCAACAAAATAGCCGCTAATCATCTAGTTAGAAGCAAAACCCAAAATGTTGCTTCTTCCTCAAAGTTTTTTTTTTTTTGAGACGGTTTTGAGAACTTCCAACACCACTAGATCTTGAAGATCATTGTATATATTTTGCCAAGGTTTTTTGTCCCATTAGGTTTTTCCTAGCAAATTAAGATAAAAGTGGTGAAAATCCAAGGGAGAGTATTGTGGAAGTGTGTGGATTTACCACCACTTCACCGTTTGTATGTGTGTTATCACTCGTGAAGGAAGAAGCAACATTGGATTCTAACTAGATGACTAGTGGCCATTTTGTTTGCATTTTTGATTAGTCCTTTTACACTATATATTGAGATCCCATTTCAGTTGAAATAGTAATCAGAAAATCAATCCGAGAGCTCTACTTGTAAGATCAGAAAGTTTGATATGAAGAGAATAAGTGATATATTTATTCTATCAATTCTTAGGTTGAAAAACAATGTTATTGTTGCCTACTTGCCTTATTATCGGCTCAAAAGACATTAGAGATTAAATTGTTGACATGGTTGCATAATTTTTGCTACCTTGACTTCAAAATCTGACCCCTCCATGATTTGGGTGGCTGATGAGGTCCTTATTACAGTCAAGATATTGGCTTGTACTTATTACTATATCCTTAAAGAAAATTAATACCAATCAGTGGAACCTTCGAAAATAAAGTAATGCCTTTGAAACTTAAAAGTGTCTTATCTGTTTATTTTTTGTGTTTTGATATTAGGTTTTGTTCAAAAACACAGCTTTTTTTTTTTTTTTTTTACCAGAGAAACCGCGCACAATTTGTAAGCTGGAGTTTCTTTTTAAGATTTGATCCATTATATTAAATTTACATTATCCACCAAAAATGGATGTGTGTGTGTGTGTATTTTTTTATTCAATTTTTGTGAATTTGAATTACAGATACTCTCAGAAGAATAGTTTGTTAGATTTCAGTTTGAGTTGGTTATTTATTGATTTGTTTTTGCTGATTAAACGTTGAGTATGAAATGAAGACATTAAAACACAAGAATGGAGTAGGTGAGAAACATTTGCAAATTTTTTTCTTTTGATCCATTGGTATCTTGTCATTTCATTGAAAGGACTTTGCCTGTAATTCTTTTCAAAATTTTGTGATAAGCAAAATCCTTTGGATCACTGTTTATTATACAGCTTGATTTTATAACTAGTTTTTTTTATTTTTTTTATTTTTATGTGATTTGCTAGGGAGCTTTTCTATTAAAATTTGTATCTGTCAGAGTTCATATCCGGACAACTACGTCAATTGTATGATTTTGAAATTAATTTGTTGGTACTTTGTTTGAAGTTTACTTGTTATAAATTATAATACGTGGGTACTTGGTGGTATAGTTAGTCTTAAACAAGTATGAGTAGGGAGAGTAATATATTTTACGAAGATATCGGCTTTATATTGCTAATCTTTTTGGTTTGGATATATACCTGTTATACTTATTGGTTTGAAAAACTTGAATGTGGATGATTTCAAGCATGATAGTTTTGTCATTAGAATAAGACTATAAGAGAAACTATATTATTAAGTAATAAAATCTTATTCAACCTGGTTTTGGTATGCTTATTATTTAATCATGTTCTAATTGCTTTTTCTGTAGAAAGCACTTTGGGCACTAATTGTTTTGTTGTTTTTGTAATTTAAATATTCTAGATAACTGTTATTTGAGCTTCAAATTTCACTCTTCGAAGTGCAGTACCCAAAAAAAGGTTATCCTTTCCCATTCATGGCCCGTAAAGGTCTTTAAGATAATGAATTGAAATCAACACATTTTTGTTGAGTTTCCGAAAAACAAGAATTTTTTTTTTTTTTTTTTTTTTTCTGTTTTAGTCATCGCTCTTGATAGTTAACACTTAACAATATCTTTAATACTTCAATTTTTCTTTTCACTTTAGTGCACATTGTTGAATTAGTTGTTTCTTCTTTTCTCTATCAGTTGACTCTTTAAGAGTTCATAGCTGCACATTAAGGCTATTTTTATTACACTTGTATCACTTTTATAAGCATTTAATTATGTGATATAAGATTAATGAAATTGCCTGAATGATCTTTTAAGATATTGAAACAATGTGTTCTTTAATGAACGTAGGATCGCTTTTACTGGGCCTTTGTGAAACTTCTCTTCATAGTAGTTTAGATGTGTTTGCGCAAAGAATTATGTGTTCTGCTATAAGTTGTGTTAATGGCTCCTGTAGTCAGCTGCAGTTATTTGTATACACCCTTTAATTGTAAAGGACATTGAACTCCCTACTGTTCGCTTCCTTGTATTTTAAAAATGTTTTATGCAGTGATCTTTTTGTGGTTGCTTGTCAGTGACATGCAATATGCAGAATGCATATGTTCAATGTAATTTGTGTGAATTGTTGTAATGATTTTGATTTCATGTGCTGTATGCTTGTGTATTTAGCAATCAAACTAAAGTTATTTGTACTTGCTGTGACCCATTGAAGTTGATCTTCACTTACATACATGAACTAAAATGGTGTTTAACAGTTTAACTAATTTAAACTTGATTCTATAGGATGTTTTGGTCAAGAATCATGTTGACATATCCATATTTATTTTTCAAGAAGACGGTTCGAATGGCTATAATTTGATATCAATCTTTTTTTTTTTTTTTTTTTTGAATTTAAATTTGATATCAATCTTGCGAGTTGTTAAAAAGATAATAAAATTAACTTGGGTGAGAGAGTATTCTATTCTGATTATTGTTGTCTTCAGTGTCCAAATATGTTGAGATATGACGCTGATAATATATATATATACTGCTGTTTTGATTTGGTAGGGTGCTGAATTTGGATAAAGGATAGACATGGAAGATGTCCTGACCGAGATTCCCCCACCCTCGAGGTTCTTTCAAGAAGATCTCAACAATTTTGCTCCTCCATCACCACCTCTTCCATCACCTTTCCTCTTGTTCTCTAATCCTAAGCCTGATGTACCTCTCCGCCCCTCTCTTCTCATTATTGCTGTATCTTCTCCTTCTCTCTTTATTTTCAACCATATATCCTCTAAAACTCTAACTGGAAGTCTGATCCTCCCTGAGATCCCCTTCTCCGGAAACTCTATTGAACCCTCTCTTGGAGACAAATCCTGCAATATCTATACCATCAATGATGCCGATGATAAGATTCTTTTTGTCTCTGTTCAGTGCCCTGTTTCTGCAGAAAGATCTCATATTGTTGCAAAGCTGCTGATTGGTGAGCAAATTATTCCTGAAAGGGTCTTGATACTGGATTCAGTTAAGAAGCTGAATTTTCGCGGTAAGCTCTCCCCAGATGAGACATACGCTTTCAAGCTGGAGACCTCATCAGAAAGGAATGGAGAATTTACACTGCTGAAAGATGTAGACTATTTCCCATCTGGAAGCATGATTGATGGCTTGGCTGCTGCTTTGTTGTGTCGATGTCAATTGAAGAACATCAAGGGAACTCTCTGCGTTTCATGGCCTGAATACGGTGGTTCTGTTGTGTCCCTGGTTAAATCTCTACTGCATAGAAATGTGCTGCCTGGCCTGGATTTGAGCACAGACGTTGATAAGTATTCTAGATTTAGCCAAATTAAGAGTCAGCCATTCGATTCGGAATTGTATACCTGATTAGTTAGCTCTGATTTTCATCTGTTGTTTCCTCGGCTGTGTTTTCTGGTCCTTACAATGCTGTGATTTTGATTCTCAACTCTGAACTCTCCCATTCTTCAACAATGTTTGGTGATGATTGAAATTTTTGCAATCTTATTATCATATTGAAATTAATATCCATTTGCCTTTCATTTTGGGTCAGATAAAGAGATTTAGCAGGCTCACAAGCTTTTGGGCCTATTATAATCCATTGAACTATTCGAGTTCGAGTTCGAGCCCATTGTTGTCGATTGTAGTCGATGTGCCCTGCTACAGGTAAATAACAGAAATTTGGATATCTGATGATGATGATACTTCTATAACACGTGAAATATATCTATCTTAATCTTGCACTTCACGATCATGACTCAAAGACATATTTTCCATACATTCTAGATTTTGTACGGCAGAAAAGCAAGAAAAAAATGACAAAACAAGAAATGTATGTACATGAATATATATCTTGTTTGCAAAGAAAAAGTGGCCTAAACTAAAAGTCATGGAAAACTGCCTCCCTCCATGAATTTCATTTTGCCAAGCAAAATTGAAAGAGAACAATAATTATGATTTTTTATATTTTGTTTACGGTAGCTACGACTTGAATTTACTTGAATTTAGGACATTGTAAGGTTGAATAAGCACTCTTACCACTAAACCACATCAAGCGGCCAAAAAACAACAATTTCTGATTACATAAATGTTAGTTAATCATGTTGGTTTAACCGACCATCCAACTTTATCAAGTGATTCAAGTCCATGCCATTAATATATACAAAGTTGAAGTGGTAAAAGGAAAGCTGTTACATATCAGTTTTAGATTCAATAATACTACACATCCCACCTAAAATCCCATCTTTTTCATCCCACTACATGTGGCATGTGAGGTGTTAAATTGTGAGTGGATACATGAGACAGGTGTCATTAATGTGTATCCACTCATAATTTGACACCTCACATGCCACATGTAGTGGGATGAAAAAAGTGGGATTTTAGATGAGATGTTTAGCATTATTGTTTTAGATTTGGTGACTTGCCCAACTCTTTTAAGCAATTAAAAATGATCCGGAACACGTTTTTAGAGCATTTTCTTTAATTTTTGGGTTTAAGAGAACCCACCAACCGAGCAAACGTTAGTTGCATCCACTGTTGACTCCAAGACATGTGCATGCAAAATACTCAAACGGCCATGTAAAATAGTCTTCTTTCCTTTGTATTTATATATCTCTCAGTCCCACCTATCTCTCCCACTCTCCTCTCACAAATTCTATCAAATTTTGAAGAAATCATCAAAAACAGCCACAGCAACAGCAAGAATGGCTCCACTGAGTACTACTCATCATGATCAGCCAAAGCTCTCAATTTTGTTGCATTTGGTGCTTTTGGTTTTCTCGGTTTCTAGTTACTGTTTGTGTGCAGCTGAACCTTATTTGACTTTAGATTACTACAAATCAGCATGCCCAACTGTGCTGGAGATTGTCAGGAAAGAAATGGAATGTGCAGTGCTTTCTGATCCACGTAACGCTGCCTTTATAGTCCGGTTGCATTTCCATGACTGCTTTGTGCAGGTCTGCTCTCTATACCAATATTGCTCACTTTGTCTTAAAATTACATTTTGAATAACTTGTTAGTGTATGCATGTTTTGATGTACATACATGTGACAGGGATGTGACGGGTCAGTTTTACTGGACGATACAATCGACTTACAAGGAGAGAAAGAGGCATCCATCAACAAAAACTCTCTAGATGGTTTCAGAATTATAGATAGGATCAAGAACAAGCTTGAATCTGACTGTCCTGGAATTGTCTCTTGTGCTGACATTCTCACTGTTGCTGCTAGAGATGCTGTCATCCTGGTATATTCTATTTTCGATCTCTTTAATTATTACAAGTTTCATCATTACAATGTCAAAATCCCTACTAATAAATTAAAGAACATTAATTAAAGCATATTTGTTAAATAAATAAATAAAAATGTTGGCAGGTTGGTGGACCTTACTGGGATGTTCCTCTAGGAAGAAAGGATTCAACAACAGCAGGAAAGGAGCTGGTAAGCACAAATATACCAACAGCAGAGGAGGGTCTTCTCAGTATCATTTCCAAGTTTCAGTATCAAGACCTCTCTGTCACTGATATGGTGGCACTTTCAGGTAACAACAAGTTTCAAAATCAAATCATCAATAATTAAAAGGCATTGCATGCATGCGCGCCCTTCTCATATTTTATATATGCAGGGGCTCACACCATAGGCATGGCACGCTGTGAGAACTTCCGGGGAAGGATTTACGGAAACTTGGAAGCAACTACTTTTTCTGAGACATATCTCAGCAACTTGAGATCAATATGCCCTGCTATTGGAGGTGACAATAATGTAACAGCTATGGATTATTTGACACCGTATTTTTTCGACAATTCTTTCTATCAAACACTCTTGAAAGGTGGGGGAGTGCTCAATTCAGACCAAGAAATGTACTCCAGCTTGTTTGGGATTCAAACTAAAGAGCTTGTGACCAAGTATGCACATGATGCTATCGCTTTCTTCGAGCAGTTCTCGGATTCCATGGTGAAACTTGGAAATATCACAAACTCTGATAGCTTTGTCAATGGAGAAGTCAGGAGGAATTGCAGATTTGTTAACACATGAGATCATCATCAACATCATCAGCAGCTGCTTCCAAAGATGGACATTGGTTATATTTATATATTTATTTGTTATGTGAAGAAGTGAATTGAAGTCACAGGTTTAATTAATTTGTGTAGTACTACACATTAAGCCATTGAAATTTGTATTTTGTGTGGATTTGTTTTGATTGGATTATATTAGAAACTGGTTGTATACTTGTACGTCGGCCGATACAAGTCTCCATGTCAATTGAGATTTGTAATTCTTATCTAGATATCAAGATAAACAAGTGTAAAAGTTGAGCAAAATAGCATGAATTTTGGAGTTATTTTTCGAGAGTCCCACATCGGCAAACTAAGTGAAGGAGCCAAGCGTGGCGGGTTATAAAACCAAAATTTGAAAACATAACAATTCATACCTTTCTCGGCCTTTTGGCTAAGATCAAGTGTAGTATCTGTTCTTATCAGTTTAATATCTGATATGTGGATCATTGGTTCACACGATATTAAATTTATTTTTTGAGGGGTAGGATCCAACACAATAGCTTGCTATTGGGATTCTAAAGTGTCGCCCATGCTTTGCACTACTGCACGGGCCTGGCGCACCCCACCCAAACTATAGTCTAATATCTTGAAAAAGCCCCGCTATTGTGGAAAGTAATCTTCTGCAAATAAAGTCCTAATCATTGGTTACTGCTAATTGCGACCTTGGTCACACAGAAATGATTTTTAAGTGTTCAATAGGATTCAAGAAAAGTTTTTAAACAAGTATTAGTGGTGCATGTATAACGATGACGTTGTTCAATATGGCTTCTTTTATTTTCTTGGCGGGGGTAACAGTTGAGTTGTAATTTTATATGTATAATTATATAACAAATATACTTATGAATGTTCACATTTTTAATTGATTATGTTCCGTAGTACAAAGCATATAAAATCAGCATAATTTTAGTAGTAGATTATACTAAATATTTTGAATTATTGCAAAATTAGTAAAAGTGTCAAATGTCTTTCAAGGTAAAGAAAGTAGTATTTGATATGATAACAAAAAATCAAATCGGGAAAAATAAAATAAAATGAGATTCATATCCTTGTGGGATTGGTAAAATAAAATAAAATGTTATTGCAGTGGTATTACATTTCCCGATCCTAATGGGAGTAGTAATATTTAGCTATTATATATACCCTCATTGCTCAATATTTCTATCATCAAAATTATTACCATTCACAAAGTTAGAGAGATCATGAGAACAGAACAACTCCTTCCTCGTATTCTCAAGCTACTACAACAACAATGTCTTCCCTCTCGAATGCACAGGCTTTAAGAAGATCAGCAGCCTTATTTTTGAATGCATCGACGGTGTCTGCCACCTCGAAATCTTGAATGTGCAGACTTCAAGAAGAGATGCTTGCCAAGGCGGCACCACAAGCTGAACTATTGTTGAACCATCAACAATTTGAGTCATTACATGCTCGAATATAACATTTGACAAGATTGTTGAACATTCAATTTCAGATTTCATAGACTCAAGAAGCTTCTATACAAGAACTACTAATGATGCGCCATATATCCAAATCCAATGAGGACTTCTCTTATCAATTTTAAAGTTTAAGAAGAATTAAGACAGCTCTAATCGTTTCTATTAAAGATTGATGTATTCCAACTTTTTTTTTTTTTTTTTTGTACTTAAAGAGTATTTTTCTTCACTGCATATGTAGTACGGCCATTCATCTTTTCTAATTTGATTATGTAAACTATTTTCTATTTTACCATCATTTTTACATTTTTTATTTATGTTATCAAATATCGTTGTTAATAAAACACTAACTAACCCTAACTTAACATAGTATCAAGACTAAAACAGTAGGACAAGATAACAACTAAAGTTATAGTCTTTCCTCTATTTTCTCTGAAAGCTTGAGTGGAAGTAGTTTGAGTTTTCCAGTTCATTGGTTTTCTTAGTTCTCTTATTTGGTGTGGGTCTAGGTGGTTTTCTTCTCTCAAGAGTGGTATTAATTGTGGTGGTTTTGGTCTTTCTCTGTCTTATGGATTCAGAGGATATTTCTCGTTTGTGTGCCTCCTTGTCTCTCATCAAGCGGCAGGGTCCTGTAAGAAAGTTAGGGGATAATCTTAAGTAGGCTGCTCTTCATAGGTTATCAGTTAGTTTAGTAAGGAAAATCCTTACTAGGAAAATGGTGAATAGAGAGGCTTTTATTAGAGTTATCGGCCGCATTTGGCATGTTAAAGAGGGTGTAGAGATTGAGTCGTTGACAGGAAACATCTTTTCCTTCCATTTTAATGATATGGAGGATCATCGTAAAGTTTTATCAGGAGCTCATTGGTCCTTTGATAACGCTCTTCTGGTGCTAGAGGAACCAGTAGGGAAAAGTTTTATTGAGGCGATGGATTTTAACAAATGTGAATTTTGGGTCCAGATATATCAAGTGCCTCTTTTGTGCACTACTAGAGAGATAGGCTGATTCTTAGGGGAGATGATTGGGGAAGTGGTGGATGTGGACGGTGGATTAGCAGGTGACTGTGTTAGAAAGTTCTTGAGGGTCAGAGTCCATATTGACATCAACAAACCTCTAAGAAGATGCCTGAGAGTAGACGTTATGGGTGACGAAGTGGAGACGATTAATGAAAGGCTTCCTAATATTTGTTTTCAATGTGGTAGAATTAGTCACATGACGAATGAATGTCAGTCGGATGATCTAATTCCGATGGTTGATGGTGTGGAAAAACCTTTATTCGGATTTTGGATGAAAGCTTCTAGTTCATTCAGAAAGAACAATTTTCAGAATTTGAGGGGTAGGACTGTCTTCAACGATCATACCAGTGCCAGCATCAGCAAGGTTGAATCGGAGAGGAAAATGGCGATGCCTATCTCAGCATTGATTGAAGTGCACGAAGAGGAGCATAATGGAGTAGAGAAATAGCTGATAGCAGACACTTCTATGATTGATGCGCCTACCAATTTAGAGAATATGGGTTCTATGAAGTCGGTCACCATTAATGTTGGCATTAATGCCATTAAAGCCATTAAAGATCTTGAAGGTGAGTCAGAGAATTTGGGTCTAAGAAGTTGGACAGCTTTAATGCTAGCATTAATGTCATTAATGCCATTAAAAAGTTTGAGGTTGAGTTTCTGGCGTTCACTGGTAAAGGGAAGCAAGATGAGTTATCTGAATGCAATCTTCTTCCAAAGACTCATGGCAACAAAAGATTAAATGTTAGGCTTGGCCCATATGGTGAGGGGTCTTTTGTTTTTAAAGGAGATAAGGTAGTTCAAGCCCAAGAGGAGAACCTTATGGAACAAATGATTAAAGGCAATCCATGTGGAATTAGTAAGCCATCAGGCCACAATAATCAATCCATTATCGGTTCTGTTAATAGGGACACCAACTGTAACTCGGGTAAGAGAGTTTGGAGTAGGAAAATTAGGGCTTCTAATGTGGGAAATTTTAGGGAAAATTTGGTTCCAGTGAAATGTAAAAGAAGTAGTTTTGTCATAATAGATAGGGAAGAACCGATTCAGAAGAAAAGCAGAGGGGTTTTGGTTCCTGAAGGAAGTGGTGTCGTCAATCAAAGATTAGAGAAAGAGGTTAGTTGTATCAATTCCGAAGAAAAAGAGGAAGAAGATGGTACAAGTAGGATTTCTGAAGTTATGGTCTACGATGGAGAACTGTGCGAAAAAGAGAGTATTGCAGATGCTGAGGTCTTGGTTACCCAGAAAGGGGTTTCAGACGCAGTGGATTTGAATGTTATATCGGTCGGCCGGTTTCAATCGGCTCACCGTTCTCAATGAATATCTTCATTTGGAACACCCGAGGGCTTGGTAGCTCAAAGGCGTTCAATATCCTGCAGTCGTACAAGCAGGAGGTTAAACCAGAGGTGATGTTTTTGATTGAAACTAAATGTAAGCATAGGAAGTTGGAGAATTGGAGGGTCAAATTGAGTTTTACAGGAAAGCTGGTTGTGAACAGTGTAGGCCGATCAGGAGGTTTGTGTTTATTTTGGTCAGATAAAGTGATAGTAGACTTGTTATCTTTCTCTCCAGCCCATATCGATGTCTCTATTCGTCATGGTAATAACATGCACTGGAGATTCACTGGATTCTATAGGCACCCTGAATCAGCTCAAAGAATTCACTCTTGGACTCTTCTCCGTCACCTTTCAATTATGTCAAATCTCCCATGGATTTGTATAGAAGATTTTAATGAAATTCAGTTTGATTTTGAAAAAGTGGGTGGCGTCAGGAAAAATTGGAAACAATTATCAGATTTTCGTGAGGCTATGGAGGATAGCGATTTGGAAGATATGGGTTTTATGGGTCCAATTTTTACTTGGAATAACAAACGTGAAGGTAGTTCTATGATTATGGAGCGTCTCGACAGGGGTTTGTGCAATAAAGATTGGAAAATTTTATTTTCAAACTCTACTATCCAACACCTTGATTTCTGGAGTTCTGACCACAGACCCTTGCTTCTTAAGGCTAATGAATCTAGGAGATATGGGAATACTGGGATTAATGGTAGAAGTAGTAGGCGGTTTTATTTTGAGGAGTGTTGGGTGGACAAAAAGGAGTGCACTGATATTGTTCTTTTGGTGTGGAACCTAAACCAGTGGAATGCTACTCTTCCATCAGTGTTAAGCAATATAAATGCTTATGGCAACCTACTAGATTCTTGGAATGTTACTAAAAGGAGGGAGTTGAGAAACAATATTTTGATTAAAAGGGAGGCTTTCAAGGAAGCCAGCAACGCTGCAATTCCGGCTTCGTGGAGAGTGATCAGTAATTTGGAGCACCAATTGAATTGTGCGTTAGATACAGAGGAGAGGTATTGGCGGCAGCGTTCTCGTATTGAGTGGTTACGCAACGGGGATCGTAATACGTGATTTTTCCATTCGAAAGCTTCCGCTAGGAAAGCCCGTAACCATATTTCAGGCCTTCACAATGAGTTAGGTAAGTGGGTGGAATCGAAGTAGGAGTTGGAAGCTGTCATTTCTTAGTATTTAAAAAAAAAAAAAAATTACTAGTAGTGAACCGTCTCAGGCAAACATTGAAGATATCACTTTTGGGGTTCATGCCAAACTTGATTCTCGTAGTATGAGTATGCTTGATAAGGCATTCATTGGGGAAAAAATCAGGTGTGCAATCTTCGATATGAGTCCGATGAAAGCCCCCGGAAAAGATGGACTTCCAGCGCTTTTCTATTAGAAATATTGGGGTAATATCGGACCAGCTATAATTTCCGTTTATCTTGGTATTTTGAATGATAGAGTGTCAACTGAGAGCATAAACGGCACAATTATTTCTCTTATTCCTAAGTGTCAGTCTCCTAGAGCTACAACGGACTTCAGGCCTATTAGCCTGTGTAACGTTATTTACAAAATCATTGCAAAAGTAATATATAGTAGGTTTAGAGGCGTTCTTGGGAGTGTGATAGCAGAGACTCAATGCGCCTTCATTCCGAGAAGAATGATATTGGATAATACGATTGTCGGCTTCGAATGTCTCCACAGACTAAAACGTAGAAAAAGGAAATTCGGTTCCATGGCAATTAAGATTGACATGTCGAAAGCATACGACCGCGTGGAGTGGATTTTTATTGTAGAGATAATGCTTAGGATGGACTTTTTTGAATTGTATTTCTACTGTTTCTTATTCTTTTATGTTGAATGGGGAAGTTTGCGGAAATTTCAAGCCAACGAGGGGACTCAGACAAGGAGATCCGATCTCTTCTTTTCTTTTTTTGATTTGCGTAGAAGGCTTCTCTAGTCTGATTAAGAATGCGGTCGGTAGAGGGAAATTGTCAGGTTTTTAGTGCAACCAGAAGGGGCCTGTTATCTCTCACTTATTCTTCACAGACGACAGCCTTCTTTTTACTAAGGCAAATGAGGCTAACTGTGTTGCTATCAGAGGTATTCTGGAGGTGTATGCAAAAGCTTTTGGGCAGGTAGTAAATTTCAATAAGTTTAAGATGTACGTTAGTCCCTCTATGTCAATTGTGGAAGGTGAGAAGCTAGCTAGTATTATAGGCATTAGTTTAGTGAGTTATCTGGACAAATATCTGGGGTTACCCCGCTTCACTGGAAGGAGTAAACGGAAAAAAAAAATCGGATATTGCAGACAAAGTTTGGAACAAAATCAAAGGTTGGGGCGAGAAATTTTTATCAGTACGTGGGAAAAAGATTTTAATCAAGACTGTAATCTAGGCTATTCCAATGTATGCTATGAATATTTTTCGTCTTCCCAAAGGTTTGATAAACGAAATCCATCGCCTTTGTGCCCGCTTTTGGTGGGGATGCTCTAATGATAAAAAACAAAAAAGATGCATTGGTGCAAATGGAATATTATGTAAGTCTAAAAAGGAGGGAGGGCTGGGATTTCGCGACTTAGAGACTTTCAACAGAGCATTGTTAGCTAAGCAATGTTGGAGGGTGTTTAAAAACCTCAATTCCTTAGCTGCTAGAGTTTTGGAAGGTTGCTATTTCCCTTTGTGTAGTTTTTTGGAGGCGCCTAAAAAATCCTCCACGTCTTTTGTGTGGAATAGTTTGTATTGGGGTAAAGGTCTGTTGTCTTCTGGTTTATGATGGAGAGTTGGGATTGGTAGCGTGATTAAAATTTATCAGGATAAGTGGGTTCCTAAACTGACGGGTTTCAAAATTATGTCTCCCCCAACTCTTGGTTCGGAAAAGCCTCAGTTGATCAGCTCATTTCTCCGTCTGGGGGATGGAATGTTCCGCTCATTGATAGTGTTTTTTCCAGTGAGGATGCCAAAGCCATCCTGCATATCCCTTTGGGTAGTGTTTTGGCTAATGATTTGTTAATTTGGCACTATGACACCAGCGGGTGCTTCACTGTCAAGAGTGGGTACAAGGTTGGGAAAGCTGCTGAGTCCATTCCTAGCACCTCCAACAGTTTTTGGCTGCAAGAGTGGTGGTTGTCATTGTGGAGATTGTTGATTCCTCTAAAGATTAAAATATTTATTTGGAAGGCCTGCTTGGATTGGATTCCTACCATGTCAAACCTTGCTAGTCATGGCATGAAAGTTCTTGATATCTGTCCCATGTGCAATGGTGTTGGTGAGTCCACTTTCCATGCCCTTTGGGGCTGCAGTAAGTTAAAAACTGCTAGGAAAGATTGGATCCCGTCGGAAGTCAAGGTTATGTGCTTTCATTCTAACTTTTTTAACCTTATTTTGGAGTGCCACTCTGTGTTAAATGTAGACGATTTGGGGTTGTTCTGTACTATTGTGTGGAGAATATGGTATTTGTGTAATTTAGTTGTGCAAGAGGCACCAAATCAGAATGTCTTTGATGTGTTGCATTAGTGTAGAGTTTTTTTGGCTAATTTTCGCAGCACTGAGTTTGACAGGCAGCATCGTCCTTGTTGTCTTAACCAAGTTAGAAATTCATGGAGACCGCTGGATCTGAATAGATACAAAATTAATTGTGATGCAGCTATAAATGAGAAGGGTGGGCGGGTTGGTTTGGGCATTGTTATTAGAGACCATTCTAGTTCTGTTATGGCCTCTTGTTCCTTATCTATGGCAACGTGTTTTGACGCAAATATGGCTGAGACAATGGCTATTTACAAGGGTCTGATTTTCAGTAGAGACTGTGGTCTAGCTCTTTGTGTTATAGAATCAGACGCAGCTGTTGTGGTAAAATGGATCAACGAGGACAGTCATCGGGACTCTATTAGTGGTAATATCCTTGCTGAAATCTCTTCTCTTGTTTCTAGTCTTCAGGTTCCTTCTGTTAGTCATATTCCTATATTGGCTAACAATGTCGCTCACGGTCTGGCAAAATATGCCTTAAAAGTTGTTGATGATCTGTATTGGATGGAGGATTTCCCTCCTTGTGTTAAGAGAGCTGTTCAATTGGATGCCCCTATTTAGGTTTCAGTTGCTCGCTCTACCTTTCTTGTTCTTTGTTTCTATGATATCAAAAAAACAAAAACAAACAAACATAGTATCAAGAAGAGCACCCCCATGCATTTCTGAATCCCCCCACATGTAGACCAGGTGGGGCACGTGCCTCAAATTTGAAAAAAAAAAATTGACTTCGTCTATATATATATTAAAAAACAAAAAAAAAAAAACACTCATTATAACATATCATTTAGTAGCACCGCTGTTAGAGCATCTTGTTTGTAATGTTTTTTATGTATTTTTTAATTTTACCCGCTTTTCCAATTCATTTCTCAAATTTTCGTCTTCTTTAGTAACAAAACAATTTATTTCTCATTTTCGTCATTGTCAACTTCTTAATTACCCTCAATTTGTGGTTACTTAATTCAATATTTTATTTTACATTAAATTATCTATTATTATTTTGAACTGTTATTATTTCTAATAGTTTTAGTTTGACATACCTAACACATCCGATCAATAAACCTTAAAATCTCAAAATTTAACTTATTGTATTAAAATAGTTTATCTATTATTATAATTCATTTATTTTATCTTTAATATTTTTCTTTATTTTATAGTTTTAATTTATTAGAATCAATAATTTACCAATAATTAGAAGAATAAAAAATTATAAAACATGTATATTAATATTTATTAATCAATTAATTTTGTATAAATTCAAAGTGAATTTATTATAAATAAAAAACAAAATTTATTATTATAGAATTATATTGTAATTTATTTTTTTAAGAATAAATATTGTAATTTTCCATTGTTTATGTTGTTTATCTTGTTATTATTTATTTTTTAATATTGTGTTTCTTGTTTTTATTATTTCTTTTTGAATGCGAGATTATTTAGTTCATATTGAGTAAGTGTTTTATTTGTTTTATTTGTTTTATTTTATCTACACTTGATTATATCATCGATTGTTATATATATATATATATATATATATATATAAAGGGCTGCCCTTGGGTGCAACGTTACATGATGCAACGAAATTTTTTTAACTGTGATCATGTCTTCTTTGGTACAACCACATCAGCTAATATATGATTGTATGTTCTAACATGCGATCACAATAATTTAATTGTGTGATCACGTGTAATTCATATGCGATAACATTATATATATTTATGATCACATGTAATCATATGTGATCACATACTATTTTTTAAAATTGTATGGTGTCATATTGCACTCAAGAATGAGCCATATATAAACTCATTTTACTATAATCTAAATTTTTCAATATCTTTTTATATAATTGTTAGTTTGTTCAAGAGTCAGAAGAGGTCTCAGAGGCGTAATGAGGCTTTCAGCCTCTCAGAGGCGTAATGAGGCTTTCAGCCTCAATTTTAGTACGTTTTCTATTGGGTTTGAATAGTTTTGAAGGTCCAGTCCATTGAAAATTATAACTGATGGGTTTTAAATTTTATTTCAAGCCCAAATAAGAGGGCCCATCGGTCCAAAAAATAAAACCTATTTGTGTTAGGGTTTTATCTCCCTAGAAACTCATCTTTTTCTCTTGTGTGCTCTGCTGCTGCTGTTCTTCTACACGACCAGGTACTTTCTTCTTTCTTCTTCCTTCTTTCTCTCTTCTTGTTCTTCGTTTTTTTTGCTCATTGTTCTTCACTTCTTCTGATTTGCCTATGTTTTTGTTCTTTCTTCGTTTTTTTTTTTTGCTTATTTTTTCTGATTTGTTTTTCTTCTTTCTTTAAGCAAACTGAATATATATCAATTTATGGACTGCTATGGACTGTTAATATATATGATAATATGGACTCATTGGACTGTTAATATATATTCTTTTTTCACAGGAAAATAAGTGAAAATGGTGCAGTATAATTTCAAGAAGATTACTGTGGTGCCCAATGGGAAGGACTTCATTGACATCATTCTCTCCCGCACTCAGCGTCAAACACCAACTGTTGTTCACAAGGGTTATTCCATTTCCAGGCTTCGCCAGTTCTATATGCGGAAGGTAAAATATACTCAACAGAATTTTTATGACAAGCTTTCGACAATAGTAGATGAGTTTCCTCGCCTGGATGGAATTCATCCCTTCTATGGAGACCTTCTGCATGTTCTATATAATAAAGATCACTACAAGCTTGCCCTTGGCCAAATAAACACCGCAAGGAATCTCATCAGCAAGATTGCTAAGGACTATGTGAAGCTGTTGAAGTATGGCGACTCCCTATACCGTTGTAAATCTCTGAAGGTTGCTGCTCTTGGACGAATGTGTACCGTGATGAAGAGGATTACCCCTAGTTTGGCATATTTAGAACAGATCAGGCAACACATGGCTAGGCTGCCTTCAATTGATCCGAATACTCGGACAATCTTGATTTGTGGTTACCCTAATGTCGGGAAGAGTTCATTTATGAACAAGATCACCAGGGCTGATGTGGATGTCCAGCCTTATGCTTTTACCACAAAGTCACTTTTTGTGGGTCATACAGATTATAAATACCTGAGGTACCAAGTGATTGATACTCCAGGGATTTTGGATCGACCATTTGAAGATCGTAACATTATTGAGATGTGCAGTATAACGGCTCTTGCTCATCTGCGAGCAGCTGTGTTGTTCTTCTTGGACATCTCAGGGTCATGCGGTTACACCATTGCTCAACAGGCAGCTCTTTTTCACAGCATTAAGTCTCTGTTTATGAACAAACCCTTGGTTATAGTGTGCAACAAGACTGATTTGCAGCCACTGGACGGGATACCTGAGGCAGACATGAAGTTGGTCATGGAGATGAAAGCTGAAGCATTGAAAACTGTGATGGGCCAGGGAGGCGAGGCTGCAAATGATGAGGGGGTGCTGTTGACAATGAGCACTTTGAATGAAGAGGGAGTAAGTGCTGTGAAGAACGCAGCTTGTGAGAGGTTATTGGATCAAAGGGTAGAATTAAAGATGAAAAGCAAAAAGATAAATGACTGCTTGAATCGGTTTCATGTTGCAATACCAAAGCCGCGTGACCAGAAAGAAAGGCCACCATGTATACCTCAAGCAGTTTTGGAAGCTAAAGCTAAAGAAGCAGCAGAAAAGGAGAAGAGGAAAACTGAGAAGGATTTGGAGAATGAGAATGGTGGTGCTGGTGTATACTCTGCTAGTTTGAAGAAGCACTATTTATTAGCCAGTGATGAATGGAAAGAAGATATAATGCCTGAAATTCTTGATGGTCATAATGTATTCGACTTTGTTGACCCTGATATCTTATTAAGGCTTGAAGAGCTGGAAAGAGAAGAAGGTATTCGAGAGGCAGAGGAGGAAGATGAAGATTTCGAGATGGATGGCCAGGAATTGACCCCAGAAGAGCGAGAAGCTTTGGCAGAGATCAGGAAAAAGAAAAGCTTGCTTATTCAACAACATAGGATCAAGAAAAGCACTGCAGAAAGTCGGCCCACTGTACCAAGAAAATTTGACAAGGACAAGAAGTTCACCACTGAGAGAATGGGCAGGCAGCTATCAACTTTGGGGCTTGATCCTTCTATGGCAATTAATCGTGCCCGCAGCAAGTCTAGGGGACGTAAGAGGGAGAGGTCAGTTGACAAGGTGGATAGAGATAATGGCGATGCTATGGATGTGGACATGGACCAGCCGAACAAGAAGATGCGTTTGAGGTCAAGATCTGCGCCTAGGTCAAGGTCTACGTCACGGCCTCCAAGTGAACTTGTTCCAGGAGAGGGCTTCAAGGATTCTGCTCAAAAGGTCAAGGCACATAAACTTGCCAAGAAATCTGTTAAGAAGAGGAACAAGGATGCTCGCCGTGGAGAGGCTGATAGAGTTATTCCTACCCTGAAACCAAAGCATCTATTCTCTGGAAAACGTTCCATTGGAAAAACTGACAGACGCTGAAATGTTTAAGGTATGTCATATGCTTTGTTCGTTGGTAACTTCTTGTCTCTTGTAATCCTGCCATTTTTCTAGTTCTATCTATATGCTTGGTTATCTGTGGTTTCTGGTTTAGGATGCATCCCCTATATTCTTTTGGTTGCATGTTCCAGCATTGACAAAAAGCTTAACATGCCATTATTTGTAGCTATCATGTGATGCCATTTTCATTCCTTTGGTGCTTATATTTGCTATATGATGTCAAATTTGCGAACGGAATTTTGCAGTTACCAAAGTGTACTTTCTTTAGTCACTATTTTTAATGGAAATGGTGTCTTTCTTTCTCATTATCGAAATATGCATCAATGGATTATGGCCTTTTGAGTTTTTAAAGTCGTGTTCATTCTTTGCCATAGTCATAGATGCCGAGATGCCTCCCATGCAAGTTAATGAAATTGATAATGCAATCTAGACCTTTATTGTGAATCAATAGATTAATTCTTTCCCTGTGAAAAGCTCTCTATAACTGTTAATGTATATTCTTGGGAATCAGATGCACAATATATAGAAACGCTTTGTGTCTCTTCCCAAAGTTCATATATGAAAATACTTTATATGTTGATTTTTCTTGGTTGAATGCATCTTCATTATCTGTAAACTTATCTCACAGCAACTTCTAATACTCATCGTTGGATGTGAATAGACATGAAATTGGCATTATAGCTGTTATTTAGCTGTAGAATTATCTTTGTAATTATTTTGTTTCGTACTACCTCTCAGGATGGTTACGTCTTGCATCTTTATGGCTTGATAGCAATCAGTATGACTACCCTCTTGCAATAGAGTTTTGCATTGAACCCATTAGCAGTCAACATGGCTTTCCTTTTCGCGGGGGAAGAATGCTGTGTCCTGCAGAGTTGGATGAACCTGGAATTGTACAATTTTAGCTTTGAGATTTACCTGTAGAGGAGTTTTCTTTTTCCTCTTTTTGACATGTTTTTGTTAAGGCAATTTTGAATATGGAGTTCTCAAATTTAAATTTATTATAGTCTCTAAGACTCTACCTTACGCTTTAATGTAATATTGTTGGGTGATTTATTTTATTATTTATGTGAGATCAAAATTTTGGCCTTGAGTCTGTTTCATAATTTCATGATCTATTTTTTGTTAGTAATTTTGTGTATTAAAACAGATTTCTCCAGTTCCAATTCAATGAAGCTCTAGAAAGAGCCTAACCATAGTTAGGAATTGATTTTACATAAAACATCTGTACTCTGCCAGACTCTGAAACCCCCTGAATTTTAATCTAGAACTTGTTTGCCCCAGATTTCATGTAGCCTTTTGCCCGGAAAGCCATATTTTCTGATTTCTCTTCTGGAATCAATGTATTCACACCTCAATCCAGCTACACCTTGCTTTTTTCTTCCTGTTGTCTTTGCGGACCTTATTTGCATCTTCCCATCTATCATCACTGGCGTAAGTGTTCGACACCAATGCAACTCACTCCTTTCATGTAGATAAGCTTCTGCTTAATCCTTTCGAACATTCTCTCGTTTCCATGAATTCTGCAAGCGTTCAGTAGAGCTCCCCAGACTGGTCCACTGCTTCCTCCAGGTGTCCTGCTCGACTGTACATATCAATCTTATACACACTCATAGCTTTGAAGATCATGAATCCTTCATCAACCATGCCTCCATGACTACATGCAGACAGTAATCCGGTGAAGGTTATATCATCTGGACGAACCAAGTTAACAATCATTAAAGAGAATAGCTGTAAAGCTAGCTTGCCATAGCCGTTCACGGCCAAGCTACATCTTACATAGAAATCTAAAACTGCATTCTCCAAAATAACATTATCTTCATGAAAAATTCTCAAGCTATACCCATGAATAGCTTTACCAAACTTCAGGGACCTTAAACCAGAACATGCAGATATGACACTAACAAGTGTGTTACAATTAGGCTTCACATTCATGGTAGCAAACATATCAATAGCTTCTCTAAAGAAACCACACTTGGAAAGCCCTGAAATGATTGTAGTCCAAGAAACAACATCTGGGTAAAGTAGAGAGTTGAAGATTTTGTGGGCAGAAAAGATATCATTTTTAGTGACACAAAAAAAAATGTATCAAGGAGTTTTGGATGAAAAGTCCATGCAAGTGGCCACATTTGATGACACTAGCATGGATTTCAAGTCCCTTGTGGTGTGTACATGCTTGTAAGGCATGAGTGGAGGTGTAGTGGTTGTATGCAAGTGGGTGGTGGAGCATTTGGTTGTGGGTTGGATGATTGTGTTAGGGTTTTAAGTAGTGGGTTTAAGATGTGGGGTTGAGGGTTTGTGATGATTAGTGCTTGGATTTGGTTAAGTTGTCTGATGGTGAAGGTGGGTTTAGGAGGCTTAAGTGTGATTGTTATTGTAGCTCTCTCAAGTCCTTGATGGAAAAAGAAAAAAAAGTAAAGCTGTGTCTTTAATGAAACACTATGCAGTAAAGATATTCTTTTATTTGCCAATTTTATATTTCTAGGATGAGTAAATGTGGACAGCAGTATCTTAATTATCTTATGAACATCTCTAAAAGACTCTTCAAATAAAATATTTTTAAAAATCAAAAGAGTCACGTCAGCATATTTGGTTCCAACAAACTCATCAAATAAGACTTTGTTTCTCACTCTTAAATATTGAAGAGCAATTTTTCCCTCTTCAATTATTATTATATTATTTTTTATATCACATCATCATTAATATTTAACATCTATATCCTCTATCTTTTTAATTAATTTCAATTAATATATAATAAGTTTTAATTTATAAATTTTATCATCATAAAAATTATACAACTAGAAAGGTCTTATCTAGATCTTTAAAATGAGACTAATATTGAATATTGAATATTTAATAATAATATATTAATAATATGAAAAGTTATTATTTCTAACTTGAAAAAAATGGAGGGTAATTAGATTTGTTGGTGGGGAGAGGGGAATTTGAGCGCTTTCATTAAAATAATATAAACATATTTATAATTGAAGAGTCTTTTGGAAGGGTTCTTCTTTTTTTACTCCTCAAATTGCCACATAGGTAAGCAAATAGACATTTGAAGAGTGAAAATAGAAGGGTCTTTTGGAAAAATGTTCTAAGTTGTCAAATTGATGTCTTTGCTGGGATTTTTTAGGCCTCTGCTTGCACAGGTGTTATATTTTAGATTTTCATTTGAAAATCTTTTGTAGGTCTAGCTCTAGAATAAGAATAAAAGTCAAACCGTTAAAGTTAATGGTTGATCAACCAATTCTACTAGAAGGCAAATTTACCCCTGCCACGTCATAAAAAATTATATTATTTATTTATTACAATAAATAAAATAAAAAATCCATCCCCATCTTAACATTTAATTAAAACACGCCACATCATCCAAAAAGAATATCTTATTTATTATTTATATTTATTTATTACAAAATAAAATAAAAAAATTCATCCCCATCTCAACTTTATCTTCAACATTAAATTAAAAATTAAAAACAAAAAAAAATCTCAAACTTAACTTCATTTTCAACCTTATCACCACAGCACTAGCCCCTCGTCTCCATCACAAGCACAACCAATCAACACAGACACAAATCAAATAAATATAGTGTAAAAATAAATTCATTTTTTAATTTTTCTACATATGCATCACAATCAACCAACACACACAAATCAACACCAAATCACATGCATTTTTTGATCTCCCTCTCATTTCACAAACGTTCTCATAACAGAAAAGAAAGAAAGAAAAAAAACAATTCAAATCCTCCATAATATGATACAGGTAAAAAAAGTCTGACAAAAACCGCTATAAATCACTCAAAAGTCTCACAAAAAACTCTCATAATTGACCCCATCTCTGATCTCTCTTCTCGCCTCTAAACTCCAAAATCCCCCCTCCCCCCTCCCCCTCTCTCTCTCTCTCTCACTTCAATTTGCCAAAAGCACAAAAACCATAATCCAAAAGTTTAAAACTTTCTTCTTCTTTCCTTAAAACCACAACAACCCATCACTTATTTACCTCCATCTGGTAGCACTCTCCAACGAGCTGCATTTCTGATGGAGAGAGAAGGAACTTGATTTGGATGCATGATTTTTCCGTTTTATTTTTTTAATTAAATGATGGTGTGGATGGAGATTAGATCTCCTCCATCCATTATCCTTATTTAAATTATTTAAATAATAATTTTATTTAATACATTTTAATTGCAAGAAGACTAAATTACCCTCGTGACATTAACGAATGATGGATGGAGGTTAACATGAGGGTATGTTGGTGTTGAATTTCTTAAACTTAGTGATATTTTACCTTAAGGGACAAATTCTGGATACTTTAGTGCAATTAACCATTTTCTATTCATCAAAAATGTTTTTCCTTTTATTACAAATAAAAATTGATTTTCAAATTTTATGAAATTAAATTCCTAGATAGGAAATGACTTTGGTGTAGTCAATAGTAATTAATTGTGATCACAAAGGACATTGATATTCATGCGTGTTTATTGGGATGAATTGAAGCATAGTAGTCAATGTCATAAATGATAGTTTCGAAGAATAAGACTTGGTATATCAAAAATAAATAACTAATGATATTGACTATCGACAATTTACATGGCTCCATGCTTGAGATTAAACGATATATGTGTGGAAATCTATTCATAATAGTAGGAAGAAAACTCCCAACCATATATGTTTATAAATACAGATGGTGAGACTCGATCCAAATCACGTCACTAACATGGAAGGCCATGTTCATTGACTATGCTCATGTTAATGCGTCCATGTTTATTTATTTATTTATTTATTTTATTCGCTTTTATATCCTGGCGTTCAAATCAAAACATACTTTTTTCTAATTTGCATAATTTCTTTGACTTCTAAACAAATTTAAATAATCTTCTTATCTAGATCATTTATAAAATAACGATCCATATAAGAATGACGTCTTTAGGTCATAAAATCTACAAGTATTAAATAATTGTCATATAATGGTAACAAATCTCAGTACGGAGATGATGGTGATATTATATTGATTAATTATTGATTTGATTTTTGAGCAAGAAAAACATATCATGTTGGACTTTGGTGTAGGAAATGACTTTGGCCTAGTCAATAGTCATTAATTGTGATCACAAAGGACATTAATATTCCTACGTGTTTGTTGGGATTAATTGAAGCATAGTCGTCAATGACATAAATGATAGTTTCGAAGAATAAGACTTGCTATATCAAAAATAAATAACTAATGATATTAACTATCAACGATTTACATGAAATTAAACAATATATGTGTGGAAATTTATTCATAATAGTAGGAAGAAAACTCTCAACCATATATGTTTATAAATAAACATGATGAGACTCGATTCGAATCATGTCACTAACATGGAAGGCCATGTTCATTGACTATGCCTATGTTAATGGGCCCATATTTATTTTTCATTTTTATTCGTTTTTATATCCTGGCGTTCAAATCAAAACATATTTTTTGCTAATTTGCATAATTTCTTTGACTTCTAAACAAATTTAAATAATCATCTGTATTCACTCTTTATCTTCTTACCTAGATCATTTATAAAATAGCGGCCAATATAAGAATGACATGTCTAGGTCATAAAATCTACAAGTATTAAATTGAAAATTACATGTCAAAACTAGGGACAAAGCCAGAAATTGTTTCCAGTAGGGGTGTCGTAAAATAATGAGTTATATAATGTATTTTAGAGGATATGTTAAAGAAAAAATTAATGAAAAAAATACCGTATTCATTTATCAATTGACACATTATTAGTTGAAATACAAGTTGATTTATAGAGTTGGAATGTCTAAAATTACTCTAAACGTAATATAGAAAAACTTTTTGGCCCTTTATTCAAGATTCAATAATAATGTTTAGGAGTTAGAAAATTAATTAAAAATTAAATTGTACTCATAGTATTTTTCTAACATCCAAAAACTATTTTAATTTTTAAAAATTTAAAAAGCTTGTTTGATAAAAATATCTTAATAGTTAATAAATATATGTATACGTTTTTGAAATATTATAATAATTCGGGGGTTTAAGGAGAGAGAGAGACTCAAATCCACAACCTTATGATGTGAGAGGCATATATACCACTGTGTCAACCTTATATTGTCTAACATATGTATATGTTTGGTTGACACATTGATTATTTAAAAATAAATAACACATCAAAATTATAATATATGATATTATGGTGAATGAGATAAGTAAGATCGTGTATATATATATTTGAATGAGAAAATAATATTAGCTGAGATAGAACATATATGTTATGATTCAATTTTAATTTATATTTAAGCTTCATCGAAAGAAATGCTATATATAAAATAAAAGATATTTTTAAAATGTGATTTGAAGGAAAAATATTAGATGTCTCGTTTATAGAAAACTAGAAAAATAAAAAATGAAATAGGGATAAAAACACAAAAACATGAAAACTAAGGATAAAAACATAAAAACATGAAAATTAAGGATGTTATAAAAATTAAAATAGAGATAAATTTACAAATTTTCAAAACTTCGGGGGGCGGGCTTTGCATCTATCCCTGGTCAAAACCATTGTCATATAATGGTAACAAATCTCGGTACGGAGATGATGGTGATCTCATATTGATTAATTATTGATCAATTATTGATTTGATTTATTTAGGGAAATTATTAATCTCTCCCCTGTAGTTTGCCATATTCTCCAGTTTCCCCCCTCTAGTTTCAAAATTCTCCAATTTCCCCCCTCCCATGCCCAATCTCACCATATGAAAATAGGCATGGGAGGGGGGAAATTGGAGAATTTTGAAACTAGAGGGGGGAGACTGGAGAATATGGCAAACTATAGGGGGGAGAATGATAATTTCCCTTTGATTTATGAACAAGAAAAACATATCATGTTGGACTTTAGTGTAGGAAATGACTTTGGTGTAGTCAATCGTCATTAATTGTGATCACAAAGGACAATGATATTCCTGCGTGTTTGTTGGGATGAATTGAAGCATATTCGTCAATGTAATAAATGATAGTTTCGAAGAATAAGACTTGGTATATCAAAAATAAATAACTAATGATATTGACTATCAATAATTTACATGAGATTAAACAATATATGTGTGGAAATCTATTCATAATAGTAGGAAGAAAACTCCCAACCATATATGTTTATAAATATGCATGGTGAGACTCAATTCGAATCGTGTCACTAACGTGGAAGGCCATGTTCATTGACTATGCCCATCTTAATGAGCCCATGTTTATTTTTCATTTTTATTTGCTTTTATATCCTAGCGTTCAAATCAAAAATACTTTTTCCTAATTTACATAATTTCTTTGACTTCTAAACAAATTTAAATAATCATCTGTATTCACTCTTTATCTTCATATAAAATAGCGACCCATATAAGAATGACATGTCTAGGTCATAAAATCTACAAGCATTAAATTGAAAATTACATGTCAAAACCATTGTCATATAATGGTAACAAATCTCGGTACGGAGATGATGGTGATCTCATATTGATTTTATTGATTTTATTTATGAGCAAGAAAAACATATCATGTTGGACTTGGCTATTATACCCATATGAATATGATATCAACAATTTTTGGAAACAACTCAAGGCTAGTTTTGATATAATTTTAGAAACCACTTTTTGGTAGGGAGGAAAGAAAATAAGAAGGATAGAAAGATTTTGAGGGATAGAAAACATCAGGGAAAGAAAGGAAAATGATTTTCCCTTAAGCTGTTTGGTAAACAGGAAGGAAAAAAAAGATATTTTTATCAATTTTACTATTTTTACCCTTACATTATATTTTATATATTAAAAAAAAAAAAGATAAAATTATAATTTTAAGTCAAGCCAAAAAGTAAGCATTCTTTCCCTTCCATTTCCTCCCACTTTTGGGAGGATTAAAATTGATGGATCCCATCTACAAATCTTTCCTTCCTTCCCCTTTTCTCTCCATACCAAATACATATTTCTCCATTTTCTTCTCTCTTTTCCCTCCACCCTTTTCTTTCCTCTCCCTTTTCCTCCCTACCAAACACACCCTTACATTTGAGTGAATCATGAAGTTATTTCCAAAAAGTGGTTGGTATCATACCAACACTTTTTCTTACTTACGGCAGCCAATCCCATCAACATTACCTTCAAGAGTCAAGACCATGCAAGTTACTAGCTAGGTTCATGAACATGGTGATTGGTGATGGCAAATGATAGATTGATAGTTGTATGGTACCTTAAGCAATTATATTGAGCATTATTTGGTACAAACAACAGGGATTCCTCCTTTCTTGTAGATTTGGTACATGTCTCGTTATAGCAACTGAAATTGACCTATCATCATATGCTCTTTTATCATACCAAACCACCAAACTCTTCAAATTTAAAATACCACATATTTGAAATATATTACACACCGTCAACATCCAATGTGATTCGATGATAAATTACATTCATTAGCTTTGCAATATCTCTTAATTTTGAGTCGTAAACTTTTAGTTAAGTTGATTGATGTATATTTTACAAGTGTTTAGAAAACAAAGTACTAGAAGGCCTTTATCATATTATACAAGTAGTTATAAGTTCGTGTTTGTAGTATTTGTTGTAGGTCAAAACCAAAATCAAATAAAGAGATTTTTGCTAAGCTTGATACGCAGATATTTCTTACTCACTACTGGCCCCTGTCCTTGTGCATCAGCTTTGCATTGCCTCAGCATTTGAGGTACATTTGCCAAATGTTTAGGTATAAAAAATTTAAAAGTAATTTTTAATTGTTTTTTTTTTCTTTTTGAAATATTTATTTCATGTAAAACATTATAAGAAAATTTATTTCTTTTCGAATTAATACTATAGTCACTCAAAATCATTTTCCATGATTTTACTAGTTTTTGAGTTAAAACTAGCAATTCAAAAGATAAGGTGTTTTTATCAACCAAAACCTATTTGCATAAATAACTTTTATAATCCTATTTGTGTCGATTTGACAAAAAAAAAAACTAATTTAATTAATTATATTAAAATTCTAAACTCTAACGAGGATAAGAGACTGACAAATGATATGCCTCTTACAACTATATTGGATCGTGTTTATCCTTTAAAAACCACTATAACCCATTAATTTTAAAAACATTTTAATTTTATACAATTTTACTGTTAAAGTTTATCACAAAGTAGTTTTGATATTTTAAAAAAAATTCCTTTTTTTCTTCTTTTTACGATTTATTCTAATTTTTTTTCTTTAGTCAAATCAAATTATTAATTGCCAAAAATAATAATAATAAATATAATTAATTAAATGGATCGGTTTCAGATTACGGATTAAAATAACGAATGGGTTTAGGTTTTCATGTTCAAAGCTAATAAGCTAATGAGTGAATTTGGGTTGAGTAAAATTCGAGTCGGCCCAACTCAATACATGTTCAATTCGATTCGACCGATTGCTAGGTCAAACCGTACAAATTGTATGTTTGAATCACCTCAAATTTAGTAATTTACTGTAATAGTTTGAAAAAAATTGATGCACCTAATTACAATAATGTACAATAGATATATAGAAGAATAAAATGATAGTGGTTGGGACAAGTTTCAAGCCCAATCGCCCTCTATTCGCCGCCATGGCAAAGAAAAACATGATGAGATTGAGTTGTAAATTGTGATTCTAAAATTATTTGTTGTGTAGTCTAACAAACTCCGTGATTGTTAGTTACTTGAATTCAAAAAATATATAAAAATATATAATTTGAAATAGAATCAAAATCAAACTATTCAATATATTTCACTCTATCACACACACAGTTCTTTCTCGAGTCTTTCGGTCTTTGGCAGATTCTGAAGAATTCACACTCCAACCCCCCAAAAAGCAAAAATCCCGGAAAATCACATTCCATCCAAGTCTTGAATACTATAAAACGCGTAATATAGAGCGTCGAAAATAGCAACGCTTTCAGAGTTTTTTTGCTGGTGAACTCAGTGTGTGACTTGTTCCAAAAAAAAAAGAAACTTCTCCAAGAAACTTGCCCGGTGAGTGTTCTTACGTTGCTATATCACATGTTTATTTCATTTTGACTTGTGGGTATTTTTGTTTACGCCATTTTCTGGGTACTTCTTGTTTTTCATTCGCTTTGATTCATGTTATCTTAAGCGGGTTGCATACGAGTGTTATATTAGATCCAACTAAGTTGTTAGAAAATTGTTTTTAGCCTTGTTTGGCGCTCTTTGGTTCGATATTTTTGCGTTGATTTTCTTTTCTGGGTGGTTGTTTTTGTGATATGAAATTCTGTAGGTGATCATTGGTATGTGATTTTATGGTGGTGGGTGATTGATAGGGGATCAAAATATTGTGTTATTAATTGCAAGGTGAGTGTAAAAGTTGTTCGTTTGAATCTTGAAATTGTAGCTTGCTGTTTTGTGTATGACATTAATTGTTGTTTTTGTTGGACTTTGGAGTTACTGTTTCTTTGGCACCTTTTTTGATGTGAATATAGTAGATAAATATTAGCACAAAATGTGGTAGCTTTTTTGAGCTAGTGTTGAATTTCATTCTGAATTTGATATATTGGTCCTGAAAAGCCGTTTGGTTTAGGGTTTGAGTAGCATCACTCTCATGTGAAAGGTCCAAGGTCTAAATTATGGAAATCATGAGATTTTGGTTCTTCTGTCTGCTATCCAAAAAACAAAAAGATATGATGTAATAATGACTTCTTACAATCGATTGTGGATATAGTTTGCAGTGTAACTATAATAAGCTCAACTGGCTTGGCATGAGTTAGTTGTTGAGGACCTAATACATGTAAGGGTGCTTTAAGTTTATCATAAAAGGGTTTGTGATGCTTTCATTTTTACCTGCATGAATAAATTTGACCATAATATTTTGCTTATAGTGTCAGCAAATAATATTTTTCCATGTATATGATATATGATATATGTGGAAGCTGATAATACGGATTTGAATTTTTTTTGTCAAATTGTTAAGTAACATGGGTGATAGCTTAGTAGTTGCTCAACAAAAGCTCAGAATGATGTCAATTACATGACACTCTTTGATTGTTCAGTTCTTGGTTCTATAATTAAGTCAGATTAACATTAATCCCCATATTTGACTTGAACATATGGCAAAATGTCGTCCTGTATCAAGGCATAATAGCATTGGTGGTTACCTTGCAGTATCTAAAGTCTTGGATCCAAAAGATACTCCTTCCTGAATTTTCTAGTGTCTTGTGTGTACATGTGTTTATATCTATCTATATTAGACCTCCTTGATTTAGGGAACAGAGAGGGAGTTTAGCGGTGCGCTTAGTTCATACACATCTTTGAATATTGAAGCCACCACCAGTTGTGGGTCTATGCATTGTCTGAGAGAGCCCTTTTGAGAGCTTCATTTACTTAGGTTTCTTTATAATAATTCCCTGGTTTTAATATTGTTTAAATAATTTTTATGGATGGTTAATCAAAATGTCTCAGATTATGTAGAGATAATTCATTGCTGAATGAGTAACTACCTGATTAGGCTCTTTCCTTTGGATTTCATCTAATGCTATCAACCGATGTTCACTTTATCATTGCTGTCCATCTGAGTTTACCCTAAAAGCATTCTCATTTTCCTCTCACACTTCACGTACATAAATGTTTATTTTCTTTGGTATTCTTCTGAATTTATTTGCATTAATGCATTTCTATTTGTTTTCAACAGTGGGAACTAGAGAACATTTTTCCATGGCTCAAGATGCTTCTAATGCTGAATCACACCATAGAAAACCAGGTCTCTTAAAAGATCAAATCCGTTTGGTTAAGAGAAAGGACTCTGAGCGACATGAGATAGTGTCAATACAAGATCCTTTATCATTTGAGAAGGGTTTCTTCATAGTTATTCGTGCATGTCAATTGCTAGCCCAAAAGAATGAAGGAATAATATTGGTAGGAGTAGCTGGTCCTTCTGGGGCTGGGAAGAGCGTATTTACAGAAAAGATACTCAACTTTATGCCCAGTGTTGCTGTTTTATCTATGGACAACTACAATGATTCTAGTCGACTTGTTGATGGCAATTTTGATGGTAATCTTCTGCAAACATCACCTTCTATCTGAAAAGTGATATATACTCGTATCTGGATAAGTTTTTGGGAAGTAATCATTAATGTGTTTGCATCACAATTTTTTAATCTTTATTTTTCTCTTAGGAAGATCTATTCTCTACATGGTAATTTAATAAATTACGATGATTTTCCTCTGGCTTTAGAAATCATTATTCCTTTATAAAAATCAAGTTATGTACAGATTAATTTTTATTATTGTTTTGTCCAGTAAGATGGATGTGTGCTGTTTATTGATGCAAGCAACAAGTATAAATCTGTTTTACTGATGAGTCACTTTTTCCAACTATTTGATTGGAGGGACAATTGTAGAAATTTTTATTTTATTCTTGACAATGGATAATATGATGAAATGGATGTAGTTTTTGATCATGTGATGAAAAAGGATGCAGTTTTTGATCATGTTGTGCTCCTTATGTAAGCAACATGGAGAGTAACGTAACATCATTCAGTTTTTAGGGATCTGTCAAGTTCTAAGTTCTTTTAGTTTGGATTACTCTAGGTTTGCGAAACATCAATTTTAGAAGTCCTTTCTAGTTGGCAGTAAAGTTTTAGTGGTAAAAGGAATCATCTAGCTTGGAGAGCTAACACTTTGACTGGTGCTGGTGAACAGAGTGGAGCAATTAATTATATTATGTAATATTTGTGTTCAATAGATGGTTCCTACACCTTCTCCACAATTGGAGTTCCTTTATCTTTTAGTTATTGGGTCCTTATTTCTTTGAGTATATATTCTGTATGAACTCTTTTTCTTGTTAAAATATAAATATTAACAAAAACCCACAATCTCCCAACTGGACATCTTTGCATGGTACATCAGATCAATTTCTTTTTAATAACTGTAAAGCAGTCTGCTTGCCTCCTCCTTGAATAACCACCTAAATGACAGAAATGACATTTCCAGTACGGTGGATTTAGCAACTCATTTTCTATCTGTTTATTTTTTCACTATCAACATTTCAAACATTCTACTGTTATTTCTTCGAGGCATTTTGTGCATCCCTGGAAATTATACTGGTAATGCAGCTACGATGTTAGGTTTAGCTGCAAAACTTAAAGAAAACTATTTGAATAGTAAAAAAAGTTTTATCCATTATAGGTTTGCAGATCTTTTTTAGAACTAAAACATGGGTTGCATGCAAATTTGTTGAATTTTTTCTTTCATTTCTTGTTTTAAATGCTTTGAAATCTTATTCATATATGTATATATTATCGTAAGAGAGGAGCAGATGTTTTGCTTTTGCCTCTCTCCTACCAAATATTCATGTAATGGATTGGAAGATCCACTCTGCTTTTCTCTGAGTTCCATCCAATGGAAGGCTGAAAGCCTCATCAAAAGATTGGAGTATGGACGAATTATTCAGTCTGACCAAATCTTCATACTTTCCTTTGGTATGTCAAATTAGTAAGTCTTAGATGTATTGCCCCTTGGCTTCTATTTAGGACTCTAACTCACTTATTGCTTTCTTTTATGTGTTATTAATAAGTGAATGCATTGTGTAACATTTTACATGCATCCAACAGATTTGAACATGATATGATTGACAGTTTCTTGTTGCTTGTAGATAAGTTTCTTAATAGCATTTTACTGTTCTCCTGTAAAAGAAGTTGGCCTTTCATCATCATAGACTAATTTTTTGGTGGGTGAGATAAAGCATGTAGTGTTGTGCTATGGGTTCTAATCTTTCTTTCATTTGAATCAGATCCACGCTTGACTGACTATGAGACATTGCTTGAGAATATACAAGATTTGAAGGCAGGGAAGCATGTCGAGGTTCCTATCTATGATTTCAAGTCTAGCACCCGCACTGGATACAGGTTGAATGCTTCATCTAATACACGTAATTTGTTCCATCATTTGCTTTGATTGCTGTTAAGTATTAAATCATCACACAATGCTGCTATACATGTAAGGAAAACAGTTATCATCATATATTCTAAATCCATGATTATTTCGAAGTGCTAAACTTTGAGCTCTTTTTTTATCTCCCTTATGTCACAATTTCTTGGCTACATTCTGAGTGTCATAATTCTATTTGCCTCAGAAAAGTTATTAGCAAATTATTTTGTACTATCGTGGGGATTGTGCCTTTATTGTTTAAGTGAAGGATCCAAGCCACCTGTGCATATCTTATACTCTTTTCATATTGACCTGGTGCTTCCATTACCTAAGGTGAACATGAATTGTGACAGGACCGTTGAAGTCCCTAGTTCCCGTATTGTGATTATTGAGGGCATCTATGCTTTGAGTGAAAAGTTGAGACCTGTATTGGATCTTCGGGTATCGGTTACAGGGGGAGTTCATTTTGATCTAGTCAAACGGGTTTTACGCGACATACAGCGTGCTGACCAAGAACCAGAAGAAATAATCCATCAAATTTCTGAAACGGTTTGCTCATTTTGTTTTCTGTATCATTATTTTAAACCTTTTTTTTTTTTTTTACTTTACATGGAGTGATAATTGAATCTTCAAAGTACTAAAATTCACTCTTTTGTACAGGTATATCCTATGTACAAGGCTTTCATTGAGCCAGATCTCCAAACAGCTCATATAAAAATCATAAACAAATTCAACCCATTCACTGGATTCCAAAGTCCCACTTATATTTTAAAGGTTATTCTTGCTTGATAATTTTTCTACTGTTGATACCATTGTTGGATTCCCAATTGCATTTTCAATAACTATGTCTTTGTCTACATTGATATCTGAGTGCTCCTTTTGTTGTAGACAGCAAAGAATTTGTCAGAGGATGAAATCAAGGCAGTTATTACTGAAGAACGTACAGAAACTATGGAGCAGACCTATGATATATATCTACTTCCACCTGGTGAAGATCCAGAATCTTGCCAATCATATTTGAGGATGCGGAATAAAGATGGAAAATATAGTCTGATGTTTGAGGTTACCTCCACTTAATTTATTTACTTATCATCACAATTGTAAGTTCTGTGTACTTTGAGAAATAGTTACAGTTTCAGAGGTCCTGTGCTTATGTGTTAAAGAAGTCAAGATTCTCAAGGACTTTGACAGGTCTAGCTCTAGATATTCCAAAAGCTAATAGCAACTACATATGCAGATTGGCTTAGTACGTTAGTTTAAGACTTTTCCAATCTGATTAGCTGCTAAGTATCTTGTGAAATGGTAATACTTTTTAAGCATTTCATATTCAACTTGATTAGGGGTATTGTTTAATTGAAGCAATTAAAACTACAAAGTTCAAATATCAAAATTTAGGAACAATATTAGTAGAAAACAAAAACTATAGAGGGTACTTCTAGTCAATTGGATGACATTGTTGTCTTTATTTTTCCTGTGGTACACAGGATTTGGTGAAAGGCACCAAAAAGTCATGCCTATTAACACTCTGGCCTAAGGCCTTGATCTTGGATGTCCAAATGGTGGATATATCATGTTTTCTGTAGTAATTTGATGTCCATATGCTTCCTTTCAAGTAAAGAAATGTGTTTGACATATGGAGAATGAAAAAAAAAAAAAAATTTGTAATATTATCTAATTCCTTAGGTTGTAATTTTCAATTTCAGGAATGGGTGACAGATAGTCCATTTGTTATATCACCAAGAATTACTTTTGAAGTCAGTGTGCGTCTTCTTGGTGGGCTAATGGCCTTGGGGTATACAATAGCAACCATCCTTAAAAGAAGCAGCCATGTATTTTCTGATAGTAGGGGTGTGTGTGTGAAAATTGACTGGTTAGAACAGCTAAATCGACGATATATTCAGGTACAATTTATTGATTTCCATACCTGCATGTACTTACTAGTGGTTTCTTAAATGGTATTTTTAATTATTGTTGAAAATTTACTGTTTACTTGGTGATGTGAAATCGTTCTTATGCATTACCTTGATTGAATTTTTTGTTTTTTTCCATTGTCGATTAATTGATTTAAGGGTAGACATTTCTATATTTTTTCTTCTGTTGGCTTGCATTGTGTTGCTATTTGTTTATGGTAACTGTGTGCTAGGGTAGGATTCTGCTTAATTTACAGAAGAAGTTAGATCTTAAATCAAAATTGTGTAGAAAATGATTATGGACCTTTTTTCCATTTTTTTCTTTTTTCTTTTTTCTGGTGAAGTCTGTATGTAAAATTTCATGTGGTTTCACTTGATTCCCTGCATGCACTGCCTCATAATTCCATACACTTTTTTTGGTGAGAAATATAAAATTTTGTATACATAATGCTATCTTTTAAATTATATTGAGAAATGCATACTTAAGAAGAGGGATGTGAATAATTACTTAGAAAACTTGATAGTTTAGAGGTTTTCTAGTGAAAAAATGATACACTACTTGACATCTTTGCTGTTTCCAAGCCTATTTGATGAACTCTTATGAAGTCTACTGTAACGATAGCATTCTTACTAATTTGGTGAATAGGTGCAAGGAAGAGATCGGTTGATTGTAAAATCTGTTGCTGAGCAGCTGGGTTTGGAAGGTTCATACATTCCGCGTACCTATATAGAACAGATTCAACTGGAAAAGCTTGTAAATGAAGTTATGGTATGACAACTACCAAAAGATTATTAATGCTTTTCTGCTTCATCAGTAATCCTGATCTGATCATTGTTGTAGTCCCTGCCAGAAGATTTAAAGACGAAGCTCAGTTTAGATGAGGATCTGGTATCAAGCCCCAAAGAAGCACTTTCACGTGCCTCTGCTGATAGGGTTGCCATGAGAAATAAGAATCTCCAAAGGTGCATTTGTACTCTCTCTCTCTCTCTCTCTTTGGTTTTAACTATAGTGCTGAAGCTTCTATTAATGCTGGTTGACCTTCAACTAAATAGAGTGACCAATGTTGACATTTAGCAGTGGTATGTCGCATTCATATTCAACTCATAGGGACAAGAATCTGTCCAAGCTTACTGGATATGCTGGGAATAACAGGAGGTTCGATGACAGAAGTGCAGATTCACCAGCAACTCTCGCAAATCAGGTATGCATATGTCTTAGTTTTTGGATTGCTTTTACATTGTTTTGTTAGTGTAATCATATGGAGACTTAAACCTCATTACTGATGAACCCTTTTATAGGGAGTCGTCACTCAACTTTCAGAACATATCTCCTCTCTGAATGATAGAATGGACGAGTTTACAACTTGTATTGAGGAGCTGAATGCCAAGTTAACCATAAAGAAAACTTCTATCAGCCAACAAAATCTGGTGCTCCAAGCTGAGGCCTGTAATGGCTCTGGTCCAACTTCTCACTTCATATCGGGTTTAGGCAATGGTTCTTTGACTGGATCCATAATGCCTAATTCTCTATCTTCTTCCCAGTTAGCCAAGGAGTCTCCTTTAATGGAAGAGGTACCATAGCTGTTACTTTCTTATGTACATTTACTATCCAAGATGTAGGTGGAAATTTGAAAGTTAGGTTGCAAACCGACATACTTCAAAGATTATATGCTCTCTTTTTTGAGTAAAAATGATATTGTCACAGTTTTGTAGAGTTGTGTAGTTGATCGTGTGAATTTATAACTCTGAAGCTACTGAATTTGCTAGATGACCTATCCATTTCCTGATCTGTGCCCACTCTATATGAATCAGATAACAGGTATTGCACGGGGACAGCGTCAAATCATGCACCAGTTGGACAACCTTAGCAATCTTGTTCGTGAGAGCATGGGAGAGCGGTCTCACAAAGTAAGAAAAAACGAGAGAGGTATGATTGGTGATGATGATAAACCCATTAAAGTTCCTCTTCTCTTAACTTTGGCAATTGGTGGCTTAGGAATCATGGTGTTGAAGGGGTATTTATCCCGAAATTGATGTTGCTTCTCAAATATTAATTGCCATTATTCACGAATTCTCATTTTGTTGTGGTTCCCTACTTCCTACAAAACATTTTGCAATACTGCCCTTCGGCACGGGAAAGACAGCCAAACTGTTTGAAGGCTACTGAGAGTTTTTAAGGTTCTCTTTTGAGGTTTTTAATGAAGGGTGCTGCTCTTAGCCAATTTTGTAACTCCGGGAACCATTATTGCCATTTTGGCAAATGGATATTTTTCTACTTAAAGCATCTCCACCAAGATAATTACGAAAAGTAGAAGCATCTTTACAATTTTCTCCACACTTTTATTACAGAAACTATAGTATGAAGAGGTAGTTTATCTTTGACTCTCCCCCTTTGAGATCCAAAGTGTACCAAAGTGTACTCATTAATGTTATATATCATGGTTTATGCTTACTTGTTTTGAAATTTGTGATTCGTAACAATAAAAAGTAGTGGTGACGACGAGGGACAAGGATCCTCTCCTCTCCTCACCTCACCTCATCCTCACCTTTTTAAAGCATGTGATTGGTTGTTCATAAAGTGTCAATCATATCCTCACCATTCATTCATTGCAATGTTTATGTGTCATAAGATTAAGTGAAGTGAGGTGAGGTGAAGAGAGGATCCTTGTCCGACGAGGAGATGAGGTTAGTCCAATGGTATATCTTTATATCTACACCACAATTTTATAGGTTCGAGTCATACATCTTTTCCAAACCCTAAATTTATGTTATTCTTAAAATATATATATATATATATATAGGTGATAGGCAATCACATTCTAACAACAATGCTCGAGTTACAAGATCTTTAAGAGGTGAATGTGAGACGAGGAGAGATGTAAATTTGTTCTAAAAGGTGCGGTGAAGGGGAGTAGAGTAGTCATGACCCCAGTCTGATTTGGTTCCGACAGTTCTAACTAGGGGTGGGCGTTTAATGGATCGGTTCACTTTTCTAGTGAACCGATAAAAAACCAATAATATCCGGTTTTTGAAAAAGTGAACCGATCCGATAAAATTGAAAAATATGAACCGATCAAAAACCGATTGAACCGGTTCGGTTCGGTTTTTTCGGTTTTGGGTCTATTGGGCCAAATTATTAAGTTTTAGACCTTCAGCTGTAGCATAACCAATACCCGAATTTGCTCCTGTAACGATGCAATTTTTCCCCTCTATGCAAGCTTGCATATCTTCTGGTTTGAAATTTTCTGAGTGTTCGCTATAAAGAAGTATAAACAAAACATATAAATTATATTATTCTTATCCAAGAACACTGAAGAAACCATTTCATATTAAATTCCTAGAAGAAACCATTTCATATTAAATCCCTAGCACATTTTCATAGCATTTTACCTTTGTAAAATGTGATAGATTTTCAAAACCAACATTACCCATAAATGATGACGTGTTTTTTCATTAAACCAAGTACTTTAGTATACCAATGCGGCAATGCCCACATTTTCATTAATAAAAAGTGAGTGACTTGACATAAATAAATTGCTTATAAATGATACAAGAGCAGAGAGTCTTAAAGGAGCAATTTGATAAATTTAAGCCATGACTGTAATGGGTATACATGATTGAGAAATAAGAAAACAGTAAATAAACCCAAATGTAGAAAGCAATAATTTAGCTTACATAAAGAAAAGATCTAGAGATTATAGAGAGAGATGTAAACAAAAGAAAGAGGGATCCATTTTTTTATATACACCGGTTCGAACCCTAGAACCGGAAACCGAACCGGAAATACCGGTTTTTTTAAAAACAAACCGAACCGAACCGAACCGGTTAACAGTAAAAAACCGGAACAAAACCGATTGGACCGGTTCGGTTCGGTTTAATGGTTTTTTACCCACCCCTAGTTCTAACTGTTCAGTTCTAATTTTATTTTATTTTCATATTATTATTATTTTAACAAAAAAAAATTATTAGACATATAAAATTGTAAATACACTTTATTGGGTAACCCGAAATTAAAATGAAATACATATATAACAAACTAAAAAAATGTACAATTGGTTTTACATTTAATTTTTACCACAATTAAGTTGCCGACATATCCTCTTGGGGTTTAGACGAATAAAAGGCCACGTAGCTCTCTTACCTTTTATTGTAGGTTTGGTGATGACGTGATGTGAGGTGGCACCGTAACTAATCGCTGCCATCCGTTCCAGTGGTAGGGGTATGCTGGTCATAATCAAAGAAATTATAGGGTGCGTCTTGATTGATTTCTTGTTGTCTATTTTGCGTCTTGATCCAATCATCAACACAAGCTTGTATCTGAATTGATTACGGACTCAAAAGTGAACGTCTTGCGTCCAGAATATTTCCACTAGCGCTAAACTCTTGTTCCACAGCCACTGTAGAAACTAGTGTTGAAAGAATTTGTTTGGCTATAATAGCCAAGATTGGAAAGTACTTGTCATGCTCATTTCACTAATGTAAGATATCAAATTTTTTGACATCAGTGTTCTCATAAATTCAAAAGAGGTACTTAGATAACTTTTAAGCTCGGAATACGAGGTTGAGCTTAATGAAGAAAAACCTCTTAATTTTTTGTTTTTTTGGGATAACAGTTTTGTACCCTAATCCCATTAATCCGGAGGATGATGGGGAATGAGATACATTTTAAGTTTGTGGAACATCTATATTCAATGATGGACCATAAACTCTAAGATATTCATCATATAACTTATACAATAATATCTTAATTTTAGAAGAAGACTTAGTAACATCATAATCTATTTGTAAACATTGATAATAAGCAACTAGATAGTCAAACAAATTTTTTAATCTACAACATGGATCAAAACACATTGCAATCAAATAAATAGTTGGAAACTCCTTATAGTAGTCTGACCATTTTGTTTTCATAGCATTAACGGACTCCAGTAATTCTATATCAAATGCACACTTAGAAAATGAACCCGCAATATTAACACTATCAATAATAAATAAATTAGTTGTAAGATAATAAATACCAGTTAAATTGTTAGTAGCATTATTAAAGACTTTTAACAAACCACAAATTTTTGTACAAACATCCAAATGGTTTGAATAAAGATTAATGTAACTAACATTATATTGAATAAAAGTAAGTAATAAATCCCTATAATCATAACTTTGAGCAAGCAATTTATAAGTAGAATTCCAACATGTTGGAACATCACGAGGAAATCTAATGGCGCGCCTACCATTTTGTTTACAAAACTTTACCCATGCTTTCATTGCAAAAGGATGTTTCCACAAATAATATAGGGCATCTTTAATAGATTTAATAAAATCTTGAAGAATTTCTAATCCTTTTTGAACAAATAAATTTAAAACATGGCATGCACATCTTTGATAAAAAAATTTACCACCAAGATAAGGTTTGCATAAATCGATTAAAGCATGAATAGTTGCAGTATTGTTGGAAGCATTATCAAAACAAAATTTTTACAATTGGTTTTGATAAGTGTAAAAATTTTGATAAGTGTAACCAATTGTAAAAATTTTGTTTTCAATTTTTTACTCTTCAAAAATAATTCTAAACTGTCTAAAAATATTAACAGCAGTATGTGCATCATCAAAAACTTTAAATGCAAGAATTCTTTTTTGGATAGTCCATCCATTATCCATATAATAGCAAGTGACACCCACGTATGAATGCAGTTGCTAATGGTCAGTTCATATGTCGGCACATACAAAAACACAACCATTATATTTTTCAAAAAAAAAAAATCCAACTTCCTTTTTTCTTTGTAATAAATGTTAGAAAGTGCACATGTGAGAGTGGTTCTAGGAACACGACATGCAACTAGATTTAATGCTTGTTGACAATAATTAATAAAACCAACATTTTCACCAAAACTAAATGGTAAGTGTTCTACTACAATCATTCTAGCTAATTCTTCTCTATTTTTTCATCATTATATTTAAATAATTGTTGGTTAGGGGTATTGGGATCTATGCCCTAAAACTTGTAATTTGTAAATGATATAAATGCATTAAAAAAAGAAGTAGTTATTTCATTCAATTAACATGACTCATACGTTTATATTATATGTGCTAAACATCCAAGATTGCTAGATGTAATCTCAAATTGAGTATATGAATGTCATATACAAAGGAATTCATTTTGAGACATACCAGAGGAGATCGCTATGATCGTTACTGTATCCGTATCGAAGAGATGCGACAAAGTGTTTGGATCATTGTGTAATGTCCTAATCAAATGCCTAGTGGCATGATCAAAGCCGATGATCGTAAGTTATGTCCTCCATCACGATGTCGAATGAAACTATCCATGGAATCGTGCGCCGTGTGAAACGTAGATCATCGTCGTTCTTAATCGAGACCCAGGTTAAGCTCCGTCTCGGAACCTTGTGTGGTTAGGAGTAAAGCATCCCGAGGTTGGCGCATCTCGTTGGGTGTGGAGAAGCATTGGGAACCCCAATTTATTTCTTCGAAGCCGTTTCTTTTCCCGTCCCCCCGCCCCGGCATAGCGCTTCGCTTCCACAATCTAAAGAGTCCGTAGAAAACAAATAAAGCTGGGTACTTTATTTGTGGTTAATCTACAACTGCAATCTATTCCGTAATGTTCGGTGGTCTTATTCTAGACTACTCATATGGTGATATGAGAATTGTAAGATCCTAGATCTTTGTTGGCTTGATTCCATTGCAAAACACTCTTTATTTGTATTGATTAGTTGCTTAGGTTGTTCTTGGTGAAAAGAAGCTTCATAGAAGAAAAGCAACGTCTCATGCAAATATCGTTTTCAAGAGGAAAATCGCGTACTTGGATGCTAAGGTATCATGATTCTTCTCCTCTTGCAAGGCGTAAGCGCACACACACACAATTTATTCATATATGTCCCTGCATCGTTGTGCACACATTTTATATAACACATTCACATGTTTTTAGTATGCTCATGCATTGAACTCAAATACAATGCCATATACTCAATTTGAGATTACATCTAGCAATCTTGGATGATCTTATTGTATGTTCTATAACTGTATGTTCTATAACTATAGCTTGGATATGGCATACTTGTGTGATATTGTGTTTATTTGTTTGTGTTTCTTGTATTTTGGACTTGAACATGATCTTATGTGATTCCTTATTGAGTCCCGGTCATTTCAGTTACTCATTCATTAGGTTTCGAGTCCAAATGATGTAGCTACGCTACTTTGCGTTCTCATTCTTTGAGTTATCTTCGTCGTCGTTTTTCGAGATGATTTCTCAACCATTTGTCAAATTTTTGTAGTCATCATTGTGCATGAGAGAGTCACGATTTGTAATCCAAAAATGGATTTGAATTCGAATTCAAAGTTCGGAGTTCGGATGCCCGAATACGGCTGAAGAACACGAGAGAAGCACGATGGAGGCAAGAATGGCCGAAGCCATTTTTAGGAGGATCACGTGTGGAGCACGTGTAGCACATGGCCAAAGACCTCCTCTGCCCACGTGTGCCACACGCGCCCCACACGGGATGTGTGATGTGGTTCTTTTTGATTGGCCACCGAATCCCTCTCTTCTCCATCTCTTTTCCCTCCATTTATATTCGAAAATTCTGTAAAATTCTTCACAACTTTTGATTTCTTATTTTAATCATATCTCTCTCATTTCAACTCCGAATCAAGTGATTCAAAAGCCAAAAATGTTGGTCTTGAAAATAGGAACAAATCCCAAGCATTTTAAAAGTCATTTGAGTTCATGATTTTTCGCAGTGAGCTGATTTCAGTCCGTGACTCAACTTTTGTATGTGAAACTTCTTCTTCTCACTTCATCTTTTGATCATCTCTTTTAATCTTCCTAATTGATAGATGATATGTGTTTAGAATGTTGTTAGATCATATTCTAGGGGTCGTTTATCTATTTATTGTTGAGTTTTACCCTTGTGATCTCAATTGAACATGTTTAGCTAAACTTGACTAATATTGAAATTGATTCTAGAAATGTTGTATATGATGTGCCTCATGTTATTTTCTAGGTTTAATTTCATCATCTAAGAACTAAGATTTTTGTGTGATATATTGAATATTCATATCTTGTTATTATTGATTCACATGCTTTGATTTCTAGATAGATTTATGATTGTGTGTTGATAGCTTATTCTAGATCATCACTAAGCATGTACATAGAGCTTGATTGATCATCTTGCTTTATTTAATTGTGTTTGTATCATTTGCATCACTTATATCATTGCTGTTGACGGTGAAATTTGGATTACCACACAACCAACAATTAAATCAAAAGTATCGTCAATTAAGAAAGAAATTCAATGCATGCAAGAGACCAATTTACGTGGAAAACCCTTGAATGGGAAAAAACCCACGGCGTCCCGGAGGACAAGAAAATATCACTATAGTTTATTTGTTTCGATTACACACTCAAATCTCCAGAATTATTACTTTTCTCTCTATTGGTTCTTTTTTTTGACCCCTTCCTCGTGGGATAGGTGGTTCTATTTATACATGATAATCTAGGGTTACTACGTGATCCTGTCCTGTTGGAGGTAGGATTTCCTTTTTGATTTGTACTCGGATTCCCATGTTGTAACAGATACGGATCTGTGCTTTCGGCCCCTTCCTTTTCTACGACTCCTTGTTCCCATGGGTCTTCTGGGAGTTAGGGTTTATTTTCACGTTTCAGTCGAGTCGGTTTGTGCCCATCATACAGATGTGGCGAACATCTCCCCTCCTGGGTTTTACCCTTTGGCGACTATGCTTCTATCTTTGGCGAGTACATATCTAGCTCTGGCGAACACATCTTTGATTCATTTGACTTGATATGCTGATCGGTCCACGTTTTCTTCTTTGACCTGGTCAATGAGTGACGTGGAAACCTGTTCCTCTACATTTATTGACTCCTTTGATGACGTGGCTGCTTGGCGAAATTATATATATAACAATACCCCCATAAATATTTCGAGCTTGAGCGAACGAATTGGGTTTCTAATTCGTTTGCCTGAGCGAGTAGTATTTATATCCATGCTTATAACATTTTGGCGCATTTTGCAAATAATTCCCCCCTTTTTTTCCTTTTTACCACGTGTTGAGTTAATTGGTTGATTCTTCCTTTTTCCTTTTTACCACGTGTTGAGTTAATTAGTTGATTCTTCCGGTGCAAGCTTTTAATTTCAGCCACACAAACTCTGGCGCTTCCAATCACTTCACAGGTGAAGACATATTCTGACTGCTTGGTGATCCCCGAGGTGCCACATGTCTGTTACTTGGCGGTGACTGTTGCGGTCAGTTACTGTGACGGTCGCTCACTTTAACCAAATGTCTTTTATCTGATTTTTTTCTTTTTTGAATTTCAAAAACTCCCCCTTTTAATGTCCGACCGTTTCTCCTTCTTCTCTATCCTCTCATATCTCCATTAATCTTGTCTTTCTCTCAAAGCAGAGTTCCTTTATTGTCTTTCCTTCTTTTCCCTTAGAAACCTCTGTCATAAATTTCTTCTATTTGATTTCATTATCGAACAGCTCATTTTGAACTTGATCGTGCTTATTTCTTGGCGTCCCCAAATCTCCTGCTCATTCTCCGATCCTAGGGTTTTTCTGGTAAGTTTTCATGAATCCCTCCTTACGTTCTTCTTTTTTTAATCAAATGATGCAAGCTATAGAGCTTGGTGACAAACGTACTGCGGACAAAATCGAATCTTTGATTCGTAATTTTCACCCAGATTCTCCGGTCCCCCTTTCTGTTTATGTTCCATCTTTTGAAGATGATTCTATCCCTAACATTTCTCCTTCGTCTTCCGATAGTGATTCTTCAGTGATGCCGAGATCTTCCAAACCAGGTGGCAGCAAAAGACGCGCCTCTAGGGTTCCTCGCGGGTCCTTACTGGATGCGCAGACAACTATTGATTCTGATGTTGAAGACCATCGTCGGGATAGGCTGCACTTCTCGTTTGATCGTCCGTGTTCCTTCGACACCGAAGTTAATATGGTGGGCGAGGATGAACTCCGCAAGTATAGGAGTCGCTTTGCAATTCCCAACTCAGTAACTTTGATACTATCGGGCAGTCGAGCAGCATGGAATCCTCCCGAAAATGCAGTTGCCGTTTATGGTGCTATGCTCAGTTGTGGGGTAACCCTTCCTCTTCAGCCTTTCATCGCTAGGTTTCTTGCGGAGGCTCGAATTGCACCCGCTCAACTTGCCCCAAATAGCTATAGGATTCTTATGTGTTTAGGATTAATGTGAAAGTTAAAAGGTTATGACCCCCCTACGCCTCGTGAGATTCGCCACTTCTATACTTTAAGGCAGGCGGGCAACAGTGGGACTTACTTTCTTCTTTCTTCTTTCTTCTTTCTTCGCCCGTGGAGAATTGGATTCCAGAGGGAGTGGCGAATCCTGGGCAAATAGAAATTTCTGGTGATGAGAAGAAGAAAGGATTTGTTTGGGGTTTCCCTACCTCAAATAAAAGATGGAAGAACAGCTGGTTCTTTGTTGGCGGCGAGTGGGGTAGAAACGTGTCCGCCCGTGGTCGCCTGAATCTTGCAGCGAAGAAGGTTCCCCGACACTTTACTTCTCTCGATACTTGGTCGAAGGCCATCCCAGTATTGTTAGACGGAGAGATATCTCATCTCGCTGCTGCGGCCATCCTTCCTTTAGATGAAAGGGGCCGTCCATTTCTTCTGGATGAGGATAAAATGATCGCTCAGCGATTTGTTTTGCGCTTACCCATCAGACTACCTCGCCGTAAGTTTTACCACCTTTCTTTGGTTTCATAGCTTTGTTTTTCCCATCGCTAATATTTGGTGATTTTTCTTGCAGTGTGTGACTTTGATACTGTCTGTGACTTACAAGCCCGGGCAGTGAAAAATTTTGAGGCTGCCAGTAAAAGACATACTGTTGGTTTGGCCAAGGAAGGAGTTGCTAGCCCGGATGGTGGCGATCTCTCCGATGGCGAGGAAGCTGGCGATATTCCCGAGGGTGGGGTCGAATCGGGACAACCACCTGTGTATACAGAGGCAGTTGTGAACATTCATGCTACGACTACTGCTACTGCGACCACTCCTACAGCTACCTCCAGCCATAAGGGAAAAGAGAAAGTTAGAGTTTCAGGGTCATTCAGTGATACTCCTATTTTTGACGTGGATGTCCCTGAAACTCCTCTTGATCCTGCGAATGACCTAACCCCTAGGACCGGTAGAGGCAGAAGCCCGGTTGAGGGCACCCCTGATCACACTGCTTGACCTTTGAAGCGGGCATCAAGAGTTGTGCAGTATGTTGTTTCTTCGGACGAGGAGGGTGCTGATGGACCTGTATTCGTCGAAACCCCTTCTACTCAAACACCTGTTCCTGAGGCTCCTGCTGGTGGGGTGAGTGCGGTGGTGTCCTCACCTTCTGAAGGAGTTAATAGGTCGAATGTTCCTGCTTCATCCCCGATTGGTGCAGCTTCTCCTTCGGCGGCTGTGGGTGAGCCGAACGTATCTTCTGTTAATCAACCTGGGCCATCTGGTCAGCCAGGGCCAGCTGATAAACCGGAGCCATCAAAGCAAACCGAGGCTTCTACGTCAGGTTCGGGTATTACCCGTGAAGTTCCTCCCGTGGATCCAACCGAAGTTGGTGAGGGAGAAAGGTCTGTTTCCCTTTTAGACTTCACAGCTGCGGAGATTTGCTCACATATTATGAACAACAACGTTTATGTTGGTGAGTGTTGGGAGCACGTGAAGAGCAGGTCTTGTAACAAGAAAATGGAATTTTTCTTCAATTGCCACTCCCTGGTGAGTCTCTTACGGTATTCATGTTGTATTTTTCGTTCGCATGTTTCCTGACTTGACTGTTTTTCTTTTCAGATGATGTCTGAGTTGACTGATACCTATAAGCGAGGGAATTTCCTTTCGAGGGATGTGAAACGCCTGCGGGAACAAACTTCTATTTTGGCAGCTGAGAAACTCTCTGCTAAGGAAGTTCATACTCAGCAACTTGCTCAGTTGAGGGAATCTGCAGATGGTTATCTTTCAGCCCAACTGGTTGCTGAAGATAAATTGGCCGCTGTTGAGGAAGAGATTCGTTTGCTGCGAGAGCAACTTTTCGCTAATCAAGAATCACTCGCAACACGTTTTGAGACCGAGCGACTAGTTGAGGAGGTAAAAGAGAGAGCTGAGCGTGAGGCTTTGGACCTGCGCAACCAGTTGTCCTCGCATGAAGTTATCTTGAATGATCTCAAGGCTGTGCTGGAGGTTGAAGCAGTTGATCATTTTAAGAGATCCCTTGCCTATGATGCGCTTTTGCTGCGTGAATTTGAACGGGGCATGAGGCAGTCGAAGTTCTTCGCCATGAAGGACCATTTGAATGAAAAGGTTTTAAATCGCTTTGACAGATATCTTAAACAGCATATGGCCAGCGGAATGGGTTCGATTAAAGATCAGATAAAACGATGGAAAGCCCACTGTCGTTAAAACAGGACTGCGCCTCATCCTATGCATTTGGAAATTCCCAGTAGACGTGTTTTCAACACTTACTACTCCGGCTAGAAGGGCAGCTTTTCTGGTTCTAGTGCTGAACCTGATTTGGGTCCTGTTACCGGTAGGGATTATGGACCTTTTATGCCGGATGGGGACGAAGAAATTACTTAGCCTTCTGAAGAGGAGATCGAAGATGAGGAAGACAGCGAGGGACCTCCTGCAGCTAGTTGAGATTAGGTCTTCAATTTGTAAATATTTATATCTTTCTTGAACCTTCGAGTGTAAATAACTTTTTGATTCTATAAATTATTTTATAACTCCTCTAGCTCTATTTTTGTTCAGCTGCCTTTGCTGAGTTTTTGGCTTACTTAATGTTTCACCAAGTTTTTAGCATATTTTACAGCTTTATTCAGCTGCCATTACTGAGTTTTTGGCTTACTTAGTGCTTCACAAAGTTTTTAGCATATTTTACAGCTTTATTCAACTGCCATTGCTGAGTTTCGACGTACTCAGTGTTTGTCAGGACGTATCCGACCATACACTAAGTTTTTAACATGTTATTTAGTCAGCTGCCATTGCTGAGTTTTAGCATATTATTGGGACGTCTCCCTCATGCTTTTCGCTTGTCTTTTTTAGGGATTTTACTTTTCCCGTAATGGCGATTGACAATTTTTATAACTTGGGATTTTATTCTTCTCGCCAGTTTGCTGGGAGTACGAGATTCATCTGTACGCGATGGTAGTGATGTATGACGGCAAATGCCCTTTGTGACTGGCGAGTCAAATCACGAATCTTCAGTAATAAATTACTTTTTATTGAATACTTACTGCAACTCGTTAACATAGTCACAGATAAAGATGCCAAAATGAAAACTATCTAAGAATAAAAAGATTGAAATAAATCCTAAAAGTAAGCGAGAAGTCAAGGGTAATATATCTTCAAGTACTGCGCATTGCATGACCGAGGTAGTTCGCCTAAACCCTCTCGAGTAATGCGATATGCCCCGTGACCAGCTATGCCTGTAATTTGATAGGGCCCTTCCCATTTGTCCACGAGTGATCCTACAGCTTTGTCTCTTGTTCCTGGGTTCACCCTCTTCAGCACCAAGTCGCCAAGCGTGAACCTCCTTTCACGTACATGTGAGTTATAATATCTGGCTACCCTTTGTTGGTACGCAGTGTTTCTTATTTGTGCGCGCTCTCTTCTTTCTTCTAATTCATCCAGACCGCATCTTAACATATCAATGTTGAGTTCCGGTTGAAAGAGTTGTACCCTTGGTGAAGAGAAAGATGTTTCCACGGGAATGACAGCTTCAGCCCCGTAAGCCATGGAATATAGGGTCTCACCTGTTAAACCCATTTCTGTGGTTCGATATGCCCAAAGTACCTGTGGTAGTTTATCTGCCCAGCTACCTTTTTTCGTTGCTAATTTAGCTTTCAGATTGTGTTTTATGATCTTGTTCATTGCTTCAGTTTGGCCATTCGTCTGCGGATGTGCTGGGGAGGCATAGTAGTTGTTGATGCCATACTTGTCACATAGCTCCCTGAATTTCTTGCCATCGAATTGGGTCCCATTGTCCGTGATGATGGTGTTTGGTATCCCGAATCTGTACAGGATATTTTTCTTTACAAAGCTTATAGCGTTTGCTTCCTTAATATGCACCAATGGTTCGGCTTCTACCCACTTCGTAAAATAATCCACGGCTACTATGGCGTGCTTCGCTCCTCCAGTTGCTGTTGGCATTGGGCCAATCAGGTCAATTCCCCATATGGCGAATGGCCAAGGCGAGGTAATACTCTGCAAGAGTTCAGGTGGTTGGCGGATGTTATTGGCAATTTTTTGACACACCTCACATCTTGCTGCCACTCTTTTAGCGTCGATGAATAGTGTTGGCCAGTAAAAACCCTGCCTTAATGTTTTGTGGGCTCGTCTGGCACCCCCAGCGTGATTCCTGTAATTTCCACTACGTATGCTTCTCAGGATACCTTCTGCTTCTTCGGGCCTGACACATCTCTGCAGCGCCCTTGAGTACCCCCTTTTGTACAGTTCTCCATTGAGTACTGAATATCTTGTAGCTCTGTACTTCAATCGTTTTGCTTCTAATTGATCACTTGGGAGTACATCATTGACGAGGTACTCTTTGATTGATGTGATCCAGCTATCTCTTTCGCCAAAGACTGCCCCAACTTCCTTCGGTTTGACTATACTCGGCTGCAGCAGGCGGATCATAGGAATAGTTCTGGGCCAAATGTTGATCGTGGCGGATGCCAATTTGGCCAAGGCGTCAGCCTGTTCATTTTCTTCTCTGGGGATCTGAACAATTATGTATTCTTTGAATCTTTCCAGTAGCTCCTTTGTTAATTCTAGATAGGCGATCATGCTTTCATCTCTCGCCTGGTACTCATCTAGCACCTGATTGACAACAACTTGAGAATCGCTGAAGATTTCCACTTCATCTGCTCCTAGCATTGTGCAAATTTTTAGTCCTGCTATGAGTGCCTCGTATTCAGCTTGATTGTTAATAGCTTTGAAGTCAAAACGCAAGGCACATTCGACTGAGTCTCCTTCCGGGGTTGACACCACTACCCCTGCCCCGCTGCCGTGCGTGTTTGACGACCCCTCAACGCGGAGTTTCCATTTGAATACTTTCTTGTTTTGCTCCACCATCATCATTGCCACCTCCATGCTTGGCTCGGTGAACTCTGCTACAAAGTCTGCCACTGCTTGGGCTTTGATTGCTATCATTGGAAGATACTCTACATCAAATTCACTCAACTCGATTGCCCACTTCGTCAATCGACCGGATACTTCTGGTTTTTGTAGAATTAATTTCAGTGGGCAGTTGGTGTATACTCCGATTTTATGAGCCTGGAAATATGGCCTTAACTTCCTTGCTGCTGTTATTAGGGCGAGTGCCATTTTTTCGATCGGCGAGTACCTGGTTTTGGCTGGTAACAGTGCTTTACTGGTGTAGTATATTGGTTTAAGGATCCCCTCCTCTTGTCTTACCAGCACGGAACTTGTGGCTGCTTCAGAGACAAATAAGTACATATACAATGTTTCTCCTGTTTCCGGTTTTGATAGCAGCGGTGCTTGCCCGAGGTAATCCTTCAAGGCCTGGAAAGCTCTTTCACAATCCTCGTTCCACTCGACCCCCTTTCCTTTCTTTAGGGCTTTGAAAAATGGTAGGCATCGGTCCGTTGATTTACCTATGAACCTGCTTAGCGATGCCAGGCACCCTGTGAGTCTTTGGACGTCCTTCAAAGTTCTTAGTGAAACCATTTTGGCCAATGCTTCGATTTTTTCAGGGTTCACCTCTATTCTTCTTTGATGCAATTGATATCCTAGAAATCTCCCAGATGGTACGCCGAACACGTATTTCACCGGATTCAACTTCATTCCATACCTAACCAACACATCGAATGTCTCTCTTAGGTCATCTATATGCTTATCTGCTGTGATGCTTTTTATCAGCATGTCGTCAACGTAAACCTCCATATTTCTTCCTATCTGTCTGGCGAACATTTTGTTGACTAAGCGCTGGTAAGTTGCTCCAGCGTTTTTCAAGCCGAATGGCATGACTGTGTAACAGTATAACCCTTGATCTGTGGTGAACGCTGTCTTCTCCTCATCTGGCTTGTGCATTTTTATCTGGTTATATCCTGAGTATGCATCCATGAAACTTAATGTTTCATGTCCAGCTGTTGCATCGACCAGCTGGTCAATTCTTGGTAGCGGGAAGCTATCCTTGGGGCAGGCCTTGTTCAGATCGGTGAAGTCGATGCACATCCTCCATTGGCTGTTCTTCTTTTTCACTAAAACTACATTCGCCACCCATTCTGGGTACTTAACCTCTCTGATTGATCCTGTGGCGAGCAACTTGGACACCTCATATTTTATTGCCGCACTTTTCTCTGGGTTAAAGCTTCTCCTCTTTTGTACTACTGGTTTGCATTTTTCATTCACAGCCAAGTTGTGTGAAATCACACTTCTTTCAATCCCCGGCATGTCTTCATGGCTCCAAGCGAAAATGTCCCTGTACTATTTCAACAAGTTTGTCACATCTCTCTTAACGCGTTCAGTCAGTCTTGCTCCGATCTTGACTGTTTTGTCCAGTTCTGCTCTGTTTAAGACAATCGACTCAATTGGCTCTTCCTTTTCTCTGCTCGTTTTGTCCATTGGGTCCAATTAAAAAGTTTCCGGGTTATCCTCCTGCACTTCCTCGTTTACCTCGAATATGCTTAATGTCTCCATCCCTGCCTTATCCTTGAAGATTGACAGGTTGGCATGGCCTGCCATTTCCTGTGACCCTTTCAATTCTCCGACTCCAAATTCTGTAGGGAACTTTACTTTCAATGCGTGGGTTGAAGTGACGGCTCAAGCTTTGTTAAGAAATGGTCGACCAAGCAAAGCGTTATACGGCCAATTATGGATGTCGACTACAACAAAGTCCAGCAGGATTGTTCGCCTACATGGTGTTGTACCAAACCTCACCGGTAGCTTCACAGTTCCCAATGATCTTACTTCTGCGCCCCCGAAACCTTTCAACGGCACATGGAAGGGTTCTAGGTCCTTTCTATCCAGCCGCAACTCATCGTATACCCTATCACTTAGAATATCAGCTGAACTCCCGTTGTCAATCATTACTCGAAAGACATCCATGTGTGCTATTCGAACCCCCACTACGATTGCATCATTCGGCTTTGCGTCAATTTCGTTTGAGTCTTCTGCTGTAAATATTATGGGGTCATGTCCTTCTCTTCCTTTCTTGGGGTTTCTTTGCACAGAATTAATCTCCATGCTTCTGCTGTCATACATTACTTCTCGGACTTCTGACATCCTTTCTCGATTGCTTCTCCCAGTGTGAGGTCCGCCAAAAATAGTGTTTATGGTGGCGTTAGGGCTGTTTCTTCTTGGACTCTTTCTTTCCTGTCCGTTTCCCTGGTGGCTGTCCTGGCGACCACCGTGCTTGTCCCCTTTCAAAGTAAAATCCTTCAGGTGCCCGTATCTGATCAAGCTCTCAATATGATCACGCAGCTGAAAACATTTTGAAGTCTCATGCCCATGATCTTTGTGAAATCGGCAGTATTTAGTTGTATCTTTCCTGGCATTTGCTGATTGCTGCCGAGGGTATTTGGCGAGTCCTTTGTCTTCTACCACATAAAGTATTTCCTCCTGATCGCCGGTTAGAGGGGTGTAATGGTTGTACCTTCCTCGAAACCTATTGGCTCGAGTGTTTCCCCTGTTTTCCCTTGGATGCCCCTTTTGGCCTTTCTCATCTCTCTGGCGGTCCCGTGATTGTACCTTTTTGTCATCCTTATGTTCTGATTTTGAGTCAGGTTTGTGTCCGTTGATGCAGTAAAATCTGTATTCAATTTACTAAGAAAGTTCGTTCAATGGGATCGGCGATTCTATCGGTCAAAGCCAAATAATCTAGCAAGGATTACTCTAAATGCGAAAATTAAATTGCATAATGCTTTTCTTTGGAAGATTGTTTAACTCTAAAATTAACCTAAATTATGACTTCTTGAACTAAAAACTAAATCAATTAAAATCAAATCAAAGAATAATCAAATCAAAGAATGAATATATGGAGAGAAATACTAGGGAATCGATGCACCTTTCTTAGACACTCAATGCTCACAATCAGTCTCGTTAAACACTTCAATCCAGTTTTCAAGATAATTCAATTAGGTTCGAAGATCCTTTCCAATACTTGCACACGGTCATGCAACAAATACGGATTAATAATCTAGGGTTCTTCCTACTACTCACACACGGTCATGTAATGAGCAATTGTCAAAACCCATATTTTACACAAAACTCTAAGCCAAATTAACATAGCACGGTCATGCATATATCAATTTTCCTGTTTATTAAGCTTTTGATTCAGATTTAAATGGAACAGTCATCCACACCTAAACCCTAATCTCATAGATAAACTAAACTACAAAACTCAAATCACTTGCGGTCACAACATAATCAGAGAAAGTAGAATAGAGCAATTAATTCAATAAACAAAATGAAACCAAATTGATTAACAAAAGATAGACTAATAATTCACATAGAGTTATCCAAAATCGGTTACATCATCCCCTATTTATAGGTTTAGTTACACATCAATGGAGAGAACAAAAACATAGAAGAGATGGAGAGAAAACCCATTATGGTGAGATGCTCTTCACTTGAAATCTCCGTCGTCTTCTTGTTTCCAATAATCTTCTAATGATGGATGGAAAAGAATGAATGAATGAATTGGTATCTGATGGATGGTCTGCTGATGTGTGTTGCTCTCTTTTTATCTATCTCACGGTCTCCTTATGTTTTCTTTTTATTCAGTCTTCTGACCTGGCTCGAGGAACTGAAAAAGCGGGTTACCGCTGCCCGTACCGCTTATGGTGCACTTGCCTGGGCAGCGGTAAATCAAACAGCGACAAACTGATCTGGCTCGCTGGGTGTACCGCTTGGCGTGCACTTGCCTCCTGAGCGGCATGGGCCGCGATAAATGGCCCTTATTGACCGCCTGGCGTGCCGCCGATGGAGCATGTGCCTGTTGAGCGGCATGGGCCGCGGTAAATGGCAACTTTAGCCACTTTCTTCATCTTATTACTCCATTTCTCCGAAATAAGATCGGATCACTCCTTCTATGGAAAGAGACCTACAAAGGCTTTAACAAACACATCAACCCACCAAAAGGACTCAAGAAACAAGCAAATACAAAGGAAAAACGGGCAAAATATAAGCATAGACTTAGACTGATCAAATACCCCCAAACTTATCTTTTGCTCGTCCTTGAGCAAAACCAAACATTCCTAAACTAAAAAGAAAACTAAATCCTAATAAAGCCACTTTCGCAGGGAACGCGATAGCATTGAGCACATGCTACAAGCCTTTAAACCTCTAGGTGTCCCTAGTAGGAGGAGTGTTGTCTCCTGAGGGTTCTCAGCTATGACACCCACAAACATATCCCACAAACCAATCATTCGAGATGCAATCGATTAATGCCCAGACTGAAACAATGCATGCAAAAGCCCATAGGTAAAGACTAACATTATGTCACAAATTTGAATGCATTGCTCAATTTAAGATGAAAAGCCCACACTCAAGATATTCAAGCATCAAAAACACTTTCG